>CM062294.1:22616156-23216156 GCA_031216915.1 Pictodentalium vernedei
CCACAGTGAGCCCAAATATGGACCTAGGGACATGGCTTGAACAAACTTGAATCTCACCCCCTGAGGATGCTGCATACCAAATATCAAAACATTCTGACTGCTAAATCTGAAGAAGATTTTTAAAGAAAATTCCTCATTTTGAACTAAGTTATCATTTAAGCTCCCATAGTGAGACCAAATATGGACCTAGGGAGATGTCTTGAACTAACTTGAATCTCACCTGAAATGCACTAAGTTCGAATTCAAGCTTCTATAGTGAGCCCAAATATGAATCCAGGGGGCCGATTTGAACAAACTAGAATCAGATCCACCCCACAATGTTGCATACCAAATATCAAAATATTCTGCCTGCTGGATCTGGAGAAGAAGATTCTTTGAGAAATTTGCCTGAAATGCAGTAAGTTCAAATTTGGGCTTCTATACTGAGCCCAAATGTGAATCCAGGGAGCAGATTTGAACAAACTTGAATCAGATCCACCCCCACAATGTTGCATGCCAAATATCAAAAGATTCTGCCTGCTGGATCTGGAGAAGAAGATTTTTAAAGAAATTTGCCTGAAATGCACTAAGTTTGAATTCGGGCTCCTATACTGAGCCCAAATATGAACCCAGGGGCTGATATGTACAAACTTGAATCAGATCCACCCTACAATGTTGCATACCAAATATCAAAAGATTCTGCCTGCTGGATCTGGAGAAGAAGATTTTTGAAGAAATTTGCCTGAAATGCACGAAGTTCAAATTCGGGCTTCTATAGTGAGCCCAAATATGAATCGAGGCAGCCGATTTGAACAAACTTGAATCTGTCCCCCCCCCCCCCCCCAGAGATGATGTATACCAAATAGGAAAGAAGTCTGTCTGGTGGATTTTGGAAAGAAATTCATGGGTGCTATCAGAGTTATGCCCCTTGTGGCGCCCCCTGTGGGTGCGGCAAGTTTATTTGTACAAGTTTGAATTGACATATGATGGGAAACATGCACACCAAATTTGGTTCAATTTGATCCAGTAGTTTGTGAGGAGTAGTCGATAATGTAAAGTTCACGACAGACGACGACAGACGGCAAGTGATAAGTTAAGCTTCCTTCGGTGAGCTAAAAAAAGTATCACATTTGTTTCAAGGGGTTAAAATTGAGAAAAATACCCTGTCACAGAACCACAATGGTAATATGCCAGTAAGGTGAAACTCTACTTGAAAAATATCCACTTGGAAGAAAAGAAAGACAAACCTCAAAACCTGCACATAAAAGTCAAAAAAGCATCACATTTGTTTCAATGGCTTAAAATTGAGAAAAATACCCTGAAATGTTAAGGAAACCACCATGGCAATATGCCAGTAAGGTAAAACTCCACTTGAAGACAAAATTAAAACCTGTACACAAAAGTCAAAAACCTGCACAGAAAAGTCAAAAACCTGCACAGAAAAGTCAAAAACCTGTCCACAAAAGTCCAAAATTCAAGTAACTAAGTATGGAAAGGATTGAATAAAATATTACTGTCCCTGAAAAGCATGCAGACATAAAAACAAGAGGCCCCAAGGGGCCTGAGGGCGCTCACCTGACATGGTAACCTAAATATCAACCCAGAGAATTGATTTCAAGTTGCATCTGCTCCTCCTAAGAAAAGCTAAAACCAAATATCCAAAGATTTTGACCAGTGGATCTAAAACAAGAAGGACGCCAATGCCCTATAGCTCACCAACATTCCTCTTTGATAGTAACTTTGGCAAACACAAGAACTGTATCAAACAGGCTCATAACATGCGACAAAGCTTACCTAAACACAACCTCTTAAAAGGAAAACACAGAAACTGACATAAACACTAAGTTAAGCATGAAATTCTGAGCTAAACAGAAAACTAAACGCAACTAAAAATGTCAAGAAAATTGTTTAAAATGCAGGGTATGAGGGGTTAATCATGGAACAATGATACTGAGGAACATGTATGATGAATATAAGTGCCATTGGAAGAGAAGGAGCACAGCAGCTGACCTAAACACTTACTTAAACATGAAATTCCGAGCTAAACAGAAAACTAAACGCAACTAAAAATGTGATGAAAAACGTTTAAAATGCAGGGTATATGGGGTTAATCATGGAACAATGATACTGAGAAACATGTATAATGAATATAAGTGCCATGGGAAGAGAAGGAGCACAGCAGCTGACCTAAACACTAAGTTAAACATGAAATTCTGAGCTAAACAGAAAACTAAATGCAACTAAAAATGTCAAGAAAAATGTTTAAAATGCAGGGTATGAGTGGTTAATCATGGAACAATGATACTGAGGAACATGTATGAGGAATATAAGTGCCATGGGAAGAAAAGGAGCACAGCAGCTGACTTAAACACTAAGTTAAACATGAAATTCCGAGCTAAACAGAAAACTAAACGCAACTAAAAATGTGATGAAAAACGTTTAAAATGCAGGGTATGAGGGGTTAATCATGGAACAATGATACTGAGAAACATGTATAATGAATATAAGTGCCATGGGAAGAGAAGGAGCACAGCAGCTGACCTAAACACTAAGTTAAACATGAAATTCTGAGCTAAACAGAAAACTAAACGCAACTAAAAATGTCAAGAAAAATGTTTAAAATGCAGGGTATGAGGGGTTAATCAGGGAACAATGATACTGAGGAACATGTATGAGGATTATAAGTGCCATGGGAAGAAAAGGAGCACAGCAGCTGACCTAAACACTTAGTTAAACATGAAATTCTGAGCTAAACAGAAAACTAAACGCAACTAAAAATGTCAAGAAAAATGTCTAAAATGTAGGGTATGAGGGGTTAAATCATGGTAAAATGATAATAATCATCATATAGCAGCATTATAAAAGCCATGATATGGAAATAGGGCGAATAAGTGACCTAAACAGAAACTTTAACATTATTGGACACGTACGCTGACGCCGACGCTGACGCCGACGCCGACCGATCGAGCCATTCCATAAGCTCACACAACTAAAGTTGGTGAGCTAAAAAAAGAAGATTTTTAAAGATTCCTCATATTGAACTAAGTTATAATTCGGGCTCCCACAGGGAGCCCATATATGAACTCAGGGACTTGGCTTCAACAAACTTGAATCTCACCCCCCTAAGGATGCTGCACACCAAATATCAAAACATTCTGACTGCCAGATCTGAAGAAGAAGATTTTTAAAGAAAATTCCTCATTTTGAACTAAGTTCCAATTCGAGCTCCCACAGTGAGTCCAAATATGGACCTAGGGACATGGCTTGAACAAACTTGAATCTCACCCCCCTAAGGATGCTGCATACCATATATCAAAACATTCCGTCTGTTGGATCTGAAGAAGATTTTTAAAGAAAATTGCTCATTTTGAACTAAGTTATAATTCGGGCTACCACAGTGAGCCCAAATATGAACCCAGGGACTTGGCTTGAACAAACTTGAATCTCACCCCACTAAGCATGGTGTATACCCAATATCAAAAGATTCTGCCTGCTGGATCTTGAGAAGATTTTTGAAGAAATTTGCCTGAAATGCACCAGGTTCAATTTGGGCTCCTATACAGAGCCCAAATATAAACCCAGGGGGCCGCTTTGAACAAGCTTGAATCAGATCCACCCCACAATGTTGCATACAAAATATGAAAAGATTTTGCCTGCTGGATCTGGAGAAGAAGATTTTTTAAGAAATTTGCCTGAAATGTACTAAGTTCGATTCGAGCTTCTATAGTGAGCCCAAATATGAATCTAGGGAGCCGATTTGAACAAACTTGAATCAGATCCACCCCACAATGTTGCATACTAAATATCAAAAGATTCTGCCTGCTGGATCTTGAGAAGAAGATTTTAAAGAAATTTGCCTGAAATGCAGTAAGTTCGAAATCGGGCTCCTAAAATGAGCCCAAATATAAACCCAGGGGGCCGATTTGAACAAACCTGAATCAGATCCATCCTACAATGTTGCATACCAAATATCAAAAGATTCTGCCTGCTGGATCTGGAGAAGAAGATTTCTTAATCTTTTTCCCATTGCCTACAGTGTTAAAAAGTGCCGACTCAGCACTTTTTCAAAGTCCTGAAAAAAGTACCTTGTGATCAAACCGATAGGAATTTTTTTTAACCATTCTATTCTACTTTATTCTACTGGATAAAAGTAAGCTTTATACAAAATAAGAATTCTCTGAGCAGTCTAGTTTTGGAGATATGTTTTAAGTTTTTTCCTATTTTTAGCTCCTGAGGTTCCCACGGGGCAATGAAAAAATTTTTTTTGCCTCAATCAACTACTTATGACCCATTATCATCTCATATCAAATTTGGTTCAAATCGACCTCACGGTTCTGAAAATAGAAATTTTAGGCGTGGCCAAAATTTTGGCCCCTCCCATAACGAAGGCAAATAATGCCAGACAAACTTCTCTTGAACAAACTTGAGTCTACACCTCAAAAGGAAGCTGCATACCAAATATCAAGTCTCTGCTACTGCTGGTTCATGAGAAGAAGATTTTCAAAGATTTTGGTGCCCCTTGGAGGCGTGGCTCAACCCAGGAGAAGGGGCAACTTCATTTGAACAAATCTGAATTGACATTAGGTAATAAACATTTTCCCAACATTTGAAAAATATTGGGCCAGTGGTTTCTTCGGAGAAGTTGGTTTTGTAAAGTTTACGCTGGATGACGACGGACGGACGGAAAGCGATTAGTAAAGCTCCCCTTGAGCTTTGATCAGGTGAGCTATAAACTATAGTGACATTTTTGGACAGACGGACGATGGACGGAAAGCGATCAGTAAAGCTCCCCTTGAGCTTCGCTCAGGTGAGCTAAAAAAGAAAAAAAAAATCAAAACCTGCACACAAAAATTCAAAATGAATGAATCCAGACGCCGACGCCGTCGACATGAGGGCTATGCCATAGGCTCACACAACTATCGTTGGTGAGCCAAAAAGATTCTGCCTGCTGGATCTAGAGAAGAAGATTTTTCAAGAAATTCGCCTGAAATGCACTAAGTTCGAAATCGGGCTCCTATACTGAACCCAAAGTTGAAACCAGGGGCCGATTTGAACAAACTTGAATCAGATCCACCCTACAATGTTGCATACCAAATATCAAAAGATTCTATCTGCTGGATCTAGAGAAGATTTTTTAATGTTTTTTCCATTGCCTACAGTGTTAAAAAGAGCTGACTCAGCACTTTTTCACAGTCCTGAAAAAAGTACCTTGTGATCAAACCGATAGGAATTTTTTTTAACCATTCTATTCTACTGGATAAAAGTAAGCTTTATACAAAATAAGAATTCTCTGTGCCATGTAGTTTTGGAGATATGGCAGTTTTAAGGTTTTTCCTATTTTTAGCTCCTGAGGTTCCCACAGGGCAATGAGAAAAATTTTTTTGGCATCAATCAACTGCTTACGACCCATTATCATCTCATGTCAAATTTGGTTCAAATCGACCTCACGGTTCAGAAAGTTAAAAAATTTATAGTAATTTATATATTTTTTATACTTACCAATGACCCAGACTTAGCTGGTGCTAACTCCACAAAAACCAGGGCCAAACACAAATTTTGCCCCCCAATCCCCAAAATTTGCATCCAAAACAAAAAGAAATCATGTCCTAAAGGACCTCCATAGTACGACTCTACTGCGCATGCGCAGTGACGCAGTCGTCCCGAAATTGGCGCCAAATATTCTTACTGGCAGTGCCTGGTCAGCGCTATGTACTCAGCGGGGAGGCAAGAGTTCCCAACTCAGGGAGGGCCATCCCCGTCTGGGTCATTGGTAAGTATAAAAAATATATAAATTACTATAAATTTTTTAACATTTTTATACTGTACCAATGACCCAGACTTAGCTGAATAGTAAACAGGCTGGAGGGCCTAGGACATAGAGGAAAATCCAATAAGCTCAATTATATAATAAAGAGGTAACCCCTTAAGGAGAAAAGGAGTATTAGGCTTTACATGTATCTTTCTTATTTAATATTTAAATTAGAAAGATACACTACCCTTAATAATTGAGCACAATAACATTCATGTTCTCTATTAACATCCAGTATAACCCTTATACTAATTATTTTTAAAGCAAGCCAATAAATAAAGTAGTCCAGAGAATTGAGACTCTTTATAATCATTTAAAAGTGTCCGAGTATTGTATATTAAAGCCCGTTTGACACTTGACATATACAAATGCTTCACACCGAGCTACACTTTAAAAATAAGACATGAATGAAATTAAACATTAATATTACACTTTAAAACCATCCCGGAAGCGACTCAGAAATACTGTCTTGGAGGAGGCATTCCCTTGCTTTTCACTATAAAGCAGGTGACCTAAGGGAACACCCCCCCCCCCCCCCCTTCCCCTTGCCCTGGGTCAAATAGCCCAGAGCGAAGAGGGCAGTCGGACGGAGTCACTGCCGGAACAGAAAGCCTGCATAACTATAGTTGCAACTGTTTAGTGGACGACATTCTGAGCAACAGATAACGGACCTAAACAATGCAGGTCTCCAGAAATGGACTCAATATTTCTGAGATAAAAATTAGTAAATGTGGATGGCTGAGACCAATAAGCAGCCTTCATTAAATCTGTAATAGCAACACTATTAGCATAAGCCCACGAAGTAGAAAGAGCTCTTACTTCATGAGCAGAAATCTTAAGCACAGACTGCTGAGAAGAAGATAAATCTTCATACGCAGTACGGATAGTTAACTGAATCCATCTAGCAATAGAATGGACTGAAATGTCCTTTCTATTAGGCATCAAAGACAGAAAGAAACGTTTCCGTCCCTTTCTGATGAACTGAGATCTCTGTTTATAGATACGTAGTGCTCTAACAGGACAGAGTAAAGGCCTACGCCCGTCTGAAGACGGAAGAGCCTTAATAACAATAGGTTCCGGATATTTATTAGGAGCCTGATTCTTAGCTAAAAAACCGACATTAGTAGTGAAGGTGATAGTGTTCCCAACACTACGATAATGAGAATCATCCACCGATAGTGCATGAAGCTCACTGACTCTTCTGGCAGAAGAGAAAGCTAAGAGAAAAGCTGTCTTATAAGATAAGAATTTGAAATCTACTGTCCCAAGAGGTTCAAATGGCTTTTCCTTCAATTTAAGGAGAACCCAAGCTAAATTCCACTTAGGAATTAATCTAAGAGTTCTGGGTCTATTTATCGAAAAGTTTCTAACCAATTTCGATAAAGAGACATTAGATCCAATTTGTAAACTATCATGATGTGCATAGGTATCAGATAACATAGATCTATAACCCTTTATAGTAACAGGTTGCAGTTTGATTTCGTCAAACAAGTATACTAGAAAGTTAGCAATGTCTGGTATAGAGGGATCAAATATATCAACAGAATGATCCCTACACCAACGACGGAAAACCTTCCACTTAGCCGCATAGTTTAGCGAAGAGGAGGTCCTCCTACAGTTAGAAATCGCGTCCACTGCTCGTCCTGTAAAGTGCTTGCCATGCAAGAAGGACCGCACAACGGAAAAACGTGAAGGTTGAGACCTTGCGGGTTGTGATGTAGTTGGCGCGATTTCCCCTGCCAAAGAAGATCCTCTCGTGGAGGGAGCTTCCACGGTAGGTCCCACAACAGACACCTGAGTAGATTTATCCACGGTCTCTGTGGCGACAGAGATGCTACCAACAGAATCTTGCATTGAGATTGTTTTATCTTTAGCAATACTTGTTGAATTAACGGCGCTGGAGGATACGCATATCCTATCATTCCGTCCCAAGGGATCGACAGAGCGTCTACTGCAAATGCTCTTGGATCCGGACACGGGGACACATACGTTTGCAACTGATTGTTGAGATGTGTCGCAAATAAGTCTATCATTGGCCGTTCCCATTGGTAGCAAATCTGATTGAATACTTGTTTGTTGAGAGTCCACTCCGACGGCAACAAGCGACCCTTTCGTGAAAGGGAGTCTGCTAGCACATTCAGACGACCCGGTATGTGACGGACCGAAAGAAGAACGTGATGTTCCAACGCAAACAGAAGGATTCTTTCCGTTAGATTGAACAACGGAACTGAATGAGTGCCTCCCTGATTCCGTATATACGCCACTACTGTCGTATTGTCGGATAGGATTTGGACATGAGCATCGTGAATAATGTCCATCCAGTGACGTAACGCAAGCCAAATTGACATCATTTCCTTGATGTTTATGTGCTTGCACAGGAATTGCGGATCCCAAAGACCCTGGCATCTCGAATCCGTTGGGATTAATGATGCACCCCAACCTGTTTGACTGGCATCCGTCATAATGGTAAAACTCGGATCCGGCAACTGCAGCGGAACTCCTTGAGTTAACCACTGAATGTTTGCCCAAGTCTGAATCTCTTGTTTCACTTGATCTGACAAGAGAACGTCTACATCGAGCGAATGAATTTTCACACTCCAATTCTGAGTCAGGAAAATTTGAAGAGGCCGAGTGCGTAGCCGTCCCATCGGAATGAGATCCGCGGCGGCTCCGCACAGACCTATCAGTCTCATAAATTCTCTCGCCGTGACTTTGTCTGTATTCAGACAATAGCGAGCGTAACAACTGACTAATTTCGCTCTGGTTAACGGCAGACGAACGAGATTGTTGTGCGTCTCGAAGCTCATTCCCAGATGAGTGAATGACTTGGACGGCACCAGATCCGACTTCTCCTCGTTTACTATGAAACCGAGACGTCGGAGCAATAGAAGAAGATTCTGAACATCGTTCTGAAGCGTTAACTCGTTGCCGTACCTCTGAAGAATGTCGTCCAGGTAGGCCGACGTTACCGCAGACGAATGAGCTCGGAAGTAGATCATTACCGAGTTCATTACCCGAGTGAAAGCCCAGGGTGCTAGATTCAATCCGAAGCACATGGCCCGGAACTGATACACCACTCCTAGGACTGCGAAGCGTAGATACTTTCGGAATGTCGGATGTACCATGACGTGAAAGTACGCATCTTTGAGATCTATGCTCGTTGCATAATCGTTCACCCGAATACTCGCTCTGACCGATCGAATCGTCTCCATATAAAACTTCGGAGCGACGATCAGCTTGTTTATCCAGCTCAAATCTATGACTGGACGGAACGAGCCGTCTGGTTTCGGAACCAGAAACAGATGGCTGTAGAATCCCAGCGATTCCTGGTTTTCTACGACCTCTACCGCGTTCTTCATTAAAAGAGACTGCACCTCTGATAGCAGAGCGTCTCTTTTCTGAGGGTTTGACGGAAGATGAGTCCACTTTGGACTTCGAGTTAATGGAGGCTTTCGTTTGAAGGATATCTTTAGACCTTCCGAAGTCACTCCTCTCACCCACGGGTCGTCCGTAATCGACGCCCACTCTTGAGAAAAACTCGACAACCTTCCGCCAACCGGAACGCGATAGAGGTTTAAGCCATCACCTCCTGGATCTGCGAGGCCTGCGGTAGGAGAAACCACGTCTTCCACGACCCGCACCTCGCCTCGTCGACCTCGGGGCGTCCGACCGATTGTCCCGGCCTGAAGGACGTCCCGAACGAGAGTCACTATCCTGACGGTCTCTCGAATAAGAGCTAGAGGACGCACCGGAACCTCTATAGGAACCTCTCTTGGGAGGATAAGACCCAGAAGTGCCCGCCTTATTCGTGTCTGTTGTATCCGACCTTTTAGGAGCGGATCTAAACAACAGAGAATCACTAGCTTTCTTTTTAATATTATCATAAATAGCGGAAAGCTTGCCGTCAAAGAGAAGATCTCCTGAGACCGAAGCGACTCTAAGAGAGTTCTTCACCTTAGAATCCACTAGTGTGGATGTAGACAGGGCTGCGTCACGTCTAACCAACTCCAGATTTGCCACTGAAAGGGCGGAGTTACACGTGGAATAAGCTACTGCCCTTGAAAGAAGTCTTAAGGAGGATTGTATATCCTGAAACTCTTCCCCTTGAAGACGCAGTGATAACGCCTTAGTAAGGTGATCTGCATAAGATAAGGCATATAAATTGGCTCTGTTAGACGCAATAGCTGTTTCCAACACTGCGGTTGGAATAGAAGCTGACGACGGTAATGATAGCTCTAAGTCTTCCGCCTCGTCGTCCATACGCAGAGGAACTCTCGGTATACCCTGACCTGCCGTGTCAAATTTATTCCTTGCATTAATGAAAGGCAGGTTGAGAGTATTTGCGGACAAGAAGCCTGCTTTCCCCGTCCTGGAAGCAAGTTTAAAAATAGCGTCGTTCAATAATTCAAATGTTCTTGCAACATTATTGGACTGCGACGGAAACTCGGGAGCGATGTCCCTGAACCGCTCGAAAAAATCAGAGTCCAATGACGCTATAATTCTCCTGTCCGGAAGCGCAGCAGTCTGGCCCGACGGAACAACTTGAGGAAGAAAGTGCCGGATGAAGTCCACGGCAGCTTTGTGTTGTTCCGAAAGGGATAGCTCCAATTCATCCGTATCCCTTTCACCATCCGGTCGGACCTCCCGATGTTCCCGGTCGTTCGCCCCCGATGCTTCGGCGGAGCGTACCGACCCAGCGCCGTCGGATAATTCTCGATCCGACACCGTTTCTGTCGGCTGCTGGGATGCTGCGATAAGCTGTGCTATCTGCACTAGAATGTCCGACGTCGAGACCTGCGGAGGAGCGGTCTTTCGCTGCTTCGCCGAGGGCAGCTCCGCATCAGATGGCTCCCGCATACTTTTCCTATGCGAACGTCCGGAGTCCATCGGTCTCGAATCCCTGGCTGCCGGATGGTGTGACCTGGTCGCCGAAGAATCCTTCATCGGCGAAGCTGGCAAAATATCGGAGGTCACGCAGCCAAGGTGCAGTCGTGTGCGCCGACGAGAAGAGGAAGCCTTAACAGTCTCTGCGGACTGCTTATACAACGGAGCGTCCCGAGCGACGGACGTATGCTCCGCTAAAGACACATTTTGTACCACAACATCTGGTCCCAGATGTTGTTGTACGAGAGAGGGGCCTCTCTCGCTTGCGGCCCGGCTGGACCTGGACGAGCTAGGAACCGGACTAAAAGGCTTCCTCCGTTCTCGTTCACTATCCGCCGTCACTGGGTGTGCATCTATTATTTTTATAGTGCTCGCATCACCCAAAATTTCCTCTTGGACCGCATCGGACGAACCCGGCTGCCGAACCATTCGGTGAATGGACGCTACACCGGGCGAGCTAGCGGACGACATTTGTCTAATCTCCATGAGCACTTTTGCCGCTAGCTCTGTATTTATTTGTGACGACGGACGCACACTTGAAGAAGATAACATGGAAACATCACCCTGTTCTGGTTCCTCTGAAATAGAAACTGAGAGAGTAGAGTGACCTTGTGGAGAAAGAGCCGGCATCGCTCTTTCTCCAGAAACAACATATCGTGACACACGTTTCCAATGTTTCTCATCCCAATGTTCACATACAGGACAGGGATTAATGCGAGAACACTGACTACAATTAATGCAATAATCATGAAAGTCAGAGGAAGATTTCTTCCTATTACATTTTGAACAAAGTCCCTTCATTGTGAAAGAACAACAATAAGTCCTAGTTACTCGCAAAAACCCCTGACACAAAGATACATAATAACATGATCCATTAATAAATGAAAAAACAATTGCAAAACAAAATAATTTTGAAAAAATATTTTTTTCAGAGAAGCCCAAGTTGCTGAAAAGTAACGTTGAGCCCCGATGGATCCGATGGCAAAGTGTGGTCAAAAATTTTAAAATTATATAAAATAATTAATGAGACACTTTCGGATAATATAAATGTATCTTATAATGAGATAAACTACCACAAAGGCAAACAGCCCCCCTCAAAAAAGGCTGTTGCCAATGAAAACAAACAGTGTAAACACAGTAGAAAACATGACTCCAGGCACTGAAAAAACTGGCCCGGAATCAGTCATCAATTACACTCTATCTGATGCAAAACAGAGACTCCCAGGGGAGAATCTGCAGAACATCAGATGGAAGATGCAGAACACAAACGTTATACACCCATGGGTGAAAACGTAACTATGGGGAAAATAACAGAAAACATTCTGTAACCAAGCAACTCTCCCAGGGAATTTTTAGAAATGAAACTTCTCAAAAATATGCCAAAAGCATGGGAGAATTGCAAGGGGGGACTTTAGAAGGTTAGGGGAGAGGAAACACTGAATAAGCAGTGCAACAATTAGCAAGAATGACAAGAGGCGTTTGCCTCGAAAATAGGCAACTTAACATAATTTCAACAAAAAATTTTAAGTACAGCCCTGATTATTTTTTGCCACTTCTTTTTTCCTCTCCTCCTTCTATCCTCCTTAGAATCACATTTTCTCCAAGAATTACGTGTCTGGCATCCTTTAAACTGAGATTTACAAGCACAAAGATCAGTGAGATGTTGACTGATGAAGGGCCAAACAGAGAATGATATTTGGCGCCAATTTCGGGACGACTGCGTCACTGCGCATGCGCAGTAGAGTCGTACTATGGAGGTCCTTTAGGACATGATTTCTTTTTGTTTTGGATGCAAATTTTGGGGATTGGGGGGCAAAATTTGTGTTTGGCCCTGGTTTTTGTGGAGTTAGCACCAGCTAAGTCTGGGTCATTGGTACAGTATAAAAATATAGGAATTTTAGGCGTGGCCAAAATTTTGGCCCCTCCCATAATGAAGGCAAATGATGCACGACAAACTTCTCTTAAACAAACTTGATTCTAAACCTCAAACAGACTCTGTATACCATATATCAATTCTCTGCTACTGGTGGTTCATTAGAAGATTTTCAAAAAATTTGGCCATTTTTTCCCCACACCTTTGCTCAATATGAGGCGAAGCCTAATTTGGATAAAAATCAAAATGCCCGTAAATAACCACTACTTACCTGAAATTTAATTAAAATGTGGCCAGTGGTTTAGGAGAAAGAGGCTCAAACACCACCTTCATGCAGGACGACGGACAACAGATAATGGACGACAGACAACGGACGAAGAGTGATAAGAAAAGCTCACCCTGACTTTCAGTCAGGTGAGCTAAAAAGTGCCTAATTGTCCCCGCAGGTTACATAAGTTTAAAAAAAGGTATGTAGTGAATGTAAATAGTTCAAAATGCATTTTGGAGAAAAGAAAAAAAAAATGGGGGGGGGGGGGGGGGTTTGTCTGGATTTTTAACCCCAAACTGTAAAAAAAAACATTTTTGACGAAAGAAAAAAAAACAGTGTCTAATTGCCCCCCCCCCCCCACCCCCCACCCCCAAAAATGAAAAAAAGAAATGACATAGAGTGTTAGGAGAATGAAAGGTTGAACCTTGAAAAGCAGAACTTTAATCCAAAACTTTAAGCTGGGAATACTAAGTAAAATTGATTGGCAAGAAAGGCTTAAATATTTCCTAAAACCGATAAAAGAAATCATTGATGTAAATGGAGACATTATGTTTTATTGACCATGTAAGAATTAGAGTAAGAAAGCATGTAGCAATGTCTAATTTCTAATACAAAGAAAGTAAGTCTGAAAACGTGTTTAAAAGGGGTTAAAATCATGACGATTTTAATGAAAATTTCTGTAGAAAATGTTCAGTAGATAGTAGACATTGTCCAAATAAGAAAAGGTAACATTCCACTAGGGCTGTCACGATTAATCTATTAATCGACTGTTGATCGGTCACGGCGAAATCGATTAGTATTTTTCGTTGTCGAATAATCGGTAAATTGTATCCCGTTCTAGACGTTTAATAATTAAAAGAAAATTTGATGAAAAAACTATTGTTTCTAAAGGTAAAGAGTTAAGAACATCGATGTTAAACCCCAAGACGCTGTTGGAAGCAACAGTCTTCCAGGTACATTCATTAAAGCTTTGATGTTCTGAACTTTTGAACCGTCAGTGTAATAATCAAGACCGGTCGGCAGTTGCGAAGTTCGCAACTGCCGACCGGTCTTGATTATTACACTGACGGTTCAAAAGTTCAGAACATCAAAGCTTTGAATGCACCTAAAAAGGATCGTCTTCGTTGTTTCCTTGAGGTAGGTCAACTGACTTGAACTTCATTTTTATCGACTTCAAAGAGAGGGAGAGGAGGGGGGGGTCATTTAGGTACGATTAATCGTCGATTATTTGCGACGATTAATCAATTCCTAAATTAAAAAATCGTGACAGCCCTACATTCCACTAAACTGTTTGAAGAATTAAAGGTGTAATTTTAAAACCACTCCCCCCCCCCCCCCCCCCCCCAAAAAAAAAAAGAGCACCGCTGGGCATTGCATCATACGCCCGTGAACTGTTCAAATTGTACCATTTTAACACATTTGCAATTTTTTTAGAGTGCGAGAAATTTATACTGGCATATATATATATGTTACGGTCATTTGAGAAAAAGACTAACAAGTTTGAAGCGAATCGAAAAACAAATACTAAAGTTATCATCCGGAAACCAAATATTTGACGAAGAATTCTAAGTCCAACAGGGGCCATAATTCAGGCAAAGATTGTTCAGACCGACCCCATATTCGAACTTGACCTGCATTTTGTTGTGATTAAACCACATACCAAGTTTGGAGCCGATCGGAAAACAAATACTAAAGTTATCATCCGGAAACCAAATATTTGACGAATTCTAAGTCCAACAGGGGCCATAATTCAGGCAAAAATTGTTCAGACCGACCCCATATTCGAACTTGACCTGTATTTTGTTGTGATTAAACCACATACCAAGTTTGGAGCCGATCGGAAAACAAATACTAAAGTTATCATCCGGAAACCAAATATTTGACAAATTCTAAGTCCAACAGGGGCCATAATTCAGGTGAAAAATGTTCGGACCGACCCCATATTCGAACTTGATCTGTATTTTGTTGTGATTAAACCACATACCAAATTTGGAGCCGATCGGAAAACAAATACTAAAGTTATCATCCGGAAACCAAATATTTGACGAATTCTAAGTCCAACTGGGGCCATAATTCAGGCAAAAAATGTTCGGACCGACCCCATATTCGAACTTGACCTGTATTTTGTTGTGATTAAACCACATACCACATTTGGAGCCGATCGGAAAACAAATACTAAAGTTATCATCCGGAAACCAAATATTTGACGAATTCTAAGTCCAACTGGGGCCATAATTCAGGCGAAAAATGTTCGGACCGACCCCATATTCGAACTTGACCTGTATTTTGTTGTGATTAAACCACATACCACATTTGGAGCCGCTCGGAGTACAAATACTAAAGTTATTGTTCGGAAACCAAACGGACGGACGGACGGACAGACGGACGGACAACGCCATAACATAATACGTCCCGTTTTTTCAAACGGGCGTATAAAAACAAAAAAAACTTTAACCTGGAAGTTGTAAGTTAAATTGCAAATAAATGGTTAAATATGTCCCAAAATAACATGAAACATAAAAAATAAAATAAAAACAAAATGAGAATGATACAATCAATTGTAATATCAACTTAGAAGAAAAAAAAAAACAAAAAAACTTTAAGGTTGACTAAAAAACTTTAACCACAACTTTAACCAAAACTCCAAATACTTAGACAGACAGAAGAAAGTCATGACTAAACAGGAAAAAAAAAACACTTGAACCTTCAGTAAAAAACTTTAACCACAGACTTTAACCAAAACTCTAAATGTTAACAGATGGACAGACAAAAGTCATTACTATAACCCTCACTGTAAACAGTCTGGCTAAAAATCTATTTCACCAGGTACATGGTTCCTTATAAAATTAACTTTAAAGCAAGGCACACAGTCAGTCCAAGGGGCAATTTTTTTCACATATATCAAAAATCTTTTTCCCACTTATGCTGCATATCAAATTGTTTCAAAATGTGACCAAGAGTTCTGAGTAGTGACCTAGATTATTTTATGGGTGCTATCAGTTACATGTATGTCCCTTGTGGTATCCCCCACCCCCATGGGGCATTACAACTTTCCCGTGCGGTACCCTCTCCCCACCCCACCCCTATGGGACATTACTACTTTATTTGAGCATACTTGAATTGACATATGATAGGAAACATGCATACCAGATTTGGTTCAATTTGGTCAAGTAGTTTGTGAGAAGTCGATAATTTAAAGTTTACGCTGGACAGATGACTGACGAGGACAGATGATGGATAGAAAGTGATAAATAAAAGCTTCCCTTGAGCTTTGCACAGTTGAGCTAAAAAAAAAAACGCCTCATATTGCAGTAATTTAAAATTCAAGCTCCCACAGGAAGCACAAATATTAATCCAGGCACTCTATTTGAACAACTTTGAATCTGACATCCCAAGAGAGGTTGTATGCCAAATATAAAAGGGTTCTGACTGGTGAATCAAAAGAAGAAAATTTTTAAAGAAATTTCCTCATCTTGCAATAAGTTAAAATTTGTGCTACCAATGGGAGCCAAAATATCAACCTAGGCACTCAATTTGAAAAAACTCGAATCTGACCTCCCTAGAGATGTTGTATACCATACATGTATATGAAACAATTCGGATTGGTCGCTCTGAAAAAAAAAAAGATTCTTAAAAAAATGTCCTCATATTGAACTAAGCTGAAATTCGGGATACACAGGAAGCCCAAATATCAAACCAGAGAAATGATTTGAACAAACATGTATCTGACCTCTTTATAGTTAAAATTTGGGGCTCCCAACTAATTGCTGGGTAGTAGTTGACGATTAGTTGACTAGTCAGATGCTAAACTACGCAATAAATTCTACAAAACTGTCGGTTTAACTGAATTCATTGGCTGAAGTGGCTTCCAAATTAAGATACAATTAATGGGTCTAAATGTGCAATGTTACGGAAGCTTATGTCTCCATGTGCTTATGACCAAACAACCGATGCCGCAAAAAACCAAACTGGTCTAAAAATAAATCTTTGGTGTTCCATTATTCAGTTCTGTCAAATATTTTCAAGTGAAACTGAACTTTTCTCCTCAAATTCCTTTGTATATTGTGCTTTAATAAGAAATTTCTGCACTTTGTTATTGTGCTAAAAAACTCTGAAGAAGAGTACGCTGATGATGACATGATTGTTCCTTGACACGCATAACTTTATCAACCCCCAATGAAATCTAGACAAATTGACAAACTACAAACATAACCCCCATTGAATATTAAATACACAGACAAAACTACATGTATGTTTCAATAAGTCGTTTTGTATTCAATGAGTCAGATTAGTGATGAACCGATATGGTAAACAAACCATCGGCCGACACCGATGTTAAAAATTTAATAATCGGCCGATACCGATGCCGATTCCGATGTTTTAAATTCCGTGAAAATACGTGAATAACTTGATCGAACCCTGCAAAGTTGCAATTAGAATGTTAATCTGGGGTTGTGTTTCTTGGTTCCCGGTAAACTCTCCACCAAATCAACTCCCCAGACAATTTATCCGATCGTTTTGTGCAGTCCATTCCTCAGTGAGAATAACAGAATCACCCGTGTCAGATTGACTCTCCCTGCATGGAATACTACATATTCTCCCAATAAGATTAAATCCCATATATTTCAAACTCATAGCAATCCTGTGGGAACTCGTACACAGGCCGACAGACACTGTCCTCACTCTGGATAAATCCGACTTATTCCTTTCTTCTCATATCAGTCATAAGCCCAATATTCAATATGTACGTTCTGAATAGACCTCTCCATTTTGAAAATCATGTGATTCTGCCCCGCCATGGAAGGGAGCTGGATGTTTCGTACACAGCAGTCTGGGACGTTTCGTACACAAACTTGTAGGACGTATTGTGCACAAGCTACGACGTTTCGTACATGGGGTTATGACTGCCTTGAGCCAAGTAAAGATAACCCTGTATGTAAAAATATTTTATATTGGATTATAATACCATAGTCTATTATTTCATATAAAAAATTCTTAAAAACCCTATAAAATTTTCCTGTGTACTAGTGATGATATATGTACGAAATGTCTTCTTTTGTATACGAAAGTCAGTATACGAAATGGGATCAGGGACAACCCGCCCCAGGCCTATTTTGGGGGCGGGTTGTCACACTTTTGGGGGCGGGTTGTCCCGATTTTTTTCTGATTTTTGAAGAAAAAGTTTTTGGGGGATAGTAATATATAAAAAAATTTTTACTCACTTTTTTATCGAAAAATTATCCAATTTTATCGAAAATTATCCACAATCCACAGTGATCCTATTAAAACATCCCAGTATGACTGAATTAAAGTAATAATAGTTCTATACTGAACTGGTTGCATGTAGAGACCAGTCAGAAGTGATGTGTTGTATTAGTTATGTTGTTTCAGTCCGGTACCCTCTAAGGGGAATGATATTTGTTTGATGCGAAAAAAATCAAATGACCATACATGTTGTTTCAGCGTGATATGGATTCATCACAGCGTTTATCGCTTTTCCTTTATCTAAGACTAAGACAATAAATGTGCTTTTTAAGCTGATAACAATCATTGACTCAGATGAAGCCATGGACACGTCCGAGACAACAAACAGTCAGGCCACTGAAACATCCATCAGTGAGACACCCACAGATACCCTTACCACAGATACTTCTGATAATAATAATTCATTCGGAATTATTCATGATATTACTTTTAATATCATCATAATTAAGTCCAATAAACAAATCTATTGTCTTGAGCTGTAGGTTTTCAAATTTCTTGTTGGTTTCGGTTTTGGTTTTTCAGGTGGAGAAAAACCTCGGTTCGATACGGTTTTCAGTTTGTTCATGAGGTCAAGTAAAATTCAATAAAACGCATTCTTATGTCCGGAGTCATAACTGAATGGTAGTGAAATTGAGTGAAACTCAAAGAATGCCCGAAATAAGCTATAATACATGAAGAATCAGGAAGGCCAATATAATAATTACCTAAATATACAGAACTTTTATTGTGCTTGTCCAGTTTTCGAGGTCTGACACCCACACGCAACTTGAGGAAAGCTGCAAACACAACTAAACTGAAATGTCGGAAATTCACAGAATGTGGCCTTCCCAGAGTAGTGAGAGTACCCAGACACTGCCATTGGCAGTGCCTGGGTACTCTCACTACTCTGGAATGGCTACATTCTGTGAATTTCTGTAGCAAGAGAGTATTTAGTAAAAAATGAAAAACCTTAGATTACGGGATGTTGACGGTTTCGGTTTTTTAAAAAAACTAAAAACCTCGGTTCAGTTTTGGTTAACCTACAGCTCTACTATTGTCCGCTAATTAATAATGATCGTATTATAAGTAATAACAGCTGAATAGTTCATTTGTTATTACTTTTAATCCAATCATAGTCAAATAGCTCATAACTGCAGCACGAAAAAACTTTGGGTGGGTTGTCCCCGGGCGGGAAGTCCCAGCTTGTTTGGGGCGGGTTGTCCAATATCATAGTCAAATAGTCCAATATCATAGTCAAATAGCTCATAACTGCGGCACATAAAAAACTTGGGGTGGGTTGTCCCCGGGCGGGTAGTCACAGCTTGTCTGAGGCGGGTTGTCCCGTTCCCTACGAAAGGGACAAACTAAAAAGTGTAGCCCGAGCCCGAGCACGAGCTGAGAATATGGTGTAGCTGAGAAATAAAGTTTCGTTTTCTTTCTTATTTATTGTTAGATTTCAGTTATTTTTGGTATATAAATCACTGGTAGCCAAATGAATCTAGACAAAGTGAAATGGGTATTTTTAAACGTCTATTTCGTGAAATATACGAAAAAATTACTCCGAGAGACACTAAAAAGTGTAGCCGAGAATCTGGTGTAGCCGAGTAATAAAGTGTCGTTTTCTCATTTGTTTGTCAATTAATTTCAATAATTTTTGGTATATGTATTAGTGATAGATAAGCGAATCCAGACAAAGTGAAATGAATATTTTAAACAGTATATTTTGAGAGAAATACGAAACAATAACTCTGAGAGACACTGACAGGTGGCCGAGTGGTGTGCGTGGTTCAGTATAGTTTCGCTTCGAGACGTTTTCTTTCTACGCACATCTGACGAATTGAATACAAAACGACTCATTTAAACATACATGTGGTTTTGTATTTATTACATGACCCAAGCACCTACTGACCTAATTTTCTTTTCTATCAACGGTGGTAAACACCATGCACTTTATGCAGTCGCATTGCATAAAAAAAGTCCCGGTTGGAACAGGCTGGTGTGCAATACGGAATTCCGTATTGCACAGCCGTATTGCACGCCGTATTGCATAAGAGAGACTGCATGGGCATGTAAGAAATCACATGACCAAACTATGACCATGACATTCTATCTGGGTACTATGTATGTAAAGTTTTGTCAACAGAATTCAGAAACACATTTTTAGAAAGCCATTTCAGAAGAATTTATTTTCAGAAGAATTTATTCTATAAAACAGTAGTTGTTTCCATTGGAGATTATTATTGTTCTATGACAGTGCATTTATTATAGAAGCAGTGCTTCTTTGTGAATTTGGAAGATTGATTCCAAAAGAGAATTTTGAAGAGAATCTAATCAATCTATTCGTCTTGGAAAAGAGAATTTATACTTTCTGTGAAACAGAATATTATTTTGTGAAAAGCCAGGATTCTACTGGATTATTTGGAAATTACCTGTGGCGCCAATACTTCTTGGATTTTTACTCCATTTGAATTTTGTGGGGGCATTTTATTATATTTTATTGGAGACTGCTGAAATTTCTAAGTGAAAATTTCATTACAAATCTATGGGATACTGTTTCTGAAGAGACATTCTTGGATTTAATACTACCAGCTGGTAACTTTCTTCACAAGATTCTTCACCACTGGATTACAGGATTCTGTCAAACTGCACTTTGGACTAATTCAATAATTGATAAGTACCACTGTTTTTATTTTCTGTAAACCAATTAGTGTGAAAGATCTTTGTATCAGTTTTGTTTATATTAATTTTTTTTAATTAAATTTCAGAATATGAAAAAATTTATAGTAATTTATATATTTTTTACACTTATCAATGACCCAGACTTAGCTGGTGCGAACCCCAAAATATCTAGGGCCAAACACAAATTTTGCCCTCCAATCCTCAAAATTTGCATGCAAAATCGAAAATTAGAAGTCCTATCTGTCCCACCATACATTTTACCCTCCGCGCATATGGAGATGCCAGGAAGTCACCGAATCTGGCGCCAATAAATCATTCTTTGTAGAAAAAAAGATTATAATAATTCAGCGGGGAGGTATGAGTGCCCAGTACTGCCCACTCATGGGAGGGCCATTCCCGTCTGGGTCATTGGTAAGTATAAAATATATATAAATTAGGCTTAATAAAATTAAAAATCTGTTTCTCAGGCCCTCCCGCGTGGTCCTTTTGGCTGCCGCATGCTCTCTTTTTTTGACCAAAGCTAACTTGAAAAAATAAAAATTAAATGGTTTGTGTCTGATATTTTACACAAGTTAATAAAATTGATAAATTTGTCCCTTGAGTACAAGGCTTTGCAATGCTTTAGCATTGCAAAGCCTTGCTGCACCCAAGGAATGAAATACACCACCACCCTTGCTATTCTGTAGATTATGAGGCCTGAAACATAAAATAAACCAAGAATATGAACTTCTGATAGCAAAGAAATAATTACAAAAATAAAATATAGAATAAAAAACTGCCCGCCCGCATGCACTTTTACAAAACTTGGCCTGAGAAACAGAACATCTACTTTGTGTGGCCTTACTATAAATTTTTTCATATTTTATACTGTAACCAATGACCCAGACTTAGCTGAATCATAAAAAGGCGGATCCCCCCCCCCCCTTTTTGAACATATCTTCAAAAGAAAGAGGGGAGAGCTCTGGAATCAATAAGCATAAACCAGAAACGATATAAATAAATATTGATCAGGCACTCAAAAAATTAATTCATGAATAATAAATGGTGCTTAATGCCACTTCACAAGCCAAGGCTATAGCGATGATTTTGGTAATTACAATTATCCGCAACAAAATATGAACTGCAACCGCCGTATACAGGTACGACGAAATCAGTGAGCAATCAATTATAACATATACATACAAAAGCGGGATAAGATGAACAATCTCTGCAGAGAAAACACGCTTCAAAATCATTCCCAGGAGGCCTCTGTAATATTAAATCCGGTAAAAACACTCTCCAATATGTACTATTTGGTATCTACAACTATAAACACGTGAGAATATGTGATTTGTGAACCGACAAAATAGAGACCAGGATTTAGAAATGGAGGTAGGTATGATAAACCGTCTCCAAAATCAAAATAAATACCGGAAACAAATGCAACAGAACTGCATATATGTCTATGAGGGCGCCATCCAACATGACCCAGACGCAAAGTACGTATATATTAATATATATATATGTGACAGCGTGAGTGTGTGTGTGTGGGGGGGGGGGGGGGGGGGGGAGGGGAATTCGAATACATGTCGAAACATCCTCACCCACATTACTTAATCACTGCTGGTGCAGACAGCAATAATATAGTGACCATAAAGCTCTTTCACGTCTGAAATACTCCGTAATGCCACTGAGAGCGGAGAATGACGTGAAGAATAAAACTTCCCATAAAGAAGAAAACCCTCTCATGGGGAAGCTTCTGACGAATGCTCAACAGAAGACCCCATAACCTCAATGAAATCAATAGAAACAAATGAATTGAAGGATACTCATATCCTTCATTCATTCCCATGAAAACGGCTGAGCGTCAAATGTATGCGCTCAAAAGCCTTACTAGCGACACAAATAATGGAAACTATTATTCCCATGCGCCGAAAACTTAACTATCCTGAAGAGATCGCACATAAGATCATGTAATAGCCAAACAGTTAGAATAAGCGCAAGATATAGACAGCGCTAACTTAGGCGCCAAAATCTTAAGCACTGACTGCTAATTGGATGTTAAAATAACCCAAGCAGTACGAATAGCTAACTGACTAAGTTAAGAATAGAATGAACATAAACGTCCCTTCTATTGAAAAATAATGACAAAAGAAGCGTTACTTCTCTTCTGATAAACTCTGATTTGTGTTTATAAATACATAAACGGAAAAAAATTCAATGATGTAACGAAAACAATGAGACATCATTGAATATGTGATTTCCAATAACCAAGGGTCCTGCATAGAGAGACCCTCGGACTCAGGATTGTAACACAATATAAGAACTCACGTCTGAAATAATTGAGAAAACCATAATATATGCCCAAACTTGACCTTATGTTAAAAGATTCTCTAAAACAAAACAGGTCAAGAGGGAAAGACGTCTACCACTCCAGTTAATAACTGGAGTAGACGTGTGTAAGCGACCCATCGAAATAACATTCCAAGCCGCTCCACACAACTCCATCCGGTGCATAAAACTATCGCTGTTAATGCGTCAGATAACAGATAAAAGCGAGCCAAAAAGCTGGTTAATTCGCTCTGTGAAACAACAGATGAACCAGCCAATGAATAGTGGGATACGTGTATCCTATCATAAATCCCATGAGACATTATCTAGATCACAAAACAAGTGATCTCAAGAACTATATTCCCTGCAATTGCTGAACATTAGCTAAAGACTGAAAGATAATCATAAATGACCTAATTATCCACTTTCAGTCAAAATCGGCTGGACTGAGCTCTATAAGAGCCTCGAACCACCGGCTAAGGGGAGTCTGATCAGTAACTCAGTCTGACGAGAAACCCCTATCCAAGTGGCTGTATTGACAATCCTAAAGAAATATATATAGGAGAGATACCTATACCTTCGCTATGAGCCCTTATAGGCGAATTGAGTCTAGGAAAACTCTCCTACTCTTTCTGTTGGTGTGGTCGATTAGACCCCAACTTAAAGAGTCAGGTATAGATGCTTTCTTGTAGATTAATCCTCCAATAATGAAAGCTTACCATCAAAGACATAGGTATGCCTATACCTTAGCTATGGGTCCTTATAGACGATCTGAGTCTAGGACAACCTCTCGTACTCTTTCTGCTGGTGTTGGTACATTAGACCCCAACTTAAAAGAGTCGAGAATTGATTCTTACCATGAAGACTAGAGTTGGAAGACTAAAGCGACCTATGGAAAGTTTTCCACCTAGTCAAATGCAAAGATGAAGACACAAGGCTTCGTTGCATCAGAATAACTCCCACTTAACATTAGTTAAGACCGAGATATATGTACTAGGTCTGGAAAGAATTTTAAAAGTTACAAACAACCACAAAATTCCTTTCCATATAGACGATGCGTCACAGTACTTAAAATTAAAGTACATAAGACCATGAGACTAAATTCGCTCTAAGAAATTATCTTCTCAATTGCGTCCAAGCGAACAGTTAAATGATGAAGGTAAGGCTAAAACTAGGATCTTAGCCTGCTCAATCAACGCAGAGGAACTCTCCACATCTTCCCCTGTATGTGAACAATCACAAACGATTAAAAATACAGAGGAAGAAGATAAGTAACCGAATTACTTTTTCCTGCAGGAAGTTAAATATGGTGTCGTCTACACAATCGAAGACCTGTGACACCCGTGGAGACTTAACCGGAAAGAGATCTTATTACTCTGCTCTTTACCCGAATGAAGTCAGCGTCCATCTACACAAGCGGTTTCTCATAATTGCTTGCAGCATTTTGATTCACTGGAAAAAGTTCAAGGAAATGATAATGTTTGGTATCTACATCATCCAAGAGTTGTTCCGGAAGGAAAAGTTATCCTTTCCATCATACGTTCAAATCAGTTAGAATCACAGTCACCAGCATCTAAACAGGCAAGTGACTGGACCAAATAAGCACCATGCAACAGCTCAAGATTTGAGACTGACGTTGAGTGCTTCTGCCTTAGCAGGAATACTGCAATTAGCTGCGCAACTGCGACAGCAAGTCCGTTACAGAGGCCTGAGGAGCAGCGGTCATGAATAGCCTCTTCGTCAGCTGCTCCTAGGACAGGTAGTCGAATATAGTAATTACTGCAGATGACCCGATGAATGAAGCCTCATCTCCTTGGCTACTAGATGGTGCGACTTTCTTCACAAAAGATGGACCTTTTGACGATGCAGACTGGAAATCCTGAGTCACTTAGCCAAGGTGCGGTCGGGAGTGCTTGGTAGACGCTAAAGAAGGAAAACTGTAGCCGTCCCCGGCTAAGAATTGAACTAACCGTACCGGACAATAGCTATGTACATAAGCTCTGACTGACGCAAGTTCCTACCCGGCTCCAGATGTTGTTGAAAGAGAGAGAGAGGGGTCTCCCTCTTGATCGCAGTCCGGAGAGACCTGGACGAGCGTAATTCAGGACTTGCCGTCTTCTTCCTTCCATCAAAACTGGGTGAGCATGATTCGATTAAACAGTGCTCGCTGCACCCTTATTCTCTCTCGACCGCCACAGGCATACCCGGCATCACATCACCCACATACGAGTGAGAACTGTCGGTTGAGCTAGCTGTAGACAAGGGACGTAAACCTCTTTTGAAGCCTAGCCCTCATCTAAAATCATTGAGCACTTTTCCACTAGCTCTAAATACAATGCATGTGCGACACATCCGGAGTCACGGTCCTCGTATTCAATCTTAACCGTTTCACCGGCATCAGGGAACTGAAACCACTCATCGGGTTTTATAGCCCTGTGCAATATAAAGATCACTTTGTCCGTTATGTAGAGGAAATGATAAGACCAGCCGACCCCGGCTGCATATTAGACGGGACGTCCCGGACAGGAGGCATGGACATATACTCCGGCTGATGCAAGTTCCTACCAACAACATCTGTCCCCAGATGATGCTGTAAGAGAGAGAGGCCTCTCTCTTGCTCGCGGTCCTGGATGACCTGGGCAAGCATACCTCAGAACTTGCCAGTTTCCTCCTTCCGCCGTCGCTGGGTGAGCATAGTTGCATATCATATTGTTCACTCCACCCTATATTATCTCCTAGCCCAGATCGTATACACCTGGCGTCACAGTTCTCAGAGGCCTGATTAACTACTTCACCACTCGAGCTAACTGGCGACAACGGACTTGTGCGGTCGTGTGTGCTTTTCGAACATAGAGGAAGCTATAAGACTGGCCGACCCCAGCAGTCTATGGAAGGAGCATCCCGTGGACGTAAGGTCCAACTGACACAAGTTCCTACCAACAACCTCTGACCCCAGATGTTGTTATAAAAGAGAGGGCCTCTCTCTTGCTCACAATCACGAAAGACTTGGACAAGAGCATACCTCAGAACTTGTCTGACAGACACAAGTTCCTACCAACAACCTCTGACTAGAGATGGGCGGTATTGGAATTTTGAGTTCGGTATCGGTTTCGGTATTTTTGTGTGGGCATACCGCGGTATCGGTTCGGTATTCGATATGTGACTTCAGATTCACTGATAGTACCAAAGGGGAATCCATGTCCAAAAAAATACTGAATAAGTTGTTCTTGTATCATTCTATCACAGTGCTACACATGCCATTGTTGATGGGCTCAACATTGTCAATCTTTTGTCACCACAGATCATATCTACAGTAATTTGGTGACTTGTTCTAAATACGCCTTAACTTTTCAAGCTCACTTAAGGCGTCTGTAATCATAGAATGTGTGTCCTGAAGATGTCATCTTTAGGTGGGCCTGATGACAGTAGTAAAATGATCTGGTCAGTGATTTCTACCCAAGTCTTGGCTGCCTGTTAAGGCAGCCAAGACTTGGCTAGAAATCACTGCTAAGCAACTGGACATGTACAGGTCGTAGACTATTGATACTTTAGTACAACTGCCTGGTCCTTAAGGCTTAACAAAACTGAAAAATAAAATCAGTCACTTCTTTCATGAAAATGAACACTTCAACTGCTATCAATCCTCACCAAGGCCTTATAAATAGTGAATGCACAGGGAAAATTGAAAATACCGTTGGTTTCGGTATTCAAAGATTGGGTCGGTTCGGTTTTTCGGTGTCCCCATGATATCGGTATCGGTTCGGTTTTTCGGTATATTGCCCATCTCTACCTCTGACCCCAGATGTTGTTTTAAGAGAGAGAGGCCTCTCTCTTGCTCGCGATCACGAAAGACGTCAGAACTTGTCTACTTCCCCCTTCCCGTGCTTCCGCCTTTCCGTCGTCGCCTGGTGAGCGTGTCCATATGTTTATAGTGCTTGCTACACCCTTATTCCTCTTCTCGACTGGCATCACATCATCCACATTCGAGTGAGATCTGCTGGTTGAGCTAGCTGGCGACAAGGCCGTCAATAATAATAATTAATAATAATAATTGATTTTGCAAAAGCGTAAAACCACAAAGAGTGCCCTAAAATGCTTCACAGAAATAAAACACACTTTTCTGAAAATAAAGAGTCACATGTTTCAGTTTCCTCTAGGGAGGTTCAGGAGAATGCTTCAGTAAATAGGAAAGTTTTAAGATTTCTTTTGAAGACGTTGATAGATTTTGAATTTCTGACACTAATAGGCAACGCATTCCACAATCTTGGACCCACGATGGAGAACACACGATCAATAGCCAGATTAGATCTGCTAAAAGGTATGACTAGTTGAATTTGATCTTTAGACCTCAGACTGCGTGATGGAGTGTATACAGTGATGAGCTCTTGCAGGTAAACTGGAGCCAGTTTGTGGATACATTTGAATACTAAGATCAATATTTTGAAATTGATTCTCAGTTTAACTGGAAGCCATTGTAATTGTCTTAAAACAGGTGTTATGTGTTCAGAGCATTTGGTACCAGTAATTATCTTAGCAGTAATATTCTGAACTTTTTGAAGCTTCTGAATCAAATACTGTGGCAGCCCCACTAACACTGAATTACAATAGTCTAGTTGTGAGGTGATGAAGGAATGCACAAGTTTTTCAAGTGCTGACTGGTTAAGATAAGTTCTCAGTCTTCCAATATTCCGAAGCTGCCAGTAACATTATTGACATATTTTATTGATATGGATGTCTAGCTTTAAATTTGAGTCCACAATCAGTCCAATATTCCTGGCCGATTCACTTTTCATGGTGATGTTGTTTCCAACCTGAACTGAGGTAACAGTGGGTGTAGGCATGCGAATCCCGGATATCACTAAGAATTCTGTTTTAGAGTCATTCATTTTCAGTTTAAAATCTATCATCCATTCCCGCACCAGATTTATGCAAGTTTCCATGTTGCTGACTGCAGTGATTGAGGCACTTTGAAGAGATGAATTAAATGTAATGTACAGTTGGGTATCATCAGCATACAGATGATATGATATGCCATGCCTTTTAAGAAGACGACCCAGAGAAGAAGTGTACAGAGTAAACAAAAGTGGACCAAGAACTGAGCCCTGAGGAACACCACACTTTAACATCTTGCTTTCTGAACCAGTCTTGTTGATATATATTTGTTGACTGCGACCTTCTAGATATGATGCAAACCATGATAAGACAGTTCCACATATGCCATGCTGTGTCAATGTCTGCAAAAGAATACCATGGTCGACTGTGTCGAATGCTGCTGACAAATCCAAGAGAACAAGCAGTACAGCCTTACCCTCAGATACTGATTTAACACGTTGACTCACAGGAAAGCTGTCTCAGTACTGTGATTGGCTCTGTATGCAGACTGGAAAGGCTCTAAAAGATCATTTTCATGCAGATGTTTTTTGAGTTGTGAAGCAACAACCTTTTCCAACAATTTAGACAGGAAGGAGAGGTTCGATACTGGTCGATAATTCTTCAGGTTGTCAGGATCAAGAGATGGCTTCTTGATGAGTGGAGTAACAAGTGCTTTTTTCAGTGGGCATGGAACAAATCCCTCATGAAGGGATTCAGATATAATAGATGATATGGCTGGCAAAAGATGATCAATTGTCTCTTTCAGAAGGAATGTTGGAATTTCATCTAGATCATTGGATTTATTGGATGATGACAAAATCATTTTTCGAATATCTTCTTCCAAGACAGTGTGAAAACTGGAAAAATCTCTTTTTATGTCAAGTTGATCAAACTCTGGTGGTTCACGTGATGGTATACTATCCAGGATTAATTGAATTTTGGTTATGAAAAAATCACTGAATCACTGATTTGAACAAACTTCAATCAGATCCACCCCACAATGTTGCATACCAAATATCAAAAGATTCTGCCTGCTGGATCTGGAGAAGATTTTTAAAGAAATTTGCCTGAAATGCACTAAGTTCGAAATCAGGCTCCTATAATGAGCCCAAATATGAACCCAGGGGGCCAATTTGAACAAACTTGAATCAGATCCACCCTACAATGTTGCATACCAAATATCAAAAGATTCTGCCTGCTGGATCTGGAGAAGAAGATTTTTTAATCTTTTTCCCATTGCCTACAGTGTTAAAAAGTGCTGACTCAGCACTTTTTCAAAGTCAAGCCCTGAAAAAAGTACCTTGTGAACAAACCGATAGGGATTTTTTTTTAACCATTTTATTCTACTGGATAAAAGTAAGTTTTATACAAAATAAGAATTCTCTGTGCCGTGTAGTTTTGGAGATATGGCAGTTTTAAGGTTTTTCCTATTTTTAGCTCCTGAGGTTCCCACAGGGCAATGAGAAAATTTTTTTTTGCATCAATCAACTACTTATGACCCATTATCATCTCATATCAAATTTGGTTCAAATCGACCTCACGGTTCTAAAAACAGGAATTTTGGGCGTGACCAAATTTTGCCCCTCTCATAACGAAGGCAAATAATGCCCGACAAACTTTTCTTGAACAAACTTGATTCTAAACCTCAAAAGGAAGCTGCATACCAAATATCAAGTCTCTGCTACTGCTGGTTCATGAGAAAAAGATTTTCAAAGATTTTGGTGCCCCTTGGGGGCGTGGCCCCACCCAGGAGGAGGGGCAACTTCATTTGAACAAATCTGAATTGACATTAGGTAATAAACATTTCCCCAACATTTGAAAAATATTGGGCCAGTGGTTTCTTCGGAGAAGTTGGTTTTGTAAAGTTTACGCTGGACAACGACGGACGGATGGACGGAAAGCGATTAGTAAAGCTCCCCTTGAGCTTTGATCAGGTGAGCTATAAACTATAGTGACATTTTTGGAGAGGAGGACCAGCCGAGTTCCCTGACCGCTATAGGACCGATAGTGTCCACTTGCCTAACACAAACCATGACGCCCGTCATTCAGATTATCAAATCTGACACATGGAGTAGAATTAGTGGTAGTACATCAACTAAACTCATTACAACGACCAAGTAAATAAAGGAAAGGTTTCCTCTGTTTGCCATACTATTAGATAAATATAATCACCTAAATACTAATATATGTCATTGTACCACCACCAAATCTACATATAAGATAACATTAAAATATAATCAATGAAATAAATATATCCAAAAGAAAAACTCTTTCAAAAATAAAATAAAAATTTTTGAAAAAATTTCCTAATATAAGGTCCCAAGTTCCCAAAGGGAACGGTGAGCCCAAAAAAGCTTAAGTGTGGACAAAATCATAAAATCTGTGTAAAATTAACTACCACACTATCAGAATACTTAATGTTACTTACAACTGTTGTTCCTAAACAAAAATAGGAAAGTAAATAGAGTAATGTAATGTAAACAAAACACCGGAATCAAGCCCCAAACAACTCGGCCCGAAGTCAGTAACAGAAACAAGACTATCCGATGAAAAGCAAGATCTTCCTCAGAAGAAAAAACGATACATTGGATGTATGATGCATGACCAAAACGCCCGAACACCCTAAGGATGAGGATGTAACTCTGGGGATGTACAGAATAATCTTCTTTATAAAACGTTAAACCCCCAATAAATTTTATAAAAAATTTTAATTAAAACAAGCCAAAAAGCTTGGGGACTTAACTGGGGGGATCAAGGGAAGGCAGGGAAGGAATACTAAATGAACAGTCGATAGATCATAATCAATCAGTGATAACGTCAGGCTCATGTCCCGAAATTAGGGAACATGAACTAATTTTTAATAATTATTATAAAATTACAGCCCTGAACGTTTCAAACCACCGTTTCTTCCTTCCTTCATCCCGTTCTGTCCTTGGATCCACCAATTTAACCACTGATTTGTGTCTGGCATCATTATTAATTGAGATTTAAAAGCACAAATGTCAGTTTGTTGTTATCTGACAAGGGCCAAACAAAGAATGATTTATTGGTGCCAGATTTGGTGACTTCCTGGCGTCTGCGCATGCGCAGAGGGTAAAATGTATGGAGGGCCACATAGGAATTCTAATTTTCGGTTTTGCATGCAAATTTTGGGGATTGGGGGCAAAATTTGTGTTTGGCCCTAGATAATTTTGGGTTAGCACCAGCTAAGTCTGGGTCATTGGTTACAGTATAAAAATAGTTATATTCATAGTTATTGTTGCTGATTCTCAGATTTCTTTCTGTTACCAATACCATTAACATAATTTCCACAACATAACACCTGTTGGGGCATTAACCATTAGGGTATCATGGTATGATGTTGGCGAGTCACTTGACTATTGGAGTGGTAAGGTGGATGTGGAGGTGCCTGTTGGGGCATTAACCATTAGGGTAGTGTATCATGGTAAGATGTTGGCGAGTCACTTGACTATTGGAGTGGTAAGGTGGATGTAGAACTGCCTGTTGGGGCATTAACCATTAGGGCATCATGGTAAGATGTTGGCGAGTCACTTGACTATTGGAGTGGTAAGGTGGATGTAGAGCTGCCTGTTGGAGCATTAACCATTAGGGTAGGGTATCATGGTAAGATGTTGGTGAGCCACTTGACTATTGGAGTGGTAAGGTGGATGTAGAACTGCCTGTTGGGCATTAACCATTAGGGTAGGGTATCATGGTAAGATGTTGGCGAGCCACTTGACTATTGGAGTGGTAAGGTGGATGTAGAGCTGCCTATTGGGGCATCAACCAATAGGGTATCATGGTAAGTTGTTGGCGAGTTACTTGACTATTGGAGTGGTAAGGTGGATGTTGAGCTGCCTGTTGGGGCATTAACCATTAGGGTAGGGTATCATGGTAAGTTGTGGGCGAGTCACTTGACTAGTGGAGTGGTAAGGTGGATGTAGAGCTGACTGTTGGGGCATTAACCATTAGGGTAGGGTATCATGGTGAGATGTTGGCGAGTCACTTGACTATTGGAGTGGTAAGGTGGATGTAGAGCTGACTGTTGGGGCATTAACCATTAGGGTATCATGGTAAGATGTTGGTGAAGAGGATGAAAATACTGACAAGAAGAAAAGTGTTGATGGAATAATTAAATAGTTGTGAGCCACATTCAAGGCGTTTGGATAAGTACTGAAATGGTTAACCTGATAACCGGTTTAAAACCGGTTACCTACCTAACCGATTAAAAAAACGTCAACCAGTTAGCCAAAATACTGACAGTGATCGTCATCCAACAGTTAAAACGTAGTAAATCTGTTGCTTCTCCTTTGGGATAGATACACCTCGAAGCAGCGCTGTATATATTGAGAAATAATCGACTTTGGTGTTCAAGACTTCGTTAATGATCGTCAATTTCTGTGAGTTCTGAGTAACCGCAGAAACTATTCTGTAGTATGTATACAAAGGAACGTTGTCGAGTACTCGACAACATTCGTTTGTATACACACTACAAAATAGTTTCTGAGAATACTGCTTTCCAATTCCTATAGTTTTGATCCCAGATTCGGTGAGATAATGTCTATGGTTAACCGGATATTATCCGGTTATAGCTCTCAGTCAGTCGGTTGTGAAAATGAGCCAACTGTTTCAGCCCTAGTTTGGATTTTAACTAGTAAATATATCTAGTTATTCCAGTCGTATAGTGCTTTTTCAGCATAATTTAAGACTTTACTAGTGATGTATAAATTGGTGACATCTGTGCCCGGTAGTATATTTCCACTGCTTCAGGGTAAGTGGAGTGTGGACCACCAATGTCTTGGTTAATGTTTGTGCCTCTGAGTATAGTTTTATTTGGGATCATTCAATAAGGGGGTGGCGGGTTCATTTCTCCCCCGTTCATACTCTTAGGGTCGGTTCCATTGTGAATGTCAACGGAGATAGATGCAAAGATATTGTTTATATGAACATTATTAGTTTTTGTGACACTTGCAATAACATCAGACACATCACATTACATGACATAGTCAGTAAAGTTTTTAAACTCACTGCAAAGTAATTATAACTTTAAACAAATTGATTCGAGATTTCACAGTAAATAACACTTAGGCTTCTTAACTTGGAAAAATCAGCAATAGTTAGTACGGCACCACTCGACACACAAAGCCATGTCTCTAAGTATCTCCATTGGGTTCAGTCTAACTAATCTCTACAGTCATTCTTAGGAAGCTAGGAGACCAGCTGCTTAGTCTATTGCAGGGACCGATCAGGACTATTCAAAATACGCTCTAGCCTTGGAGCCTATTTTTTCAACTCATGCACCAGATTTCAATTTATGGAGTCACACTGCTGTTTGTAACACACACTGCAAGTATGTAATAGCTCTCATCATTTTCATTTAGTACACTATAGCAAACATTAATCTTCACTGTGGTTTCTGATCAAGTCTTGGCTGCCTATCTAGGCAGCCAAGACTTGATCAGAAACCACAGTGAAGATTAATGCTTGGTAATTAAGACTTGAAGTATTAACTTAAGCACTCTACAACAATGATAAATGATAATCATATATATAATACATGTAAGAGTGTCTCTCTCGATTATCCATCGAAAGAATATCAAAATATGATCTGAGAAGTTACGCGCCAACTGAGAAGCCTATTTCTGAGATTTAAGAGCCAGGTCCTGATGTTTCAGAACCAAATATGCACTGGCGCATGCCCAGGTCGGTCCCAGCTATTGAGTCCATAAAAACACAGATTAGGTAGCTGATTAATAACGTACATTCAATCTATATTATGTCATATTTCATTATCACATTAATAACGTACATTTAATCCATGTTATGTCATATTTCATTATTACATTAATATCGTACATTTAATCTATATTATGTCATATTTCATTATCACATTTTCTGATGGACAAGTCAATAAGGAAGAAAATATGACACATACAACATATTCGCCTTTGCAGTTAGAATATGTTAGTGTTAAACTGATTACCAAAAATGGTCGCTGACCGATTACCGGTTATTTGAGCTCACAATCGGCCAATTCCAGCGCCGATTCCGATTGTAATACCGTGCACCACTAGACAAGTCGAGGCTTGAAAGAACTACATTAAACTGAACATTTTTCACAGTGTTAAACTTTGGTGACTGGGGTCGCCGTAAAATTACCAGTCGCACGCATGTGGGCAGTAAACGTGGCTCTCAGTAATTTTACTGCGACCTGAGTCAATGGTGTGCAGCCTTCACTTTACCGGTATGAACTGGCGATTGCTGCAAGTATGCTCAATTGTAAGCTTTACATGTTGTTTAACGTGTATATCCTGTAAAGTTGCGTCTACAGAGTTTAAGAATACACTGTGGTTGTTTCTCAACTTTATTGAATGGTATCATTGACATCATTTTACATTAACAATTGAACAATTGCAGAAGATAATAAAATGCGGTTAATGAATCATCACAAAATGCTTGGCAACAATCAGTTGAACCGATGTTTCAGGAACCGTTGCCGTTGTCATCCGATTGCCCACAATCCGCCATTTGTGGTGGTCGGTTCTGATCATCGGTTGAACACTAGACTATGTGACAAGAGTCCATAGTGGTCATTAGTCCAGTTCCTCCATGGAGATAGAATGATCAGTTCATGCACAAACACGGTAAAACTGTTCGGCCAGTTTTTGCTCAGTCTTACGATTTGGTTTTTCGGTTTGCAATAAATGGAACCGAACCAGAAAACCGAAAAGCCATCCTGCCTTACTTCACAGCAAATCTGTTAATCTTACTTCACAGCAAATCTGTTAATTTCATTCAAGAAATAAGAATATACTTGAAAATGAAAGTGTCAATGACACTGCAGCTCAATTTGTGTAAGACATGTACATGTATAGTACGTGACACAGCAATGACATACATCTAGCTACTGACCTGATAAAAGTACATGTAAAGTATTGTAAAGGTCTGTACATAAATACTGACTATAGTTTGTAACAAATGAACAGGTAAAGTATTATAAAGGTGGGTGACAGTTAGATGTCTCTAGCCTGAGCCATATTGAAATGTGCACTTACTGTGTATAAGTAGCACTGATTAAATCAAAGTTTGTATAATTGGCCACCTGCTGCCATCTTGACATTTCAGACCATACACAAAATTTATTTATTTATTTATTGGTGTTTTAGGTCACATATTTTTGCACAATGGCTAATCATGATCACAACATGAGTATCAACTCAAGACCAGTGGTGACTGTTAATAAGTCATGTTGCCCATTTTAAAGAGGGTTTGCATCTCCCAAGCATTGATGACTGGGTCCTCTTTTACCAGTAAAACAGAAACTGTTTACTGCTGTGAACAGGCACTGCTTCACTTCCCAGGATTCGTGCGGGGAACCATACACAAAAACACTCGTTCTCGTCCCAAGGTGATAACAAAGATACCCAAGAAGTTTTGTGAAGATCATTTTATAAATACAGACCCTAGCCCAAGTCTTACCGACATGTGTATTAACTGCGTACAAGTAGCACTGAATAAATCAAAGTTCATCTAATTTGCATAATTTCTGCACAAGAAAAAACCCTGTATTATAAATTGGCTGCTGGTGGCCATCTCGAATTTTGGGCCACACCCAAAAACACTCCTTCTCGTCCCACGATAGTAACAAAGGTACCCAAGAAGTTTCGTAAAGATCAGTTCATAAATATGCCCTCTTGCCTGAGCCGCATTGAATTGTTGACAGGCGGCCAAATGGACAATGGACTATGACAAAACCTCAAATTTGACTACCATATTTACTCTATATATTGGGACACTCTATAATTTGGGACACACATTTTTTCCAGAAAAGTTAAAAAATTTATAGTAATTTATATATTTTTTATACTTACCAATGACCCAGACTTAGCTGGTGCTAACTCCAACAAAACCAGGGCCAAACACAAATTTTGCCCCCCAATCCCCAAAATTTGCATCCAAAACAAAAAGAAATCATGTCCTAAAGGACCTCCATACTACGCCTCTACTGCGCATGCGCAGTGACGCAGTCGTCCCGAAATTGGCGCCAAATATCATTCTTACTGGCAGTGCCTGGTCAGCGCTATGTACTCAGCGGGGAGGCAAGAGTTCCCAACTCCAGGGAGGGCCATCCCCGTCTGGGTCATTGGTAAGTATAAAAAATATATAAATTACTATAAATTTTTTAACATTTTTATACTGTACCAATGACCCAGACTTAGCTGAATAGTAAACAGGCTGGAGGGCCTAGGACATAGAGGAAAATCCAATAAGCTCAACTATATAGTAAAGAGGTAACCCCTTAAGGAGAAAAGGAGTATTAGGCTTTACATGTATCTTTCTTATTTAATATTAAATTAGAAAGATACACTACCCTTAATAATTGAGCACAATAACATTCATGTTCTCTATTAACATCCAGTATAACCCTTATACTAATTATTTTTAAAGCAAGCCAATAAATAAAGTAGTTCAGAGAATTGAGATTCTTTATAATCATTTAAAAGTGTCCGAGTATTGTATATTAAAGCCCGTTTGACACTTGACATATACAAATGCTTCACACCGAGCTACACTTTAAAAATAAGACATGAATGAATTTAAACATTAATATTACACTTTAAAACCATCCCGGAAGCGACTCAGAAATACTGACTTGGAGGAGGCATTCCCTTGCTTTTCACTATAAAGCAGGTGACCTAAGGGAACACCCCCCCCCCACTTCCCCTTGCCCTGGGTCAAATAGCCCAGAGCGAAGAGGGCAGCCGGACGGAGTCACTGCCAGAACAGAAAGCCTGCATAACTATAGTTGCAACTGTTTAGTGGACGACATTCTGAGCAACAGATAACGGACCTAAACAATGCAGGTCTCCAGAAATGGACTCAATATTTCTGAGATAAAAATTCGTAAATGTGGATGGCTGAGACCAATAAGCAGCCTTCATTAAATCTGTAATAGCAACACTATTAGCATAAGCCCAGGAAGTAGAAAGAGCTCTTACTTCATGAGCAGAAATCTTAAGCACAGACTGCTGAGAAGAAGATAAATCTTCATAAGCAGTACGGATAGTTAACTGAATCCATCTAGCAATAGAATGGACTGAAATGTCCTTTCTATTAGGCATCAAAGACAGAAAGAAACGTTTCCGTCCCTTTCTGATAAACTGAGATCTCTGTTTATAGATACGTAGTGCTCTAACAGGACAGAGTAAAGGCCTACGCCCGTCTGAAGACGGAAGAGCCTTAATAACAATAGGTTCCGGATATTTATTAGGAGCCTGATTCTTAGCTAAAAAACCCACATTAGTAGTGAAGGTGATAGTGTTCCCAACACTACGATAATGAGAATCATCCACCGATAGTGCATGAAGCTCACTGACTCTTCTGGCAGAAGAGAAAGCTAAGAGAAAAGCTGTCTTATAAGATAAGAATTTGAAATCTACTGTCCCAAGAGGTTCAAATGGCTTTTCCTTCAATTTAAGGAGAACCCAAGCTAAATTCCACTTAGGAATTAATCTAAGAGTTCTGGGTCTATTTATCGAAAAGTTTCTAACCAACTTCGATAAAGAGACATTAGATCCAATTTGTAAACTATCATGATGTGCATAGGTATCAGATAACATAGATCTATAACCCTTTATAGTAACAGGCTGCAGTTTGATTTCGTCAAACAAGTATACTAGAAAGTTTGCAATGTCTGGTATAGAGGGATCAAATATATCTACAGAATGATCCCTACACCAACGACGAAAAACCTTCCACTTAGGCGCATAGTTTAGCGAAGAGGAGGTCCTCCCACAGTTAGAAATCGCGTCCACTGCTCGTCCTGTAAAGTGCTTGCCATGCAAGAAGGACCGCACAACGGAAAAACGTGAAGGTTGAGACCTTGCGGGTTGTGATGGAGTTGGCGCGATCTCCCCTGCGAAAGAAGATCCTCTCGTGGAGGAAGCTTCCGCGGTAGGTCCCACAACAGACACCTGAGTAGATTTATCCACGGTCTCTGTGGCGACAGAGATGCTACCAACAGAATCTTGCATTGAGATTGTTTTATCTTTAGCAATACTTGTTGAATTAACGGCGCTGGAGGATACGCATATCCTATCATTCCGTCCCAAGGGATCGACAGAGCGTCTACTACAAATGCTCTTGGATCCGGACACGGAGACACATACGTCTGCAACTGATTGTTGAGATGTGTCGCAAATAAGTCTATCATTGGCCGTTCCCATTGGTAGCAAATCTGATTGAATACTTGTTTGTTGAGAGTCCACTCCGATGGCAACAAGCGACCCTTTCGTGAAAGGGAGTCTGCTAGCACATTCAGACGACCCGGTATGTGACGGACCGAAAGAAGAACGTGATGTTCTAACGCAAACAGAAGGATTCTTTCCGTTAGATTGAACAACGGAACTGAATGAGTGCCTCCCTGATTCCGTATATACGCCACTACTGTCGTATTGTCGGATAGGATTTGGACATGAGCATCGTGAATAATGTCCATCCAGTGACGTAACGCAAGCCAAATTGACATCATTTCCTTGATGTTTATGTGCTTGCACAGGAATTGCGGATCCCAAAGACCCTGGCATCTCGAATCCGTTGGGATTAATGATGCACCCCAACCTGTTTGACTGGCATCCGTCATAACGGTAAAACTCGGATCCGGCAACTGCAGCGGAACTCCTTGAGTTAACCACTGAATGTTTGCCCAAGTCTGAATCTCTTGTTTCACTTGATCTGACAAGAGAACGTCTACATCGAGCGAATGAATTTTCACACTCCAATTCTGAGTCAGGAAAGTTAAAAAATTTATAGTAATTTATATATTTTTTATACTTACCAATGACCCAGACATAGCTGGTGCTAACTCTTAAAATATAGGGCCAAACACAAATTTTGCCCCCCAATCCCCAAAATTTGCATCTAAAACTAAAGAAAACATGTCCTGAAAGGCCCTCCACACTTCGCCCCTACTGTGCATGCGCAGTGTCAAGGACGTTCCGAAATTGGCGCCATTAATCATTCTAATAACCAGTGCCTGGTAAGCGCTATGTACTCAGCGGGGAGGCAAGAGTTCCCAACTCCTGGGAGGGCCATCCCCGTCTGGGTCATTGGTAAGTATAAAAAATATATAAATTACTATAAATTTTTTAACATTTTTATACTGTACCAATGACCCAGACATAGCTGAATAGTAAAAAGGCTGGAGGGCCAAGGACATAGAGCAAAATGGGATACGCTCAATAAAATAAAATAGAGTCATCCCCTGTAGGGAAAAAGAAGTAATAGGCCTTACATGTATCTTTCTTATTTATGATAAATTAGAAAGATACAACACCTTCCAAAATTGAGCTTCATACATCCATGTACTCTATTAATATCCAATATAATCCTTATACTAATAATTTTTAAAGTAAGCCAATAAATAAAGTAAGTCTAGAGAATAGAGACTCTTATACTCCTAAAAGTGTATGAGGATTGCATAATCATGTCCGTTGACATATGCAATATTCAAAAGCTATACTTTAAAAACTAAGACTTGAATGAATTTTAAAAACCTAAACTTCTCACTAAACAACCATCCCAATAACAGCTCAGAATTACTAACTCCGGAGGAGGTATCCCCTTGTTTTCATAGTAAAACAGGTGACCCAAGGGAACACCCTCCCCCCCCCCCCCTTTTTCTTGCCCTGGGTCAAATAGCCCAGAGCGAAGAGGGCAGCCGAACGGAGACACTGCCGAAACAGAGAGCCTACCTAGCTATAGTAGCAACTGTTAAGTGAATGACATTCTGAGCAGTAGATAATAGACCTAACAATAGAGGCCTCCAGAAATGGACTCGATATTTCTGAGATAAAATTCATGAATGTGGATGGCTGAGCGCAATGAGCGGCCTTCAAAAATCTATAATAGCGACACTATTAATGTAAGCCCAAGAAGTAGAAGAACTCTTACTTCATGAGCCGAAATCTTAAGCACAACTGCTAAGTCAATGATATACCATAAGCAGTACCGATAGTTAATAGAATCCATTAACAATAAAATGGAGCGTAACGTCCTTCTACTAGACATCAAAGACAGATGAAGCTTACGCCCATAGTAATAAACAGATATCTGTTTATAAATACATAAACTGTACCCGGAAAGAGTAAAGGCCTATGCCCATACGAAGACGGAAGGACCTTAAAATAATAGGTTCCGGATAATAGGAGCCTAACTCTTATGCAACAATCCAACCTAAATAGTAACGGAAGTATTGATTCCGAAACTATGAAAGTGAAAATCATCCATCGATCGTGCATGAAACTCACTGACTGTACAGTAAAAGAGAAACCAACAGAATTACTGTCTAAAGGTCAGAATTTGAAAACTACTGTTTCCAGAGGCTCAAATGATTACTTAGCTAAATAAGAACCGAAGTTAAAATCCGTATAGGAATTTAATCTAAAGATTCTAAGTCTATTTATCAAAAAGTTACTAACTGACTTAGATAAAGAGACAAAAGATTCAATTGTAAACTATCGTAGAGTGCATAGGTATGAGGTAACATAAACCTATAACCTAAATAATAACAGGCTGCAGTAGATCTTGTGAAACAAGTATACTAAAAAATAGCAATGAGTAGTATGGAGGGATCAACAATATGAACATAATGATCCCTACACCACGACGGAAGAGCCTCCACTTTAGCCGCATAGAATAGCGAAGAAGAGGATCTCCTATAGTAAGAAATCGCGTCCAAAGCTCGTCCAGTACAGTGCTTACAATGCAATACAGACCACACAACGGAATACATGAAGGTTGCGACCTTGCTGGTTGTGATAAAGATGACACGATTTACCCAGTGAAAAAGATCCTCACATAGAGGAAGATTTCACGTTAAGACCCACAGTAGACAAGAGAGTAAATTACTCATGATCTCTGTGAAGATAGAGATGCCATCAACAGAAATGTATTGTGGTTGTTTATCTTAGCAATACCTGCTAAAACAACAGCGCCGGAGGATACGCGTATCCTATCATTCCGTCCTATAGATCAATAGAGCGTTAACAATATTAGCTCAGAGATCTGGACAAGCCAACACATACGTCTGCAATTGATTAGCAAGCTGTGTCATAAATAAATCATCATTGGGCGCTCCCATAGATAGCAAATCTGATTGAATACTTGTTTGTTGAGAGTCCATTCTGACAGCAACAAGCGACCCGTAAGAGAACGGGAGTCCGATAAAACAATCAGACGACCCGGAATATGACGGACCAAAACTGAACTTGGTGTACTATAACCAACAGACGGATTCTTTCCATTAAATTGAATAACGGAAACGAAAGAGTGCCTCCCTGGTTCCGGAGATACGCCACTACTGTCGAATTAAAGGACAGGAATTTGGGCATGCGTTTCTGAATAATGTTCATGCAATGACATAAAGCAAGCCTAAAAAACATTATTCCGCGGAAGAAAACTGATTGCTAAAAGACAGCGGAACCAATCTGTTTGACTGGCAACCGTCATAACAGCCACACTCGGGTCCGGCAACTGCGGCGGCACTCTCTGAGTCAACCACCGAATGTTTGCCCCAGTCTGAATCTCTTGTAACACTAGATAGACAAGAGAGCGTGTAAATCGAGCAATTCATGGATTGCCGAAAAGTTGCCGTCGAAGAGAAGCTCCTCCGAGAACGAAGCGACTCTGAGAGAGTTCTTAACCTTACTATCCACGCGTGTGGATGTAGCTAGGGCTGTGTCACGTCTAACTAACTCCAATCAGCCACTGAAGGGCGGAGTTATACGTGAACAAACTACTGCCCTCAAAAGAAATTACATTGAGAATAATATCCCGTAAATCTTTTCTTGAAGACGTAATGATAACGCCTCAGTAAGGCGGATTACGTATAATAAAGCGTCTAAGTTAAGTCTACTATACATAATGTCGTTCCCAACATTGAAATTGGAAAAGACATAAACGGCGAAAAAGAATATATGCAGTCTTTAATCACACCGTCTAGACGCATATGAACTCTCGGTATGCCCTGCTCTGCCAAAATAAACTATTTGTATAAATGATAAAATGGCAGAAATGAGCAACGCGGACAAGAAACTAAACTATCATGCTTAGTAGCAGGCTTGTATATATATATATATATATATAGCGTCGAAAAATAAAACACATGTTGTAATGACAATATTGGACTGCGTCGGTAAGTCAGGGACAATGTCCCTGAACCGATCGAAAATTCCGAGTCCAATGACGCTATAAGTCTCTTATCCACGATCGCAGCAATTAAGTCCGAAATAATAATCACTGGAAGATAATGCCAGAAGATATGAAAGGCATCTTCCGATACTACTAAAGGGAAAACTCCAAATCTTTCGAATCCCTTTCGCCATCCTGTCGGACCCTATAAAGCGTTCGGTCGTCCGTACCTGATGCAACCGCGGACCGCACCGACCCAGCGGTGTCGGATAATTCCTGAATCGACCGAGAAACTGTCAATTGCTGGGATGCTGCGAAACAACTGTGCTAACTCGGATAGCACGTCCGTCACTGAGGCCTGAGGAGAAGCGGTCTTACGATGCATTGCCGCTGGAAGCTCCGTGATCGTTACCCCGTGCATACTACCAATATGCGAGCGAACGGAGTGTATAGGCCTCGTGTCCCTTGGCTACCGGATGGCGCGACCTATTCGCCGTGGAATCACTGAATGCAGAAACTGATCGGATACTCGAGGTCCTGTAGCCAATGTGCGGTCATGTGCCCTGCTGTGAGGATGAGGAAGCATTAAAGACAGTCTCTTGGACTGTCAATATAACGGAGCGTCCCGACCAACGGACATATGCTCCGAATGTAAAATATCTGAACCACAACATGCGGTCCCCTATGTTGTTGGATGAGAGAGGGACCTCTCTCGCTCACAGCCCGGACGGACCTGGACAAGCCAGGAACCGGACTAACAGGCTTCCTCCGATCTGTCCTCAATCTGCCGTCACTGGGTGAGTACTAAAGTAATTAAAGTGCTCGCATCACCCAAATCTCCTTCCTAGACCGCAACGGACGAACCCGGCAGCCGAACCATTCGATGAATGTACGCTACACCGGGTGAGCTAGCGAATGTCACTCCGTAGGCGATAGACATATTCCATGAGCACTTATTGCCGCTAACTCTTCATTAACTATGACGACAGAGGCACACTTTTGAAAGACATCTCCATAACTCTTCGAACAAGAAACCAGAAATGCTTGGTTAGCAAGCATAAAATAATAATATATATAGCGTCGTTCAATAATTCGAAAGTTAGTGTGACATTATTGGACTATGTCGGAACTGAGGGACGATGTCTCTGAACCGAACCAAAAATTTCTAAGTCCACCGATGCTATCAGTTTCTTATCCGGCATCGCAGCATTCTGGTCCGACGAAAGAAGCTGTAGAAGACCAAGTCAGATGACATACACAACAGCATATGTTGTTCCGAAAGGGAAAGCTCGAAATCCTCCGAATCCCTTTCGGTATCCCGTCGGACCGGATGAAACTTTCGGATGTCCATACCCGCTTCCGCGGAGCGTCCCGACCCAGCATTGTCGGATAAAATATACGCGACAGATTCAGTTGATGCTGGGATGCTGCGATAAACTGTGCTATTAAGGAAAGCACGTCCGTTCCCGAGGCCTGTGCAGTAGCGGTCTTACGATGCATTGCCGCCGGAAGCTCCGTGTACGTTGACTCCCGCACACTTCCTATGCGAACGTCCGGAGTCTGCAGGCCTCGTGTCCCTGGCTACCGGATGGTGTGACCTGGTCGCCGAAGAATCCTTGATCGGCGAAGCTGGTAATATATCGGCGGTCACGCAGCCAAGGTGCGGTCGTGTGCGCTGACGAGAAGAGGAAGCCTTAGCAGTCTCAGCGGACTGCCTATACAACGGAGCGTCCCGAGCGACGGATGTATGCTCCGCTTACGACACATTTTGTACCACAACATCTGGGGCCAGATGTTGTTGAACGAGAGAGGGGCCTCTCTCGCTTGCCGTCCGGATGGACCGGAACGAGCTATGAACCGACTAAAAGGCTTCCTGCGTTCTCCCTCCGATCCGCCGTCACTGGGTGTGCATTAGGTTAATTTATAGTGCTCGCATCACCCCAAAATTCCTTCTACACCGCAACGGACGAACCCGGCTGCCGAACCATTCGGTGAATGGACGCTACACCGGGCGAGCTAGCGGACGTCAAACCTACTAGGGTCCTCTTAGGCAATTGGCGTATTTACATGAGCACTTTCCGCTAGCCCTTCATTAATTGTGACGACGGAGGCACACTGTTGGAAGACATCACAGATACATCACCCTAATCTTGATCGTCTGAAATAGAAATTGATAAAGTAGAGTGACTCTGCGGGGAAAGGACCGGAGTGTCCAAATCCCCAACAACATACCGTGACATACGCTTCCCATATTGTCATCGAAATCATACGATACAGAACAGGAGTTAATGCGAGTACACTGACCACATATACATTGATAATAAAGTCAGAGGAAGACTTCCTCTTAAAACAATTGATTAATATCCTTTCAATGTGAAAAGAAAACAAGTCCTGGTACTCGCACTAACCCCTGGCAATCAAAATACATAATAATAATATGATCCATTAATATAGAAAAAATAATTGAAATCAAAATATTTTGAAAAAATATTTTTTCAGAACAGCCCAAGTTTCTGAAAAGTAACGTTGAGCCCCAATGGATCCCAAGTCTAAGTGTGGACAAAAATTTTAAAAATATTTTAAACAATTTATTCAACACTTACGAACAATAATAATGTATCTAGTTATGATTAAAATAACATCAAGATATTATTTTTTAGAAATCCCCCCCTCACACAGAGGGCTGTTGTAAATGTAAACAATGAATGTAAAAACACTAAAATAAGACTCCAGGCACCCAGGCCCGAAATCAGTTACCAAAAATACACTATCTGATGCAAAACAGAGACTTCCAGGGAAGAAACTGCAGAACATCAGATGGTAGATGCAGAACACAACGCCTAACCACCCGTAGGTGAAGACGTAAACATGGGGAAAGAACAGAATTCATTCTGTTATTCAGCTAAAACTCCCAAGAAAATTTAGTAATAATAATTACAAAAACTATGCCAAAAGCATGGGAGAATAGCAAGGGGGAACTTAACTGGTAAAGTGCTGAGTTTTTTTCTGACAACAAATCAAAGCTCATCATATACTGCTCTATTACATTTAATTGGATAGTGCCTTATAGGCACTATCCAATTAAATGTCAAAGAGCAAGGTATTGTATAAAATATTTGATTCATATCAGGGACAAAAAAGGCTTCCTTAGGCAGAATGTAGCTACAGACAGTTATTTCCTGTCACTTTTAGTAAAGCCCAAAATAGGGCTTCCAGCACTCTACCAGTTAAAGGACAGGGAGAGAGGAAAACACTTAAAAAAAAAACAGTGTAACTAAATAATCAGAATGACAACAAAATGGCTGCTGCCTTGAAAATAGGTAACTTAACATAATTTCATTAAAAAATTTTAAGTTACAGCCCTGATAATATTCTGTCACACATTCTTTTCCTCTCCTCCTTCTCTATCCTCCTTAGAATCACCATTTCACTAATATTTATGTGTCTGGCATCATTTAAACTGAGATTTATAAGCACAAAGATCAGTCAGATGTTAACTGATGAAGGGCCAAACTTAGAATGATTAATGGCGCCAATTTCGGAACGTCCTTGACACTGCGCATGCACAGTAGGGGCGAAGTGTGGAGGGCCTTTCAGGACATGTTTTCTTTAGTTTTAGATGCAAATTTTGGGGATTGGGGGGCAAAATTTGTGTTTGGCCCTATATTTTAAGAGTTAGCACCAGCTATGTCTGGGTCATTGGTACAGTATAAAAATATTTGAAGAGGACGTGTGCGTAGCCGCCCCATCGGAATGAGATCCGCGGCGGCTCCGCACAGACCTATCAGTCTCATAAATTCTCTCGCCGTGACTTTGTCTGCGTGCAGACAATAGCGAGCGTAACAACTGACTAATTTCGCTCTGGTTAACGGCAGACGAACGAGATTGTTGTGCGTCTCGAAGCTCATTCCCAGATGAGTGAATGACTTGGACGGCACCAGATCCGACTTCTCCTCATTTACTATAAAACCGAGACGTCGGAGCAATAGAAGAAGATTCTGAACATCGTTCTGAAGCGTTAACTCGTTGCCGTACCTCTGAAGAATGTCGTCCAGGTAGGCCGACGTTACCGCAGACGAATGAGCTCGGAAGTAGATCATTACCGAGTTCATTACCCGAGTGAAAGCCCAGGGTGCTAGATTCAATCCGAAGCACATCGCCCGGAATTGATACACCACTCCTAGGACTGCGAAGCGTAGATACTTTCGGAATGTCAGATGCACCATGACGTGAAAGTACGCATCTTTGAGATCTATGCTCGTTGCATAATCGTTCACCCGAATACTCGCTCTGACCGATCGAATCGTCTCCATATAAAACTTCGGAGCGACGATCAGCTTGTTTATCCAGCTCAAATCTATGACTGGACGGAACGAGTCGTCTGGTTTCGGAACCAGAAACAGATGGCTGTAGAATCCCAGAGATTCCTGGTTTTCTACGACCTCTACCGCGTTCTTCATTAAAAGAGACTGCACCTCTGATAACAGAGCGTCTCTTTTCTGTGGATTTGACGGAAGATGAGTCCACTTTGGACTTTGAGTTAATGGAGGCTTTCGTTTGAAGGATATCTTTAGACCTTCCGAAGTCACTCCTCTCACCCAAGGGTCGTCCGTAATCGACGCCCACTCTTGTGAAAAACTCGACGACCTTCCGCCAACCGGAACGCGATAGAGGTTTAAGCCATCACCTCCTGGACCTGCGAGGCCTGCGGTAGGAGAAACCACGTCTTCCACGACCCGCACCTCGCCTCGTCGACCTCGGGGCGTCCGACCGATTGTCCCGGCCTGAAGGACGTCCCGAACGAGAGTCGCTATCCTGACGGTCTCTCGAATAAGACCAAGAGGACGCACCGGAACCTCTATAGGAACCTCTCTTGGGCGCATTAGACCCAGAAGTACCTGTCTTATTCGTGTCTGCTGTATCCGACTTTTTAGGAGCCGATCTGAACAACAGAGAATCATTAGCTTTCTTTTTAATTTTATCATAAATAGCGGAAAGCTTGCCGTCAAAGAGAAGTTCTCCTGAGACCGAAGCGACTCTAAGAGAGTTCTTCACCTTAGAATCCACTAGTGTGGATGTAGCTAGGGCTGCGTCACGTCTAACCAACTCCAGATTTGCCACTGAAAGGGCGGAGTTACACGTGGAATAAGCTACTGCCCTTGAAAGAAGTCTTAAAGAGGATTGTATATCCTGAAACTCTTCCCCTTGAAGGCGCAGTGATAATGCCTTAGTAAGGTGATCTGCGTAAGATAAGGCATCTAAATTGGCTCTGTTAGACGCAATAGCTGTTTCCAACACCGCGGTTGGAATTGAAGCTGACGACGGTAATGATAGCTCTAAGTCTTCCGCCTCGTCGTCCATACGCAGAGGAACTCTCGGTATACCCTGTCCTGCCGTATCGAATTTATTCCTTGCATTAATGAAAGGCAGGTTGAGAGTATTAGCGGACAAGAAACCTGCTTTCCCCGTCCTGGAAGCAAGTTTAAATATAGCGTCGCTCAATAATTCAAATGTTCTTGCAACATTATTGGACTGCGACGGAAACTCGGGAGCGATGTCCCTGAACCGCTCAAAAAATTCAGAGTCCAATGACGCTATAATTCTCTTGTCCGGAAGCGCAGCAGTCTGGCCCGACGGAACAACTTGAGGGAGAAAGTGCCGGATGAAATCCACGGCAGCTTTATGTTGTTCCGAAAGGGATAGCTCCAAGTCATCCGTATCCCTTTCACCATCCGGTCGGACCTCCCGATGTTCCCGGTCGTCCGCCCTCGATGCTTCGGCGGAGCGTACCGACCCAGCGCCGTCGGATAATTCTCGATCCGACACCGTTTCTGTCGGCTGCTGTCCGACGTCGAGACCTGCGGAGGCGCAGTCTTTCGCTGCTTCGCCGAGGGCAGCTCCGCATCAGATGGCTCCCGCATACTTTTCCTATGCCAACGTCCGGAGTCCATCGGTCTCGAATCCCTGGCTGCCGGATGGTGTGACCTGGTCGCCGAAGAATCCTTCATCGGCGAAGCTGGTAAAATATCGGCGGTCACGCAGCCAAGGTGCGGTCGTGTGCGCTGACGAGAAGAGGAAGCCTTAACAGTCTCTGCGGACTGCTTATACAACGGAGCGTCCCGAGCGACGGACGTATGCTCCGCTAAAGACACATTTTGTACCACAACATCTGGTCCCAGATGTTGTTGTATGAGAGAGGGACCTCTCTCGCTCGCGGCCCGGCTGGACCTGGACGAGCTAGGAACCGGACTAAAAGGCTTCCTCCGTTCTCGCTTACTATCCGCCGTCACTGGGTGTGCATCTATTATGTTTATAGTGCTCGCATCACCCAAAATTTCCTCTTGGACCGCATCGGACGAACCCGGCTGCCGAACCATTCGGTGAATGGACGCTACACCGGGCGAGCTAGCGGACGACATTTGTCTAATCTCCATGAGCACTTTTGCCGCTAGCTCTGAATTCATTTGTGACGACGGATGCACACTTGAAGAAGATAACATGGAAACATCACCCTGTACTGGTTCCTCTGAAATAGAAACTGAGAGAGTAGAGTGACCTTGTGGAGAAAGAGCCGGCATCGCTCTTTCTCCAGAAACAACATATCGTGACACACGTTTCCAATGTTTCTCATCCCAATGTTCACATATAGGACAGGGATGAATGCGAGAACACTGACTACAATTAATACAATGATCATGAAAGTCAGAGGAAGATTTCTTCCTATTACAATTTGAACAATGTCCCTTCATTGTGAAAGAACAACAATAAGTCCTAGTTACTCGCAAAAACCCCTGACACAAAGATACATAATAACATGATCCATTAATAAATGAAAAAACAATTGCAAAACAAAATAATTTTGAAAAAATATTTTTTCAGAGAAGCCCAAGTTGCTGAAAAGTAACGTTGAGCCCCGATGGATCCGATGGCAAAGTGTGGTCAAAAATTTTAAATTTATATAAAATAATTAATGAGACACTTTCGGATAATATAAATGTATCTTATAATGAGATAAACTACCACAAAGGCAAACAGCCCCCCTCAAAAAAGGCTGTTGCCAATGAAAACAAACAGTGTAAACACACTAGAAAACATGACTCCAGGCACTGAAAAAACTGGCGCGGAATCAGTCATCAATTACACTCTATCTGATGCAAAACAGAGACTCCCAGGGGAGAATCTGTAGAACATCAGATGGAAGATGCAGAACACAAACGTTATACACCCATGGGTGAAAACGTAACTATGGGGAAAATAACAGAAAACATTCTGTAACCAAGCAACTCTCCCAGGAAATTTTAGAAATGAAATTTCTCAAAAATATGCCAAAAGCATGGGAGAATTGCCAGGGGGGACTTTAGAAGGCTAAGGGAGAGGAAACACTGAATAAGCAGTGCAACAATTAGCAAGAATAACAACAAGAGGCCCATGCCTCGAAAATAGGCAACTTAACATAATTTCATCAAAAAATTTTAAGTACAGCCCTGATAATTTTTTGCCACTTCTTTTTCCTCTCCTCCTTCTATCCTCCTTAGAATCACATTTTCTCCAAAAATTACGTGTCTGGCATCCTTTAAACTGAGATTTACAAGCACAAAGATCAGTGAGATGTTGACTGATGAAGGGCCAAACAGAGAATGATATTTGGCGCCAATTTCGGGACGACTGCGTCACTGCGCATGCGCAGTAGAGGCGTAGTATGGAGGTCCTTTAGGACATGATTTCTCTTTGTTTTGGATGCAAATTTTGGGGATTGGGGGGCAAAATTTGTGTTTGGCCCTGGTTTTGTTGGAGTTAGCACCAGCTAAGTCTGGGTCATTGGTACAGTATAAAAATATATTTTTTTTTTATGCTCCCATGTTTGGGACACTCAGGAGACTTGTTTCCAGTTGGCCCAGTCACATAAAAACAGTGCAAAATGCTCAATATTAAAGCTAAGTTTGCGTTTAATTTTCCTTTTTAAACAATAAAAAATTGATAATACATACTGATTTGTGTTGTTTTTATTTAAATCTGTTCCTAAGTTTTAATATTTACAGTCCGGACTGACATGAGGAAGATTATTTAATATTACATTGTGACAGTCTTCAACCCTTTACTGAACGCTAGTGGCAGATAACACTCATAAAAAGAATTCTTGTGTAACTAAAAATTTTCATTTTTTGCTTCCAAAACATAGATTATGACCCCTCATTAGATGCACTCATTCCAATGAAGGGCATAAGCTATGTTTTGGAAGCGAAAAATGAAAATCTAAAAAAAAATTGGATGGCGATTTTCATATATAGTGATGGAAAGCAAATCACACACAACTTGATTCAGCACTGAAACAATACCATGTTGTGTTTTTTCCCCATTTTCTAAAATGTGGGACATCTGTGAAAGTATTTATTTTTAGCTGTCCCAATACATAGAGTAAATATGATATCTTAGAGTTAAGCTAAAAATTGCACCAGATTCCATGGATTTTTTTTCAAGTCAAGACTCCATAAAATGTTATTATGTGAATTAAACTTCATGTCATACAAATTATTCTGTATGTTTTATTGCAGCTCTATTGTTACACAGTTTTTTAACATTTTTATACTGTACCAATGACCCAGATTTAGCTGAATAGTAAAAAGGTTGGAGGGCCTAGGACATAAGGAAAATCCAATGGACTCAATTACCTATAACAAACCTATATCCTCAATGAGAAAAGGAGAGATAGGCTAAATGTATCTTTCTTATTTGTATCAAAAAAGAAGGACACAACACCAATCTGTAATTGAGCACAATAACATCTAGTATAACCCTTTATACTAATATTTTTATTTTTTTTAAAGGAAAGCCAATAAATATGGGAGCCTAGCGAAATGAGACTCTATATACTCATTTAAAAGTGTTAGAAGAACGTATATTAACGCCCAATTAATCACGTGATATATACAGATACTTCACACCAATCAACACTTAAAAAATATTACACAGATGAGCAAACATAAGCTTTACCCTTAAAATCATCTTGGAACCGACTTGGAATAACTGACTCCAAGGGAGGTATTCCATTGCTTTACACTATAAAGCAGGTGGCCCAAGGGAACCCCCCCCCCCCCCCCCCCCCTTTCCCTTGCCCTGGATCAAACACTCAAGAGCAAAGAGGGTAGCAGGACAGAGTCACTGCCAGAACCAAAAGCCTATACACATAAAGTTGCGACTGTTTAGTAGACGACATTCTGAGTAATAGATCTGCAGAAAGGACTTCTCAAGATACAAAATCGTGAAAATTGAGGGCTAAGAACAACATGTAGCCCTCATTAGATCTGTAATATCAACATTATTAGCTTAAGCCTATGATGTAGAAGAACTCTTACTTTATGAGCTTAAAACCAATGTGCAGACTGCTGAATGAAGATATAATCATTAGCAGAACTGATAGTAGATTGAATCCCTCTGACCATAGAATGGACCCCAATGTGGAGAAAGCTTCCACGGCATGTCCCACAACAGACGTCTGAGTAAATTAATCCCCAGTCTTTGTGGATATAGAGAAGCTACCAACAGAATTTGCACTGAAATAATTACATTGCGCAATATCTGCTAAATCAGCGGCATTGGAAGATACGTATATCTTATTATTCCGTTTCACAAGATCGATAGAGCGTTTACTCCAAACGCTCGAAAAACCAAACATTGTGACATCTACATCTGCAAATGATTGTAGAGATACATCGCGAAAATGTCGATCATTGGCCGCTCTCCTTGGTAGCAATCTGATTGAATACTGGTTTGTTGAAAGTCCATTCTGGTGGCAACAAACGGCCCCTCAGTGAAGGGAGTCCGCTAATACATTCAGACGACCTGGAATATGACGGACGAATAGAAGAACTTGATGTTCTAGAACCAACCGAAAGATTCCTTCCATTAACATTAATAACAGGATGGAATGAGAGTTTCCATAATTCCGAAAATACGCTTATACCGTCGAGTTGACGGACAGAATTAGCATATGAGCATTCTGAATAACGTTCATCAATAACGTAGTGCAAGCCAAAATGACATCATTCTTGATGTTTGTGTGCTTGATAAGGAACTGCGGAAACAAAAGACCCTGGCACTTCAAATCCGTTGGGTTTAATGAAACTACCCAAAGTGTTTGACTGACATCCGTCAAAACTGTAAAACTCGGATCCGGCAATTACAGTGGAACTACTTGAGTTAAGCACTGAAAACTTATTCACTTGATTAGACAAGATGTCCGTATCGAGCAAAATAATCTTCACCCTCCAATTCTGAATTAAAAGAAATTTGGAGAGGACAAATGCGTAACCGCTCCATTGGAATAAAATCACGGCAGTTCCGCACAACGTATCAGTCACATGAAATCTCTCGCTGAGACCTTGTCTGAGCGAAGACAATAGCGAGTATAACAACTGATTAATTTCGCTCTGGTTAACGGCAGACGAACGAGAACGTTATGCATCTCGAAGCTCATCCCCCGGTGGGTAAATGACTTGGACGCAACCAGATCCGACTTTTCCTCGTTTACTTATGAAACCAAGCCGTCGGATCAATAGAAGCAGAATCTGCACATCGTTCTGAAGCGTTAACTCGTTGCCACACCTCTGAAGAATGTCGTCCAGGTAGGCCGACGTTACCGCAGACGAATGAGCTCGGAAATGAGTCATTACCGAGTTTTTTATTCGAGTGAAAGCCCAGGAACTAGATTCAGACCGAAACACATTGGTCGGTGCTGAAACACAATTCCTATGACAAAGAAGCAACGATACTTTCTGAACACCTGATGTACCATGACGTGAAAGTATGCAACTAGAAATCTATGCATGTAGCATAGTCGTACACCCGAATACTCGCTCTGACCGATCAGATGGACTCCATATAGAAACTTGGAGTCACGATCAGCTTGTTATCCAGCTCAGAATATGAGTGGACGGAACGAGCCGTCTGGTTTGGAACCAGAAAAGGATGGTTGTAGAAGCCTGGAAATTCCTGGATTTCCACAATCTCTATCGCGATCATTCCAGAAGAGACTGGACTTCTGATGGAAGTGAGCATCTATTCTACTGACTGACAGAAGCTGAGTCCAACTTGGACTCCGAGTTAACAGAGGATTTCGTTTGAGGAACAACTAATCCTTCCGAAATCACCCCTTGAATCCAAGGGACGTCTGTAATCTAATCCCAAATCATTGAGAAACTCAACAGTCTTCCGCTCACTAATATACGATAGAGGTTAAAACCATTACCTCCTGGTCCTGCGAGGCTTGCGGAAGTAGAAGCCATGTCCTTCACAGCCCGCACCTCGCCTCGTCGACCTAGGGGCGTCTGACCGGATGTCTCGGTCAGAATTACGGCCCCTATCTGAGTCGCTATCCTGACAGTCTCTAGAAAAAGACCCAGAGGATGCATAGGAACTTCCCTTGGACATATTCGTCCCAGAAGTGCCTGTCCTATTCTTCTCTGCTGAATCCGACTATATGGAAGCGAATTTAATAGCAGAGAGTCTAAACCTTTCTTAGTTAAATGATCAGAAACTGTGGAAAGCTTGCCGTCGAAGAAAACTCTCCAGAGACCGGAGCGACTCTGAGTTTTTCACCTTACTATCTACATGCGTGGATGTAGCCAGGGCCGCGTCACGTCTAACCAACTCCATATTGCCACTAAAGGACAGAGTTTTACGTGAGGTCCTTGAAAGAACTCTTAAGGAGGTTGTACATGCTAGAATTCTTTTTCCTTGAGACGTAATGATAACGCTCTGGTAAGGTGATCTGCGTACAATGATGCGTCTAAGCTGTTCCTGCTAGATGATATTGTTATTTCCAACATCGTGGTTGGAATAGACGACAGTAAAACAATACTAGTTCCTGAACTGGTCATCTGGACGCAGAGAACTCTCAGAATGCTCTGTCCTGCCATTTCAAAATATTCAATGAAATGACGAAATGCAGATGTGGAGCATATTGCCGATAAGAAACCTGACCTGCCCATTTAGGTACCAAGTTATATAAATATAGCGTCATTCAACAGATCAAATGTCCATGAAACATATCTGGACTATATCGGAACTGAGGGATGATGTCCCTAAACCGATTAAGAATTCTATATCCAGTGGTGCTATCCGTTTCTTATCCGGCAACACAGCATTTTGGTCCGGAAGAGCAACGTCAGATGATAATGCCGGATGCACTCCTCGACAATTATGTTGTTCCGAAAAGGGAAAATACAACTCATCCGTATCCCTTTCAACATCCTGTCGGACCACTTGAAATTCTTGGTCGTCCGTGCCTGAACCTGCAGCGGAACGTACCAACCCAGCTTCATCGGATAATTCCTGATCTGACAGAGTTACTGTCAGTTGCTGGGATGCTGCGATAATTTGTGCTATCTGCGATAGCATATCCGCAACAGAGGCCTGTGGAGCTGCAGTCTTATAGATTTAGCCGCTGTAAGCTCCTTGGACATTCACTCCTGCATGCCTCTAATATGCGAACGTCTGGAGAATGAAGGCCTCGTATCCTTGGCTACTGGATGGCGTGACCTGGTCACCATAGAATCCCTGATCGGCGATGTTGGGTGAATATCACCGGTCACATAGCTAAGGTGCGGTCGCGTGTGCTGCTGTGAGGATGAGGAAGCCGAAAGAGCAGTCTCTCTGGACTGTCTATGTAAAGGAGCGTCCCGAGCGGTAGACGTATACTCCGACTGAGGAACGTTTGTACCACAACATCTGAGCCCAGATGTTGTTATACGAGAGAGGGACCTCTCTCGCTTGCAGCCCAGATGCACCTGGAGGATCTAGAAAACTAAAAGGCTTCCTCCGTACCATCCTCGAATCCCTTGTCACTGGGTGTGCACATTATATTTTATAGTGCTCGCAACACCCAAATCTCCTTCCTGGACCGCAACGGACGAACCCGGGTGCTGAACCATTCGGTGAATGGTCGAGACACTGGGTGAGCTAGCAGATGCCAACGCCATCGATAGTACTAAGGAACTCCAGGCAATTGATGTATCTACATGAGCACTTTTGCCGCTAACTCTTCATTTGACTGTGACAACAGAAGCACACTTTACGAAGACATCATGGTAACATCACCTTGTTACTCAATGAGACCTGTGGAGCCGCGGTCCTACGTGAATTATCCGCTGGAAGCTCCTGTGACATTCATTCCTGCATTTATATAATATGCGAACGTCCCCACTGGAAAGGTCTCGTACCCTTGGCTAGCAGATGGAGTGACCTGGTCGACATGTATTCCTTGGTCGGCGAAGAAGAGCACCAGGCACGTTCAATCCTGCATTTGTATAATATGCGAACGTCTCCTGGAAAGCTGTGGTCACATAGCCAAGGTGCGGTCGTGTGTGTTGACGAGGATGATGAAGCCAATATTACAGCCGTGTCGGACTGTCATGTGAAGGAGCGTCTCGAAGAGGTGAAGGCTTCCTCCATACTATCCTCGGATCCTTTGTTGCTGGGTGTGCACATCTGAAGTTTTATAGTGCTCGCATGACCCAATCTGGACCACAACGGACTAACCCGGGTGCTGTACCATTCTTATTTCCTGGTGAATGGATGCGACACCAGACGGAATAGCGGGCGACAATGCCTTTGACAGAACTAGCTAACTCCCAGCAATTGTCGCAATTGTCGAAATACCTTGAGCACTTCCCGCTAGCCCTAATATTGCAATGACGTAGACACAGTTATTGAAGACATCACGGAAGCATCACTCTGAGTTCTGAAAAAGAAACTGATAATATATAGTGACCGTACGGAGAGAGGACCGTAATGGACCTCTCACCGCAACAAAAGACTATGACACATGTCTCCAATGTTGACATATCAATCAACACACACAGAGCAAGAATTAATGCGACTACATTGACTATAAGAAACACAATGAACTCGTGAATTAGAGGAAGATATCCTCGAATTACGATTGAAGAATATTTTTCAACCAGAAAATATTATACACCGTCATATTATTCGCACTAACTCTTGAAATGAATATACATAATATATTATAATTCATTATAACATTGAAAGAAAATAATTTTCAAAAAAAAAAATTTTTTGAAAAAATTTTCAGAAGAGCCCAAGTTCCCAATGGGAACCCTGAGCCCAAAAAAGCCTAAGTGTGGACAAAAATTTTGAATCATTTTGAAAAAATTAATGTAACACTTACGGACAATATTAATGTATCTTGCTATGAACTAAATTAAGCAGAAGACAAGTAAACACTGTCAGAAGCAAAAGTGTCAACAACCCGGAAACATGACTCCAGGCACAAAAACAAACATAGCCCGAAATCAGTTACCAATTTAAACACTATCTGATGCAAAACAGAGGCTTCCAGAGAAGAAACTGTAGAACATCAGATGGTAGATGTAGACCAAAACGCCTAAACACTCCTAGGGTGAGGACGTAAACATGGGGAAAAAACAGAAAATAATTCTGTTTCCAAGCCAAAACTGCCAAAAAATTTTAGTAATAAACATTACAAAAAATAATCCAAAAGCATAGGAGAATAGCTAGGGGGGAATAAAGGAAATGGAGAGAGGAAACACTAATTAAACAATGGAAAATTCATAGCAAGAATGACCACAATAAGGTCATGCCACGAAAATAGGTAACATGAATAATTTCGTAAAATAATCATAAGTTACAGCCCTGAACATTTGTTTCCACTGTTTTTTCCTTTCCACGTTCTATTTCCACCATATATCCACCACTTCTCTCATAAATATGCATCTGGCATCCTTAAAACTGAGATTTACAAGCACAAATATCAGTCAGATGTAACTGAATTGAGGGCCAAACTAAGAATGATAATTGCGCCAATTTCGAGAGCTCCTTGACACTGCGCATGTGCAGTGGAGTAAAAGTATGGAGGACCTTATAGGACATGTAATTTTCGGTTTTAGATGCAAATTTGGGGGATTGGGGGGTAAAATTTGCATTTGGCCCTAGATATTTTAGAGTTAGCACCAGCCAAGTCTGGGTCATTGGTACAGTATAAAAATACTGATTTTCTAAAGATACAAGAGACCCTTAATCTCTCAAGTGCCAAAATTGTTCAAAGAAGTTTTGGGGTCACATTTAGTTACAAATAGTTCATCAACACTACAATGAATGAGGTCATGAAAGGCAAATTTTATGGAAAAACACTAAGGAATGGATTTGAACAAACCTGAACCTAATGTGCACCCCCCCTCCCCCAACCCATAGAAAGCCCCAATATTAAGCCGGGGACTCAAATTGAACAAACTTGAATCTCACCCCCTTATGAATGCTTCATACCAAATATCAAAAGCTTCTGATGGTGGATTGGAAGAAGATTTTAAAAGAATATTCCTCATATTCCACTAATCTGAACATTTCGGCTCCCATAGAGAGCCCAAATATAAACCCAGGGATTTGATTTCAACAAACATGTGAATGAATCTTCCAAAGATGTTATAAGTGAAATATAAAAGCCTTTGCAGCAGTGTTAAGGGAGAAGATTCTTTTAATGTTCTTCCCATTAATCACAGTGTTAAAATATGATGACTCAGCATTTTTTCAAAAGTCCTGGAAAAGTACCCTATGAAAACAAAAGCAATGATAACACGTGTGATGATGCCCCTGAAGGTAGCAAATTCAGACTTGCATGTAAATAAATAACTTCTGAATGTTTGAAGAGAATTGGTTCATCCAAACAACTCTGAATGAATGGAATTTAAAAACACTATGATTCTTGTGTCATCCATATTTATATGAATATATCGATATGTAGTAGGTTAAAATGACATGCAAACCTGCCTTGCAAACACTGAGCAGTACAGAAATGATGGACTAGAAAAAATTGGAATAGAGGACTAAAAAACAAGAGATCCCACGGGGCCTGAAAGCACTCATCTTGAACAGAACACAATATAAACAGAGTCTAAGAATGAATCTACATTAAGCAATCCATCTCCAAAGGATACACTGTCAATCCTCGAGTCCCTCAGGAGTGACAACAAAATCTGGGCATCATGCCTTTTCTTCAGTTGTTTTGTTCAGTTGATCATAATGTAAAATGTAGAGCTCCCCTATGAAGCCCTTTAATGCAACTTATGTTGATTAATCTAAGTTACACACCTCTAGAGGGTACTGAATACAAATTGTTTAAATCTTCAGCAAAATGGCTAATTCTGGCAACCCATATGGAGCCCAAATATTAACCCAGGCTCTCGATTTGGACACAGTTGAATCTGACTTCCCTCGAGATGTTGTGTACCAAATATGAAAGCATTCTGACTGTTGGATCTGAAGAAGAGAAGTTTTAAAAGAAATTTCTTCATATTGCACTAAGTTAAAATTTGGGCTACCATAGCGAGCCCAAATATTACCCTATGGATCCGATTTGAAAAACTTGAATCTGACCCCCCCCCCCCCCCCCAACCCCCTCCCCTCCCCCTAGAAATGTTGTATACCAAATATGAGAGCATTCTCACTAGTGGATCTGAAGAAGAAGATTTTGAAGAAATTCCCTCATATTGTACTAAGTTAAATTCCAGGTTCCTATATGGAGTCCAAATATTAACCCAGGCTCTTGAATTGAACAAACTGGAATCTGACCCCTCTACAGATGTTGTATACCAAATATGAAAGCATTCCAACTGGTGAATCGATCTGAAGAAGAGGATTTTTAAAGAAATTTCCTCATATCACACTAAGTAAAAATTTGGGCTACCATAGCAAGCCCAAATATATACCTAGGGATCTGATTTGAACAAACTTGAATATGACTCACCCTACAGATGTTGCATAACAAATATGAAAGCATTCTGCCTGGTGGATCTGAAGAAGAAGATTTTTTAAAAAAAGTATCCCCCATATTGAACAAAGTTAAAATTTGGGGTTCCGTAGGAAGCCCAAATATTAACCGGGGGACTTGATTTGAACATTCTTGAATCTGACTCTCATACCAATGATGTATATCAAACATTAAAAGAATGTAATTAGTGGTTCTGAAGAAGATTTTTAAGGAATATTCCCCACATTAGCATATTTTAAAAATTCTGGCTCCTATACTGAGCCCAAATATAAACCAATGGGCTTTATTTAACAACCTTGTGTATCTGACACCCCCTATGAATGCTGTATACTGAAAATCAGAAGATTCTGACGATTGGTTCTGGAGAAAATTTTTTAAAAAATTTTTGCAAATATGCTGACTCAGCATTTTTTTCAATGCCCATTACAGAACACCTTAACATAACCAATGCCAATTTTTTTTTTTTACCATTCAATTCTACTGGTCCTAAGGATACTTCATACCAAATAACAGCTCTCTGTTCTGTGTGGTTTTGGAAATATGGGCATTTGAAAACATTTCTATTTTTAGCTCCCAAAGTTCTCATGGGGATGCAGAATTTTTTTTTTTTTTTGCATGGATCAAGTACTTATGACCCAATAATACCACATACCAAATTTGGTTCAAACCAGATCATCGGTTCAGAAAATAGAAATTTTGGGTGGGGCAAAAAATCTTACCCCTCCCATTACAAAGCCAAATATTGCTTCACGAACTTCGTTTGAACAAACTTGATTCTACACCTCAAAAGGAAGCTCAAAAGCAAATATTAAGTCATTGTACACATTGGTTCCTGAGAAGATTTTAAAAAATATTTATGGAGCATTTTCCTCCCACTCCCTCCCTATGGGGCTGTTGAGTTGAACAAAAATACAATGCCCCTTCGGGACCATCACTCACACAAACTTTCACTTGATTTGGCCCAGTGACTTTGGAGAAGACCAAAACATGGTGTTGACGGATGGCGGACGGCCGATGGACGACAGGCGGAGAGCGATGAGATTAGCTGATGCTGACTCATCATTTTTTCAGTACCCTCTACCGGGCACCCTGATTGAACTGGTGGACTTTTTTTTTTAACAAATCCCTTCTTCCGGTCCTAAGGATGTTTCATACCAAATACCAGTTCTCTGTTCCTTCTGGTTTGGGATATATTGACTTTTGAATTTTTTTTCTGTTTTTCAGCCCCTAGGGTTGTCACAGGGCTGTGAACAAACATTTTTTAGGCATTAATCATTTACTTAGCCTACTTAAACTACATGCCAAATTTGGCTGAAGTTGGCCCTGAAACTATTTTTGGCCGGTTCTTGAAATAGAAATTTTGGGTGGAGGCCGAAAGTCTTACCCCTCCCATTACAAAGCCAAATATTGCTTCACGAACTTTGTTTGAACAAACTTGATTCTACACCTCAAAAGGAAGCTCCATAGCAAATATCAAGTCATTGTACACACTGGTTCATAAGAAGATTTTTAAAATATTTTGGAGCATTTTTCCCCACTCCCTCCCTATGGGGCCGAGCATGCTGAGCTGAACAAAAATGCAATGCCCCTTTGGGACCATCACTCACACAAACTTTCACTTGAATTGGCCCAGTGGCTTTGGAGAAGACCAAAACATGGTGTTAACGGACGACGAATGGATGACGGACGGAGAGCAATGAGATTAGCTCAGCTTGACGTTGTCAAGATGAGCTAAAAATTGGGTAGCACTTCCCCTATAAAACACTACCCAGTAAGAATAAAGCTGAAATTGACATACATGTGTATATGGTTATATTGATATGTAGTTTAAAATGACATGCAACCTCCCCTGCAAGCACTGGGCAGTACAGAAATAGTGGACTAAAAAAACTGGGCAGCTCTTCCCCTATAGGCACTGGACAGTAAGAATAAAGCTGAATTGAGATTTTTTAATTCAAAAAGAGGCATAACTCTTGCAAGAATGGTTGGAGTGAACCTCCAAATCAAACTTGACCTGTATTTTGACATTAGTAATAAGCAAATACGATTTGAAATCGATTGGTGCAGTGATACAATTTTAAATGGTCTGGAACCAAAATCACTATAATTCTTGTTCTCCATATTTATATGGATATATTTATTATGTAGAGGTTAAAATGTCATGCAACCTCCCCCAAGCACTGGGCCACAGAAAAATAATGAACTAAAAAATAAGTTGGGCAGCACTTTGCCAAAAGACAATAGTACAATTTACCTTAGTCAGAAACAGAGGTCAAAAAACAAACAGGGGCCAACACTCTACCAAACATGAATGGATGAAACGCTAGATACAAGGGCATCCATTCCCCCAAGCTGCCCGGTCACCATACCAAAGAACATTAAAATCTGACAACTGACACTTGAGTTATAATACAAAATGTTCATACAGATGGATGAATGGACAGATGGACGGATGGAAACTTTTTGACTTTATACTCCCTCGAAAATTTTTCAGGGGCATAAAAAACGATGGCAATTTTTTTTTTTGACCATTCCTTTCAGCTGTTCCTAAGGAAGCTTCACACAAAATAAAAATTCTCAGAGTCACAGAAAGCCCAAGTATGAACCAAGTGACTTGGATGAAACAAAATTGAATCACAATTCCTATCCCACCCCCCCCCCCCCCCCCCCCCACCCCTAAAGGATGCTGCACACCAAATATCAAAACATTCTGACTGCTGGATCTGATGAAGATTTTTTAAGAAAATTCCTCATTTTGACCTAAGTTACAAATCGGGCTACCACAGTGAGCCCAAATATGGACGTAGGGACAAGGCTTGAAAAACTTGAATCCCACCCCCTAAGGATGCTACATACCAAATATTAAAACATTCTGACTGCTGGATCTGAAGAAGAAGATTTTTAAAGAAAATTCCTCATTTTGAACTAAGTTATAATTCGAGCTCCCACAGTAAGCCCAAATATGAACCCAGGGACATGGCTTGAACAAACTTGAATCTCACCCCCATGCAGCATACCAAATATCAAAAGATTCTTTTCAAAAATACAGGGATATTGTCGTGATCTCCATCCGTACGTTCGTCACACCCTGAAAGGCTCCTAGGGTTTTCAATTCAAAATGTTTAAACTATGCTAATGTGTTCAGGTAACATCTCTAGATGTGCCTGAAGGTTTCGGAATTTTGATTTTGCCCCCGGTGGTTCCAGTGGAACCACTTTTATCGTTAGAAAATCAGTTTTCATCGAAAGCCTCCTAGGGTATTTAATTCGAAATGTTAAAACTATGCTAAGGTGTTCAGGTAACATCTCCAGATGTGCATGAAGGTTTCAGAATTTTGATTTGGCTCCAGGTGGTTTCAGTGGAACCACTTTTATCACTGGAAAATCAGTTTTCATCGAAAGTCTTCTAGGATATTTAATTTGAATCGTATAAACTATGCTAATGTGTAAAAGTAGCATGTGCATGAAGGTTTCGGAATTTTGATTTTGCCCCCGGTGGTTCTTGTGGAACCACTTTTATTGTTAGAAAATCAGTTTTCATCAAAAGGCTCTTAGGGTATTTCATTCGAAACGTTTAAACTATGCTAATGTGTTCAGGTAACATTTCTAGATCTGCATGAAGGTTTTGGAATTCTGATTTTGCCCCAGGTGGTTCCAGTGGAACCACTTTTATCATTAGAAAATCAGTTTTCATCGAAAGGCCTCTTGGGTATTAATTGTAAACATTAAGACTATGCTAAGGTGTTGCTAAGAAAATGCTTTGCACACAAATAACTCGATCTAGTTTAAACATTTGGGCTCCCATAGAGAGCCCAAATATGGACCCAGGAATTGTCACTAGTAGTTTTGGAGATAGAGGTGTTTAAATTTTTTTTTATTTTTGGTAAATCAAGTAATTTTGAACAAATAATACCTCACATAAAATTTGTTTCAAATCAGCCCCTCGGTTCGGAAAATGGAAAAATTTATAGTAATTTATATATTTTTTATACTTACCAATGAACAAGACTAAACTGGTGCTAACTCTTAAAAACACAAATTTTGCCCCCCCCCCCCCCACCTCCCCATCCCCAAAATTTGCATCCAAATCAAAAAAACTAATGTCCTATATGGTCCTCCATACTTATACCAACTGCGCATGCGCAGTGTTAAGGAAGTACCGAAATTGGCGCCAAGCCTCATTCTTACAACCAGTGCCTGCTAAATGTTACATAATCAACGGGGAGGTATGAGTTCCCAACTCATGGGAGTGCCATCCCCATCTGATCTGGGTCATTGGTAAGTATAACTAGAGGGGGGTATCAGTACCCCGTGGCTCACCAACAGGTGGCCAATGCAAAGAGGTGGCTGGAGTAAAAAAAAAAAAAGTTCAAAACTTGCACACAGAAGTCCAAAATTAAAGAAAATAAGCAGCTAAAGGGTTAAATAATATAATAATAACCCCTAAGAAGCATGCTAACATAAAATAGGAACCATGGCAATATGCTACAAGGTAAGTCTCCACTTTGAAAAAAAGAAAGACAAACCTCAAAACCTGCACATAAAAGTAAAAAAAGTATCACATTTGTTTCAAAGGGTTAAAATTTAGAAAAATACCCTGAAAATATTACAATAACCGGTGTGGCAATATGCCAGTGAGATAAAACTCCACTTAAAAAAAATATCAAAACCTGCACACAAAAGTACAAACCTGCAAAGAAAAGAACAAAATTAAAGTAAATAAGCAGCTAAAGGGTTAAATAATATAAAAATAGCCCAAGAAGCATCCTAACATAAAATAAGAACCATGGCAATATGCTACAAGGTAAGTCACCACTTGGAAGAAAAGAAAGACAAACCTCAAAACCTGCACATAAAAGTAAAAGTAAAAAAAAGTATCATATTTGTTTCAAGGGGTTAAAATTGAGAAAAATACCCTGTCACAGTAACCACAATGGCAATATGCCAGTGATGGGAAAGTCTACTTGAAAAATATCCACTTGGAAGAAAAGAAACACAAACCTCAAAACCTGCACATAAAAGTATCACATTTGTTTCAAAGGGTTAAAATTTAGAAAAATACCCTGAAAATGTTACAGTAACCACCATGGCAATATGCCAGAGAGGTAAAACTCCACTTAAAAAAAATATAAAAACCTGCACACAAAAGTACAAAACCTGCACACAAAAGTCCAAAATTAAAGTAAATAAGCAGCTAAAGGGTTAAATAATATAATAATAGCCCCAAGAAGCATCCTAACATACTCTAAGAAGCATCCTAACATAAAATAGGAACCATGGCAATATGCTACAAGGTAAGTCACCACTTGGAAGAAAAGAAAGACAAACCTCAAAACCTGCACATAAAAGTAAAAAAACATCAAAACCTGCACACAAACATCAAAATAAGTCCAAAATTTGATTCAAAGGGTTAAAATTAAGACAAAATACCCTGGAAAAGAGTTAAAAGTTATCGTGAACCCCCACAGCAATATGCAAAGAAGAAAAACATTTTGTTAAAAGCACAAAAATCCAAACCTGTAAACAAAAGAAGTCCAAAATTGAAGTAATTAAGCAGGAAAAGGGTTAAAGAATACAACGTAGCCCTAAGATGCATGTTTACATACGATAGAAAGCATGGACATATGCTACAAGGTAAATCTACACTTGGAAGAAAGGAAAAAAAATACATGAAAACCTGCACGCAAACGTCAAAATAAGTCTAAAAATCTATTCAAAGGGTTAAAAAATTGTTAAAAATGCACTGGAAAGATATCAATGTTATAATAACCACCACTGCAATATGCAGTGAGGTCAACCTCACTTGAAATTGTTTTTTTTTTTATCACAACCTACATGTATACATAAAAATAAGAAGCTGTAATCCTAAGTCCAAAAGCTGTACATAAAAGAGCAAAATTGAAGTAATTCAGCAGGAAAAGGGTTAAATAATACAAACATAGCCCTAAGATGCATGTTTACATACAATAGAAAGCATGGACATAAGCTGCAAGGTAAATCTCCACTTGAAAGAAAGGAAAAAAAAACATCAAAACCTGCACGCAAACATCAAAATAAGTCTAAAATTTGATTGAAAGGGTTAAAATTACGACAAAATACCCTGGAAAAGAGTTAAATGTTATAGTGAACCACTATAGCAATATGCTGAAACTAACAAAAAATGTGAAAAGCCAAAAAATCAAAACCTGTACACAAAAGTTCAAAATATTTGAGAGCGGACGCTGACGCCGACGCTGACGCCGACGCCATCGCCGATGCCGACGCCGACATGAGGGCTATGCCATAGGCTCACACAACTAACGTTGGTGAGCCAAAAAAACCTGCACGCAAACATCAAAATAAGTCTAAAATTTGATTCAAAGGGTTAAAATTAAGACAAAATACCCTGGAAAAGAGTTAAATGTTATAGTGAACCACCATAGCAATATGCAGAAACTCTACACTTGGAAGAAAGGAAAAAAAAAAAACCCATGAAAACCTGCACGCAAACGTCAAAATAAGTTTAAAAATCTATTCAAAGGGTTAAAAATTTATTAAAAGTTAAAAAATTTATAGTAATTTATATATTTTTTATACTTACCAATGACCCAGACTTAGCTGGTGCTAACTCTAAAAAATCCATGGCCAAACACAAATTTTGCCCCCCAATCCCCAAAATTTGCATCCAAAACCAAAAGAAATCATGTTCTATAGGGCCTCCAAACTTCGCCCCTACTGCGCATGCGCAGTGTCAAGGACGTTCCAAAATTGGCGCCAATTATCATTCTTACTGGCAGTGCCTGGTCAGCGCTATGTACTCAGCGGGGAGGTAAGAGTTCCCAACTCCTGGGAGGGCCATCCCCGTCTGGGTCATTGGTAAGTATAAAAAATATATAAATTACTATAAATTTTTTAACATTTTTATACTGTACCAATGACCCAGACATAGCTGAATAGTAAAAAGGCTGGAGGGCCTAGGACATAGAGGAAAATCCAATAAGCTCAACTATATAATATAGAGGCAACCCCTCAAGGAGAAAAGGAGTATTAGGCTTTACATGTATCTTTCTTATTTTATGTTAAATTACAAAGATACAATACCCTTCATAATTGAGCACAATAACATTCATGTTCTCTATTAACATCCAGTATAACCCTTTATACTAATTATTTTTAAAGTAAGCCAATAAATAAAGTTAGTCCAGAGAATTGAGACTCTTTATATTCTTTTAAAAGTGTCCGAGGATTGTATATTAACGCCCGTTTGACACTTGACATATACAAATGCTTCACACCGAGCTACACTTTAAAAATATGACATGAATGAATTTTTAACATTAATATTACACTTTAAAACCATCCCGGAAACGACTCAGAAATACTGACTTCGGAGGAGACATTCCCTTGCTTTTCACTATAAAGCAGGTGACCTAAGGGAACACCCTCCCCCCCCCCCCCCTTCCCCTTGCCCTGGGTCAAATAGCCCAGAGCGAAGAGGGCAGCCGGACGGAGTCACTGCCGGAACAGAAAGCCTGCATAACTATAGTTGCGACTGTTTAGTGGACGACATTCTGAGCAACAGATAACGGACCTAAACAATGCAGGTCTCCAGAAATGGACTCAATATTTCTGAGATAAAAATTTGTGAATGTGGATGGCTGAGACCAATAAGCAGCCTTCATTAAATCTGTAATAGCAATACTATTAGCGTAAGCCCAAGAAGTAGCAAGAGCTCTTACTTCATGAGCCGAAATCTTAAGCACAGACTGCTGAGAAGAAGATAAACTCTCATAAGCAGTACGGATAGTTAATTGAATCCATCTAGCAATAGAATGGACCGAAATGTCCTTTCTATTAGGCATCAGAGACAGAAAGAAACGTTTTCGTCCCTTTCTGATAAACTGAGATCTCTGTTCATAGATACGTAACGCTCTAACAGGACAGAGTAAAGGCCTACGCCCGTCTGAAGACGGAAGAGCCTTAATAACAATAGGTTCCGGATATTTATTAGGAGCCTGATTCTTAGCTAAAAAACCCACATTAGTAGTGAAGGTGATAGTGTTCCCAACACTACGATAGTGAGAATCATCCACCGACAGTGCATGAAGCTCACTGACTCTTCTAGCAGAAGAGAAAGCTAAGAGAAAAGCTGTCTTATAAGATAAGAATTTGAAATCTACTGTCCCAAGAGGTTCAAATGGCTTTTTCCTTCAGTTTAAGAAGAACCCAAGCTAAATTCCATTTAGGAATTAACCTAAGAGTTCTGGGTCTATTTATCGAGAAGTTTCTAACCAACTTAGATAAAGAGACATTAGATCCAATTTGTAAACTATCATGATGTGCATAGGTATCAGATAACATAGACCTATAACCCTTAACAGTAACAGGCTGCAGTTTGATTTCGTCAAACAAGTATACTAGAAAGTTTGCAATGTCTGGTATAGAGGGATCAAAAATATCCACAGAATGATCCCTACACCAACGACGAAAAACCTTCCACTTAGCCGCATAGTTTAGCGAAGAGGAGGTCCTCCTACAGTTAGAAATCGCGTCCACTGCTCGTCCTGTAAAGTGCTTGCCATGCAAGAAGGACTGCACAACGGAAAAACGTGAAGGTTGAGACCTTGCGGGTTGTGATGGAGTTGACGCGATTTCCCCTGCGAAAGAAGATCCTCCCGTGGAGGAAGCTTTCGCGGTAGGTCCCACAACAGACACCCGAGTAGATTTATCCACGGTCTCTGTGGAGACAGAGATGCTACCAACAGAATCTTGCATTGAGATTGTTTTATCTTTAGCAATATTTGCTGAATTAACGGTGCTAGAGGATACGCAAATCCTATCATTCCGTCCCAAGGAATCGACAGAGCGTCTACTGCAAATGCTCTTGGATCCGGACACGGAGACACATACGTCTGCAACTGATTGTTGAGATGTGTCGCAAATAAGTCTATCATTGGCCGTTCCCATTGGTAGCAAATCTGATTGAATACTTGTTTGTTGAGAGTCCACTCCGACGGCAACAAGCGACCCTTTCGTGAAAGGGAGTCTGCTAGCACATTCAGACGACCCGGTATGTGACGGACCGAAAGAAGAACCTGATGTTCTAGCGCAAACAGAAGGATTCTTTCCATTAGATTGAACAACAGAACTGAATGAGTGCCTCCCTGATTCCATATATACGCCACTACTGTCGTATTGTCGGATAGGATTTGGACATGAGCATTGTGAATAATGTCCATCCAATGAAGTAACGCAAGCCAAATTGACATCATTTCCTTGATGTTTATGTGCTTGCTCAGGAATTGCGGATCCCAAAGACCCTGGCATCTCGAATCCGTTGGGATCAATGAAGCACCCCAACCTGTTTGACTGGCATCCGTCATAATGGTAAAACTCGGATCCGGCAACTGCAGCGGAACTCCCTGAGTGTTTGCCCAAGTCTGAATCTCTCGTTTCACTTGATCTGACAAGAGAACGTCTATGTCGAGCGAATGAATTTTCACACTCCAATTCTGAGTCAAGAAAATTTGGAGAGGACGCGTGCGTAACCGCCCCATCGGAATGAGATCCGCAGCGGCTCCGCACAGACCTATCAGTCTCATAAATTCTCTCGCCGTGACTTTGTCTGCGTGCAGACAATAGCGAGCGTAACAACTGACTAATTTCGCTCTGGTTAACGGCAGACGAACGAGATTGTTGTGCATCTCGAAGCTCATTCCCAGATGTGTGAATGACTTGGACGGCACCAGATCAGACTTTTCCTCGTTTACTATAAAACCGAGACGTCGGAGCAATAGAAGTAGATTCTGAACATCGTTCTGAAGAGTTAACTCGTTGCCGTACCTCTGAAGAATGTCGTCCAGGTAGGCCGACGTTACCGCAGACGAATGAGCTCGGAAATAGATCATTACCGAGTTCATTACCCGAGTGAAAGCCCAGGGTGCTATATTCAATCCGAAGCACATCGCCCGGAATTGATACACCACTCCTAGGACTGCGAAGCGTAAATACTTTCTGAATGTCGGATGTACCATGACGTGAAAGAACGCATCTTTGAGATCTATGCTCGTTGCATAATCGTTCACCCGAATACTTGCTCTGACCGACCGAATCGTCTCCATATAAAACTTTGGAGCGACGATCAGCTTGTTTATCCAGCTCAAATCTATGACTGGACGGAACGAGCCGTCTGGTTTCGGAACCAGAAACAGATGGCTGTAGAATCCCGGAGTCTCCTGGTTTTCTACGACCTCTACCGCGTTCTTCATTAAAAGAGACTGCACCTCTGATAGTAGAGCGTCTCTTTTCTGCGGATTTGACGGAAGTTGAGTCCATTTTGGACTTCGAATTAATGGAGGCTTTCGTTTGAAGGATATCTTTAGACCTTCCGAAGTCACCCCTCTCACCCAAGGGTCGTCCGTAATCGACGCCCACTCTTGTGAAAAACTCGACAACCTTCCGCCAACCGGTACGCGATAGAGGTTTAAGCCATCACCTCCTGGACCTGCGAGGCCTGCGGTAGGACAAACCACGACCTCCACGAGCCGCACCTCGTCCCGTCGACCTCGGGGCGTCCGACCGGTAGTCCCGGCCCGAAGGACGTCCCGAACGTGAGTCGCTACCTTGACGGTCTCTTGAATAAGACCAAGAGGACGCACCGGAACCTCTATAGGAACCTCTCTTGGGCGCATTAGACCCAGAAGTGCCTGTCTTACTCTTATCTGCCGTGTCCGACTTCTTAGAAGCAGATTTGAACAGCAGAGAATCCGAAGCTTTCTTAGTAATTTTATCGTAAATTGCAGAAAGCTTGCCGTCAAAGAGGAGTTCTCCGGAGACCGAAGCGACTCTGAGAGAGTTCTTCACCTTAGTATCCACGAGTGTGGATGTAGCTAGGGCTGCGTCACGTCTAACCAACTCCAGGTTTGCCACTGAAAGGGCGGAGTTACACGTGGAATAAGCTACTGCCCTTGAAAGAAGTCTTAAAGAGGATTGTATATCCTGAAATTCTTTCCCTTGAAGGTGCAGTGATAACGCCTTAGTAAGGTGATCTGCGTAAGATAAGGCATCTAAACTGGCTCTGTTAGACGAAATCGTTGTTTCCAACACCGCGGTTGGAATAGACGCCGACGACGGTAATGATAACTCTAAGTCTTCCGCCTCGTCGTCCATACGCAGAGGAACTATCGGGATACCCTGTCCTGCCGTGTCGAATTTATTCCTTGCATTAATGAAAGGCAGGTTAAGAGCATTGGCGGACAAGAAACCTGCTTTCCCCGTTTTGGAAGCAAGTTTGAATATAGCGTCATTCAATAATTCAAATGTTCTTGCAACATTTTTGGACTGAGACGGAAACTCGGGAGCGATGTCCCTGAACCGCTCAAAGAAATCAGAGTCCAATGACGCTATAATTCTCTTGCCCGGAACCGCAGCAGTCTGGCCCGACGGAACAACTTGAGGGAGAAAGTGCCGGATGAAGTCCACGACAGCTTTATGTTGTTCCGAAAGGGATAGCTCCAAGTCATCCGTATCCCCATCACCATCCGGTCGGACCTCATGATGCTCCCGGTCGTCCGCCCCTGATGCTTCGGTGGAGCGTACCGACCCAGCGCCATCGGATAATTCCCGATCCGACACCGTTTCTGTCGGCTGCTGGGATGCTGCGATAAGTTGTGCTATCTGCACAAGTACGTCCGACACCGAGGCCTGCGGAGGCACAGTCTTTCGCTGCTTCGCCGAGGGCAGCTCCGCATCTGATGACTCCCACATACTTTTCCTATGCGAACGTCCGGAGTCCATCGGCCTCGTGTCCCTGGCTACCGGATGTTGTGACCTGGTCGCCGAAGAATCCCTGATCGGTGAAGCTGGTAAAATATCGGCGGTCACGTAGCCAAGGTGCGGTCGTGTGCGCTGACGAGACGAAGAAGCCTGAGCAGTCTCCGCGGACTGCCTATACAACGGAGCGTCCCGAGCGACAGACGTATGCTCCGCTTGCGACACATTTTGTACCACAACATCTGGTCCCAGATGTTGTTGTACGAGAGAGGGGCCTCTCTCGCTCGCGGCCCGGCTGGACCTGGACGAGCTAGGAACCGGACTCAAAGGCTTCCTCTGATCTCGCCTACTATCCGCCGTCACTGGGTGTGCACGTTGAATGTTTATAGTGCTCGCATCACCCAACATTTCCTCCTGGACCGCATCGGACGAACCCGGCTGCCGAACCATTCGGTGAATAACGCTTCACCGGGCGAGCTAGAGGACGACATTTGTTTAATCTCCATGAGCACTTTTGCCGCTAGCTCTGTATTCATTTGTGACGACGGAAGCGCACTTGCGGAAGATAACATGGGAACATCACCCTGTTCTTGTTCCTCTGAAATAGAAACTAAGAGAGTAGAGTGACCTTGCGGAGAAAGAGCCGGCATAGCCCTTTCTCCACTAACAACATATCGTGACACACGTTTCCAATGTTTGTCATCCCAATATTGACATATAGAACAGGGATTAGTGCGAGAACACTAACTACAATTAATGCAATAATCATGAAAGTCAGAGGAAGATTTTTTCCTATTACAATTTGAACAATATCCTTTCATTGTGAAAAGTCAACAACAAGTCCTAGTTACTCGCACAAACCCCTGACACAAAGATACATAATAACATGATCCATTAATAATGAAAAAACAATTGCAAAACAAAATAATTTTTGAAAAATATTTTTTCAGCGAAGCCCAAGTTTCTGAAAAGTAACGTTGAGCCCTGATGGATCCGATGGCTAAGTGTGGTCAAAAATTTTAAACTTATATTAAATAATTAATGCAACACTTACGGATAATAAAAATGTATCTTATAGTAAGATAAACTAAACCAAAGGCAAACAGCCCCCCTCAAAAGTGACTGTTGCCAATGTAAACAAACAGTGTAAAACACCAGAAAACATGACTCCAGGCACTGACAAAACTGGCCCGAAATCAGTCATCAAAATTACACTCTATCTGATGCAAGACAGAGACTCCCAGGGGAGAATCTGCAGAACATCAGATGGAAGATGCAGAACACAACGTTTATACACCCATGGGTGAAAACGTAACTATGGGGAAAATAACAGAAAACATTCTGTAACCAAGCAACTCTCCCAAGAGAATTTAGACGTGATATTTCTCAAAAATATGCCAAAAGCATGGGAGAATAGCAAGGGGGGACTTAGAAGACCAGGGGAGAGGAAACACTGAATAAGCAGTGCAACTTTTTAGCAAGAATGACAACAAGAGGCCCATGCCTCGAAAATAGGCAACTTAACATAATTTCATAAAAAACTCCTTTTTCCTCTCCTCCTTCTATATCCTCCTTAGAATCACCATTTCTCCAATTATTACGTGTCTGGTATCCTTTAAACTGAGATTTACAAGCACAAAGATCAGTGAGATGTTGACTGATGAAGGGCCAAACAGAGAATGATAATTGGCGCCAATTTCGGAACGTCCTTGACACTGCGCATGCGCAGTAGGGGCGAAGTATGGAGGTCCTATAGGACATGATTTCTTTTGGTTTTGGATGCAAATTTTGGGGATTGGGGGGCAAAATTTGTGTTTGGCCCTGGATTTTTTAGAGTTAGCACCAGCTAAGTCTGGGTCATTGGTACAGTATAAAAATATGCACTGGAAAGGTATCAATGTTATAATAACCACCACTGCAATATGCAGTGAGGTCAACCTCACTTGAAATTGTTTTTTTTATCACAACCTGTACATAAAAGTAAGAAGCTGTAAGCCTAAGTCCAAAAGCCGTACATAAAAGTCCAAAATTGAAGTAATTCAGCAGGAAAAGGGTTAAATAATACAAACATAGCCCTAAGATGCATGTTTACATACAATAGAAAGCATGGACATAACATATGCTGCAAGGTAAATCTCCACTTGGAAGAAAGGAAAAAAACCCCATCAAAACCTGCACGCAAAACATCAAAATAAGTCTAAAATTTGATTCAAAGGGTTAAAATTAAGACAAAATACCCTGGAAAAGAGTTAAATGTTATAGTGAACCACCATAGCAATATGCAGAAACTCTACACTTGGAAGAAAGGAAAAAAAAACCCATGAAAACCTGCACGCAAACGTCAAAATAAGTCTAAAAATCTATTGAAAGGGTTAAAAATTTATTAAAAATGCACTGGAAAGATATCAATGTAATAATAACCACCACTGCAATATGCAGTGAGGTCAACCTCACTTGAAATTGTTTTTTTTTATCACAACCTGTACATAAAAGTAAGAAGCTGTAAGCCCAAGTCCAAAAGCTGTACATAAAAGTCCAAAATTTAAGTAATTCAGCAGGAAAAGGGTTAAATAATACAAACATAGCCCTAAGATGCATGTTTACATACAATAGAAAGCATGGACATATGTTGCAAGGTAAATCTCCACTTGGAAGAAAGGAAAAAAAAACATCAAAACCTGCACACAAACATCAAAATAAGTCTAAAATTTGATTCAAAGGGTTAAAATTAAGACAAAATACCCTGGAAAAGAGTTAAATGTTATAGTGAACCACCATAGCAATATGCAGAAGCTAAAAAAAAATTTAAAAAGCCAAAAATCAAAACCTGTACACAAAAGTTCAAAATATTTGAGAGCGGACGCCGACGCCGACATGAGGGCTATGCCATAGGCTCACACAACTAACGTTGGTGAGCCAAAAAATATATAAATTACTATAATTTTTTTCATATTTTTATACTGTAACCAATGACCCAGACTTAGTTGAATAGAAAAAAGGCTGGAGGACCAAGGACATAAAGGAAAATCCAATAGACTCAATTATATATAAGAATTATCCCCTCAAGGAGAAAAGGAGAGAAAGGATTTACGTATATCTTTCTTGTTTATTAAAATTAAGAAAGACACATTACAAATCAATAATTGAGCACAATAACATCAATGATCTCTATTAACATCAAGTATAACCCATTATACTAATTCCTTAAAGGAAAGCCAATAAATAAAGATAGTCCAGAGAATTAGACTCTTTATACCCATTTAAAAGTGTCCGAGGATTGTATATTAACGCTTGTATGACACGTGACATATACAAATGCTTCACACCAAGCTACACTTTAAAAATATTACATAAATGAGATGGACATTAGCTTCACACTTTAAAACCATCCCAGCACCGACTCAGAATTACTGACTCTGGAGGAGGTATTCCCTTGCTTTTCACTATAAAGCCAGTGATATAAGGGAACACCATCACCCCCCCCCCTTGCTCTGGGTCAAATCAACACAGAACAAAGAGGGCAGCAGGACAGAGTCACTGCTGGAACAGAAAACCTACATAACTATAGCTGTAATCGTTTAGTGGATGACATTCTGAGCAAAAGATAATGGACCTAAACATCTAAGGTCGCCAGAAATAGACTCTATATTTCTAAGGTAAAAATTAGTGAAAGTAGAAGGCTGTGACCAGTATTAGGGCGGGGTAAATGAGAACATTTTTGGTGTTTTTGTAGAAAGCCCAGTGTTTTCTATGGCGATTTTTCACCCTGAATCCAAATCCGTTGGAATTTTTTACTTACGGTGACGTTTGACCCCCGAAAATTTAATTTATTCAAAATGGCGGCCAAAATTCTATATTTTTGCATATTGATTGAAAAAAGTATTTTGAGATACGGCTTGTAGGGTATCAAAATATATGTTTTCTGGGTCACTGAATTGAAATTTGATGTTTTCAGAGTGATTTATATGTGATTTGTTGAACATAATCTGATTTTTCTCATATTTGCAGCTCTTTCAGGTTATAGAATTATGCTATAATCATATTCATTCATAATCATGCAGATAATCAGTAATAAAAAAATATGAGGAATGTTGTAGTTTTCCTGTTATGAATAGCAGAATACTGAGAATAATCTTTTTTATACTTACAGATATAGCTGATTATGGAGTCTAACTTAGCCACAAGAAGTTCAGTACTGAAGGTTGAATTGGGTGATGAAGAATATAAGGCTATTGACACTTATGAGAGAAAAAGTAAACTCCCAACTGGGAAGTACTTGCTAGGACGAATGATTGAACTTTGTAAGCCTGTGAAGAAGGGTCAGAAGCAAAGAAGTAAAGCAGAAGCAAGTGCTATAGTTGCTAGAGAAGTTATCGAAGATTGGACATCTAAAAATGTATATTCAAAAACTGAGAGAGCAGTAGCAAAACAAATTTGTACTGACTACCAAACCCTTATGGCTCTGAGCAAATACCACAGAAGTGGCAAAAGTAAAATAAAAGACAATGATAAAGTAGCACAATTCAACCAAGACATGTCAGTTCGTGCATTTGACATCAGGACTAAAAATTTAGACCTACAGAAACGTATAGAAGTTGAAACAGGTGTGACAATGACAAAAGAAGATGAACTTTTCTACCAAGACAACTGCCATGGAGCTTATATTGCAACATGTATAAATACCGTACCAAAGGCATGGAGTAAAAAGAAGAAGAGAGAAGAAAGTCGTCAGTTATCAACTGATAGAAAACGTTTGAAATTAGAAGAAGAGAGGAGAGAACAGACTGGAAGAAAACTAGATTTTGAAGATTCTGATACTAAAAATGAAGAAAGTACTGAAGAAAATGATCCCTTGTTTGAGACTCCACTTAAGCCTATGCCACAAACACCAGTTTCTGATCGACGAACGAGAAGCAATCCAACAACTCCACGACCGTCTACAAAATCAGAACTATCATACTTCCCCGAAGTCAAAGTCAGGTCAGGAAGAAGATCACTGAACGAATCTTTAGTTCGTTGTGTAGTACAATGTATTTCTGAATTTAAAGTTAGCCACTCTGATTTAGCTGGAATAATAGTCAGAACAGCAAACATGGTATTCGGTCAGCACTGGAGTCTTGGTGGTATCAACGAAGAATCGGAAGATGAATCTCTGAAAGATAGTGATGATGATACTGATGAGGGTACAGACAGGATCGAGAGTGAAAAAAATACTCCATCAACCAAATGTAAAAAGCGACGATCTGTTGCTGATTTATCTTTTGTATTCCCAAGCAAACGGTGTATCTCAATGTATTTGAGTGATGCACATCTTTTGAGTCTAAAATCTGTGGCAGAATATCTTATAAACAAAGAAGAAAATGTTGTTACGGTCGGTCTAGATGACACAACAAAGGCTGCAGGCCACAAGTTATATGATATCAAGGCAGATCACATAACTGTTCATGGGTCTTCTGGAAAGAAAGTTCTCACTACAGGATTCTCTGAAAATGCCAGTCACTCAGGACAAGACAGTGCAAAAGCATATGAGAATAAAATGCAAATTTTAGCTGTGCTTGCTGACAGTAATGGTGAGGAGATAAAAAACAGCATAGATTTCTGGATGACTGACCGTGCAGGGGACAATGATACTCTTTTAGAGAATCTTGGGATAGAGGATGGTAATATTCTCAAGTGCTCAGCTCATCTTATCCTCGGAATCGATAATGCTTGTGATAAAGTGTTTAGAGATGCCGAACAGCGAATCGGTGTACAAAATCTAATTGGCACAGGGGCAGGTGATAGAGTATTCTGTTCGCCCGGTTCTAGTATTCACACTCTAGGTGAAATAGCAATAGCTAAACTTTTGAGTCCAAGCCATGCTGCTCATAGTGTGTCTCTTTATGGTGAATTCAAAGATTGGTTGACTGAGCAAGGAGAAAAATCGACTACTTTCAAAGGTTTCACAGCAAATCGTTTTGGAAGAATAGCTGAGATAGCTATGCAATTTCTGAAAATGAGGGACTTGATTCTGAAATTTTTTGATAAAATTGTAGACATTAACTCAAATAAGTTAGTTTTAGCCGTCTCTACTTACATTCAAACAGAGTGGTTCACCCTATGTTGTGAAGCTTACGAGAAGATGGGGAAAATGGTAATTTTTCCTCTAATGGACATCTTGGGAATAGATAATCGTGGAAAAGAACTCAAGAATTTTAGAGACTGGTATGGTGTTAAGCATTTTTTGAAAATGAAGATTTCTGAAATGACTAAACTCAGTGAAGAATTAAAGAAGAAGACCAACGGAACAGATAGATTGTATGCTGCAATGCTAGAAGAGTCAGTTGAAGCTTTGAAACGTCAGTTATCTGCGACACCATTCTTCAATGACATCCTAGGACTCAAAGTTCCAGAAGACTGTAAGCTACCAGATCCACAGAAGCTAGGTTTTGCACCATTATCTAATCTCGGATGTGAGTCGGAATTCGCATGGTTTGATAATCGAGTCCGGTTTAGTGGAGGATCAGAGTCAATTCAGGCTATATCTAGAAAGAAAGTTATATCAACAAATGGTATGCTAGTTAATTCAGCATTTGAAGATTTGAAACAGAAACAAAAAGCTGAGCAGTGGAAATGGGCCAGAACATCAGAACAAGCAATACAAGCTAGACAACTTGAACACGATTTTCTGGAGACAATAAAGCTCTCGAAAAAGCTTGTACTTCATAAAAAGGAAGAACTGAAGCAAAAAAAGAACACTAGGTTGTTGAGCACGATTGAACTCTGCAAGGCACATGGAGGACCAGTTACACCTGAGAGTATTAATCTACTCCTCAATTTGTCAGAAAAAGAACTAATTTCGGAGGTTGTCTATTTAAGGCTCACTTTGGCACCTAATATTCGTCAACAACGCTTAGTGAAAGATGAAAAGACTGGAAAGAAACGTGTTGAGAAGTTTACTCGGGATGAACTATGTAATAGTATAAGAAATGCTATCAAACCTGAGGATAAGGTTACTGATAACGTGAACAGTCTTTTGATGAAAATTTTTGTGTGAAGTTACGGTTGTATCTTAAAGTGGCTATGAAACATTATGATGAAATATAATGATATTGCGTTATTTTATGTTCCTTTATTTACTTTTCAGTATAAATGTTGCTTGGGTTGATATGAAATGTTGAAAAACACATTCAGTGACCCCTAAAACCTATATATCGATACCATACAAGTCATATTTGTTAGAATTTTCACCCGAAGTTGCCAAAAATCTCATATTTTTGGCCGCCATTTTGAATAAATTGAATTTTCGGGGGTCAAACATAACCTTAGGTAGGAAATTCCAATTGATTCGGATTCAGTGTGAAAAATTGCCTTAGAAAACACTGGGCACTAATATTTTTCCTCATTTACCCCACCCTACCAGTATGCAACCTTCATAAGATCTGTAATAGTAATACTGTTAGAATAAGCCCAAGACGTTGACAGCGCTCTAACTTCATGCGCTGAAATATACTGTTAGAATAAGCCCAAGACGTTAACAGCGCTCTAACTTCATGCGCTGAAATCTTAAGCATGGACTGCTTGGTGATTGGAAGGTAAACTCTCATAAGCAGTACGAATAGCAAACTGAATCCATCTAGAAATAGAATGAACAGAAATGTCCTTTTTATTTGGGAATTAAAGATGGAAAGAAGCATTTTCGCCCCTTTCTGATAAACTCAGATCTGCGTTTATAGATACGCATAGCTCTTACTGGACACAGCAAAGGCCTACGGCATCTGAGGATAGAAGAGCCTTAATAATAATAGGCTCAGGATACTTATTAGAAGCCTGATTCTTAGCCAAAAATCCCACATTTGTAGTTAAAGTAATAGTGTTACCAATACTACGGTAATGAGAATCATCAACAGACAGAGCATGAAGCTCACTAACTCTTCTTGCGGAAGCAAAGGCTAAGAGAAAAGCTGTCTTATATGACAAGAATTTGAAGTCTACAGTGTTCAGAGGTTCAAAAGGAGCTTCTTTGAGCTTCAGAAGAACCCAAGCTAAATTCCATTTAGGAATTAACCTAATAGTTCTAGGTCTATTTATCCAAAAGTTTTTAACTAATTTAAATAAAGAAATATTAGATGCAATTTGTAAGCTATCATGATGAGCATATGCGTACAATAGCATAGACCTATAACCCTTAATGGTTACTGGCTGCAGTTTGAGTTCGTCAAACAAGTAGACCAGAAAATTAGTAATGTCTGGAATGGAAGGATTAAAAACGTCTATCCACTGATCCTTACACCAACAAGAGAAAAACTTCCACATTGCTGCATAATTTAGCGAAGAGGAGACCCTCCTACAGTTAGAAATTTTCTCCACTGCTCATCCTCTAAATTGCTTGCTGTGCAAGAAGGACCGCACAACGGAAATACGTGAAGGTTGAGACCTTGCGGGTTGTGATGCAATGTGCAAGATTTCCCCTGAGAAAGAAGGTCCTCCCACGGAGGGAGCTTCCAAGGAATGAACCATAACAGACACATGAGTAGATTTATCCTTGGTTTCTTAGTTGACAGAGATGCTACCAACAGTGCAATTGCTTGATCTTTAGCAAGATCTGTTGAATCAACGGAGCATATCATGCATATCCTATCATTCCGTCCCAAGAAATTGAGAGAGCGTCTACTGAAAACGCCTGAGGATCTGGGCATGGCGACACATACGTCTGCAACTGATTGTTGAGGTGTGCCGCAAACAAGTCGATCATTGGTCGATCCCAATGGTAGCAAATCTGATTGAACACTCGCTTGTTGAGAGTCAATTCCGACAGTAACATGCAACCTTTCTGAGAGAAAAAGTCTGCTAGAACGTTCAGACGACCCAGAATATGACGGACTGACAGAAGAACATGATGCTCTAGAACAAACAAGATTTCTTAATTCGCTCGCAACACTTTCGATACACTGTCAGTTCGGTAGGCTGTGGAGAGCGTTCTTTGTTTCCAACCACGCTTGTTTTCTCATAGTTCCTCCATAAGAACGGCTGCGATTCATACATACTAGGCTAAAAATTCTCCAAATAAAAACATCATTACTTCTACCTTCTCAAGGTTTGGCAGTCTTGAATCAACCTGCATGATTTTCTCATCAATCTTCGAAAACAAAAATCACGCAATACGCGTTTTTAAATACTTCTTGTATTGTCGCGATGAATTGATAAGGAGAAGTGTGGGGATGGGGGGGGGGGGGGGGGGGGGAGGGGCAGATGAATGAACATCATTTCGTCCTCTGAGTATCTACATTCTAATATTTAATTGCCACCTCATGTCAGTAGGACGTGCGACTTAATTACTGTTGATTGCCTGTTTCAAGTACTGAATATCAATCAGCCGCCGAGTGTTACAATTCTGCAGAAATCGCAATACACTACCGTGCATCAGATGTGATTCTCTGATGATTTGCTGCGCTAACCTAACGCGCTATTATTTCAAATTAGTGCAGAATACAGGACAGGACTTCTAGTTTTAACTGTAAGTAGCACTGAATAAATCAAAGTTCATCTAATTTGCATAATTTCTGCTTGAGAAAAAAACCTGTACTATATGTGATGTATTCAATGTTACTAAACATTCATAGAAAAATTTATTCAAATCAGAACTTTCATACAGAAGTTCTGTACAAAAGACTGAATGCATTAATTTTGGTACAAAATGGCTGCCGGTGGCCATCTTGAATTTTGGACCACACCCAAAAACAATTGTTCTCATCCCATAGTGATAACAAAGGTACCCAAGAAGTTTCATAAAGATCGGTCCATAAATACGGCCTCTAGCCTGAGTCGTAAAAAAGTTGTGTACAAAAAACTGATTAGACCTAACTTCAGTACAAAATGGCCACTGGCAGCCATCTTGAATTTTGAACCGCGCCCAGAAACACTTGTTCTCGTCCCAAGGTGATAACAAAAAAGGTACCCAAGACATTTCATGAAGATTGGTTCATAAATACAGACTCTAGCCTGAGCCGTATTGACATGTGTACTTACTGTGTGTAAGTAGCACTGAATAAATCAAAGTTCATCTAATTTGCAAAATTTCTGCACGAGAAAAAAACCCATATTATATGTGATGTATCCCATGGTACTAAACATTCACACAAAAAATTATTCAAATCAGCGCTTTCATATGGAAGTTCTGTGCAAAAATCTGATTGCACCTAATATGTACTAAATGGCTGCCATCGGCCATCTTGAATTTCGGACCGGACCCCAAAACACTCATTCTCGTCCCACGGTGATACCAAAGGTACCCAAGAAGGTTCGTAAAGATTGGTTCATAAATACAGCCTCTAGCCCGAAATGTATTGGCATTGGCACTTACAGTCCTGAAAGTAACACTAAATACATCAAAGTTAGTCTAATTTGCATAATTTATGCATGAGAAAAAACCCATATTATATGTGATGTATCCCATGGTACTAAACATTCATACAAAAAATTATTCAAATCAGCGCTTTCATATGGAAGTTCTGCGCAAAAATCTGATTGCACCTAATATTGTACTTTTAAAATGGCTGCCAGCAGCCAACGTGAATTTCGGATCGGACCCAAAAACACTCATTCCAGGGTTCGACACTAACCCACGTCCGACCGAAATTGTCTAGTAGATTGTGGTCTGGTCGTGCTGTTTCTCTGTCAAACTTGCCCGACTGGTCGTCCTCATTTTTCTAGGGCAATAACTGATTAATTGAAAAAAAAACTATCACTTTTGTTATTGCAGCGAGACCGAATGAGATAGAGTCGGATCGGCACACAAATATAATATATTTGTGTGCCGATCTGACTCTATCTCCTTCCATTATCATGTCGAAACATACTGTGATGATAATATCGTCGAGTTATCTCCTGTTGCAACTATGAAGAAGGGATCTACTCGAGTCGACTCGTATCTGCACCGTGCTGAATGAAACACGGAAACTTGTGACGTCATGGCTCATAGCTTACCAGTCGAGGAAATTCTTGGAATTCGTCGTTCCTAACTAGTTTTTGCAATCTCCAATAAATTGGTAAGGTTGTTAGGGCCGCAACTGATAGAAACTAAAGCGTGATTGGTGGTAGTCGACATCTTCAATCTGATCGATTTGCATATTATGTCAATTTGACAAATACAACCACAGTGACAAGATGCGTATATGTTTTTAACAAATTAAAATCCGTGTTTATACTTTTATTATTTATTTATACTTTATTGGTTTGCAAAAAAGTGCATTACTCATTATGAATACCCACAATAATAAAAAGTGTTTTGTCAACATTCAACACTGAAGCACAAACAGTGACGTCTGTGATTTTGCAAGTAACACAACATCGAATCCGTTGATTCGGTGTTGTGTGTTACTTGCAAAATCACAGTCAGTGAGTCGTAGCACATTTTACGGCGAGGCCTAATAAAAGGCTATCACTATCACTAATCAGTCAGTCAGACTGACTCCCCACCTAGTAGGGAAGGGTTTCTATGGGTTGTATGCCCATGAGGAACGATGTGAGGTTATGCGCCTCTTGCGACAGACCCCTCGTTAGCAGTATTTTCTTTGTCACTTTTTCAGTTTTGTCAGCTAGGCATGTGGGATGAATCTCTCAGACTCTGCAGCTCCACTCTAGGCTACCACAGAGAGATCTTTAGCCTGCACAGAGTGTGTCTCTCCCTGCACAGAGGTCAGCCATTTTATGTCCCCACCCGATAGGACAGTGCGCTGTGACAGCATCAATCCCACAATGACGCGGACAGAGAGTGTTCGGTCACCACAGAATCTTTCTTCGACTGGGGATTGAACCCGGGGCCTCTGGCTAAAAGGCTATTATTTTCAGGCTTCAGCAAAAGTTTTTAAACACAGAAAAATTGAGGGTGGCCCATGCCCAACCCAGGCCTCCCCCCCCCTCCACCCACTCTCTACCGCACTCAAACACAAACACAGCCCTGGTTCCTCCGACCCTGAACATTAACAGGTATTTAAAACATCTCTTGTAAGGAGTCTCTTCATAAATTAAACAATGTAAATTTTTCATTTTTGGGGGTGAGAATGGGCACCTAGTATTCCCAGAAACATTCTGTAGTGTGGATACAAGCGAAATTCGTTTGTATACACAATACGTAATAGTTTTTGTGAATACTCGGTCTCCGTAATCACGAAATTTACTGATGCGGAAAGGACTAACAGCGATGTCTTGACCAGTAGTAGTACATGTAGCTTGGAGGATTACACTCGATCTCCTGGGTGGCTTGGTATTTAACAAATCAGTAAGTTATTCAACATGCATTGAGTAGTTAAATATGGAGCCGCCCAGGAATAGAGCCTAATCCCCCGTGCTAATCGGCAGTTTGGGCAATAAATATTTCTATATATTACAATTTATAGGCTTTTATCAGGTGCTCACATATCAGATGCTGAACATCATAATGATAAATTCCCCAACCCACCCCCACCCTGTCCTGTCCAAGCGTTGTCATCACATGTTTCTACATACATGTACGTAACCAATCAAATGCTTCGTTCCCCAAAAGGGTTGGACAAGACGTTGTGCTAAATTTACTTCTCTGGAATTAGGCAGCGGTTCAATTGGTCCGATCGTCAGTTACATAATTTTTAGAGCTGTAGGTTTTTAAATTTCTTGTTCGGTTTCGGTTTGGGTTTTTCAGGTGGAGTAAAACCTCGGTTCGGTTCGGTTTTCAGTTTGTTCATGAGGCCAAGTAAAATTCAATGAAACTCATTCTTATGTTCGGAGTCATAACTGAATGGTAGTGAAATTGAGTGAAATCCAATGAATGCCCGAAATAAGCTACAATACATGAAGAATCAGGAAGGCCAATATAATAAGTACCTAAATATATACAGAACTTTTATTGTGCTTGGCCATTTTTCGAGGTCTGGCACCTACACGCAACTTGAGGAAAGCTGCAAGCACAACTGAACTGAAATGTCGGAAATTCACAGAATGTAGCCTTCCCAGAGTAGCAAGAGTCATTTCTTGTTTCAATTTCATGACATGACTAACCCTCTGAAGTTTGACAACTTTGAAGATCATCTTAGATGACCATGTGCGTGTAACTGTACTAACATGTGCGTACAACAGTACATTACAATACTACAATGTACAGTGATGTGACATGTTGGACGTGGTCAGAGGCATGGTCAATGCCATCTTGTCAGTTTGAAAATTTGTTATGCAGAGAATAAAGACAGCGGCGTGGGTGTGTCCAATATGTCAATCAGAGTGACGTCATCAAGTTTCAACTGTGTCAGTGTGACTGTCCAAGTGTGTGGGAAATTCCATTTTGAATCTGGAATATACTGTGAATTATCGTGATTTCTTGTGTGCAAATGGATTAAAATAATATTCTCTTATGATTCGATAATTCGCTGGGAAAATTAACTTCTAGAAATCTATTTGAACCTGAAACTTATGTGCACAGTTTTATTGGACTTGTACAAATCTGTCTTTACACAGTACTTTTTCTTGAAAATGTGGCGGCCGAAACGGAAAGTGACAATTCCCCAAAATGAGAAACAAAATGTCAAGGTGAGTTTTCTTAAATTTCTTTATGGACAAAATCAATGCATGATAATATTTCATCTGGAAATAGGCATGTTGACTTACAACTTACAAGACGTGCTTTTTGGGGGGCACGATACATCAGGAAATGGACATGAAATGATAGTAACTACATGTATCGTTTCACGCTCATTTTCTGATGTTATATTAGCGCGCCCCCCAAAAAGTGCACGCCTAAGTCCCAAAAGCAGCGAGCAACTAAATGCACACCTGGGTTTTTCAAAATCAAAGGACTGTACCAGTAAGCAAAGTTGTGTTTACCGATAGTTTATAATAAAAAGAAATTGTGGTTCGATTGCAAAAGTTAAACGAATGTACGATATAATTTTTTTACCGTCGTGTCCCAGTTTTTCTCTAATTCCGTGGACTGGGTGGGTCAGGGCATGTACATATCAGGTCCGGGCTAGTAATTTTTGAAGCGACTAGACCGACATGTCGGGCGCATAAAAACGTTAATGTCAAACACTACATTCTCATCCTCCCACGGTCATAACAAAAGTACCCAAGAAGTTTCAGGAAGATCAGTTCATAAATACGGCCTCTAGCCCGGGCCGTATTGAATTGTTGACGGACAGACGGACGACTGGCCATGGTATAAGCTCAAATTTGGCTTTGCCAAAGTTGAGCTAAAAATGTTCCAAAAGCATGGGAGATTAACTAGGGGGAGGGGAGGGGGGCAGGGGGGAGGGGTTCAATGAAGGGGAGAGAGGAAACACTTAACAAACAGTGGAGATTTCATAGCAAGAATGAAAACATGTCCCGAAATTAGGGAACATGAAATAATTTTCAATAAAAATTATAAGTTAAAGCCCTGAACACATCAATCCACTGTTTCTTCCTCTCATTCTCTTATTGCATCCTTGGATCCACCATTTTCATCATGATATTGTGTCTGGCTTCATTTTAAATGAGATTTATAAGCACAGAAGTCAATGAGATGTTACTGACAGAAGGTCCAAACAAAGAATAAGGCTTGGCGCCTATTTCGGTACTTCCTTGACACTGCGTATGCGCAGTAGGTAAAAGTATGGAGGACCATATAGGACATTATTTTTTTTGATTTGGATGCAAATTTTGGGGATGGAGGGGGGGGGGGGGGGCAAAATTTGTGTTTGGCCCTGAATTTTTAAGAGTTACCACCAGCTAAGTCTGGGTCATTGGTTACAGTATAAATATAAATAAATTTTGGGCATGGCCAAAATTTCTGCCCCTCCCATAACAATGGCAAATGTTGCCCCTCGAATATCCCATGAACAAATCTGAGTCTACAACTCAAAAAGAAGCTGCATATTAGGTCTCTTCTACTGTTGGTTCATGAGAAGATTTTTAAAGATATTGGTGCCCCTTGGCACCACCCAGAGAGAAGGGCAACTTCATTTGAACAAATCCAAACTGGCATTAGGTAATAAACGTTTACCCAACATTTGAATAAAATTGGGCTAGTGGTTTTGGAGAAGTCCGTTTTGTACAATTTATGATGGACGACGGATGGAAAATGACCTGAAAATTAAAAAGCCTTACGTAAGAATTCAAGAATTGGTAGGTAAATTTAAAGAACAGGGCACAGCCTCAGGCTCCCTCAAATTCGATCAAATAGGTATTGTAAGTTACCTGACAATATATGGTGTAAAGGTAATATAAATTATCTTTAACCCAAAATCATCTGCGTATGCCATGTACAGGGGTCAGCCTGGCAGCTGATTTTAGGGAAAAGTGACTTCTCCCTCCAGAGACTTTAGGGAGAAGTCAGGGGCCAGGAGGGAGAAGTCAGTGGACATGAGGGAGAAGTCAGAAAAAAACAAAACGTATATGACATCGTGACAAAATAAATGTACATAGAGGACACAATTGTGGAGAAAAAAATAAATTTTGTATTTGCCTCAATACAGTGGATTTGAAATTTAGCTTTACCCATGGTGAGAGTATTCTCTGTAATAGAAGGTATATTATTTTTAAAAAAATATTTAAAGTATTTAAAATAAATTTCAAGTTCACATAAGAAGCTGGGTCATTCATGGTTTCTGAATGTCCTAATTGAATTGAAAAGAGTAGTTAAAAATGTTTTTGACATCCTTCGTAAATTAAGCCTCGTTAACAATTTGAGTTAATTTATTTCTAAGGTAAATGACAAAATATTTCAGTTGTCTCCCTTACCTGCTGTGCTGGGTGATAATACTCTTCAGAAAAATGACAATTTCTGTCAACCATCTTACATTGACACGTGCGACTGGTGCTATAAGGCCTGCCATTCTTATCCATCCTAATATGTGTGATTTCTAGTGTAGCCTTATTACATTTAACTCCCTTCCATCACAAGTTTTCAAAGAAAAACTTTCAATGCAAATTGCAGGGCGAATTTCAATGCAACCAATTTTTCAGTGGAACAGAGCATAACCGTAAGCAATTTCAACGTTTTTATGGATGAACTGTCCCCTGCACATTTTTGGGGGTTTTGAAACGGTGGCTAATTTTAATAAATTCTAATCAACTCGATGCGTGTCTTGTATGATTCGTGGTTTTTGCTGACACTTTTGTTTTTAAATAGCATTTTGTGCTGGTTGCTATCAGTTGGGGCGTATTGTTCGAAGAACTACGACATTACAACTCTTTTCAGAAATATAAAATTGGGCTAGTTTTAGGCTATTTTCAGCGCCGTATGATGGATTTTAACAGCAGCCGTGTTTACTTTTTTGTGAATGCAGAAGCATTGTTTTTTTCTTGGAAATAAAACAAAAGAAAATACAGTAAACTACCATGTCTCCCAAGGAAGTTTGGGAGGGCGACTTGAATTTCGCCCCAATGTAAGCCAAGGCGACTTGAGGAATGACCAGGTGACTTCTTCGCCCTAGTCGCCCACTCGGCTGACCCCTGGCCACATAGTAAATTAGATTGGGGATAAACATAAAATTTATTGAGTTTTAAAACCTCAAAGTTCACATGGGAAAAATGATGGGTAAATTATGTTAATTACTGTTTTCTGACACTTTCTCTGAAGTCACATGCTCAGAAATAACGCTGCGCATTTCTGTTTTATGTCAACAATAAAATAGTTAAATTAAAATAGAACATATCCTGTTAAATGGATGGCAGGTAACTATTGAAAGTTTTTTAAAACTTCTTGGGAATTGTTTGTATACCATTTGAACTTACTTTAACCCTTTACCTAACATGAAAAGCAGACGACACTTGCAAAAAAAAATCTTGAATAACTAATTTTTTTCATTTTTTGTCTCAAAAACATAGGTTATGACCCCTCGTTGGAATGAGCTCGACGAGCTCGTTCCAACGAGGGGTCATAACCTATGTTTTTGAGACAAAAAATGAAAATATTTTGAAAATTAATTGGCGATTTTTGAGAATAGCGCTGGCCGGTTTTGGCCGTTACGTTGGGTAAAGGGTTAAGGAATCGCGCCGTACTCAAGGTCTGTCATGTATAAACTGTCAAGTTAACGCTGCATTCCCAATACGCAGTTGTGAAACTCAACACGTGTTTTCTCACATGTATTTTGTGTACAGAATGTATCCCAATATGCAATATTGCAGACTTTCAAATTCATTATGCAGCCGTCTCCCATCAAAAACATCATTGCCTGTCTTGACTGAGATGAAATCAACACAGGGATCAGCCAAGAGGGCAATGTGAAGTTGGCAATAGCTTTGCCTTGGCACCGGTCACTTCGCCCAATTTCTATGTTTGGGCAAAATCAAAGTAAAAAATAGGGTTGTCGCGATTATTTGATTAGTCGACTAACCGTCGACTATTGAAGTAGTCGACGTTTTTTATTTTTAGTCGATCGTCGTTCATTTTCAAGGTGGTACACGTCTACTACACGTCGGGGCTAAATTGCATTGTTTTGTGAGGTGAATGATCAATGAAGGTGAATAACTTTAAATATCTAACCATAGTTAACATTCATATCCGGAAGACTGTACGACTGTCACTGACTGTGTAAGAAAGAACACTCACAGTTACTCGAGAAGAATAGATTCTTCTGAATTTCTCCAGTCTTGTACACACGAATGCACCCATTGGAAAACCCAAAGCGCGGAAGTGACAAAATTATGACGAAAGTCAGAACGTCAGATCACTTCTCAAAGTTCGGAACTTCAGACTAAGATCCAATTTTAACAACTGACGAGGGAATGCATAGATCTCAATGTTCAAAATTTCGAGAAACTTATTGCAGAAAGGAAACATATGCAGGAACGTTCTTTGGTAAATTCATTTTAATTCATCGGCTTCAATCTAGTTCAAACTTGGACCCGCAGTCTGTAATATTATTTTTGGGGTTGGTACGTCCTAAATTATATTACGGACTGTGGGTTCAAGATTGGACTACATGTAGCTTCAGTCGGGACCGATTTGTTGTTCCCACAACCCCGCTTCGTCTGAACACACTGGTGCCATTGTCATTTTCAGAGTTTTACGAACAGAAGAATGATTTGCTAAAAAATCATGGGAAGCGACTATTAATCGACTAACCGTCGATTACTGGTCACGATTAGTCGATTACAAAAAATGATAGTCGCGACAGCCCCAGTAAAAAACAAACCTCTACAGTCAAAATTAGGAGAGTTATTGTGAAAACATTGGAGTGAGTGAGTTACCAATAAAAGTTATTCGTATATCACTATTTACTTCAATAATAGTTAACAAAGTCGCAAGAAATATGATTTGCGTTCCTATTATTCCACTTTCGTTTGAAGCAGGAACATTAAGAAACAGGGGACAGTCTATTTTGATGTGATGTAATAGTTACCGGAATAAGTAAAACAATTGCATTTTATCCACCCAAACTAGGGTGAGAGCTTTGCGACTCCTTAAAAAAGAAATGTTGATTTTTGCTAAAATGTAGCTTTTCTTGTAAATGTTTGCATCTTGACAAGGCCCCAATCTCACAGACAGAAGAAGGCAGATCCCACCAGTGGTGAAGCCATGGTTCGAAATCCTGGGGGACCATGCTGGTGAAGAGTTGGGGGGGGGGGGGTGGCTCTCAGGATTGAGGGTACTGTACTTGTACTGAGGGCAGGAAATCAAGAATCTTTTCAAATTTGGGGATGGGAGGAGCAAGTTGGGATTTGCGACCGGGTTCCCTAGATACCCCATGGCTCTATCACTGTAACCCACAACAGAAGCCCAGCACAATATGTCCATTAGCTGAGAAAAGTGGTGAACACTGAGTACCCCTGGTGACTCAACAAGCTGTATGTGCCTCATGACTTGGAGGACAAATACAGACATATGTCTTGGATATAATAGGTACATTGGTGGTAGCTAGATTGTTAATTAATACATTGCAGCAATGGCCTGACTGCTCATAAAGACTTCTCAATATAGTGATATAGCAAATTCTAAGGAATTTGTTTCATCAGGATATTATGATGTCTGTGTAGGTGGACTTGCAAGGTCCTTGGCGGGGTTGGTGTTTTTTATTAGCCATCTAGTGGATCAGCTTGACCTTCATCTTGTGAACTAACAATGTGATATAACCTTAGTTATTGAAATTGACATACAATCCCGCTCATAATATAGCCTTGGTTTTTGAAAGTTTTCTAAAACCCTAATGAACCAATTTGCCATTTAATTATAATTTGTCAATTTAAAAAATGAAGGTTTGTTTTATTATAGCTTGTCTCAAGTCTCCTTCCGCAATCTTTCTAAATTTCTCGATAGCTATATTTGTCGCCACATTAACATATGAACATACATGTGTGGTTCTGTGTTTATTGCATGATGCTGTATAACAAGTTTTGGCAATTGTTATATATCATATAATAGCTGCTATTTCTGCAGCATATACTATCTCTTTCCTGAACTAGAAAAATGTTACTAAGGTAACACATGCATACTCCCCCCCCCCCCCCCCCACTCTTGTGACCTTCACCTTGCAGATGCGGCAGAAACTATTATACAACAAACCTTCTGACTGTCCTTAACATTTGTAAAAAGTTTAACAATTGTACTATGATTTGAGACACGAATATTGACCGATTTTTAGTGAGACCTTGAAGGTACGAACCCGGCTATGGTGTGTGACTCATCCTCCCATTGTCCTTTATAATTGTGTGAAGTTTGATGACTGTGGCCCTAACAGTTTTCAAGTTACTGGCTCGGACACACACATGGACACATGGATGGACACACAGACACTTCAATCACTTTCACTTCATGCCACCCAACTTAAGTCGGGTGGGGCATAAAAATCTTGCCTGGGGCCTGCAATATTTACCAAAATTAACAACATTGGGTGTGCACCATTACATGTCACGTAATTTTTATATTGATATTCAAACCAGAATCTGTCATCTGCAAAATGAGGTCCCCAGAGGGTGAATTTAGTGATGCTACCATGCACAGCAGGGCAGCATCACTAAATTTACCCTCTGCGAACCTCAATCTGAATCAAGGTCTCAAAAATAAACAGAAAGAGGTACCCAGAGGATAAATTGGCCAACTGTATGGGATAGCATCAAATTCACCCTCTGGGGACCTCATTCGGCAATTGTCAGACTGCTTATTTTCAGGCCTGTTGATCTCACTGTTTCACATAGCCTTTACATGTAAATGAAAGATATATCATTGTAAACTAGCTGTAGACTGTGCTAAAGGTTTTCAGGCTTCGTGCCCCTCTAGCCGTCACAGTTGACTGATCGTGACCATAAGGGGACATTCTCATCTAGACATTATATGGAGTCATCCTGCCAAGTTACAATGAAATCCCTCCATAAATACTACCTGTAGGCTGTGCTAAAGGTTTTCAGGTTTTGGGGTCAGGCAGTCATCACAGTGGACAGATCACGACCAAATGGGGAAATTCTCATCTAGATGGCATACAGAGTCATCCTACCAAGTTACAATGAAATCCCTCCACAAATACAATCTGTAGCCCGTGCTAAAAAATTTGGGCTTTTGGGCTAGGGCAGCCACCACGGTTGACAGATCACGACCAAAAGAGGACGTTCTCATCTAGATATTATACCGAGTCATCCTACCAACTTACCATGAAATCCCTTCATAATTACAACCTGTAGACTGTGTGAAAGGTTTTCGGGTTTTGGCTCGGGCAGCCATCACAGTTTACAGACCACAACCAAAAGGGGATGTTGTCATGTAGACATGGCCTCAAGCCTCCCCCTCCCACCAGCAACCTTTAATTAGTCTGGTCAGCAGCATGTGCATTCATTTCATGGTACATCACTTGACTTGTCTTACAGCAATAATGATATAAGATCTTTTATCACAAAATTATTATCACCAATGATATTGCTGTTTGAGATGGCCTTGATAGGTAAATGAAAGATATATTATTGTAAACTAGCTTATCTTCCACCCGTGTGGATGGTACTGTAGTACAATTGTCGTGGACTGGTCATAAACCAAGCGTGGGTAGTGATGTTGATGCATGCATTTACCAGGTAATAGAATTCATCATCAAGACAATTTTAATTAATGAAGCACTGGGTTGTACTTTGTGCTTCATTAATTAAATTTCTGATGATTTTTCCTATAATTAGTGTTTCGAATCAAATCCATGGAAATATTGCCCACCTGTGGAAAGTAACCAGTCCAAGAAGAATGTACTGTTATCTTACACTGTGTGTGGAAGGTAATACCTGTATGGATGAATGCCTGTTGGACTGTCAAGTTTCACAGATCATGTGATCCACTTTCTCCACCTGTTTTATCTATTGCTTCATACTCCTTGATCAGGGAATATAATTGTTTCTTTGATTTGCTTAATTCAGTTTCTCTGTCAGTCAGGAAGAATATGTTAATGTTTGGCTGCTGTTTGTATACTTTGGTGTTTTTCTTTATACTCTTCAGTTTACTCTGTAGAATTTACTGCTCTGCTATCTTTTCTTTGTGTGTATGGGAAGACATAATTTTAACATACAATGGGTCATCCATTTAATGTACTACATGCTAAGTCCCTGTAAAACATAAAATAGAATGTGTCAATCACATCACTTTCAAGATGAAAAATTACAGAATATCTTTACATCAAATTTGATTTACTTTTATTTTTCTAGTTGGTTAAATTTTCAACTATATTATGAGTTGTCTCACTCAAGCGTTTAAACATTGGAACAAAATCCTGTACCTACATATCCCCTGAAATTCCAGTACATCAGGGCTTATAATATATTTTGACGAGAACTGATTCACACAAAGATTCGCGCAATAAAACGGGCGAGAATCCTTGTAGATTCTTGCTGCACCTCTGCTAGGATTTTCGAGAAAAAAATTAAGTCAATTTAACCCTTTAACTAACACAGCGGCAACAAATTAACCAATAGAAGGCTAACATGACCTGAAATATCCTGACACTTTGTCAATAAAATCTTACAAATATGGCTGTCATTGGAACCGGCTCATTGAGCCGGTTCCAACGACAGCCATATTTGTAAGATTTTATTGGTAAATATTGTTCATTTAATTATTTTATCATTTATTTATTATTTATTGTTTAAAAATTATCAAATTTAGTTTTAAAAATTAAAAAGGTGTGTTGGGAAAAAGGTTAACATGTGTTATCAGTATACAACAGTGGTTCAACCATGGTGGCGTCATGGGATCCTGGGACACTCATAATAGGTGTGGATTCTCGCATCCATTTTCACGAGAATCCAAATAGATTCTCACAAATTTAGATGAAATATAAGCTCTGTTAACATGTAGAAAAATGTCAAAACAGAAACTAATCTGATAAACAGAAATAGGAATTTCTCATAATTCAATGATCCCTTCCATTTTCCAGTATCCAGCCACAGTAATACCTCTGGCTTTAAAGAGAAATTTCATTGAACAGTTCATTGAGCCGGTTCCAATGACAGCCATATCTGTAAGATTTTATTGGTAAATATTGTGCATTTAATTATTTTATCATTTATTTATTATTCATTGTTTAAAAATTATCAAATTTAGTTTTAAAAATTAAAAAAGTGTGTTGGGAAAAAGGTTAACATGTGTTATCAGTATACAACAGTGGTTGAACCATGGTAGCCTCATGGAATCCTGGGACACTCATACAGTTAAGAAAAGAAGTCCTGTCCTGAAATGCGCACAAATAGCACGTCGATCTGTGCGTTAATCTACGCGTTTTGACCATAGTAAGGCTATCAAATTCGGTGCATATGGCCTGTGCACAAGCAATGTTTCAGCCAATGGACCTCCGGGTAACCCGGAGGTCCATTGGCAGAAACATTGCCTGTGTTTGCTAAGAGTAACCAGAAGAACCTGCCGTACTTTGGATGCCATCCGATATGGCAATTGCGAGAAATTCCTACACGCAATTAAGCCTAGATAAGCACACAGTTCGGGACAGGATTTCTACTTTTAACTGTAGTAGGTATGGATTCTTGCAACCGTTTTCACGAGAATCCAAATGGATTCTCACAAATTTAGACGAAATATAAGCCCTGTACATGTACATCTGTGATTGCTTCAGTAGCCTTATGTTGTATTATTTGTATATGCAATACTTAATAAATAGCTTAGAAGCCTTGCATAATTTATAAGGCCACACAAAGTTGATCTTCTGTTTCTCAGGCCATTATTTGTGAAATTGCATGCGGGCGAGCGGTTTTTATTTTATTTTTTATTTCTGTAATTATTTCTTAGCCATCAAAAGTTCATGTTCTTGGTTCAAGTTTTAGGCCTCATAATCTACAAAATAACATGGGTGGTGGTGTATTTCATCCCTTGAGTGCAAGGAGGCTTTGCAATGCTAAAGCATTGCAAATCCTTCTTGCACTCAAGGGACAATTTCATCAATTTTTTTAACTTGGGTAAAATATCAGACATAAACCATTTAATTTTATTTTTTTTTAAGTTTAAATTGGTTATAAAAAGAGAGCATGCGGCAGCCAAAAGGACCATGCGGGAGACAGATTTTTTATTTTTTTAGGCCTAAATGTTGATGCATACTTTACATATGGTTTATACGTAGTTTATATTAATATTTATGTTCCAATAAGACTAAAATCCTCCACCTCTGATTGGACGAAAGCTTGCTTAGTATATTCTACGTTTACGGCTCAAGTGGCAAATGTTACTGTCTGACGCCACATTGCAAAATATTCGAAATGACGTCGCCCGTTTCTTAACTGCTTCATCAAGGGAGTGACTAGCAAGCCGCTTCATTTTTCTGGATGTTTCACGTGTACAGCAGACGGTGTTCCAGACAAAGTGTTGTTTAAATTACAAACTGATTTACGATATGAACTAAGATAGAATGAGGAGTTTATGTGCTTTATTGATTATTTATCCAGTGCTGTTGTGGATACATGAGAGGTTTATTTACGAAACCTGTGGTCGTTAAAAGTTGCTTTGAACAAGGCAACTTTTAACAATCACAAGTTCAGTAAATTTATTTATTTATTTATTGATGTTTAAGGTCACATATTTATGCACAATGGCTAATCATGACCGTGACAGTTTTACGGGTGGAGGAAGCCGGAGTACCCGGAGAGAACCACCGAGCAACGACGAGCAGCTGCCAGCTCCCCAACATTGTAACTCCGCACTGCAGCACAGGCAGGGTTAGATTGGTTGAAGACATGCGTACCATCGACATGCAGTACGCTTTAGTACACGGCGTCATCGTGCCCCCACATGAGCAATGGGGGGTGAAGTGTCTTGCCCAAGGACACAACGTGGTTGCCGCAGGTGGGATTCGAACCGAGGACCTCTCGGCTTGCAGCCTGCACCTCTACCTACTGAGCCACCGTGCCCCCAGTTCAGTAAATAAGCCTCGCGTGTTTCACTATGTAGGTTTTGGGCTATGGGTCGCGTCTTATTGGAACATATACATTATTGTGATGAGTTGACGGTAACATAGTCTGAGGTTTGCAGCTTGTAGCGTATGTTCAACCTCGACTCTTCATGTCTCGGTTGAACATAAGCTCCGAGCCACAAACCTCAGACCGTGTTACCGTCAACTCATCACAATAATTTATAATGTTCACTCTTTCTATGGACCTAGATGTAGAGTCTGAAATAAAGATATATTATTATATTATTATTACCGTATTTACTCTACATGTATGTATCGGGACAGCTGAAAATAATTATTTTCACAGGTGTCCCAATTCTTAGAAAATGGGGAAAGAACAGAGCCTGGTCTTGATTTGATGCTGAATAAAGTTGTGTGTGATTCGTTTTCCATCACTATATACGAAAATCGGCGTCCAATTTTTTTTTTATATTTTCATTTTTTGCTTCCAAAACATAGCTTATGATCCCTCATTGGAACGAGCGCATTGCGCTCGTTCCAATGAGGGATCATAAGCTATGTTTTGGAAGCAAAAAATGAAAATTTTTAGTTACCCAAGAATTTTTTCTATGAGTGTCGTCTGCTACTAGCGACGGGCCAACTGGAAACAAATCTCCTGGATGTCCCAAACTTTGGAGCATAAAAAAAATATAGTTTTCTGGAAAAAAATGTGTGTCCCAAATCATAGAGTGTCCCAATACATAGAGTAAATACGGGTATGAGAAATTTGCCTTGCCAAAAACATTGGTTTGCCATGAAATAGTGTAATTAGTTACAATTCTGATTTCAACTGTACTGAGTCAAAAAAGAAAGTATAATAGAAACAAATGTGAAAAAAGCATACAGGATGAAATATAATAGTTCCAATGTTGCATGTTTGTGGACAAGAATTTGTGCAAAGAGTTTAATGACATGTTGTTGTTGTCCCCCCAACCGTATACAATTTTGCTACAGATTTCAAAATAGCATGTGCTACCCGAGAATGTCAAATTGAATGGGTGACCAATGATTTTCTTTGTGTTATAATGTGCTAGAGAGCCTGGGTTATTCAGAAAACATGCTAGTTTTTGTCTTCCGACATTTCAAAAATTGCCAAGGTTATTCAAAAATCGGAGGTTGCATGCCATTGGTATGCCTGAGGCTGGGTTACCTCCAGATGAGTTCGCTGCTGAGTTCGGAGTCACTGTGGCCACTATTTACCGTCTCATTGGAAGGTATAGAAGCACTAGATCTACTGCCAGCCAACTGTGGTCAGGTTGACCAAGAGTGACGACCCCTGCAAAAAAAAAAGAAACATTAGGACGTCTCATTTGCGGGATTGCTTCCTGTTGGCGACGAGGTAGACTAGCAATAGAAACAGTGCACAAACTGTCTGCAACAGACTCGCTAAACACTGCATCCAAAGTAGGCATCCATACCATGGACAACACTTGCCCAATGTTTATCGTACCATCAGAATGGAATGTGTATGTCGGCATGTTCGCTGGAATCAGCAGCATTGGAGAACAGTTCTTTTTAGTGATGAATCATGATTTTGTCTACGGCATGCTGATGGTAGGGCAAAAGTGTATCGCCGACGAGGAGAATGGTTTTCTGATGCTTGCATGTGGGAATGCAACCGTTTTGGCGGCGGTAGTGAAATGGTTTGGGCACGAATTTCCTTGCACTATCAAACGCAGTTGATCTTCATTGATGGTAATCTGAATGGGCAGCGATATAGCGATGAAATTCTTAATGCTGTTGTCATTCCGTTATTCAATGCTAATGTTGGATTTCAGTTATTCCAGCAAGACAATGCTCAATGTCATGTTGCGTGTATCTGTCGTGACTTTTTTGAGGAGCAGAGTATCGAACTTCTTCCCTGGCCCCCACTTTTGCCAGATTTGCCACCAATCAAGCATCTTTGGGATCAATTGGACCACAGGGTACAACTTCATTACCTTCAGATGTTAGGCAATTTATGTAATGTTCTAAGACAGGAGTGGAAATACCACACGGTGACATCCAGAGGCTTATCAGGTCCATGCACTGTCGATGTCTTGCCATCCAAGAGGCAAACAGACATACACGCCATTGACTGCATGTGTGAACTTTTCATTTCACCCCATGTCTGAATTGCGACATCCTGACATGATGCTGGCAACAGTAAAGAACATGAAATTATGCAAATTCATACAGCTAGACTCGAAATATGAATTTACAGTAAATTGTTAGGGATTAAAGTTGATAATACGAAGAAAATTGCTCCTCAAAATTTATTAAACTTGTCTTTTTGACTTAGTATATCTTCAGAACTGTTTTGTGAATAAACAAAAAAAACAAGGTGTTAGAATGTTCAATGTACAGTTATTTCAGTCGCTTGGACTGTCAAGTCAAGAATAAATGTGTGTAACAAACTGTCAACAGTCGAGTGCACTGCAGGTTGTTTTCTGCGTAGGCAGCAGTGAGCACATGCCTGTCAATGTAACATAATCTTCTACAGACAAATTTGACATTCTTCTCTTTGATGAGAGGTTGTTAATTGCTGATTTTAATGGTGAAAAATCCCTCAGTGTGAGTAATGGTGCTTCCAAAATAAATTGACTGTTTGGTACTTTACCAACATGTTTCAGAAAAAAACATTTTTGATTTTATTGACATATTTGAAAGTATGAAGTTACTATGAACAGGTTCCATTGGGACAGCCCGTCCCTGGGACAACCCGCCCCAAAAATGCAAATCATATTTGGTTCAATAGGAGAAGTTAATAATGTATAAAGTCCACGACTGACAGATAGACAATAGGCAAAAAGTGATCACTTTAAATTCCCCCTGGCTTTCAGTCAAGTGACCTAAACAAACAACATAAAGCATGGTATACATGTATGCCCAGATTGGTGTCTATCATGACAAACACACTGAATTAGTTATCTGATCAAAAGCGTCTTCTAGATAACAATAATGTATAACCAAATTAAGTGTCAATGACACTGTAGCTTAACTTGACTGGGTGCTGTGTAGGGTGAAAAGGATAATGTTCAATGTTTATGAAAGGATTATGAAATATGACAAGAATTGTGATAATTGGGAATACGTCAATTTCTGATCACTGTATTATTTATTTATTTATTGGTGTTTAAGGTCACACATTTCTGATCACTGTATTATTTATTGGTGTTTAAGGCCACATATTTCTGATCACTGTATTATTTATTGGTGTTTAAGGTCACACATTTCTGACCACTGTATTATTTATTGGTGTTTAAGGTCACACATTTCTGATCACTATTATTTATTGGTGTTTAAGGTCACCCATTTCTGATCACTATTATTTATTGGTGTTTAAGGTCACACATTTCTGACCACTGTAATATTTATTGGTGTTTAAGGTCACACATTTCTGATCACTGTATTATTTATTGGTGTTTAAGGCCACATATTTCTGATCACTGTATTATTTATTGGTGTTTAAGGCCACATATTTCTGATCACTGTATTATTTATTGGTGTTTAAGGTCACACATTTCTGACCACTGTATTATTTATTGGTGTTTAAGGTCACACATTTCTGATCACTATTATTTATTGGTGTTTAAGGTCACCCATTTCTGATCACTATTATTTATTGGTGTTTAAGGTCACACATTTCTGATCACTGTATTATTTATTGGTGTTTAAGGCCACATATTTCTGATCACTGTATTATTTATTGGTGTTTAAGGTCACACATTTCTGACCACTGTATTATTTATTGGTGTTTAAGGTCACACATTTCTGATCACTATTATTTATTGGTGTTTAAGGTCACCCGTTTCTGATCACTATTATTTATTGGTGTTTAAGGTCACACATTTCTGATCACTGTATTATTTATTGGTGTTTAAGGCCACATATTTCTGATCACTGTATTATTTATTGGTGTTTAAGGTCACACATTTCTGACCACTGTATTATTTATTGGTGTTTAAGGCCACACATTTCTGATCACTATTATTTATTGGTGTTTAAGGTCACCCATTTCTGATCACTGTATTATATATTGGTGTTTAAGGTCACACATTTCTGATCACTGTATTATTTACTGGTGTTTAAGGTCACACATTTCTTATCACTGTATTATTTATTGATGTTTAAGGTGACACATTTCTGATTACTGTATTATTTATTTGTGTTTAAGGTGACACATTTCTGATCACTGTATTATTTATTTGTGTTCATGGCCACACATTTCTGATCACTGTATTATTTATTGGTGTTCACGGCCACATTTCTGATCACTGTATTATTTATTGGTGTTCACGGCCACACATTTCTGATCACTGTATTATTTATTGGTGTTCACGGCCACACATTTCTGATCACTGTATTATTTATTGGTGTTCACGGCCACACATTTCTGATCACTGTATTATTTATTGGTTTATAAGGTCACACATTTCTGATCACTATGCTTTCAATAAAAATAATTTGAGGTGTAGACTGTACCAAAAAATTGAAGGGTGGGTTAATATGACCCTCACAGTTTAACAAGAAATGAAAAGGCAGGAAAATGAAATGAAATTAAAAGAATCAGAAGCTCAAAAAGAAAGGGGACAAATTTTGGCTCAAAAACAAAGGGAACAAATTCTGGCTCAAAATGAAAGGAAACAAATTCAGGCTCAAAAAGAAAGGGAACAAATTCAGGCTCAAAAAGAAAAAGAGGATAGGGAATTAAAATTAAGGGAAATAGAAGCTCAAAAAGAAATGCACTTAAAAGAATTAGAAATTCAAAAGGAAATAAAAATAAAAGAATTAGAATTACAGCATCAAGGCTCAAATGTAATTTCCCCATGTAGATTTGATGCAACTAAACATGTTAGGCTAGTTCCCCGCTTTCAAGAATAAGAATTTGATAAATATTTTTCACATTTTGAAAAAGTGGCAACAAGTTTAGAATGGCCAAGGGATGTCTGGACTTTGCTATTGCAAAGTGTTTTGAAAGGGAAGGCCCAAGAAATCTATTCTGCTCTATCTTCTCAGAAAAGCAATAATTGTGACACTGTTAAAGAGGCTATACTTTAGGCATATGAACTTGTTCCAGAGGCCTATAGGCAGAAATTATTATAAAAACAAAAATTAAACTCATGTGGAATTTGCCAGAGAGAAGCAAAATTTATTTGACAGGTGGTGCCATTCAAAAGAAATACAGAAAGATTTTACAAAATTAAAGGAAATGATGCTAATTGAAGAGTTTAAAGGAAAGATACATTCAGATATAAAGGCCCACCTGGGTGAACAAAAAGTTGAAACTTTAAACACAGCAGCAGTACTAGCAGATGGCTATGCCTTAACTCATAAAATGAGTCGTAACTCCTCAAATTTTTGGCCCCACAAGAATTCTTTCCAAAGTGGACCTAGACCAACTTCAGATAAAAGTCATCCTTCCAATCCTCCAAACTTTTCACCGCCCAAATTTAATAAGAAATCTGGAGAAAATAAAACCTGTAATGACAGCCCTACACCATTACGACCCAACAGTTCAACTAAAACCTGTAATTATTGTAAGAAACCAGGTCATTTATTATCTGATTGCTGGCTGTTAAAACGGAAAAATGAGTCCTCTACTTCACAGAATGCACTAGCATGTGCTCCATGCCCTGAAAATTATGTAATAAAGCAAGATGCTTTAGAAAATTATAAGCCATTCATTTCTGAAGGCTTTGTTTCTCTTGAGGGGGATAAGCACTGTTCCTTACCAATAAAAATACTGAGAGACACAGGGGCTACTCAGTCTTTAAATGTTAGAAGGCATTTTGCCATTTTCTGAAGAAAGTGCTACAGGGGCACAAGTTCTAGTATCAGGTATTGAGGCAAACTCTTTAAATGTCCCACTTCATAAAATAAATTTGAGAAGTAGTTTAGTAAATGGGACTGTGACAGTAGGAATCAGACCTACTCTACCTGTAAAAGGTATTTCTTTATTGTTGGGAAATGACTTGGCTGGTGACAAAGTCACTGTAGAACCTCAAGTGGTGGATAAGCCGAGCACAGATGAAAGTATTATTAATTTGAAGGAATGTTTTCCTTTTGCCTTTCCAGCATGTGCTGTGACTCGGTCCATTGCAAAGATAGCTGAAGTTATCGTTAGCAACCTCAATTGTGTCGATTTGAATAGCAAAGCTGAGGATAATTTCAGTCACAGAATTACGGATTCTAAAGACATTGATTTGTCTCAGGCATTTTCGAGTCAATGTAATGACTCCTCCAGAAATTACAGTACATGCCAAGTGTATTACGTCTCAATCACCCGCCCCGTGATGAGTGAAAATCGCATTTTTCAGCTGGTGTCACACGGTGTTGATTTTTGGACACCATGGCGTGGCAGGAAAAGGATTATGAAGATCAAATCTTTGTTCCGTGAAAACAGTAGTTAATTAGATTTGAGAAAACAAAGGATTTATACATGGGTATTGTTGTGATCCGGTGTTCAACCGTGACGCTTTGAGTATGTGCTTCTGTCAACTCTCAATTCACAAAATAATTCACACGTGGCTAATTTCTCTCGATATTTTGTCACATGAAGAAAAAAGAAATAAATTGAAAATGCTTCAAAACTACGCTAACCCAGAGTCAATGTTTTCTTTCCCTGGTACGAAAATTGTGTACGCATTCTGTTTGTCTAACCCAGACTAGCCTACCTAAATATTATTTATGCAGTTGGTAAGTTTACCCACCCACTGAAAATTTATTGATTAAATCAACCTGGACTCTGGGTTCGACACGAATCTCAACTGCAGTTTTGAAATGTGATTCAGGCAGTGAGAGGGGGAAAAGTGCACAGCAGAGATTTTTTTCTGTTTAAATCCCAACAATCTGTAGCCGTTACAAGGCAGAAACAGAAACAAAAGACAGGTGAGTTGAGAACGAGTAGGTACCACGGTGCCGTTCCCTCGGCGAACTGTGAGTGTCCATATTTGCCCCACTGTCTTTCTTTTCGCCATTTTATGGTAAACCCTTTGTGTGAATGAACACTTCCATGTCTAGATCCTAAATAATAACTCTTTGTCTAAACTTAAAATGTCAAGTAAAATCAATAGGTCCTATTTAAGGTGGCTCAGAATAATGATCCAAGGGACAGGACCGTAATATCGGAGACACATCGACATTTGACACCCTCGGGTAAAAATTTTTCTTGAAAGGTCCCATTTCACCCCACCACCTGGTGGAAATAACACGGCCGAGCCTCTGAGGTCATGCCAGAACTTAATTTCTTGAGAGCTGCCCCCCTTGAGCACCCCCCCCCCCCCCTCCACCCATGTCATTTAATGGTTATGCCGCACATTATCACTAACAATGATAAAGAAGCATCGCAGAGTCTGTCCTGTTTTGGCCCAGATGCATTGCAAATCAGTGGGAGGGGGGGGGGGGGGGGGGGGGGTGTGCAAGGAAATTCTCGTCGGTAGGCCAATTTAAATAAACTTTTGTGCATAGACCAAACTCTCCCCCCAGCCCCTCCCCCCCCCCCCCCCCCCCATCCCAATCTTCCTTTTTTTTGGAAGAGTCATTCGGGTCTACACCACAGGTCATAAACAGATTTCCCCCGACTAAGATTCTTCGTCTGTACCTTGTGCTAAAGGCATCTAGCTATGTTTTCCGCAATCGAGTGCTGCTGCTGGTGGGGGGGGGGGGGGGTGGGGGTGTGAACAGAAATGATATTCATTGGCGAAAACCTTACCCTCTCCCTATCGGCGCCCCATTAATTTGTTCACCAGCCCCATCTCCATTCTCAACATCGCCATGGTCAATTTTCCTACCACTTTCCGATTTCGACACAAGCCCCCCCCCCCTCCTGCCCCCCCCCACCCCCTCCACCCAATGAGGGATTTGACAAAAAGCTTGTTGGACCATCAAGCGAATTTTCAGATAACAGGCCATATGATAGGCTATCTATGAGCCGCCAGGTTGTTGGACACCTCTTGAAAACAAATAAGTGTATGAGCAAATTCTTTTATATGAGGTGGTCCCATTGTGAATCACCTCGTAATGGCTGGACGTAATGGATTATTCCTACCCCTCCAATATTCTACATTGGTCATCACTGTGCAATGCTTATGTTTATTTTTTATATTAATTTTACCAATTAACAGTAATATTTCTATCGACACCCCTCTGGGGGGGGGGAGGCAATTCAGTTACAATTTTTTTTGCCCAACCCCCACTTGAAAATGAAAGTAGTTTTCATCATTTAATTATTAGTTAACCCTTGGCTGCATTCAATGGCAGGTTAAACAGATAGATCTGTAATAAGCCCAAACAAGTTCAACTGAAAAACCTCTTTTTTTTTGCATTGACTTAATTATATTATAGCTCAGGTAGTGAGCTCTCGTTGGACCGAGCTCGTTCCATTTAAGAGTCTACAGACATGTTTTTCTGGAAATCATTTTTAAAAAATAAGTGAATCTGCCTAGGGATCGGGCAATCATTTTCTGAATTGAAAAAAAAAGAAAATAAGCCTATATATGATTTCAGACGAATCCTCTGAATCCTTCATGACATTCATTGATAGACCTTGAAATACGCTGCTCTTCTTTTGTCGATTTGAAAAGGGAGGGGTGGGGGGGGGGAGTGGTAAATTTGGTTCCTTCAGGTACAAGAAACCTACTCTGTGTTTTCTTTGGAGTTACAGTTATGGATTTAACCCTTGTTCTTGTGTTTCCATTTCGTCTGTAAAGTTAACTTTAATGTCACCGAACGTTCGATAAATTGGAACTTTTCGTATCCACACAGCGTCAAAGGTCAACATTGTGTCAGTTACGATATTTTTTATTTTTATTTTCGATTTCAATTGCATGTGAGACTGCTGCCTATACTGCCTCAGTCTGAGTATTTTCATTCTGATCACACGTTGGAGGTTGAATAATATCACTTTTTTTAAAATCTTTTAAAGTTTTTTTAAATGCTGACGAGACTCGACCAGCCCACAAAGCGCTCAAAAGCCGATTTCTGAAACCTACAATATGATCAGAAATCTAGTTTACTTGCGTTTCCCACGGCGTTTGCAAATGAGCGACAACGGCGTCTGTCGGTGAAGGGAAGGGTGTCGGAAACAATATCCACGTGTCTTTTAATTTTAAGTTTTAATTTTCAACTTTGTTTCATCTCCGGCAGCACTTCAAAAGAGTTACGGGCGCACATTGTTTTATTGGTAATCGAGACTTCCAGTGTAAAAAAAAAGTCACTAATCTTTTTCACCCTTGAACGCGGTATGGACACGGTGATTTATTCATTCATAATTACACCGTGTGACACGGTGTCTGCCGGTGATTTTTAAAAAAACGACCACCGTGTTGGGGTTTTTGAGATGTAATACACTTGGCACGTACTGTATAAAGAGGCCACTACACCTGAGAGTGATGGGGAACTTCCTTGAATGTCATTTCCTGGACTTCTTTAATTCAGGAACAGGAAAGTGATCCTGATCTTGCCGAGACATGTGAAAGGGCTCTAAGAGACGCAAAAGCCCAAAACTCCCATCTGTTAATTTAAAAAGCTGATGTACTCATGATGAAATGGCAACCACCAGAAGTTCCCTCCAATAGTGATTGGGAGGTTATTTATCAAATAGTTGTCCCCACTAAAGACCGGAAGGAAATAATAAGCCTGGCTCATGAAAATACAATGGCTGGACATTTGGGAGTTAGGAAAACCTACTTTCATATTCAACAGTGTTTTTACTGGCCCAAGCTTTGACGGGATGTTGTTGAATTTTGTAAAGCCTGCCACACCTGTCAAACTGTAGGAAAACCCAACCAGATGATTCCTCCTGCTCCCCTTCAACCAATCCCTGCTTTTGAGGAGCCATTCAGTAGGATTATTATTGATTGTGTTGGCCCATAACCTAGAACAAGATCTGGAAATGAATATCTTCTTACAATCATGTGTGCTTCTACATGATTTCCTGAGGCTATACCTCTAAGAAAATATTAAAACTAAGACTATAGTTAAGGCCTTGATAAAATTTTTCACCACTTTCGGTCTACACAGTTCAGTGCAATCAGACCAAGGCTCAAATTTTATGTCAAACATTTTTCAGCAGGTGATGTATGAGCTCAAAATTAAGCAGTACACATCAAGTACCTACCATCCCAAAAGTCAAGGTGCTCTTGAACGCTTTCATCAAACACATGTTCAGTTGAACAAAAATGAAATGCCTCTTTGGGACCATCTCTCACACAAACTTTCACTTGAATTGGCCCAGTGGCTTTGGAGGAGAAGACCAAAACATGGTGTTGATGGACGGATGACGGACGGAGAGCGATGAGATTAGCTCAACTTGACTTTGTGAATGAAGAATGTCCAATACGGCTTTTGTGAGTCTGCTGTGACCATACCCCTCACAATCCTGTGCCATTTTGCATGAGATCTGTATCAAATTGGTAACATACGATGAGATTGATATACCAAATGAAAGTGTCAATGACACTGTAGCTCAACTTGTCAAGACATGTACATGTATAGTACGTGACACAGCAATGACAAACATCTAGGTAATGACCTGATAACAAAGGTAAATATAAAGTATTGTAACAGCCTGTACATAAATACTGACCGTAGCCTGTAACAAATGTATAGGTAAAGTTTTGTAAAGGTGGGTGACCATCAGATGTTAAACTAGAAAAGAAATCTTTGAGTCCCAGAGTGGGTCTGACTGAACCCCAAAATATTTGTTCTCATAGCACAGTCATAACAAAGGCACCCCAAAACACACTCATTCCTGTCCCAAGGTGAAAACAAAGGTACCCAAGAAGTTTCGTGAAGATCAGTTCATAAATACGAGCTGTATAGAAGTGGTGACAAAAAACTGATTGGACCTAATTTCAGTACAAAATGGCCACTGGCAGCCATCTTGAATTTTGGACTGCACTCAGAAACACTCGTTCTCGTCCCAAGGTGATAACAAAGGTACCCAAGAAGTTTCGTGAAAATCGGTTGATAAATACAGCCTCTTGCCGGAGCCGTATTGACATGTGCTCTTACAGTGTATAAGTAGCACTAAATAAATCAAAATTCATCTAATTTGCATAATTTCTCCACGAGAAAAAAATCTGTGCTGTATGTGATGTATTCCATTTTACTAAACATTCATACAAAAATTTATTCAAATCAGAACTTTCATCCAGAAGTTCTGTACAAAAGACTGATTGCACTAATTTTGGTACAAAATGGCTGCTGGTGGCCATGTTGAATTTTGGACCACACCCAAAAACACCCGTTCTCATCCCACGGTGATAACAAAGGTACCCAAGACGTTTCGTAAAGATCAGTTCATAAATACGGCCTCTAGCCTGAGACGTATAGAAGTTGTGTACAAAAAACTGATTAGACCTAATTTCGGTACAAAATGGCCACTGGCAGCCATCTTGAATTTCGGACCGCACTCAGAAACACTCGTTCTCATCCCAAGGTGATAGCAGAGGTACCCAAGAAGTTTTGTGAAGATCTGTTGATAAATACAGCCTCTAGTCCGAGCCGTATTGACATGTGTACATGTACTTACTGTGTGTATGTAAGTAACACTGAAAAATTCAAACTTCATCTAATTTGCATAATTTCTGCACAAGAAAAAAAAACGTATTATATGTGATGTATCCCATGGCACTAAACATTCACACAAAAATTATTCAAATCAGAGCTTTCATGTGGAAGTTCTGCACAAAAGTTAAAAAATTTATAGTAATTTATATATTTTTTATACTTACATGTACCAATGACCCAGACATAGCTGGTGCTAATTCTCAAAAATCTAGGGCCAAACACAAATTTTGCCCCCCAATCCCCAAAATTTGCATCTAAAACCGAAAATAACATGTCCTAAATGGTCCTCCATACTTCTCCTCCACTGCGCATGCGCAGTGTCAAGGAGGCCTCGAAATTGGCGCCAATTATCATTCTTACAAGCAGTGCCTGGTCAGCGCTATGTACTCAGCGGGGAGGAACGAGTTCCCAACTCCTGGGAGGGTCATCCCTATCTGGGTCATTGGTAAGTATAAAAAATATATAAATTACTATAAATTTTTTAACATTTTTATACTGTACCAATGACCCAGACATAGCTGAATAGAAAAAAGGCTGGAGGGCCTAGGACATAGAGGAAAATCCAATAAGCTCAACTATATATAATAGAGTTATCCCCTCGAGGAGAAAAGGAGGATTAGGCTTTACATGAATCTTTCTTATTTATGACAAATTAGAAAGACACAACACCCTTCATAATTGAGCATAATAACATCCATGTTCTCTATTAACAACCAGTATAACCCTTTATACTAATTATTTTTAAAGTAAGCCAATAAATAAAGTAAGTCCAGAGAATTGAGACTCTTCATACTCATTAAAAGTGTCCGAGGATTGTATATTAACGCCCGTTTGACACGTGACATATACAAATGCTTCACACCGAGCTACACTATAAAAATATGACATGAATGAATTTAAACATTAGCTTAACACTTTAAAACCATCCCAGTACCGACTCAGAATTACTGACTCCAGAGGAGGTATCCCCTTGCTTTTCACTATAAAGCAGGTGACCTAAGGGAACACCCTCCCCCCCCCCTTCCCCTTCCCCTGGGTCAAATAGCCCAGAGCGAAGAGGGCAGCAGGACAGAGTCACTGCCGGAACAGAAACTATAGTGTGCAACTGTTTAGTGGACAACATTCTGAGCAACAGATAACAGACCTAAACAATGCAGGTCTCCAGAAATGGACTCAATATTTCTGAGATAAAAATTCGTGAATGTGGATGGCTGAGACCAATATGCAGCCTTCACTAAATCTGTAATAGCAACACTATTTGCGTAAGCCCAAGATGTAGAAAGAGCTCTTACTTGATGAGCCGAAATCTTAAGCACAGACTGCTGAGTTGAAGATAGATTATCATAAGCAGTACGGATAGTTAATTGAATCCATCTAGCAATAGAATGGACCATAATGTCCTTTCTATTAGGCATCAGAGACAGAAAGAAGCGTTTTCGTCCCTTTCTGATAAACTCAGATCTTCGTTTATAAATACGTAAAGCTCTAACCGGACAGAGTAAAAGTCTATGCCCGCCTGAAGACGGAAGGGCCTTAATAACAATAGGTTCCGGATATTTATTAGGAGCTTGATTCTTAGCAAAAAATCCATTAGTAGTAAAGGTAATAGTGTTCACGACACTACGATAGTGAGAATCATCCACAGATAGTGCATGAAGCACACTGACTCTTCTAGCAGAAGAGAAAGCTAAGAGAAATGCTCTCTTGTAAGATAAGAATTTGAAGTCCACTGTCTCAAGAGGCTCAAATGGCTTTTCTTTTAGTTTAAGAAGAACCCAAGCTAAATTCCATTTAGGAATTAATCTAAGGGTTCTAGGTCTATTTATCGAGAAGTTTCTAACTAATTAAGATAAAGAGACATTGGATCCAATTTGTAAACTATCATGGTGTGCATAGGTATCAGATAACATAGACCTATAACCTTTAATAGTAACAGGCTGCAGTTTGATCTCATCAAACAAGTATACTAGAAAGTTTGCAATGTCTGGAATGGAGGGATCAGAAATATCAAAAGAATGATCCCTACACCAACGACAAAAGACCTTCCACTTAGCCACATAGTTTAGCGAAGAGGAGGTCCTCCTACAGTTAGAAATTGCGTCCACTGCTCGTCCTGTAAAATGCTTGCCGTGCAAGAAGGACCACACAACGGAAATACGTGAAGGTTGAGACCTTGCGGGTTGTGATGTAGTTGACGCGATTTCCCCCGCAAAAGAAGATCCTCTCGTGGAGGAAGCTTCCGTGGTATGTCCCACAGCAGACACCTGAGTAGATTTATCCACGGTCTCTGTGGAGACAGAGATGCTACCAACAGAATTTTGCATTGAGATTGTTTTATCTTTAACAATACCTGCTGAATCAACGGCGCTGGAGGATATAGATATCCTATCATTCCGTCCCACGAGATCGATAGAGCATCTACTGCATATGCTCGAGGATCCGGACATGGTGACACATACGTCTGCAACTGATTGTTGAGCTGTGTCGCAAATAAGTCTATCATTGGCCGCTCCCATTGGTAGCAAATCTAATTGAATACCTGTTTGTTGAGAGTCCATTCTGACGGCAACAAGCGACCCTTCCGTGAAAGGGAGTCTGCTAATACATTCAGACGACCCGGAATATGACGGACCGAAAGTAGAACTTGGTGTTCTAGTACAAACAGAAGGATTTTTTCCGTTAAATTGAATAACGGAATGGAATGAGTGCTTCCCTGGTTCCGAATATACGCTACTACTGTCATATTGTCGGACAGGATTTGGACATGTGCTTTCTGAATAATGTTCATCCAATGACATAGTGCAAGCAAAATTGACATCATTTCTTTAATGTTTATGTGCTTGCCTAGAAACTGCGGATCCCAAAGACCCTGGCACTTCGAATCCGTTGGGATCAATGTTGCACCCCAACCTGTTTGACTGGCATCCGTCATAATAGTAAAACTCGGATCCGGCAACAGCAGTGGAACTCCTGGAGTCAACCAGATCCGACTTCTCCTCGTTTATTATAAAACCGAGACGTCGGAGTAATAAAAGCAGATTCTGCATATCGTTCTGAAGCGTTAACTCGTTGCCATACCTCTGAAGAATGTCGTCCAGGAAGGCCGAAGTTACCGCAGAAGAATGAGCTCGGAAATGCATCATTACCGAGTTCATTATTTGAGTGAAAGCCCAGGGTGCTAGGTTCAAACCGAAGCACATCGCTCGGAACTGATATACAACTCCTAGGACTGTGAAGAGTAGATACTTTCTGAATGTCGGATGTACCATGACGTCAAAGTACGCATCCTTGAGATCTATGCTTGTAGCATAGTCGTTCACCCGAATACTCGCTCTGACTGATCGAATAATCTCCATATAGAACTTCGGAGCGACGATCAGCTTGTTTATCCAGCTCAAATCTATGACTGGACGGAACAAGCCGTCTGGTTTCGGAATCAGAAACAGATGGCTGTAGAAACCCGGTGATTCCTGGTCTTCTACGACCTCTACCGCGTTCTTCTCCAGAAGAGACTGTACTTCTGATAAAAGAGCGTCTCTTTTTTGCGGATTTGACGGAAGCTGAGTCCATTTTGGACTTCGAGTTAATGGAGGCTTTCGTTTGAAGGATATTCTTAGTCCTTCCGAAATTACCGCTCGAACCCAGGGGTAGTCCGTAATTGACGCCCAATTGTTTATAAAACTTGACAATCTTCCGCCTACAGGAACACGATAGAGGTTCATACCATCACCTCCTGGACCTGCGAGGCTTGCGGAAGGAGGAACTACATCCTCCACGACCCGCACCTCACCCCGTCGACCTATGGATGTCTGACCGGTTATCTCGGCCAGTATAACGTCCCCTACCTGAGTCGCTGCCTTGACGGTCTCTAGAATAAGACCTAGAGGACGCATAGGAACCTCTATAGGAACTTCCCTTGGGCGTACTTGTCCCAGAAGTGCCTGTCTTACTCTTTTCTGCTGTATCCGACTTTTTAGAAGCGGATTTGAATAGCATAGAATCCGAAGCTTTCTTAGTTATCTGATCTTAGATTTCTGAAAGCTTGCCGTCGAAGAGAAGCTCTCTGGAGACCGAAGCGACTCTGAGAGAGTTTTTCACCTAACCATCCACGTGTGTGGATGTAGCTAGGGCCGCGTCACATCTAACCAACTCCAGGTTTGCCACTGAAAGGGCGGAGTTATACGTGGAATAAGCTATGGCCCTCGAAAGAACTCTTAAGGAGGATTGTATATCCTGGAATTCTTTTCCTTGAAGACATAATGATAACGTTTTAGTAAGGTGATCTGCGTATGATAAAGCGTCTAAGTTAACTCTATTAGACATTATTGTCGTTTTTCCAACGTCATGGTTGGAATTGACATAGACGACGGTATAGACAATTCTAGGTCTTCAGCCTGGTCATCTAGACGCAGAGGAACTCTTGGTATGCCCTGTCCTGCCGTTTCAAATTTGTTCCTTGAATTGATGAAAGGCAGATGTAGAGCATTTGCGGACAAGAAACTATACTTACTCGTTTTGGTAGCAAGCTTATATATAGTGTCATTCAATAGCTCAAATGTTCTTGTGACATTATTGGACTGTGTCGGAAACTCAGGGACGATGTCCCTAAACCGATCAAAAAATTCTGTGTCCAGTCTCTTAACCGGCATCGCAGCATTCTGGTCCGACGGAACAACCTCTGGAAGATAATGCCGGATAAAATCTACGGCAACTTTATGTTGTTCCGAAAGGGAAAGCTCCAGATCCTCTGAATCCCTTTCGTCATCCTGTCGGACCATATGAAGTTCTCGGTCGTCCGTACCTGATGCTTCAGCTGAGCGTACCGACCCAGCGTCGTTGGATAATTCCTGATCCGACAGAGATTATGTCGTCTGCTGGGATGCTGCGATAAGTTGTGCTATTTGTGATAGCACGTCCGACACTGAGGCCTGTGGAGCAGCGGTCTTACGTTGCTTTGCCACTGGAAGCTCCCTGGACGTTGACTCCTGCATACTTCTTTTATGCGAACGTCCAGAGTCTACAGGCCTCGTGTCCCTGGCTACCGGATGGCATGACCTGGTCGCCGTGGAATCCCTAATCGGCGAAGCTGGCTGGATATCCGTGGTCACGTAGCCAAGGTGTGGTAGTGTGCGCTGCCGTGAGGACGAGGAAGCCATATTGACAGTCTCTCCGGACTCTGTTTATATAACGGAGCGTCCTGAGTGGCGGACGTACGCTCTGAATGCGAAACGTTTTGTACCACAACATCTGGTCCCAGATGTTGTTGTACGAGAGGGGACCTCTCTTGCTCACAGCCCGGATGGACCTGGACGAGCTAGGAACCGGACTAATAGTGCCTTTGTGTAATTATAGTGCTGGCATCACCCAAATCTCCTTCCTGGACCGCAACGGACGAACCCGGCTGCCGAGCCATTCAATGAATGGTCGCTACACTGGGCGAGCTAGCGGACGCCAATGCCGTCGATCCTACTAGGGACCTCTTAGGCAATTGACGTATTTCCATGAGCACTTTTGCCGCTAGCTCTTCATTTAACTGTGACGACGGAGGCACACTTTTGGAAGACATCACGGAAACATCACCCTGTTCTTGTTCCTCTGAAAAAGAGATTGAAAAACTAGAGTGACCCTGCGGAGACAGGACTGGCATGGCCTTATCCCCGCTAACAACATACCGTGACACACATTTCCAAGGTTTGTCATCCCAATTGACACACACTGAGCAGGAGTTAGTGCGAGTACACTGACTACAATTAATACAATGATTATGAAAGTCAGAGGAAGATTTTCTCTTATTACAAGTTGAACAATATCCTTTCAATGTGAAAAGAACAACAGTCCTAGTACTCGCACCAACCCCTGAAAACAAAAATACATAATAACATGATCCATTAACATATAGAAAAAATAAATGAAATCAAAAAAATTTTTTTAAAAAATATTTTTTTCAGAAAAGCCCAAGTTTCTGAAAGTAACGTTGAGCCCCAATGGATCCCCAAAAAGCCTAAATGTGGACAAATTTTTTTTAAATGTTTCAAAACAATTAATGCAACACTTATGTATAATAATAATGTATCTTGTTATGATTAAACTAATACAAAGGGTATGTTTCAGTGAACTATTCCGGTTTACTTAGTTTACTATCCCATGTAAACCTAAACTAGGTTTAGAAATCACAACAGAACGATATGTTTATGCGAATACTATTCCACCTAAACTCTGTTTGATGTTGCTAGGAAACGCGACGCGTGAAAGTATTGTTAGGAGGGGGACATCCAAAGCGTGGGAAACATATCCCTGCTTTCATTTTTAAACAATCTTAGAAACCCATCGTTAAAAAGGCCCTCACCAGAAACTTTGCAGTGATGGTGTCAAAAATTGCGTGACTGCTATCATGGAAATAACATGGCCAAAAAGGATCTTCTGAAAGAGAAAAACACCCTTTCAGTTGAGAATTGAATATTTTTGAAATGCCGCTTTTACGGGCTAAATAAATGTTTTTAACTTTTTTATAGTTTCTGTCTCTTGAGTTATAGCATTTTTTCATGAACCTTGCACTGTTTATTTCTTTTTTTGACACTCGAAATTGAATGTTTTTTTATTGTCGTTGTGCGAGGCATATAATGCGAGGCATATAACTTTTATGTGCGTTTCACTGCGCATATCAAGAATAGAATGATAAACCAGGTGACCCTGCTCTCAAGGAGGTTTAGTTGGTTTAATCCAGAATGATAAACCAGAATATGAACTGCTCAATAAAACGACCGGGTTTTTATTCCGTGTGTCTACGCATGCTCACAATAAACCAAGTAAATCGGAACAGCTCACTGAAACATACCCAAAGACAAGAAATCACTCTCAACAGAAACTGTTGTCAATGTAAACAAGAAGTGTATAAAAACCGGAAACAGGACTCCACGCTCTGATAAACATGGCCCGAAATCAGTTACCAATTACAACACTATCTGATGCAAAACAGAGACTTCCAGGGAAGAAACTGCAGAACATCAGATGGTAGATTCAGAACACAACGCCTAAACATCCATGGGTGAGGACGTAAACATGGGGAAAAACAGAATTCATTCTGTTACCAAGCTAAAACTCCCAAGAAATTTTAGTAATAATATTACAGAAAATATGCCAAAAGCATGGGAGGGGGGAGACTAAAGGAAAGGGAGAGAGGAAACACTGATCAAGCAGTGTAACTTTATAGCAAGAATGACAACAACAGGCCCATGCCTTGAAATTAGGGAACATAACATAATTTCATAAAAAAAATTGAAGTTACAGCCCTGATTATTTCCTGCCACTAATTTTTCCTCTCCTCCTTCTATTTCCTCTTTAGATCCACCATTTCTCTAATATTTATGTGTCTGGCCTCATTTAAACTGAGATTTACGAGCACAAATATCAGTCAGATTTGAACTGATGAAGGGCCAAACAAAGAAATGATAATTGGCGCCAATTTCGAGACCTCCTTGACATTGCACATGCGCAGTGGAGGAAAAGTATGGAGGACCATTTAGGACATGTTATTTTCGGTTTTAGATGCAAATTTTGGGGATTGGAGGGCAAAATTTGTGTTTGGCCCTACATTTTTGAGAATTAGCACCAGCTATGTCTGGGTCATTGGTACAGTATAAAAATATCTGATTGCCCCTAACTTTGAACAAAATGGCTGCCAGCGGCCATCCTGAATTTTGGACCGCACCCAAAAACACTCGTTCTCGTCCCACGGTGATACCAAAGGTACCCAAGAAGTTTCATAAGATCGGTTCATAAATGCGGCCTCTAGCCCGAGCCGTATTGGCATTTGCACTGACAGTGCTGAAAGTAACACTAAATACATCAAAGATAGTCTAATTTGCATAATTTACGTACGAGAAAAAAAACTGTATAAAATGTGATGTATCCCATGGTACTATACATTCATACAAAAAATTATTCAAATCAGTGCTTTCATATGGAAGTTCTGTGCAAAAAGCTGATTTCTGCATTGTCAGTACAAATTGGCGGCTGGCAGCCATCTTGAATTTCGGACCGGACCCAGAAAACACTCGTTCTCGTCCCACAGTCATAACAAAGGTACCCAAGAAGTTTCGTAAAGATCGGTTCATAAATACGGCATCTAGCCCGAGCTGTATTGAATTGTTGACGGACAGACAGACGACTGGCCATGGCATAAGCTCAAATTTGGCTTTGCCAAAGTTGAGCTAAAAAGGGTGAACTTCCTGATTTAGTGTTATACGTGTCCATTTCTGGGGTTGTATGAACAGTGACAGCTGCCAAGAGTGTCATTTGAATGTTCAAGTGTGGCCAAAACAACAAAAAAGTACCTGCCTTGCATGCTGAATACTTTCACCAATCAGCTACACTTAGTTTGACATCCTGGCTTCCAATTCATTTATGTACATGATTGGGTATGCTTCATTTATTTTGGAACTATCGGCCCACTGTAGTTGCTGTTTGGGGAGGCTTGACTGTTGTTTTCTTGTGAGATTTAAAAACATTAATAACTGATCTGCTTACCAATACTAATTTTGTAGGTGGAGGGTCTCAATTCGGTAATCCATGCAAATTTTTGTCCGTCTAGCAGAATTTTCCTTTTTGTGTCCACAGAGTGTCAACACACACAGATTTTCGCAACCTTTTGGTGCTAACAGCACTCAAAATCAACATTGATCCATCTTATACACAATGCAGTTGTGAGAGGGAGATATTTAAATTTACGATGGTACGACATTTCTCAATTTTTGGTGAACAGGAAAACACCTTTCTGATAATTCTCCTTGACATTGGTTTTCTTTTTTCGAAGCAGACTTCATCAAGCCTTCTTCACGCCACTAATATAGTTCGGTGACAGTAAAATTATTTTTTTGTAAGTATACAATTATGACGACTGTACAGTTAAAACTAGAAGTCCTGTCATCAATTGCACGCAAACACCTCGCCATTTAGCGTGTTTATCGGCGCTTTAGGTCATATGGAAAGGCCATCACATTTTCTATGCAGCCTATGCACAAGCAATGGTTCAGCCAATGGACCTCCGGGTTTAACCTGGAGGTCCATTGGCTGAAACATTGCTTGTGTTTGTTGTAAGTAATGGCAAGACTGTGGTAATTTGGGTATTTTCAATAGGAAAATTGCGCGCAATTCCTGTGCGAAATTGTGTCAAGATAAGCGCGCAATTCATGACAGGACTTCTAGTTTTAACTGTAATGTATGTTGATGTGAATATATTTTTGTTTTCAAATATAATTTTCAACTTTTATGTTCTGGTCATCATCACCAACCAAATAATAGTAGTTCGAATTGGTGGCATATTAATCCCTTGCTGACATTTGCATCAAATTGTACAGTTTGTGATCCTAACAGCCCAACTATGGGCTGAATTTCACAATTACATGTATCACATTGTCAGTTGAATATTTTCCTGTGAATTTATCGCGAGTTGTACATGACATCGCCTGCCAGATTCAAAAACAGCAGTGAAATGTATGAAGATTTCAGAGCGTGGGAAAAGAAATTATTTCACAACTTCACCCAAAACCCACGTGATCACAATGTGTCTGACCAACAGAATGAAGTGTTTGTGGTCAACCATTTCCCCTGATCATTCTCACCATGTTGGTGATGAAATGATAAATATGCTTTCTCCGAGAATGGAGTATGGAGTCTTTTATTCACAACTCAGATATTCGAATTACCGATCTATTCCTTGTTAACCCTGGCGGTTACTTATGCGGCTGGCAATTTCCTTGTCATCAAAAGCAAAAAAATTAAATTTCCCAAAAGTGGGTAAATTCGCGTTTTGTGTACTTTTGTCATCATTTTTGTATATAAAATGTCGTTATTCACCGCTTTAATTTGTTTTTAGGGCATTGTGAAAATTTATGAAAAAGTTAAAAAATTTATAGTAATTTATATATTTTTTATACTTACCAATAACCCAGACATAGCTGGTGCTAATTCTCAAAATCTAGGGCCAAACACAAATTTTGCCCCCCGATCCCCAAAATTTGCATCTAAAACCGAAAAAATCATGTCCTAAATGGTCCTCCATACTTTTCCTCCACTGCGCATGCGCAGTGTCAAGGTCTCGAAATTGGTGCCAATTATCATTCTTACAAGCAGAGCCTGGTCAGCGCTATGTACTCAGCGGGGAGGTATGAGTTCCCAACTGGGAGGGCCATCCCTGTCTGGGTCATTGGTAAGTATAAAAAATATATAAATTACTATAAATTTTTTAACATTTTTATACTGTACCAATGACCCAGACATAGCTGAATAGAAAAAAGGCTGGAGGGCCTAGGACATAGAGAAAAATCTAATAAGCTCAACTATATATAATAGAGTTATCTCCTCGAGGAGAAAAGGAGGAATAGGCTTTACATGTATCTTTCTTATTTTGTTAAATTAGAAAGACACAACCCCTTTCATAATTGAGCATAATAACATCCATGTTCTCTATTAACATCCAGTATAACCCTTTATACTAATTATTTTTAAAGTAAGCCGATAAATAAAGTAAGTCCAGAGAATTGAGACTCTTTATACTCATTAAAAGTGTCCGAGGATTGTATATTAACGCCTGTTTGACACGTGACATATCCAAATGCTTCACACCGAGCTACACTTTAAAAATAAGACATGAATGAATTTAAACATTAGCTTTACACTTTAAAACCATCCCGGTACCGACTCAGAATTACTGACTCCGGAGGAGGTATCCCCCTTGCTTTTCACTATAAAGCAGGTGGCCTCCCCCCCCCCTTCCCCTTGCCCTGGGTCAAATAGCCCAGAGCAAAGAGGGCAGCAGGACAGTCACTGCCGGAACAGAAAGCCTGCATAACTATAGTTGCAACTGTTTAGTGGACGACATTCTGAGCAACAGATAACGGACCTAAACAATGCAGGTCTCCAGAAGTGGACTCAATATTTCTGAGATAAAAATTTGTGAATGTGGATGGCTGAGACCAATATGCAGCCTTCATTAAATCTGTAATAGCAACACTATTTGCGTAAGCCTAAGACGTAGAAAGAGCTCTTACTTCATGAGCCGAAATCTTAAGCACAGACTGCAGAGTTGAAGATAGATTATCATAAGCAGTACGGATAGTTAATTGAATCCATCTAGCAACAGAATGGACTATAATGTCCTTTCTATTGCATCAGAGACAGAAAGAAGCGTTTTCATCCCTTTCTGATAAACTGAGATCTTCGTTTATAAATACATAAAGCTCTAACCGGACAGAGTAAAGGCCTATGCCCATCTGAAGACGGAAGGGCCTTAATAACAATAGGTTCCGGATATTTATTAGGAGCCTGATTCTTAGCCAAAAATCCAACATTAGTAGTAAAGGTAATAGTGTTCCCGACACTACGATAGTGAGAATCGTCCACAGATAGTGCATGAAGCTCACTGACTCTTCTAGCAGAAGAGAAAGCTAAGAGAAATGCTGTCTTATAAGATAAGAATTTGAAGTCCACTGTCTCAAGAGGCTCAAATGGCTTTTCTTTTAGTTTAAGAAGAACCCAAGCTAAATTCCATTTAGGAATTAATCTAAGGGTTCTAAGAAGGTCTATTTATCGAGAAGTTTCTAACTAATTTAGATAAAGAGACATTAGATCCAATTTGTAAATTATCATGTTGTGCATAGGTATCAGATAACATAGACCTATAACCTTTAATAGTAACATGCTGCAGTTTGATCTCATCAAACAAGTACACTAAAAAGTTTGCAATGTCTGGAATGGAGGGATCAAAAATGTCAACAGAATGATCCCTACACCAACGACAAAAGACCTTCCACTTAGCCGCATAGTTTAGCGAAGAGGAGGTCCTCCTACAGTTAGAAATTGCGTCCACTGCTCGTCCTGTAAAATGCTTGCCGTGCAAGAAGGACCGCACAATGGAAATACGTGAAGGTTGAGACCTTGCGGGTTGTGATGTAGTTGACGCGATTTCCCCTGCGAAAGATCCTCTCGTGGAGGAAGCTTCCGCGTTATGTCCCACAGCAGACACCTGAGTAGATTTATCCACGGTCTCTGTGGAGACAGAGATGCGACCAACAGAATTTTGTATTGTGATTGTTTTATCTTTAGCAATATTTGCTGAATCAACGGCGCTGGAGGATACGCATATCCTATCATTCCGTCCCACGAGATCGATAAAGCGTCTACTGCATATGCTCGGGGATCCGGACATGGTGACACATACGTCTGCAACTGATTGTTGAGTTGTGTCGCAAATAAATCTATCATTGGCTGCTCCCATTGGTAGCAAATCTGATTGAATACTTGTTTGTTGAGAGTCCATTCTGACAGCAACAAACGACCCTTCCGTGAAAGGGAGTCTGCTAATACATTCAGACGACCCAGAATATGACGGACCGAAAGTAGAACATGATGATGTTCCAGTACAAACAGAAGGATTCTTTCTGTTAAATTGAATAACGGAATGGAATGAGTGCCTCCCTGGTTCCGAATATACGCTACTACTGTCGTATTGTCGGACAGGATTTGGACATGTGCTTTCTGAATAATGTTCATCCAATGACGTAGTGCAAGCCAAATTGACATCATTTCCTTGATGTTTATGTGCTTGCCTAGAAACTGCAGATCCCAAAGACCCTGGCACTTCGAATCCGTTGGGATCAATGTTGCACCCCAACCTGTTTGACTGGCATCCGTCATAATAGTAAAACTCGGATTCAGCAACTGCAGTGGAACTCCCTGAATCAACCACTGAATGTTTGCCCAAGTCTGAATTTCTTGTTTCACTTGATTTGACAAGAGAACGTCTATATCGAGCAAATGAATCTTTACTCTCCAATTCTGAGTCAAGAAAATTTGGAGAGGACGAGTGCATAACCGCCCCATCGGAATGAGATCCGCAGTGGCTCCGCACAGACCTATCAGTCTCATGAATTCTCTCGCTGTGACTTTGTCTGAGTGAAGACAATAGCGAGCGTAACAACTGATTAATTTCGCTCTAGTTAACGGCAGACGAACGAGATTGTTGTGCGTCTCGAAGCTCATTCCCAAGTGGGTGAATGACTTGGACGGCACCAGATCCGACTTCTCCTCGTTTATTATAAAACCGTGACGTCGGAGTAATAGAAGCAGATTCTGCACATCGTTCTGAAGCGTTAACTCGTTGCCGTACCTCTGAAGAATGTCGTCCAGGTAGGCCGACGTTACCGCAGACAAATGAGCTCGGAAATGTATCATTACCGAGTTCATTATTCGAGTGAAAGCCCAGGGCGCTAGGTTCAAACCGAAGCACATCGCTCGGAACTGATATACAACTCCTAGGACTGCGAAGCGTAGATACTTTCTGAATGTCGGATGTACCATGACGTGAAAGTATGCATCCTTGAGATCTATGCTTGTAGCATAGTCGTTCACCCGAATACTCGCTCTGACTGATCGAATTGTCTCCATATAGAACTTCAGAGCGACGATCAGCTTGTTTATCCAGCTCAGATCTATGACTGGACGGAACAAGCCGTCTGATTTCAGAACCAGAAACAGATGGTTGTAGAAACCCGGTGATTCCTGGTCTTCTACGACCTCCACCGCGTTCTTCTCCAGAAGAGACTGTACTTCTGATAGAAGAGCGTCTCTTTTCTGCGGATTTGACGGAAGCTGAGTCCATTTTGGACTTCGAGTTAATGGAGGCTTTCGTTTGAAGGATATTCTTAGTCCTTCCGAAATTACCGCTCGAACCCAGGGGGTCGTCCGTAATTGATGCCCAATTGTTTATAAAACTCGACAATCTTCCACCTACTGGAACACGATAGAGGTTCATACCATCACCTCCTGGACCTGTGAGGCTTGCGGAAGGAGAAACTACGTCCTGCACGACCAGTCTGACCGGTTATCTCGGCCAGAATAACGTCCCCCACGTGAGTCGCTGCCTTGACGGTCTCTAGAATAAGACCTAGAGGACGCATAGGAACCTCTATAGGAACTTCTCTTGGGCGTACTTGTCCCAGAAGTGCCTGTCTTACTCTTTTCTGCTGTATCCGACTTTTTAGAAGCGGATTTGAATAGCAGAGAATCCGAAGCTTTCTTAGTTATCTGATCATAGATTGCTGAAAGCTTGTCGTCGAAGAGAAGCTCTCCGGAGACCGAGGCGACTCTGAGAGAGTTTTTCACCTTACCATCCACGCGCGTGGATATAGCTAGGGCCGCGTCACGTCTAACCAACTCCAGGTTTGCCACTGAAAGGGCGGAGTTATACGTGGAATAAGCTATTGCCCTTGAAAGAACTCTTAATGAGGATTGTATATCCTGGAATTCTTTCCCTTGAAGACGTAATGATAACGCTTCAGTAAGGTGATCTGCGTATGATAAAGTGTCCAAGTTAACTCTATTAGACATAATTGTCGTTTCCAACGTCGTGGTTGGAATTGACATAGACGACGGTATAGACAATTCTAGGTCTTCAGCCTGATCATCTAGACGCAGAGGAACTCTCGGTATGCCCTGTCCTGCCGTTTCGAATTTATTCCTTGAATTGATGAACGGCAGATGTAGAGCATTTGCGGACAAGAAACCATACTTGCTCGTTTTGGTAGCAAGCTTATATATAGCGTCATTCAATAATTTAAATGTTCTTGTGACATTAGTGGACTGTGTCGGAAACTCAGGGACGATGTCCCTAAACCGATCAAAAAACTCTGTGTCCAGTGACGCTATCAGTCTCTTCTCCGGCATCGCAGCATTCTGGTCCGACGGAACAACGTCTGAAAGATAATGCCGGATAAAATCTACGGCAGCTTTATGTTGTTCCGAAAGGGAAAGCTCCAGATCCTCTGAATCCCTTTTGCCATCCTGTCGGACCCTATGAAGTTCTCGGTCGTCCGTACCTGATGCTTCAGCGGAGCGTACCGACCCAGCGTCGTCGGATAATTCCTGATCCGACAGACATTCTGTCGTCTGCTGGGATGCTGCGATAAGTTGTGCTATTTGTGATAGCACGTCTGTTACTGAGGCCTGTGAAGCAGAGGTCTTACGTTGCTTTGCCGCTGGAAGCTCCCTGGACGTTGACTCCTGCATACTTCTTTTATGCGAACGTCCGGAGTCTACAGGCCTCGTGTCCCTGGCTACTGGATGGCGTGACCTGGTCGCCGTGGAATCCCGGATCGGCGAAGCTGGCTGGATATCCGTGGTCACGTAGCCAAGGTGCGGTCGTGTGCGCTGCCATGAGGATGAGGAAGCCATATTGACAGTCTCTCCGGACTGTCTAATATAACGGAGCGTCCCGAGTGGCGGACGTATGCTCCAAATGCGAAACTTTTGTACCACAACATCTGGTCCCAGATGTTGTTGTACGAGAGAGGGACCTCTCTCGCTCGCAGCCCGGATGGACCTGGACGAGCTGGGAACCGGACTAATAGGCTTCCTCCGTATTATCCTCTGATCATGCGTCACTGGGTGTGCACTTTGTCTTATTATAGTGCTCGCATCACCCAAATCTCCTTCCTGGACCGCAACGGACGAACCCAGCTGCCGAGCCATTCGATGAATGGTCGCTACACCAGGCGAACTAGCGGACGCCAATGCCGTCGATCCTACTAGGGACCTCTTAGGCAATGGACGAATTTCCATGTGCACTTTTGCCGCTAGCTCTTCATTTAACTGTGACGACGGAGGCACACTTTTGGAAGACAGCACGGAAACATCACCCTGTTCTTGTTTCTCTGAAAAAGAGATTGATAAACTAGAGTGACCCTGCGGAGAAAGGACCAGCATGGCCTTTTCCCCGCTAACAATATACCGTGACACACGTTTCCAATGTTTGTCATCCCAATTGACACACACTGAGCAGGAGTTAGTGCAAGTACACTGACTACAATTAATACAATGATTATGAAAGTCAGAGGAAGATTTTCTCTTATTACAAGTTGAACAATATCCTTTCATTGTGAAAAGAACACAAACAGTCCTAGTACTTGCAGCAACCCCTGAAAACAAAGATACATAATAACATGATCCATTAACATATAGAAAAAAAAATTGAAATCAAAAAATTTTTTTGAAAAAATATTTTTTCAGAAAAGCCCATGTTTCTGAAAGTAACCTTGAGCCCCAATGGATCCCAAAAAAGCCTAAGTGTGGACAAAATTTTTAAAAATATTTCAAAATGAAAGAGTCAATGACTCTGTAGCTCAACTTGGATATGACAGGAATTAGTACTTGCTGTGACCAAGACAACTGAATAATGAATATGACAGGAATTAGTATTTGTTTTGGCCCAGTCAACAATAATAAAAGAATTACAAGGTGACTGTAATGGACTACAGATTAAGACCAATCATTGTAGATTATTATTTTTGTGTGGAAATTTTCAGTCCCAAACAAAATATTTTCAGACTAAAATTTTTTCTTCTTCTTCTTAAAATTGACCAAAATGCATCAAAACACAAAAAAATTTTCTAAGTCCCACCCGGACCCCAAATTTTCAGTGTAAAAAAATTTTTTTTTTTTTTGTCTTAAAATTGACCAAAACGCATAAAAAACCAAAAAGCTAATTTCCGGATTTTGGTCCAAAATTTTCTAAGTCCCACCCAGACCCCTAATTTGCATAATTTATTCACGAGAAAAACTCTGTATTATATGTAATGTATCCCATGGTACTAAACATTCATACAAAAATTTATTCAAATCAGATCTTTCATTTGGAAGTTCTGCGCAAAAATCTGATTGCACTTAATTTTGAACAAAATGGCTGCTAGCGGCCATCTTGAATTTCAGACTGGACCCAAAAACACTCCTTCTCGTCCCACAGTGATAACAAAGGTACCCAAGCAGTTTCGTGAAGATCGGTTCATAAATACGGCCTCTAGCCCGAGCCGTATTGGGATTTGCACTCACAGTGCTGAAAGTAACACTAAATAAATCAAAGTTAGCCTAATTTGCATAATTTACGCACAAGAAAAAAACCTGTAATATATGTAATGTATCCCATGGTACTAAACATTCATACAAAAAATTATTCAAATCAGAGCTTTCATATGGAAGTTCTGTACAAAAAACAGATTTCGGCATCCTCCGTACAAAATGGCTGCTGGCAGCCATCTGGAATTTGGGACTGCACCCAAAAACACTCGTTCTCGTCCCACGGTCATAACAAAGGTACCCAAGAAGTTTCGTAAAGATTGGTTCATAAATACGGCCTCTACCCCGAGCCATAGCAGCTTGGCACTTACAGCTCTGAAAGTAACACTAAATAAATCAAAGTTAGTCTAATTTGCATAATTTACGCACGAGAAAAAAACCCGTATTATATGTGATGTATCCCATTGTACTATACATTTATACAAAACTTTATTCAAATCAGAACTTTCATACAGAAGTTATGTACAAAAAACTGATTTTTGCATCATCGGTACAAAATGGCCACTGGCAGCCATATTGAATTTCGGACCACACCCAAAAACACTCGTTCCCGTCCCAGGGTCATAATAAAGGTACCCAAGAAGTTTCGTAAAGATTGGTTCATAAATACGGCATCTAGCCTGAGCCATAGCAGCTTGGCACTTACAGCTCTGAAAGTAACACTAAATAAATCAAAGTCAGTCTAATTTGCATAATTTACGCACGAGAAAAAAACCTGTATTATATGTGATGTATCCCATGGTACTAAACATTTATACAAAACTTTATTCAAATCAGAACTTTCATACAGAAGTTCTGTACAAAAAACTGATTTTTGCATCATCGGTACAAAATGGACGCTGGAAGCCATCTTGAATTTCGGACCACACCTAAAAACACTCGTTCCCGTCCCAGGGTCATAACAAAGGTACACAAGAAGTTTCGTAAAGATCGGTTCATAAATACGACCTCTAGCCCGAGCCATAGCCAATTGCTGATGTACGGACAGACGGACGGACGGACAGACAGACAGGCGGACGACGGGCCATGACAATAGCTCAAATTTGACTTTGTCAAAGTTGAGCTAAAAATTAATGCAACACTTACGTATAATAATAATGTATCTTGTTATGATTAAACTAATACAAAGACAAGAAATCACTCTCAACAGAAATTGTTGTCAATGTAAACAAGAAGTGTATAAAAACCGGAAACATGACTCCAGGCACTGATAAACATGGCCCAAAATCAGTTACCAATTACAACACTATCTGATGCAAAACAGAGACTTCCAGGGAAGAAACTGCAGAACATCAGATGGTAGATGCAGAACACAACGCCTAAACACCCATGGGTGAGGACGTAAACATGGGGAAACAACAGAATTCATTCTGTTACCAAGCTAAAACTCCCAAGAAATTTTAGTAACAATATTACAGAAAATATGCCAAAAGCATGGGAGAATAGCAAGGGGGGACTAAAGGAAAGGGAGAGAAGAAACACTGAACAAGCAGTGTAACTTTATAGCAAGAATGACAACAACAGGCCCATACCTTGAAATTAGGTAACATAACATAATTTCATAAAAAAATTTTAAGTTACAGCCCTGATTATTTCCTGCCACTAATTTTTCCTCTCCTCCTTCTACTTCCTCTTTAGATCCACAATTTCTCTAATATTTATGTGTCTGGCATCATTTAAACTGAGATTTACAAGCACAAATATCAGTCAGATGTGAACTGATGAAGGGCCAAACAAAGAGTGATAATTGGCGCCAATTTCGAGACCTCCTTGACACTGCACATGCGCAGTGGAGGAAAAGTATGGAGGACCATTTAGGACATGATTTTTTTCGGTTTTAGATGCAAATTTTGGGGATTGGGGGGCAAAATTTGTGTTTGGCCCTAGATTTTGAGAATTAGCACCAGCTATGTCTGGGTCATTGGTACAGTATAAAAATATGCCCAAAGTTACGTTGGACGACCCCTTAAAGAATAAAACCTAGTTTGGATAAAAAAAACTCGGCCCAAATGTAAGGAAATACATGTACTATCGATTGCAGTCGGTAATAAGGTTGAAAGCTTGATATATATTCCTATTTTCGAGTTTTGAGTCCCCATAAAAACATACAGCAAGTCCCTAATAAGTCGCTAAGTCCCTGTCAAGTCCCCTCATGCGGACATGTTAACTCTCCTGGAATGCCCGGGAAAATCCCAGAATTTCAGTGGACGGGAATCACTTTTGGATCAAAAATCCCTGAAAACAACAGTCAAATATTTCGTTCCCATTGTAACTTTACTTATGAGTCAAATCACATGCATTTCAAACTCTGGGAAAAACTCATGAAGCCGTAAAATATGGATTTAAGTTAAGCTTATTTATGAAAAGGGTATTTTAGGATATATATTTCAACTGTGTTCATGTTTATTTCTGGGTTTTTTCTTCAGAGATTCGTGATCAATGTGCAAGTGTTGAAGTGAAAATAGGTGACTTACTTTCAAAAAATTGAAAACTCCATCTTCATTTAAATGCAGTTTTGGGAAATTAAAATACATGAAAAGGAATTAAATAATATATATTTATTTAATCCTTCATAGAATAGCTTTACTGTAATTCTCATCCCTTTTCCAAAATCAAAATGTAAACAACTATTTAGCACAGTTTAAAAGTAGAATAAAGTCGCTTAGGATGCCGAAAAGTTAAAAAATTTATAGTAATTTATATATTTTTTATACTTACCAATGACCCAGACTTAGCTGGTGCTAACTCTAACAAAACCAGGGCCAAACACAAATTTTGCCCCCCAATCCCCAAAATTTGCATCCAAAACAAAAAGAAATCATGTCCTAAAGGACCTCCATACTACGCCTCTACTGCGCATGCGCAGTGACGCAGACGTCCCGAAATTGGCACCAATTATCATTCTTACTGGCAGTGCCTGGTCAGCGCTATGTACTCAGCGGGGAGGCAAGAGTTCTCAACTCCAGGGAGGGCCATCCCCGTCTGGGTCATTGGTAAGTATAAAAAATATATAAATTACTGTAAATTTTTTAACATTTTTATACTGTACCAATGGCCCAGACTTAGCTGAATAGTAAACAGGCTGGAGGGCCTAGGACATAGAGGAAAATCCAATAAGCTCAACTATATAGTAAAGAGGTAACCCCTTAAGGAGAAAAGGAGTATTAGGCTTTACATGTATCTTTCTTATTTAATATTAAATTAGAAAGATACACTACCCTTAATAATTGAGCACAATAACATTCATGTTCTCTATTAACATCCAGTATAACCCTTATACTAATTATTTTTAAAGCAAGCCAATAAATAAAGTAGTCCAGAGAATTGAGACTCTTTATAGTCATTTAAAAGTGTCCGAGTATTGTATATTAAAGCCCGTTTGACACTTGACATATACAAATGCTTCACACCGAGCTACACTTTAAAAATAAAACATGAATGAATTTTAACATTAATATTACACTTTAAAACCATCCCGGACGCGACTCAGAAATACTGACTTGGAGGAGGCATTCCCTTGCTTTTCACTATAAAGCAGGTGACCTAAGGGAACACCCGCCCCCCCCCCCCCCCTTCCCCTTGCCCTGGGTCAAATAGCCCAGAGCGAAGAGGGCAGCCGGACGGAGTCACTGCCGGAACAGAAAGCCTGCATAACTATAGTTGCAACTGTTTAGTGGACGACATTCTGAGCAACAGATAACGGACCTAAACAATGCAGGTCTCCAGAAATGGACTCAATATTTCTGAGATAAAAATTCGTAAATGTGGATGGCTGAGACCAATAAGCAGCCTTCATTAAATCTGTAATAGCAACACTATTAGCATAAGCCCAGGAAGTAGAAAGAGCTCTTACTTCATGAGCAGAAATCTTAAGCACAGACTGCTGAGAAGAAGATAAATCTTCATAAGCAGTACGGATAGTTAATTGAATCCATCTAGCAATAGAATGGACTGAAATGTCCTTTCTATTAGGCATCAAAGACAGAAAGAAACGTTTCCGTCCCTTTCTGATAAACTGAGATCTCTGTTTATAGATACGTAATGCTCTAACAGGACAGAGTAAAGGCCTACGCCCGTCTGAAGACGGAAGAGCCTTAATAACAATAGGTTCCGGATATTTATTAGGAGCCTGATTCTTAGCTAAAAAACCCACATTAGTAGTGAAGGTGATAGTGTTCCCTACACTACGATAATGAGAATCATCCACCGATAGTGCATGAAGCTCACTGACTCTTCTAGCAGAAGAGAAAGCTAAGAGAAAAGCTGTCTTATAAGATAAGAATTTGAAATCTACTGTCCCAAGAGGTTCAAATGGCTTTTCCTTCAATTTAAGAAGAACCCAAGCTAAATTCCACTTAGGAATTAATCTAAGAGTTCTGGGTCTATTTATCGAAAAGTTTCTAACCAACTTAGATAAAGAGACATTAGATCCAATTTGTAAACTATCATGATGTGCATAGGTATCAGATAACATAGATTTATAACCCTTTATAGTAACAGGCTGCAGTTTGATTTCGTCAAACAAGTATACTAGAAAGTTTGCAATGTCTGGTATAGAGGGATCGAATATATCTACAGAATGATCCCTACACCAACGACGAAAAACCTTCCACTTAGCCGCATAGTTTAGCGAAGAGGAGGTCCTCCTACAGTTAGAAATCGCGTCCACTGCTCGTCCTGTAAAGTGCTTGCCATGCAAGAAGGACCGCACAACGGAAAAACGTGAAGGTTGAGACCTTGCGGGTTGTGATGGAGTTGGCGCGATTTCCCCTGCGAAAGAAGATCCTCCCGTGGAGGAAGCTTCCACGGTAGGTCCAACAACAGACACCTGAGTAGATTTATCCACAGTCTCTGTGGCGACAGAGATGCTACCAACAGAATCTTCCACTGAGATTGTTTTATCTTTAGCAATACTTGTTGAATTAACGGCGCTGGAGGATACGCATATCCTATCATTCCGTCCCAAGGGATCGACAGAGCGTCTACTGCAAATGCTCTAGGATCCGGACACGGAGACACATACGTCTGCAACTGATTGTTGAGATGTGTCGCAAATAAGTCTATCATTGGCCGTTCCCATTGGTAGCAAATCTGATTGAATACTTGTTTGTTGAGAGTCCACTCCGACGGCAACAAGCGACCCTTTCGTGAAAGGGAGTCTGCTAGCACATTCAGACGACCCGGTATGTGACGGACCGAAAGAAGAACGTGATGTTCTAGCGCAAACAGAAGGATTCTTTCCGTTAGATTGAACAACGGAACTGAATGAGTGCCTCCCTGATTCCGTATATACGCCACTACTGTCGTATTGTCGGATAGGATTTGGACATGAGCATCGTGAATAATGTCCATCCAGTGACGTAACGCAAGCCAAATTGACATCATTTCCTTGATGTTTATGTGCTTGCACAGGAATTGCGGATCCCAAAGACCCTGGCATCTCGAATCCGTTGGGATTAATGATGCACCCCAACCTGTTTGACTGGCATCCGTCATAACGGTAAAACTCGGATCTGGCAACTGCAGCGGAACTCCCTGAGTTAACCACTGAATGTTTGCCCAAGTCTGAATCTCTTGTTTCACTTGATCTGACAAGAGAACGTCTACATCGAGCGAATGAATTTTCACACTCCAATTCTGAGTCAAGAAAATTTGAAGAGGACGTGTGCGTAACCGCCCCATCGGAATGAGATCCGCGGCGGCTCCGCACAGACCTATCAGTCTCATAAATTCTCTCGCCGTGACTTTGTCTGCGTGCAGACAATAGCGAGCGTAACAACTGACTAATTTCGCTCTGGTTAACGGCAGACGAACGAGATTGTTGTGCGTCTCGAAGCTCATTCCCAGATGAGTGAATGACTTGGACGGCACCAGATCCGACTTCTCCTCGTTTACTATAAAACCGAGACGTCGGAGCAATAGAAGAAGATTCTGAACATTGTTCTGAAGCGTTAACTCGTTGCCGTACCTCTGAAGAATGTCGTCCAGGTAGGCCGACGTTACCGCAGACGAATGAGCTCGGAAGTAGATCATTACCGAGTTCATTACCCGAGTGAAAGCCCAGGGTGCAAGATTCAATCCGAAGCACATCGCCCGGAATTGATACAGCACTCCTAGGACTGCGAAGCGTAGATACTTTCGGAATGTCGGATGTACCATGACGTGAAAGTACGCATCTTTGAGATCTATGCTCGTTGCATAATCGTTCACCCGAATACTCGCTCTGACCGATCGAATCGTCTCCATATAAAACTTCGGAGCGACGATCAGCTTGTTTATCCAGCTCAAATCTATGACTGGACGGAACGAGCCATCTGGTTTCGGAACCAGAAACAGATGGCTGTAGAATCCCGGAGATTCCTGGTTTTCTACGACCTCTACCGCGTTCTTCATTAAAAGAGACTGCACCTCTGATAACAGAGCGTCTCTTTTGTGCGGATTTGACGGAAGATGAGTCCCCTTTGGACTTCGAGTTAATGGAGACTTTCGTTTGAAGGATATCTTTAGACCTTCCGAAGTCACTCCTCTCACCCAAGGGTCGTCCGTAATCGACGCCCATTCTTGTGAAAAGCTCGACAACCTTCCGCCAACCGGAACGCGATAGAGGTTTAAGCCATCACCTCCTGGACCTGCGAGGCCTGTGGTAGGAGAAACCACGTCTTCCACGGCCCGCACCTCGCCCCGTCGACCTCGGGGCGTCCGACCGATTGTCCCGGCCTGAAGGACGTCCCGAACGAGAGTCGCTATCCTGACGGTCTCTCGAATAAGACCAAGAGGATGCACCGGAACCTCTATAGGAACCTCTCTTGGGCGCATTAGACCCAGAAGTGCCTGTCTTATTCGTGTCTGCTGTATCCGACTTCTTAGGAGCAGATTTGAACAACAGAGAATCCTTAGCTTTCTTTGTAATTTTATCATAAATAGCGGAAAGCTTGCCGTCAAAGAGAAGTTCTCCTGAGACCGAAGCGACTCTAAGAGAGTTCTTCACCTTAGAATCCACTAGTGTGGATGTAGCTAGGGCTGCGTCACGTCTAACCAACTCCAGATTTGCCACTGAAAGGGCGGAGTTACACGTGGAATAAGCTACTGCCCTTGAAAGAAGTCTTAAAGAGGATTGTATATCCTGAAACTCTTTCCCCTGAAGGCACAGTGATAACGCCTTAGTAAGGTGATCTGCGTAAGATAAGGCATCTAAATTGGCTCTGTTAGACGCAATAGCTGTTTCCAACACCGCGGTTGGAATAGAAGCTGACGACGGTAATGATAGCTCTAAGTCTTCCGCCTCGTCGTCCATACGCAGAGGAACTCTCGGTATACCCTGTCCTGCCGTATCGAATTTATTCCTTGCATTAATGAAAGGCAGGTTGAGAGTATTAATGGACAAGAAACCTCCTTTCCCCGTCCTGGAAGCAAGTTTAAATATAGCGTCGTTCAATAATTCAAATGTTCTTGCAACATTATTGGACTGCGACGGAAACTCGGGAGTGATGTCCCTGAACCGCTCAAAAAATTCAGAGTCCAATGACGCTATAATTCTCTTGTCCGGAACCGCAGCAGTCTGGCCCGACGGAACAACTTGAGGGAGAAAGTGCCGAATGAAGTCCATGGCAGCTTTATGTTGTTCCGAAAGGGATAGCTCCAAGTCATCCGTATCCCTTTCACCATCCGGTCGGACCTCATGATGTTCCCGGTCGTCCGCCCCCGATGCTTCGGCGGAGCGTACCGACCCAGCGCCGTCGGATAATTCTCGATCCGACACCGTTTCTGTCGGCTGCTGGGATGCTGCGATAAGCTGTGCTATCTGCACAAGAATGTCCGGCGTCGAGACCTGCAGAGGCGCAGTCTTTCGCTGCTTCGCCGAGGGCAGCTCCGCATCAGATGGCTCCCACATACTTTTCCTATGCGAACGTCCGGAGTCCATCGGTCTCGAATCCCTGGCTGCCGGATGGTGTGACCTGGTCGCCGAAGAATCCTTGATCGGCGAAGCTGGTAATATATCGGCGGTCATGCAGCCAAGGTGCGGTCGTGTGCGCTGACGAGAAGAGGAAGCCTTAACAGTCTCTGCGGACTGCTTATACAACGGAGCGTCCCGAGCGACGGACGTATGCTCCGCTAAAGACACATTTTGTACCACAACATCTGGTCCCAGATGTTGTTGTACGAGAGAGGGGCCTCTCTCGCTCGCGGCCCGGCTGGACCTGGACGAGCTAGGAACCGGACTCAAAGGCTTCCTCCGTTCTCGCTTACTATCCGCCGTCACTGGGTGTGCATCTATTATGTTTATAGTGCTCGCATCACCCAAAACTTCCTCTTGGACCGCATCGGACGAACCCGGCTGCCGAACCATTCAAAGAATGGACGCTACACCGGGCGAGCTAGCGGACGACATTTGTCTAATCTCCATGAGCACTTTTGCCGCTAGCTCTGAATTCATTTGTGACGACGGACGCACACTTGTAGAAGATAACATGGAAACATCACCCTGTTCTGGTTCCTCTGAAATAGAAACTGAGAGAGTAGAGTGATCTTGCGGAGAAAGAGCCGGCATCGCCCTTTCTCCAGAAACAACATATCGTGACACACGTTTCCAATGTTTCTCATCCCAATATTCACATATAGGACAGGGATTAATGCGAGAACACTGACTACAATTAATACAATGATCATGAAAGTCAGAGGAAGATTTCTTCCTATTACAATTTGAACAATGTCCCTTCATTGTGAAAGAACAACAATAAGTCCTAGTTACTCGCAAAAACCCCTGACAGAAAGATACATAATAACATGATCCATTAATAAATGAAAAAACAATTGCAAATCAAAAAAATTTTGAAAAAATATTTTTTCAGCGAAGCCCAAGTTGCTGAAAAGTAACGTTGAGCCCCGATGGATCCGATGGCAAAGTGTGGTCAAAAATTTTAAATTTATATTAAATAATTAATGAGACACTTACGGATAATATATAGAGGATATTCACGAAAATTTGATGAATACCGAAAATATCTCGTGAGTGGCTACAAAGAAATATGAGGATCTTCACGAGCGACGCAGTCGCGAGTGAAGATCCTCATATTTCTTGTAGCCACGAACGAGATATTTTCGGTATTCATCAAATTTTCGTGAATTTTCTTTTTATTTAATGCTCTACGACTACAAACTCTCCAATTTGTGGCCTTTATTTGCCATTAGGCGCAAAATTTATGTGCCGAACCGGCGTCCATACAAAAATTACAACAACCAAACTCCAACCATTGGAATGTGTGAATATCCGCACAAAAAGTAGTCCCGTCTTATTTTTCCCTTAACTTTACGATTTACCAAGGCTGGCGAATTGAAATAATCGCAATGTGTTTCGAAGAAATAGAACAATAACAGAAAACACCACTTTCTTATTTTCAATAACAAGACACGTCATTTTATTTTTTTTGAACTCAATGCACTGAAGACGTGTGAAGTTGAACTGAAGAAATTTGAAAGTGATTTCGGGTTTTCGCTGGAAGGTGAATGAGAAAGTCAAACTTTGAAACCGCTGATTTAATGAATTGATTTAGTCACTGTCACTATCAATTATTCGAATTCGTTTGTATTTGGGACTCTGGAATTCATTACTGATGTGCTGACTCGTTTAAAGTACATGTGATTCGTCATCCGAACCTACGATGAAATATCGATTTCTAAATATCATTTTGATATTTCGTTTTGCCGACCGACAGGGGAATATGACTTAATTTTTCAGCGTGAATTGATGCCTGAGCATTAAATAAAAATGTATCTTATAGTGAGATAAACTACAGCAAAGGCAAACAGCCCCTCTCAAAAAAGGCTGTTGCCAATGTAAACAAACAGTGTAAAAACACCAGAAAACATGACTCCAGGCACTGAAAAAACTGGCCCGGAATCAGTCATCAAATTACACTCTATCTGATGCAAAACAGAGACTCCCAGGGGAGAATCTGCAGAACATCAGATGGAAGATGCAGAACACAAACGTTATACACCCATGGGTGAAAACGTAACTATAGGGAAAATAACAGAAAACATTCTGTAACCAAGCAACTCTCCCAGGAAATTTTAGAAATGAACTTTCTCAAAAATATGCCAAAAGCATGGGAAAATTGCAAGGGGGGACTTTAGAAGGCTAGGGGAGGGGAAACACTGAATAAGCAGTGCAACATTTAGCAAGAATGACAACAAGAGGCCCACGCCTCGAAAGTTAAAAAATTTATAGTAATTTATATATTTTTTATACTTACCAATGACCCAGACTTAGCTGGTGCTAACTCCACAAAAACCAGGGCCAAACACAAATTTTGCCCCCCAATCCCCAAAATTTGCATCCAAAACAAAAAGAAATCATGTCCTAAAGGACCTCCATAGTACGACTCTACTGCGCATGCGCAGTGACGCAGTCGTCCCGAAATTGGCGCCAAATATCATTCTTACTGGCAGTGCCTGGTCAGCGCTATGTACTCAGCGGGGAGGCAAGAGTTCCCAACTCAGGGAGGGCCATCCCCGTCTGGGTCATTGGTAAGTATAAAAAATATATAAATTACTATAAATTTTTTAACATTTTTATACTGTACCAATGACCCAGACTTAGCTGAATAGTAAACAGGCTGGAGGGCCTAGGACATAGAGGAAAATCCAATAAGCTCAATTATAAAATAAAGAGGTAACCCCTTAAGGAGAAAAGGAGTATTAGGCTTTACATGTATCTTTCTTATTTAATATTTAAATTAGAAAGATACACTACCCTTAATAATTGAGCACAATAACATTCATGTTCTCTATTAACATCCAGTATAACCCTTATACTAATTATTTTTAAAGCAAGCCAATAAATAAAGTAGTCCAGAGAATTGAGACTCTTTATAATCATTTAAAAGTGTCCGAGTATTGTATATTAAAGCCCGTTTGACACTTGACATATACAAATGCTTCACACCGAGCTACACTTTAAAAATAAGACATGAATGAAATTAAACATTAATATTACACTTTAAAACCATCCCGGAAGCGACTCAGAAATACTGTCTTGGAGGAGGCATTCCCTTGCTTTTCACTATAAAGCAGGTGACCTAAGGGAACACCCGCCCCCCCCCCCCCCTTCCCCTTGCCCTGGGTCAAATAGCCCAGAGCGAAGAGGGCAGTCGGACGGAGTCACTGCCGGAACAGAAAGCCTGCATAACTATAGTTGCAACTGTTTAGTGGACGACATTCTGAGCAACAGATAACGGACCTAAACAATGCAGGTCTCCAGAAATGGACTCAATATTTCTGAGATAAAAATTAGTAAATGTGGATGGCTGAGACCAATAAGCAGCCTTCATTAAATCTGTAATAGCAACACTATTAGCATAAGCCCAGGAAGTAGAAAGAGCTCTTACTTCATGAGCAGAAATCTTAAGCACAGACTGCTGAGAAGAAGATAAATCTTCATACGCAGTACGGATAGTTAACTGAATCCATCTAGCAATAGAATGGACTGAAATGTCCTTTCTATTAGGCATCAAAGACAGAAAGAAACGTTTCCGTCCCTTTCTGATGAACTGAGATCTCTGTTTATAGATACGTAGTGCTCTAACAGGACAGAGTAAAGGCCTACGCCCGTCTGAAGACGGAAGAGCCTTAATAACAATAGGTTCCGGATATTTATTAGGAGCCTGATTCTTAGCTAAAAAACCGACATTAGTAGTGAAGGTGATAGTGTTCCCAACACTACGATAATGAGAATCATCCACCGATAGTGCATGAAGCTCACTGACTCTTCTGGCAGAAGAGAAAGCTAAGAGAAAAGCTGTCTTATAAGATAAGAATTTGAAATCTACTGTCCCAAGAGGTTCAAATGGCTTTTCCTTCAATTTAAGGAGAACCCAAGCTAAATTCCACTTAGGAATTAATCTAAGAGTTCTGGGTCTATTTATCGAAAAGTTTCTAACCAATTTCGATAAAGAGACATTAGATCCAATTTGTAAACTATCATGATGTGCATAGGTATCAGATAACATAGATCTATAACCCTTTATAGTAACAGGTTGCAGTTTGATTTCGTCAAACAAGTATACTAGAAAGTTAGCAATGTCTGGTATAGAGGGATCAAATATATCAACAGAATGATCCCTACACCAACGACGGAAAACCTTCCACTTAGCCGCATAGTTTAGCGAAGAGGAGGTCCTCCTACAGTTAGAAATCGCGTCCACTGCTCGTCCTGTAAAGTGCTTGCCATGCAAGAAGGACCGCACAACGGAAAAACGTGAAGGTTGAGACCTTGCGGGTTGTGATGTAGTTGGCGCGATTTCCCCTGCCAAAGAAGATCCTCTCGTGGAGGGAGCTTCTGCGGTAGGTCCCACAACAGACACCTGAGTAGATTTATCCACAGTCTCTGTGGCGACAGAGATGCTACCAACAGAATCTTGCATTGAGATTGTTTTATCTTTAGCAATACTTGTTGAATTAACGGCGCTGGAGGATACGCATATCCTATCATTCCGTCCCAAGGGATCGACAGAGCGTCTACTGCAAATGCTCTTGGATCCGGACACGGGGACACATACGTTTGCAACTGATTGTTGAGATGTGTCGCAAATAAGTCTATCATTGGCCGTTCCCATTGGTAGCAAATCTGATTGAATACTTGTTTGTTGAGAGTCCACTCCGACGGCAACAAGCGACCCTTTCGTGAAAGGGAGTCTGCTAGCACATTCAGACGACCCGGTATGTGACGGACCGAAAGAAGAACGTGATGTTCCAACGCAAACAGAAGGATTCTTTCCGTTAGATTGAACAACGGAACTGAATGAGTGCCTCCCTGATTCCGTATATACGCCACTACTGTCGTATTGTCGGATAGGATTTGGACATGAGCATCGTGAATAATGTCCATCCAGTGACGTAACGCAAGCCAAATTGACATCATTTCCTTGATGTTTATGTGCTTGCACAGGAATTGCGGATCCCAAAGACCCTGGCATCTCGAATCCGTTGGGATTAATGATGCACCCCAACCTGTTTGACTGGCATCCATCATAATGGTAAAACTCGGATCCGGCAACTGCAGCGGAACTCCTTGAGTTAACCACTGAATGTTTGCCCAAGTCTGAATCTCTTGTTTCACTTGATCTGACAAGAGAACGTCTACATCGAGCGAATGAATTTTCACACTCCAATTCTGAGTCAGGAAAATTTGAAGAGGCCGTGTGCGTAGCCGTCCCATCGGAATGAGATCCGCGGCGGCTCCGCACAGACCTATCAGTCTCATAAATTCTCTCGCCGTGACTTTGTCTGTATTCAGACAATAGCGAGCGTAACAACTGACTAATTTCGCTCTGGTTAACGGCAGACGAACGAGATTGTTGTGCATCTCGAAGCTCATTCCCAGATGAGTGAATGACTTGGACGGCACCAGATCCGACTTCTCCTCGTTTACTATGAAACCGAGACGTCGGAGCAATAGAAGAAGATTCTGAACATCATTCTGAAGCGTTAACTCGTTGCCGTACCTCAGAAGAATGTCGTCCAGGTAGGCCGACGTTACCGCAGACGAATGAGCTCGGAAGTAGATCATTACCAAGTTCATTACCCGAGTGAAAGCCCAGGGTGCTAGATTCAATCCGAAGCACATGGCCCGGAACTGATACACCACTCCTAGGACTGCGAAGCGTAGATACTTTCGGAATGTCGGATGTACCATGACGTGAAAGTACGCATCTTTGAGATCTATGCTCGTTGCATAATCGTTCACCCGAATACTCGCTCTGACCGATCGAATCGTCTCCATATAAAACTTCGGAGCGACGATCAGCTTGTTTATCCAGCTCAAATCTATGACTGGACGGAACGAGCCGTCTGGTTTCGGAACCAGAAACAGATGGCTGTAGAATCCCAGCGATTCCTGGTTTTCTACGACCTCTACCGCGTTCTTCATTAAAAGAGACTGCACCTCTGATAGCAGAGCGTCTCTTTTCTGAGGGTTTGACGGAAGATGAGTCCACTTTGGACTTCGAGTTAATGGAGGCTTTCGTTTGAAGGATATCTTTAGACCTTCCGAAGTCACTCCTCTCACCCACGGGTCGTCCGTAATCGACGCCCACTCTTGAGAAAAACTCGACAACCTTCCGCCAACCGGAACACGATAGAGGTTTAAGCCATCACCTCCTGGATCTGCGAGGCCTGCGGTAGGAGAAACCACGTCTTCCACGACCCGCACCTCGCCTCGTCGACCTCGGGGCGTCCGACCGATTGTCCCGGCCTGAAGGACGTCCCGAACGAGAGTCACTATCCTGACGGTCTCTCGAATAAGAGCTAGAGGACGCACCGGAACCTCTATAGGAACCTCTCTTGGGCGGATAAGACCCAGAAGTGCCCGCCTTATTCGTGTCTGTTGTATCCGACCTTTTAGGAGCGGATCTAAACAACAGAGAATCACTAGCTTTCTTTTTAATATTATCATAAATAGCGGAAAGCTTGCCGTCAAAGAGAAAATCTCCTGAGACCGAAGCGACTCTAAGAGAGTTCTTCACCTTAGAATCCACTAGTGTGGATGTAGACAGGGCTGCGTCACGTCTAACCAACTCCAGATTTGCCACTGAAAGGGCGGAGTTACACGTGGAATAAGCTACTGCCCTTGAAAGAAGTCTTAAGGAGGATTGTATATCCTGAAACTCTTCCCCTTGAAGACGCAGTGATAACGCCTTAGTAAGGTGATCTGCGTAAGATAAGGCATCTAAATTGGCTCTGTTAGACGCAATAGCTGTTTCCAACACTGCGGTTGGAATAGAAGCTGACGACGGTAATGATAGCTCTAAGTCTTCCGCCTCGTCGTCCATACGCAGAGGAACTCTCGGTATACCCTGACCTGCCGTGTCGAATTTATTCCTTGCATTAATGAAAGGCAGGTTGAGAGTATTTGCGGACAAGAAGCCTGCTTTCCCCGTCCTGGAAGCAAGTTTAAAAATAGCGTCGTTCAATAATTCAAATGTTCTTGCAACATTATTGGACTGCGACGGAAACTCGGGAGCGATGTCCCTGAACCGCTCGAAAAAATCAGAGTCCAATGACGCTATAATTCTCCTGTCCGGAAGCGCAGCAGTCTGGCCCGACGGAACAACTTGAGGAAGAAAGTGCCGGATGAAGTCCACGGCAGCTTTGTGTTGTTCCGAAAGGGATAGCTCCAATTCATCCGTATCCCTTTCACCATCCGGTCGGACCTCCCGATGTTCCCGGTCGTCCGCCCCCGATGCTTCGGCGGAGCGTACCGACCCAGCGCCGTCGGATAATTCTCGATCCGACACCGTTTCTGTCGGCTGCTGGGATGCTGCGATAAGCTGTGCTATCTGCACTAGAATGTCCGACGTCGAGACCTGCGGAGGAGCGGTCTTTCGCTGCTTCGCCGAGGGCAGCTCCGCATCAGATGGCTCCCGCATACTTTTCCTATGCGAACGTCCGGAGTCCATCGGTCTCGAATCCCTGGCTGCCGGATGGTGTGACCTGGTCGCCGAAGAATCCTTCATCGGCGAAGCTGGCAAAATATCGGAGGTCACGCAGCCAAGGTGCGGTCGTGTGCGTCGACGAGAAGAGGAAGCCTTAACAGTCTCTGCGGACTGCTTATACAACGGAGCGTCCCGAGCGACGGACGTATGCTCCGCTAAAGACACATTTTGTACCACAACATCTGGTCCCAGATGTTGTTGTACGAGAGAGGGGCCTCTCTCGCTCGCGGCCCGGCTGGACCTGGACGAGCTAGGAACCGGACTAAAAGGCTTCCTCCGTTCTCGTTCACTATCCGCCGTCACTGGGTGTGCATCTATTATTTTTATAGTGCTCGCATCACCCAAAATTTCCTCTTGGACCGCATCGGACGAACCCGGCTGCCGAACCATTCGGTGAATGGACGCTACACCGGGCGAGCTAGCGGACGACATTTGTCTAATCTCCATGAGCACTTTTGCCGCTAGCTCTGTATTTATTTGTGACGACGGACGCACACTTGAAGAAGATAACATGGAAACATCACCCTGTTCTGGTTCCTCTGAAATAGAAACTGAGAGAGTAGAGTGACCTTGTGGAGAAAGAGCCGGCATCGCTCTTTCTCCAGAAACAACATATCGTGACACACGTTTCCAATGTTTCTCATCCCAATGTTCACATACAGGACAGGGATTAATGCGAGAACACTGACTACAATTAATGCAATAATCATGAAAGTCAGAGGAAGATTTCTTCCTATTACAATTTGAACAAAGTCCCTTCATTGTGAAAGAACAACAATAAGTCCTAGTTACTCGCAAAAACCCCTGACACAAAGATACATAATAACATGATCCATTAATAAATGAAAAAACAATTGCAAAACAAAATAATTTTGAAAAAATATTTTTTCAGAGAAGCCCAAGTTGCTGAAAAGTAACGTTGAGCCCCGATGGATCCGATGGCAAAGTGTGGTCAAAAATTTTAAAATTATATAAAATAATTAATGAGACACTTTCGGATAATATAAATGTATCTTATAATGAGATAAACTACCACAAAGGCAAACAGCCCCCCTCAAAAAAGGCTGTTGCCAATGAAAACAAACAGTGTAAACACAGTAGAAAACATGACTCCAGGCACTGAAAAAACTGGCCCGGAATCAGTCATCAATTACACTCTATCTGATGCAAAACAGAGACTCCCAGGGGAGAATCTGCAGAACATCAGATGGAAGATGCAGAACACAAACGTTATACACCCATGGGTGAAAACGTAACTATGGGGAAAATAACAGAAAACATTCTGTAACCAAGCAACTCTCCCAGGGAATTTTTAGAAATGAAACTTCTCAAAAATATGCCAAAAGCATGGGAGAATTGCAAGGGGGGACTTTAGAAGGTTAGGGGAGAGGAAACACTGAATAAGCAGTGCAGCAATTAGCAAGAATGACAACAAGAGGCGTTTGCCTCGAAAATAGGCAACTTAACATAATTTCAACAAAAAATTTTAAGTACAGCCCTGATTATTTTTTGCCACTTCTTTTTTCCTCTCCTTCTTCTATCCTCCTTAGAATCACATTTTCTCCAAGAATTACGTGTCTGGCATCCTTTAAACTGAGATTTACAAGCACAAAGATCAGTGAGATGTTGACTGATGAAGGGCCAAACAGAGAATGATATTTGGCGCCAATTTCGGGACGACTGCGTCACTGCGCATGCGCAGTAGAGTCGTACTATGGAGGTCCTTTAGGACATGATTTCTTTTTGTTTTGGATGCAAATTTTGGGGATTGGGGGGCAAAATTTGTGTTTGGCCCTGGTTTTTGTGGAGTTAGCACCAGCTAAGTCTGGGTCATTGGTACAGTATAAAAATATAGGCAACTTAACATAATTTCATCAAAAAATTTTAAGTACAGCCCTGATTATTTTTTGTCACTTCTTTTTCCTCTCCTCCTTCTATCCTCCTTAGAATCACATTTTCTCCAAAAATTACGTGTCTGGCATCCTTTAAACTGAGATTTACAAGCACAAAGATCAGTGAGATGTTGACTGATGAAGGGCCAAACAGAGAATGATAATTGGCGCCAATTTTGGGACGTCTGCGTCACTGCGCCTGCGCAGTAGAGGCGTAGTATGGACGTCCTTTAGGACATGATTTCTTTTTGTTTTGGATGCAAATTTTGGGGATTGGGGGGCAAAATTTGTGTTTGGCCCTGGTTTTGTTAGAGTTAGCACCAGCTAAGTCTGGGTCATTGGTACAGTATAAAAATATTATGACTGCATATTTAAACACAATGGACTTATTTTCTAACACTACATTTATTCTGTTGTGCTGACTACATAACTGTTAAATGTTGGCCATCTGTACCCAGAAAATTTTGAATGGAATTAAATAAAATGCTTCAATGATGAAAAGAAAAGTTTTGTGTAGGGCACAAACGTCCCACATGCATAAAGTTTGATAAAGATACTTTCTAAGTACTATTTATTTATTAATTTATTTATTTATTTATTTATTGATGTTTATGGTCACATATTTATGCACAATGGCTAATCGTGACCGTGACAGTTTTACGGGTGGAGGAAGGTGGAGTACCCAGAGAGAACCACCACGCAACGACGAGCAGCTGCCAGCTCCCCAACATCATAACTCTCCACTGCAGCACAGGCAGGGTTAGATTGGTTAAAGACATGCCTACCATCGACGTGCAGTACGCCTTAGTACATGGCTTCATCATGCTCCCACGCGGGCAATAGAGATGAAGTGTCTTGCCCAAGGACACAACGTGGTTGCCGCAGGTGGGATTCGAACCGAGGACCTCTCGGCTTGCAGTCTGCACCTCTACCTACTGAGCCACCGCGCTCCCACTCTAAGTACATGTACTAATGTACTTGAAGTAACTGAACATTAGGACATCTTTTCCTGTTAACATTTCCAGACTTGGGAAATTATTAGCTAAGTAGACTTTGATAAGAGCAAACCACAGGTGGAGGCTCTGTGGACAGTGTGGGTGGGTGGAGGTGATGGTCGTGGGGGGGGAGGGGGGGCATGAAGAAGAGGATCGGGGGGAGGTCAAATCAAGTTATTTTATGATTTTTTAACATACATGTAGCATAAATGCATCAGCATAGCTGACAATTAGTTCTGGATATAACCTGGTGTTAGTAGTGGTCCATGAGCTGAAAATTCACAAGTTTTTTCTTTTATTTTGTCCCCGCGCAAACTTTTCCCTGAAATCCATGCCATTTCCCTGAAAATCACCTTTAGGTTCCCTGATAAATTATTCTGGAGGTTAACATATCTGCCCCCATGTACTAATTACAGCAAGTTCCCTTAAAACACATCATTTATCATGTAGAGCACTCACAAAATTTAACCTCAGACATGAATTTGCAAAGGACTGTCAAATTTGTTTATTATGTGCAATTATTAAGTGTATATCAAACATTCTCATCAATAAATTTGGAACTTTTTTGACTGTTTATAAACAAACACTTCCAAAATATGGATTGCCAGTTTCATTGTTTATAATTATTTATTACATTATTTAATGAAATTGTAATTTTCAAAGCATGCTTCTCAATGATGATTTTTGTAAATTATTTTCTACATTTAATTAAAAAAACATGATGAAATTAAAGCAAGCTTGCTATTCAGTGTTTGCGTTTGTTTCACCCGTTACGACTTGCATCGACTAGTTTTGCTTAAACTATTTACCCCGATATTGCCCATGTATGTGTGTGTGTTGGGGGGGGGGGGGGGGGATGGGTGCACGCTGGGGTGCACGTGTCTCCAACCTATCTAACCCAGTCTGTGCTCCGCAGTGCATGGTACTGTCGTGCAGTGCTTAGTAGAGTCTGGGGCGATGATGTTGGAGAGCTTGCATGCATTTGTTGTTGCTCAGCCGTTTCCTCTGGCTGTCTTGGCTTCCGTCGTATGTAAGCCTGTTACCGACACAATGTGCCCTAGCTGTTAAAGTGTCGTTAAACACCAATCAAAATAAATAAATCCAACATATGGTTCTTGCTTTTTATAAACCAGATAGACAATCCACTGTCTGCTTGACAAGTTTGTCAAACCTGAATTTGCTGAAAACTGGAACTTGCGACACATTGTTGGGTAGCCCTAAGGCTGTTGCGATGACCAGCTATTGAACTCACTAATTGAACCTAAGAACCTCACCTCCATCACCATCAGCATGAGGAAAACGATTTGACAAAGAGAGTGAGTGCGCAGTAATTGGGGGCTTGCTGTAAATGATGTTCCATGTGTGATCAGGAGGATGGGGCTACAACCCCCTCATTGAAAGCCTCTGACCCCGTAGGAAAACACGAGCATTTCTGACTGGCCAGGTCCGACCAATGAGGTGGTGTAGCCCCTCCTCAGAAGTGTCCGACAGCGTTTAAAAATATGACTAGTTTCGTCAGATGACGTCTCTGATGGACATCGTCAGTATTTGTCGATAGATCGATGATATGTCACAGATCGCCATCCTGTTGCAATCAAAAGTTTGGGATATGACATTCGTTAAGTTCTGGCATTTTCGGTTAATACTCGCAGAACAGGGGTGGTGCCGAAACATTTTTAACACAGGGACTCATGACACGAAAGGGAATCTGCGTTAGCACCAGGGAGCGCACCCCGCCCCCGTACACCCCCGTTGTGGGTGCCACCAGCCTTCATTTAGGATTTTCAGGTTCTCGCGACTAGTGAGTTGTACTCCTCGAATTGTTGAATTGCACAGGATACATATCTGACGCACAACACTTTGCGCCATCGTCCTGCCCCCCCCCCCCCCCCCCCCCCCCCCCATTCGTTAGAGCCACCAGTCTATACTCTAACTTTTTTTTGCTACCAGCCTGCCTGAAAACAATCTGAAAATATGTTTTGCGATTCAAAACCAGTAAATAATAGGGAGAAAGTGTCCATCCTAACAGGTAGAATCAAATTGTATCATGTGATCCGCTATTGGCAGAAGTGATCTGCTATTGGCACCCGACGGTGGTACACAAGACTAATCAGTTAAGTCTTCCATCCATTATAGTTTTAAAAAAGGTTGGTGCCAGTCATGTAGAGGAAGAATTGTTCTTACCACAGAACACGCTTGAAATTTTTAAAAAAGTAACAGAAGCAAAATAACACAAAAAATTAAAAAAGTGATCCGCTATTGGCACCTTGACTGTACTTTTATTTTTACACACACGCGACTCAGAGGTCACTGGAACTGCAGTTCAAAACAAAAGATTGTCAACCATTTACTGCTTTTAAATTTGAAAAAAAAACAAATAAAAACAGAAATAAATACTAAAATAGTCAACATGCAGTTCTATGACAAAGTCTCTAATTTTAATTTTTGACGCTATTAACGGTGTGTTTGAGAGACTTGCTGTATTTTGTATCGAATACACCCAAACCGTCCTCTGGCCGAACCGTCCTCTAGCAATTTGACCCAAACCGACCTCCAATCCAACCCAAACCGTCCTCCACAGCGACCGAACCGTCCTCTGAGCAATTTGACCCGAACCGTCCTCCAGGGAAAGAGCGAATGAGAGAGAAGAGTGGTAGAATAATAACATAAAACTGGTTGTTTATTTATTGATTTTTTCATTTTCAACTACGTTTCAAATGGGTTTTTTTTTACAGAACATAATAATGATTATATGACACGAATACACGATAACAAAACAATATTTGTGATAATAATAATAGTGATTTTCAGTTTTAACTAGGCATTATTTCTTTTCGGGGGAGGGGGGGGGGGAGGCTGTTTACAAACATAATTTTTTTGTTATCATGCATTGAAAATTACCGGCAGTGATTTTCAATGCATGATAACAGAAAATAATATTTTTAAACAGGCATTGTTTCTTTAAGAGGGGGGGGGGGGAGGGGGGGGGGGGGTGGGGGGGGGGATTTTGTTTATAATTTTTTGTAAACCTGATTTATATCTACTTTTTCCCTTTTTTCCATTTGCCGACTTATTTTCCCTTTTTGATTCCTCCGACGGTTTTATTAGCTCCAATTTTTCTTTCTCGAACTGTTTTTTTTTGGGCCCTAAGAACCGAGTGCAAACCCTCAATAGTGTCGTTCAATTTGGCTATCTCTTTTTGAAAACCAGACAACATCGATGTCAAATCCACTCCCGAAGTGGGTTCAGTGGTGGAGTTAGTTGCCATTTCACTGTTTAGTTATCAGTTATTGCCTAAAAACAACAACACCGGTACAATCTATGTAATTACTGTAATTAGTAATAATTAAAGTAACAAACAGTGAGTGACCATTGATTAACTGAACTCAACTTGTGTTTACACAATCAAAAATCAAAGAACCTGTACTAAAATATAATCAAATGTAAACTAAACAAACATGTTCTCACAATAATAGTTTCAAAGTTTATTGAACATGTAAAAAAAATTATAGAAACATTCAATTTTTTTTCATTTTCTACTTATTTTCACTGGAGGACGGTTTGGGTGTATTAGCGGACGGTTTGGGTCAAAATGTAGCGGACGGTTTGACCAGAGGACGGTTTGTGTGTACTTCTTTTGTATCTGAAGGGGCTTGGAGACTTATTACGGACTTGCTGTATTTAGTACAACCGCATAAAAAACTTGATCTTCATGAGAACTTGTTCTATAGGATTGAATTGGAAGATCCGAAGAATCTGAACGTACATGTAGAGGGATAGCCACTACGTTCGGATCGCTGAACTGAATACACCCAAACCGTCCTCTGGCCGAACCGTCCTCTAGCAATTTGACCCAAACCGTCCTCCAATCTAACCCGAACCGTCCTCCACAGCGACCGAACCGTCCTCTGAGCAATTTGACCCGAACCGTCCTTCAGGGAAAGAGCGAATGAGAGAGAAGAGTGGTAGAATAATAACATAAAACTGGTTGTTTATTTATTGATTTTATTTATTTTTTCATTTTCATCTACGTTTCATAGATTTTTTTTTACAAAACATAATAATGATTATATACACATGAATACACGATAACAAAACAATATTTCTGATATAAGTAAGATTTTTAAACAGGCATTGTTTCTTTACGGGAGAGAGGGGGGGGGGGGGGGCGGGGAGAGAGATTCTGTTTACAATTATTACTTTTTGTTATCATGCATTGAAAATTACCGGCAATGATTTTCAATGCATGATAACAGAAAATAATATTTTTAAACAGGCATTGTTTCTTTACGGAAGGGGGGGATTCTGTTTACTTTACAAGTATAATTTTTTGTTATCATGCATTGAAAATTACCGGCAGTGATCCGCTGATTCCACACTCTCATTTAATAATGATGGTCTAGGAAATGAATTTTCATTCTCATTAATTTCTGATTCTTCTCGCAGTATTGCAGCAGCGGAATTCTCATTGTCGCTGATCTGGGGTAGATTGATAATTTGCGGCAAATTGCAAGCATAGCATTTTCAGTCATCTAGAGTTTCTAAACCACGCATCAGTCTCCGATAAAAAGTCTGTGTGATGCCAGTTTGGCAAAGACGATGTTGCCATCTGTTACAGGAGTCACATTGAAGGCATTGCTGTCGACTAGTACACTGCCTCGAGCAGGACACACACGCATCAGAATCCATTTTTACTGACTGTCGAACATGATGAATGCAAGGTTTTGGCGCGCCGCAGGAGCGCAGGGACAATGTGGGATTTACAAATCCCTTGCAACCCGGTTAACCTTATTTTATTTTCCTTGGATCACACAGGCCTCGCTTTCCTATTGCCTCAAATGGGGTCTGAGGGGGTATGCTTGCAATTAGAATTCCCGGCAGTTTACGTTGGAGTGACAGATTGTCAATACTTAATCCTTCAATGCCATTAAGACTATTACAAAGTGGGCTCTATTCGGTTCCAGCTTGGCGATGGTAAGAGGTTTGAGTCCCACCATGGTGGCGAGCCAGAATATAATGTTGTGCGATGACAAATTTAAGGGAAGAAGAGAAAAGAAAACAAAACGACAACGCCGGTTTCGTAGCGGCCCTGGTATATGACCATAGCAGTTACAAAAAAAGGAGTGGAGAAAGCTCCAACAGTCACAGACTCTATCCTAAAGTTCTCAATGTGTAGCGAGGCAATCCTCACTGACTTCACGCAATTTTGTTATATTGTATAACTTTTTGATTTTTTTTTTTTGATTTTTTATTATCTGGAAACTTATTTTGTTTTTCTGTTAAGGGATCTGTTAAACGCATTTCATGCGTATCAATAGTTTCTATTTTTGCTAGCGCGTGATGTTCTTTTATAGGTGTCCATTTGGGTTTTCATAGTGCCACACACAGGGCATAATTTTGAACCCTTTGTAGCTTCTGAATGTTGGTTTTGCTCAGGTCACTTGTTATTATGGCACCGTATTCTAGTACCCGGTCGTATAAATGTTTTGTAGAGCTTGAGAAGCACATCTTTGTTTGCTCCCCAATTTCTACCTCTGATCATCTGTCGAACAGTGGTCCACAAGGACCATTTATTGCCATATGCGGTCGGGGCTACTTCTTTGAAAGCGAAACAGTTATTTAAACAACTTGAACTGTTTTAAATTACAGTCATTCAGGAACGAATCACTAATTGGGCAACTATCATTGTCTTCCGAAAGAAGACCTTGCCTAAAAACAACAGCACCGGTACAATCTTTGTACTTACTATAATTAGTAATAATTAAAATAACAAACAGTGAGTGACCATTGATTGACTGAACTCAACTTGTGTTTTCACAATCAAAAATCAAAGAACTTCTACTAAAATATAACCAAGTGTAAACTAAAAAAACATGTTCTCACAAAAATAGTTTCAAAGTTTATTCAACATGTTAAAAAAATTATAGAAACATTCAATTTTTTTTCATTTTCTACTTATTTTCACTGGAGGACGGTTTGGGTGTATTGGAGAACGGTTTGGATCAAAATGTAGCGGACGGTTTGGGTCAAATTGCAGAGGACGGTTTGGCCAGAGGACGGTATGGTAACTTTGGGTGAAATTCCGCTGAACTACATCAGACTCAGTTTTGGACACGGTGATTTTCGGTTTGCACTGCAGTTCTCGTCAATCTCGTGGTTAATAGATTGCAGCAACTATTTCATATTATCTCGAAAATCGGACCCTGGTATATATGTACTTACTTAGGTGTGTCACTTTGAAACGCTCAACAACTGTTCTAAAACTTCGTTTTGAAATGCATTTCACACGACGTCTCCCCTTGAAGTTGAAATGCGAGGGCGTTCGATTTATATTACGTGATACTGTGGACGGGAAACGGTCAAATCAGCCGCCAGCCAAATCGGCCGCTGACAATTTCGGACGAATCGGCCGCCAGTCTGTACGAATCGGCCGCCAGCATTTTCGGTCGAATCGGCCGCTGATATAATATTTGAATATAATAAATGAAGAAGATTATCAGTGAAAATATTTTTTATTCCATTATTTTATCAGAATATTTTCATACAGATAAAATATTTTTTTATTCCATTATTTTATCAGAATATTTTCATACAGACTATAGAATAAAAGAAACTTTTAGATATTTACATTCAATATTTTAGCGGTATATTTTCAAAAAATACAAAAAACCTCAAGACATGTATGTGCACAATTACACAAATATTGTTACCTTTGCAGCATTTTTTTAAAGGCTTCTTTGAAAGGCGGTTAATAATGCACTCATCCTAAGGTTTACTCCACTTTTACTATTAGGTAAATTACTGGCGTGTGATCCAATTACTGCTATGACTTACTTATTGCATTCCAATTTGTTTGTTTCTTTATTTATTCAATTTTTTTTCTTCAGACAATTCGCTTTATTAAGAGCCGTCCAATGATGACTACCAGCCTGGCAATTAATGTCGGACTGATTATCATTATTGAAAAGCACAGCCCTTCAACTCGACACTTGGCAACAACTCTCTCAGTGCAAGCCATACACCGCGCTCAAAATCAACCATGCAACGTTGAACACGAACGTTAACATAACCACCCATCAAAAGATGCGAACACTGCACGGTAATCTAGCTCCCTTCGCCTCGACATGAACACAAAAGCAGTTGGCACTTGTTTCATTTCACCTGTTTCTGATGCAAGGAAAGTGTGTATTGTGTATAATTGTACAAATGGAGAGCGAACAACTCTAAAAGTACCATCTAAATACCATGTTTTAGCCTTACTCATTGTCTCCAATTGATGCGGGGGTGGCAAAAATTAAGTGTCTAGCACTACTGACTGAAATGTCGTCCACCCAAAAATCAGGTGGAAAATAACTAGGGTGGAAATTATAGTCCAAGTCTTTAGGATCTTCGGGCCTTAAAGCTTGTCTTTTACGGTTCGCCCTTCTGTACATTGCATCCATTGATGGTAGAGCAACTGAGCTACCAATATTATTTGCTCTAAAATAGTCTTTTACAATTTGTGTTGCTGGCTTGTACAAATCCAAACAGGCAGTGTTTTTTATTTCAACTGTAGCGATTGATAAAGTGTCAATGCCAGGCTTACCGTCATGGTTGTGAGTCCTAAGTCCAGGTGAAAAACAATTACCAATTTGTTTCACTGTTGCGAGACAAGGGTTTGTTTTAGTCCTAATGGAACACCTCCAATAAACAATGCCCTTTTTCACCTCTTTTTTGGTATAAGCATAACCGGCATTGTCAACTAAACGATTCTTTCCATGTTGTGTGCCACCAGAGATAATTCTATATTCTGGGATGAAATTGCTATCATTTATTTGGACATCACCAATTGGCTCTGCTTGTTGGTAACTTTCATTGAGAGGAGACGGTCTTGTGAATTCATTTGGCTCTGTTTCGTTGGCTATAATAGTGTCGACATCATATAATGTATCAGGATCTGTATCGATTAAAATAGTATCTGCTTCAAAGGGGTCGTTTTCATTAGTTTCTTCATCCAAAATGGCTGTAGCATTACTGGTAGACGGTGAACTACAATCATGGCACCGCCAATCATTTAAAACCTCTGAGCCTTTATTCATCCGACGGTAAAAAGTCTGTGAGATATTGGTTTGGCAAGTTCTGTGTTGCCATCTATGACAAAAATCACATTGTAGGCTTTCCTGTCTCTCTCTGCACAACCTTGCACAATATACGCAAAGTGCAGGTTCCATGATGACTGACTCCAGAATGAAAAAGATGAATGAAAGGTTTTAGCGCGCCGAAGGCGCCCAGGGACGATGTGGGATTTACAAATCCCTTGCGACCCGGTTAACCTTTTTTTTTTTTTTTTTTTTTTTTTTTTTCTTTCTCTTGGATCACACAGGCCTAGCTTTTCTATTGCCCAAAATGGAGTCTGAGGGGGGTTATGCACGCGGTTAGAATACCCGGCAGTTTACGCTGGAGTGTTAGATGGTCAATACTCAATCCCTCAATGCCTTTTAAAACTATAAGAGAGCGAGCTCTATTCGGTTCCAGTTCGGTGATGGTAGAGGTTTGAGTCCCACCATGGTGGCGAGCCAGAATGTTGTGCGATGGCAAGTTTAAAGGGAAGAAGAGAAAAGAAAACCAAACAGCAACGCCGGTTTGGTAGCGGCCCCGGTATATGACCATAGCGGTTACAAAAAAGAAGTGGAGAAAGCTCCAACAGTTTAGTTTTAAGAAACCGGGAGTCATCCATCAAGCCTTCTGGGAGATAGGATGCCGTATGTGATTTGAGGTATCTGGTTATCCTTCGGGAATTCCAAATGACCTCCTCCACCCCCCCCCCCCCCCCCCAGAAAAAAAAAAAAAAAAAAAAAAAAAAACACTCACTGACACACACCCTCAAGCCCTTAAAAGGGCTGTTAAATCTTTATTCAAATGTTTATTTATATCAAATGTACACTCGTTCCCAGCCAGACAAGCTTGTTTCAATCCTTGCCTAGCGTTTGGTGGTTTCTTGTATATGTTGCAGAAAGGTAGGTTGCACCAATTCCCCCTACGCTTTGTCTACCATTTCCATGCGTCTTCTTGATAAGAGTGTTGCAAGAAAATTTGAGAATGTTCAGTTAGAAAAGTAAAAGGTAGAGAGAAAGATAGGTATCCGCTATTGTATATTGTGCCTGCTGTGTGATTGTTGCTATGGATGGGGTAAGGGGTGTGTTTCTTCGGAGCCCACTCCCCACACGCAGAGTTGCGAGGCAATCCTCACAGACTCAATCCTAAAGATCTCAATGAGTAGCGAGGCAATCCTCACTGACTCCACGCAGTTTAATTCTATTGAGTAATTTTAATTTACTGTGGATTATTTTGTTTTTCTGTTTAGGGTTCGGTGTACGTTCAGCTTCACCATTGATTCACTATCCTGGAGTATGTGGAGGGTTTTGTTATATAGATCTTATTAAACGCGTTTCAATCGCGCTTCAGCAGAGTTGCGAGGCAGTCCTCACAGACTCTATCCTAAAGTTCCCAATGAGTAGCGAGGCAATCCTCACTGACTCCAACACAATATTGGGACAGATTTATCATAATTCAACTAGCTTGGGGATTCTTTGATATTGAAAACAATGCTCGAGATCAAAAACCGATTGATATCTTTTCAATAACAATGTTCAAAGGTAATCTATTAATCACAAACTCTCTTCGCAACAATAAAGCAGATTAGTAAGTTAACTGGTATTCAAAAACAATATACCTGCCGATTTGCAATGCCAAAATGATCATTACTGTACAAACAAACACAAACAGTGCATCAAAAAGTTTGCATTGTGATTAAATTACTGTCCAAACAACCTTTTCTGAGAGACAGTTGAGTGAGTGATGTCAAACAGTAAAACAGACCAGTCAGTGACATGTGTAACTCAAACTCAAACCTCTACCATCGCCAAGCTGGAACCGAATAGAGCCCACTCTCCAATAGTCTTAATGGCGTTGAGGGTTTGGTCTTTGACAATCTATCACTCCAATGCAAACTGCCGGGAATTCTAACCGCGTGCATACCCCTTCAGACTCCATTTGAGGCCATAGGAAAGCTAGGCCTGTGTGATCCAAGATCCAAGTGAAATAAAATAAGGCTAACCGGGTCGCAAGGGATTTGTAAATCCCACATCGTCCCTGCGCGCCTTCGGCGCGCTAAAAACCTTTCATTCATTCATTCATGTGTAACTATCGCAGTTCTCAGATGACAAAGGCATTTGGACAGCCAGCAAGTCCAGAAACATAATTAAAAATCGTCTGCAGGATACCATTCGCGATCTTGAAAGCTGGTGTGCCCTGTGGCGCATCAAACTCAATGCCGCCAAAACTCAAAAAGTTACGTTCTTCAAAAAGCAAAGGAAAAAACCAGTCCCGAGTATCGATCTCCAGTTATACGATCACAAACTAGAAGCAAACAAAGAGGCCAATTTTTGGGGATTTATCCTAGATAGCAATCTCAGTCTAAACAGTCACGTAAACTCCATTACGGTTAGAGCTACTAAACGTATCAATTTTCTGAAGATGATCAGAGGTAGAAATTGGGGAGCAAACAAAGATGTGCTTCTCAAGCTCTACAAAACATTTATACGTCCGGTACTAGAATACGGTGCCATAATAACAAGCGACCTAAGCAAAACCAACATTCAGAAGCTACAGAGGGTTCAAAATTATGCCCTGCGAGTGGCACTATGCAAACCGAAATGGACACCAATAAAGGAACTTCACGAGCTAGCAAAAATAGAAACTATTGATACGCGATTAAAAGACCTACAAACCAAAACCCTCAACAGACTCCAAGATAGTGAATTAATGGTTGAGTTGAACGAACACCGATCCCTTAACAGAAAAACAAAATAAGTTTCCAGAAAATAAAAAAAAAAAAAAAAAAAAAAAAAAAAAATAATAATAAAATGAAAATAAAATAAAAATTATACAATATAACTAAATCGCGTGGAGTCAGTGAGGATTGCCTCGCTACTCATTGGGAACTTTAGGATAGAGTCTGTGAGGACTGCCTCGCAACTCTGCTGAAGCGCGATTGAAACGCGTTTAATAAGATCTATATAACAAAACCCTCCACATACTCCAGGATAGTGAATCAATGGTGAAGCTGAACGAACACCGAACCCTAAACAGAAAAACAAAATAATCCACAGTAAATTAAAATTACTCAATAGAATTAAACTGCGTGGAGTCAGTGAGGATTGCCTCGCTACTCATTGAGGTCTTTAGGATTGAGTCTGTGAGGATTGCCTCGCAACTCTGCGTGTTGGGAGTGGACTCCGAAGAAACACACCCCTTACCCCATCCATAGCAACAATCACACAGCAGGCACAATATACAATAGCGGATACCTATCTTTCTCTCTACCTTTTACTTTTCTAACTGAACATTCTCAAATTTTCTTGCAACACTCTTATCAAGAAGACGCATGGAAATGGTAGACAAAGCGTAGGAGGAATTGGTGCAACCTACCTTTCTGCAACATATACAAGAAACCACCAAACGCTAGGCAAGGATTGAAACAAGCTTGTCTGGCTGGGAACGAGTGTACATTTGATATAAATGAACATTTGAATAAAGATTTAACAGCCCTTTTAAGGGCTTGAGGGTGTGTGTCAGTGAGTGTTTTTTTTTTTTTTTTTTTTTTTTTTTGGGGGGGGGGGGGGGGGTTGGGGTGAGGTGGAGGAGGTCATTTGGGATTCCCGAAGGATAACCAGATACCTCAAAATCACATACGGCATCCTATCTCCCAGAAGGCTTGATGGATGACTCCCGGTTTCTTAAAACTGAACTGTTGGAGCTTTCTCCACTTCTTTTTTGTAACCGTTATGGTCATATACCGGGGCCGCTACCAAACCGGCGTTGCTGTTTGGTTTTCTTTTCTCTTCTTCCCTTAAACTTGCCATCGCACAACATTACATTCTGGCTCGCCACCATGGTGGGACTCAAACCTCTACCATCGCCGAACTGGAACCGAACAGAGCTCGCTCTCTAATAGTTTTAAAGGCGTTGGGGGATTGAGTATTGACCTCCTAACACTCCAGCTTAAACTGCCGGGTATTCTAACCGCGTACATAACCCCCTCAGACTCCATTTTGGGCAATAGGAAAGCTAGGCCTGTGTGATCCAAGGAAAAAAAAATAAGGTTAACCGGGTCGCAAGGGATTTGTAAATCCCACATCGTCCCTGCGCGCCTTCGGCGCGCTAAAACCTTTCATTCATTCATGTGTAACGCCCCTGGAGATGTCAATCATTTTCCGTTGTTTCTCCAATCAGGGCACTAATGGGATTGCATTTACTCAGACAAGAAAAAAATGTTACTTTTTACACATTTGGATTTTGGGATTCAGTGCATAATATTCTTACTTTTCGGGTGAGTCTGTAAAAAATTACTTAATTTTTGTTTATTTTTCCCTAATAAAATATTTTTTTTTCAGCGGCCGATTTGACCCAAATTGTCGCGGCCGATTCGTCCGAAATTGCAGCGGCCGATTTGGCTGGCGGTCGATATGATCGGTAGCCCTGTTGACCCAGCAGGATTCTGGGACGTTTCGCTCCATCACCACTTAGCTCTGGGGCTTTTCGTCGGAAAGTTACAATAAATCGAATCGAACCCACAGGCACCCGACGTATTATGGGATTTTATCAATTTTAATAAAATATATATTATATTATCAATACTAAAAAAGTAAAGGTATGACACTTCCCAGATCGAAATTTTCAACAATCTCTCAAATAGCGAATATCTCGTCGATCTCACTCAAATAAACGACAAAATGTCGTGTAATTCGCGGAGCCACTCAGATTTCGAGCCCAAGATTGACGAAATCGGACTTTTATTCGCATTTATTTCACTTTTTATCGATTGAAACGACGGAGACGTCTATCCACCACCGTTCAGTTCCGGTACACAAGCAAATTGAAGCAATGACTGCAACGCCGCGCCGAAAGGAAATGATTTGGCGCGCCGAAGGCGCGCAGGGGCGGTATGGGGGACAAGCCCCTTTCGACCCTCGGTAGCTGTATATGATGGTTGTCGCATGTCTAGGCGTGTCGAAGGAGGAAAAGGATCCGGTACTCAGCAGGTGTCTCCAGTTGTTGGTGGGCGGTCTCGCTGGCTGATGTCGGTTGGACCCTCGGGTGAGGACCAGTGTGGGAGGTTGGGTCCTCTCACAAAGGTACTACCTCTCCCCGAGGGTGCAGTCGATCTGGATTTTCGGGCAAGTATAGTCTGCCGCTTCGAGGATGATAATGAGTGATGGCCATCACTGGCAAGTATAATCTGCCTCAGGCTGTCTCTGTTATAGTTGGACTCTTTGAAGGAAAACAACAACGACCCCTTTCGGGGACCACCAAGAAGAAGACCCGAACTTCCCTGGTTCGGGAGCAGGCCTGCATTGTAATCCTATTGGGTTGGGACAAAAAGATGCGCAATGCGCTTACAAAAAGGGGCAGAGGCGGGACGCAGGACCAACGCTCGCCTCCCTTAAAGTGGTTGACCACTTTTAGGGATGGAGCGGAGGGTGTTCTGGAACCGTGGTGTGACTGTTTCCATAACGGTTAGACTGTCTGTAGCGGTTATTGGGGTGCTGGTCCAAAAACATCTTCTGTGTACCTGCTTAAAAGAAGAAAGTAGAATTAGTATTCATTAGAATATGTAAACTGTAAAGATAAAAGTAGCACACCTTTAGTTGCGTGTCCTTGTGGTGTCTGCTGTGTGTGGGTGGAGAGTATGGAATGCACGAATCTTTACATTCGTAAGGGCAGTAACATACTCTCGTGTGGTATTGTGCTGTGTGTTCATTGGTCGTCTACTTATAGCCACAACTGTGGGCATCTTTTTCCAAAGGTATGTTATCTCGGGACATAATTATGGCTTGTGGTTATCTGTGCCAAACAGCAATTGATGGTGTACACTTTACCCTTGCCCAAGAATTAAGCAAACTGCATTCTTTGACATATTGGAAAATAAATTTCCCTGGGAGGCCCTCAGATCCTCATGAAAGTGGGCCCAGAGAGAGGAAATTAGGGTACCAGGGCTTATTCTATGACGGGCCACCTTTCCAAAGTGCCTGGATATTCATGGTGATGCTGAAATCACAAGCAATGAATGATGGGGTGGGGGGGGGTGGGGGAGGGGGGGGTATTCAGGTGACAGTGGCCTTTTTAACTTCAGTCCCTTTACAAATCTGACCCTAAGTTCATGTATTGTTTTTATAAATGCCTCTGAAAATAAAGTAAAAACCAAGAGAAAAACTTAGATAGATAAATTTTGTCTAGACTGATATAATGAAACTTGATTAAATTTAATTTGTTATCCCCTGCACATGATAAAATTATTTAACTGGTCCAGTGCTGTGTTTTTCAATTTCAAATGATGTTTTGAGACATGACATTTTTTTTCTCTGAAAAAGTTCACTCGAACAATTATGTCGTTTTTTCTGTAAATATTTATTATTTCAAATAGTTTCTTTTCTTTTATTGGAGAGTGTCCATTGGCACTGTCCAATAATGGAAAATAAAATATTTCATTCGAATACACTTTCTATTATTTCCGAAAAAATACCGACACCTTACAGGGATTGCAAAGGCACTATAGTGACTTTCAGAACTTTTCAGTAAGGCCATGATCTAGTGGCTTCCAGCACTCAGCCAGTTGACTGATTGAGTGCAAGAAGCCACCATCAGGGCTCTACTGAAAAGTACTGAAGGCCTCTTTTGTGGCTTTATAATGTTTGCACTAATTTGTTTCTGTCTCAGCAGAAGAAAAAAATATTAATATGAAAATATTTTGTTACAATTTATTGGAGAGCACCAACAGTCACTTTCTAATAAATTGCAACAAAACAATTATTTATGAGCAATATCGTGCTAAACCAAGGCTTCTTTTGCTGGTAGTGTGATTGGCATCTTTGAAAGGGGTGGGCAGTTGTATGGGCCATTTTTTCAGATACCTATTACAGTGTTTAAGGAATGAGGTTTGCATGCCAAAAGTCTCCAAAGCAACAACAATGTGGACAAAAAACTCAAGGCAAAAAACCCTGACATACTTTTTTCAGAAATTATAAAAGGGAAATTGGAAACAGATGTTTGCAGCGTGAGATAATTTCTACATTTCACATCATATCTTGGGAAGCTCTTTCCGAGAGTTACCCCAAAAATGATGTGAAGGTTGGAATTAATTATTATCACTAAAGAGAGAAAAACTCAAGAGATATTTTCACCCTACAATTTACTTCTAACACAAATAAATAAATTGATCTTTTGTCAATTTGTCATGGGGATTTTTTGGTTTATAGGACTTTTGGTGCTGTGAAACATTTTTTCCATTCCCCCCCCCCCCACCCCCCTCCCATTTTTCAAGTGGACTTTTGACAGAAATGTAAAGTTTATAGAGTGCTGCCATTACCCATTTCAAAAGAGAGAGGGATAACTCTTTCCACACTTTTCCCGATGATAAATGAAGAATTCCATTATTTGCTTTCAAATCAGGGCTTATGACCAATATTGGAAAGAACTTGATGAGCTCTTCTAAAGAGGGACAATAAGAACTGTTTTATGAAACAAAAACTGAAAATATATTAAAGTTTGAATGATGAATAGCACATGTTGCATTTTTAAGTCAATTTTATTTTTTCATGTTTTTCTGACTGTATTCTACAAGCACCATTGATTGGGAGGGGCCCAAGAAACAAACACATTTTGGTCAAAACTGTTCAAACTTTTGAAGAAATCTTTGAAATGTAGGTCGACACCAGTAATTATAATGCTTATGTAATCTATTCACACCAATGACAATTAATCCACATCAAAGACATTTCATTCCACACCAGACTCAAAGGACTCCACTCAACATGTACAGCAACTTACAAAACCAGTTGCAAATGCAAACATGTGGAATTCCTTGTATGAAATATCTTTCTGATATGGTTCCTCTTCATTAATACCACCATTTCCTGACAGTTAGTCTCAGAAAGGGTATCCGGACAAAATACCCTCGGACAAAATACCCTTAGGACATAATACCCTCAAAAAATACCCTTAGGACATAATACCCTCAATGGGTAGGACAAAATACCCTCGGACAAAATACCCTCAGACCAAATGTATATAAAGTTGGATTTTTGGTGTTGGGGGTGGGGGGGGGGGTGGTGGGGTAATTGCATCTAAGGCACTAGCCAGTGTTTTGTTTGAAATAACAAGTACCAATATTTTATCCTACAATCTCAGAAAGTTACTTACCAAGATTTAGTGTCATGATCTGGTATTTAAGAGAAAGAGAGATCATTCGCAATAGCTTATAATTAATTATTTTAAGTGGTATCCAGAAAATGTTCATGAACATACAAGTCTTGGAAATTGTAGGATAAAATACCCTCGGACAAAATACCCTTAGGACATAATACCCTCAAAAAAATACCCTTAGGACATAATACCCTCAATGGGTAGGACAAAATACCCTCGGACAAAATACCCTCAGACCAAATGTATATATTCAATTGCCATCTGCCATTGGTATTGTGCTTCATATCTATTTAGTTTAACCCTTTACCTAACCTGAAAAGCAGACGACACTTGCAAAAATAATTCTTGAATAACTAATTTTTTTGTCTCAAAAACATAGGTTATGACCCCTCGTTGGAACGAGCTCGACGAGCTCGTTCCAACGAGGGGTCATAACCTATGTTTTTGAGACAAAAAATGAAAAAGCAGTGAAAATTAATTGGCGATTTTTTAGAATAGCGCTGGCCGGTTATGGCCGTTAGGTAAAGGGTTAATAAAATTTTTTAAAAATATTGGTACTTGTTATTTCAAACAAAACACCGGCTAGTGCCTTAGATGCAATTACCCCCCCCCCCCCCCCCCCCCCCCCCCCCAACACCTTAAATCCAACTTTATATACATTTGGTCTGAGGGTATTTTGTTCGAGGGTATTTTGTCCTACCCATTGAGGGTATTATGTCCTAAGGGTATTTTTTTAAAAATTTTTTGAGGGTATTATGTCCTAAGGGTATTTTGTCCGAGGGTATTTTGTCCGGATACCTTGGAAAAAATGTCCATGGAATCATATAATCACAAATTATAGCAGCTGGAAAAATGAACTGAACACTTTAAACAGTGTTTTTCTTTTGTTATACAGCATGTAAACTGAACATTTTGAAACAGAAAAACTGGAAATAAGATGCTGGATAGATAACTACATTAAAAATTTTGATCTCATTTTTTCCTTATTACAAATATTATTTGAACCGTGACATCATTTCATTGGAAGCTCTCTTCAAGAGCTTCCCAGGAAAGGCTGTCAAGGATTGGATTATAAACAAGGGAAAAATGTAATGGAAATTTTCTTGTGGTTAATAAGCTGAAAAGTTGCTTGGTCTTTTTTGAAGAGCAATAATTAGTTAGTGGGTGGAAATACTACACCTCCCCCAATTTCCACTACACTTTATTTATTGGTGTTTTAGGTCACATATTTCTGCACAATGGCTAATCATGACCTCGACAGTTTTACGGGTGGAGGAAGCCGGAGTACCGGAGAGAACCACCGAGCAACGACGAGCAGCTGTCAGCTCTCCAACATCGTAACTCTGAACTCTGCACCGCAGCACAGGCAGGGTTAGATTGGTTGAAGACATGCGCACCATCGACGTGCAGTACGCCTCAGTACACAGCGTCATCGTGCCCCCATGTAGGCAATCGTGGTGAAGTGTCTTGCCCAAGAACAGTTGCCGCAGGTGGGATTCGAACCGAGGACCTCTCGGCTTGCAGCCTGCACCTCTACCAACTGAGCTACCGCGCCCCTTCGGACAACTACATACTGTCATTGATTAAGGATTGACTAAGGATAATTAAGAAAACATTTATTTACTGATAAGCACTTTATCTGATAAAAAAATATTTATACGCATAACAAAAAATACTGGTTTATAACATGTCAGTTTATAAAATACATGTATCAACAAGCCAGAAAATAAGCAGACTATCATCTGAAAAATGAGGTTCCCAGAGGCTGAATTTGGTGATGCTACCCTGCACAGCAGGATAGCATCACTAAATTTACCCTCTGTGAACCTCAGTCTGAATTAAGGTCTCAAACATAAACAGAAAGGGGTACCCAGAGGATAAACTGACCCACTGTATGGAATAGCATCAGCAAATTCCCCCTCTGGGGACCCCATTCTACAACTGACAGACTGCTTATTTTCAGGCTTGAATATCAATAACAATGAATACATTTATAAATATATCAAATTATTGATATAGAATTATTATAAAAGTAGAACGCATGAGTTGGTCTAAGGAGAATTAGTCTTTTGGGAATTGGTCTAGTGGGAATGAACCAAGCAGGGTTAGCATTGGTTGAAGACAGGTGCACCATCGACGTGCAGTACGCTTTACTGCACAGCATCACCGTGCCCCCAGTGGGCAATGGGGGTGAAGTGTCTTGCCCAAGGACACAACGCGATTTCCGCAGGTGGGATTCGAAACGAAGACCTCTCGGCTTGCAGCCTGCACCTCTACCTACTGAGCCACCGCGCCCCCACCACACACACATACATACAAAACATTACATCCCACATTGTGTAGGCGCATTAGACTGTTTATCAGTGACAGCGCATCTTACATTTATTGCCCAAAATTGCAAACTGAATCAAATTTTCAGTCTGCTCTCTGCCACAGGCACTCGACGTATTATCACAGTTTATCAATTTTAATAAAATTAAAATTGATAAAATCTGATAATGCGTCGAGTGCCTGTGCTCTCTGCAGTCCTCTTGATAGATACAAGGGGAGGGGGGGGGGGGGGGGGGCATTAGCTGAAATTTAGGTGTTTTGTTCTTTCTACTCATAAAATGTCGAGACTTAGGTTCTTTGAGAAAATCCACTCCTTCTGGGTTTAGATAATATTCAATAAACCCTTTGGAGGATGTTTCAAATTGAATTGTTCACTTCCTTCAGATTGTCGATGCACAGAGGTCAGCTTAAACACAAGAAATCTAAGTTCTTCTGCAGATATGATGAAGTCTCATGGGTCATTAAAATTCACATTGGGTACCGGTCGCAGCTGAAAGAAATCTCCACACAAAATCATCTGAATATCTCAAAAAGCATTTCGGTGATTCCCTCTTGTCTCCTTACAAAATTGTGTCTATTTGTCGAAATACTTTCAGGGAAAGCATAGATGCTTCGTCGATAATAATCACATCTGTGGACAACATCCTCTCTTTTACATCATGATAATTGTCATCAAACTTGATTTTCTGTATTAAAAATGCGTCAGAAAATCTGTCGTCCGCCAAAACAAAAAATCTGTGAACAGTCATTGAACCGCGGGACAAATTTGTGCTTGCCATACCTGTTGTACCCAGTGTATAAACGTTTTTTTTCATATGTGTCAGTCCAATGTTGATCTTATTCAGGTAAAATGTTTTCCCATTCCAGCCTGTCCGGTTATTATAATATTGTGGCCTTTTTCAGCAGCAATTGCAATTTCTGAAAGCGACATCTTCGAATGAACTTAGTATAAAATGAGCACGTTTTCATTGTTGACTGGGAGTTATATTTAGAGTGAGAAATAATGTGTTGAATTTTATATTGATCAATGAACGCACGGCGTTGCATTCATTGCTTCAATTTGCTTGTGTACCGGAATTGAACGGTGGTGGATAGACGTCTCTGTCGTTTCAGTCGATAAAAAGTGAAATAAATGCGAATAAAAGTCCAATTTCGTCAATCTTGGGCTCGAAATTTGAGTGGCTCCGCGAATTACACGACATTCTGTCGTTTATTTGAGCGAGATCGACGAGATATTCGCTATTTGAGAGATTGTTGAAAATTTCGATCTGGGAAGTGTCATACCTTTACTTTTTTTAGTATTGATAATTAAACAATAACATGATTTTGGAGGGCATTATGGTTCGTGAGCGGCCCTGCATCGATGTTGAACAGCCCGAGGGTTTATTAAAGGCCCGAGACGAAGTCGAGGGCCGTTAATAAGCCCAAGGGCTGTTCAACATCGACGCAGGGCCGCTCACGAACCATTATGCCCGACAACAATCATGTTATTACTATTATTATCACTACGTAATTTGTAATTTTACACATTTCCAAAATGATATCCCAGCAATCAAAAGACACAAAATTTAATAAAACAGAAACATTTTATTTGGGACCACGTAACTCAAAGAACGTTTTGAAAATGTTTTGATGATGTCAGTCACTTAGGAACACCATAATAGTAATTAATAGTGCAGTTATTCAAAGTTGCACCAGCCATCACAGCCACAACATGGCGAAAGCATCAACTTTTCCTTGCGAGTTCTCGCCTCATTTCTAAATTTTCAATTCTGAAAGACGTCACGTGACAAGAGGACCGATAATGAATTTTGTTTTCCATTAGCGGCCCTCCTATCACGTGACTACCGAGCAATAGAGGATATGATTGCCCGTTAAATCGACATTAACGCAGTAGGAAACGCCCTGCAAAGTGGTAATAATATAATATATATTTTATTAAAATTGATAAAATCCCATAATACGTCGGGTGTCTGTGATCGAACCGAAATGTTTTTTTATGCACCGAGGGCGCGCATGGACGGTGTGGGGAAAGCCCCTCTCGACCCTCATGAACAGTATAATATTTCCACTAATTTTGAGATATCATTATCAGCATCATGTCTGAACGGTGTAAAGGTGAAGAGGAAGGGTGTTGACAATCCATATTGTTCCTTATAAAAATGTACCATGGTACGTCCAGGGTATTTTGGGATTTACCATGGTTTACCATGGTACTTTTGTATAAGGGGTGGTTCTTCAGGCAAGTATAATCTGCCACTTATTATGTTTTAAATTAGACCTTCATCGGCAAGTACAGTCTTGGGCTCTGTAACTGGCGTGTACGGATCTTTGACTGACACTGAAAACCCGAACAACGGACCTTGACAAGGTACCACCAACCTGAACATTCCTGGTTCAGATAACAGGCCTACTATACCTTAATGGGCCGGGACCTGAAGTGCACTGAAGAAGCATATTACAAAAAAATGGTCGAGAAAGCGGGACGCATGGCCAACGGTCGCCTCTCCGGGGGTGGGTGCCCATCTCTTAGAATGGAGTGAAGGATGTGCTGAAGCCGTAACGGTTATTAAGTTGCCATAGCGGTTATTGAAATCCATATCGGTTATTGGGGAAAAGGGTAGAAGAAGAAGGACAGTAAAAAAATCTTAGAGTAAAAGCAGCAAAAGATAGAGGAGAGGAAGAAAATGTGCAGAAGGAAAGTTAGCTGCCTTTCTGGAGGTGTCATATGTCTTTGTCTAATGTTTTTCAGGCAAGTATAGTCTGCAGTTAGATAAGTGTTGGAGCCATCACTGACAAGTATAGTCTACCTCTAGATAAGTATTGGAGCTATCACTGACAAGCATTGTTTGTCGCTAGATAAGTAAAGCATTGTTTGCCGCTAGATAAGTATTGGAGCTATCACTGACAAGAATAGTCTGCTGCTAGATAAGTATTAGAACTATCAGTGGCAAGTATAGACTGCCGCTAGATAAGTGATGGAGCTATCAGTGACAAGTATAGTCTGCCGCTTACATAGATTATGAATTGGAGGGGACTGAGTACGGACCCCTCGGATGTGCCGGCTACGAGTGGGACGCTTTCGGATATTTCTCTGTTGACTCTTGCTTTGATTTTTCGATCATTGAGGAAGGAGGAGAGAAGACTATTTAGTTTTATGGGGAGGTCGAGTTTTAAGAGTTTGTATTTAATGCCGTTGTGCCAGACTGAGTCGAATGCTTTTTCTACATCGAGTAGAATGGCGGCACTGAGATTATTGTTATCGATGGCGTTTTTCATGAGTTTTGCTAGGCGATAGATGTGTTCCATGCCTTCCCCGTGGTGTCTTTTGGCCCGTTGCCAATCATTGAAAACGTTGGTGTCTTCGAGGCAATGATTCTTTCGCCGAAGCAGATAAAGCGGCTGATTGGGCGGTAATTGGCTGTGATGGGGATGATTAGGTCGTTGTTGTCGGAATCAAAGGAGGCGTCACGGAATTCCTGGTTTACACAGTAGCGATCGCGTTCATGACTGAGTCGTCGTTGTCTGGCCTTGTATGAGGTCGATGCATGTTGTTCCGCAAACGCATCGGCTTTTTATTTGTCGCTGGCGGCGGGAATACCATCCGCTTTTTGAGGGGCTTGGGCCACTTGGCCACTCTGGGGTTGTTTTTGTCGGCCTGTGGACACCTTGGAGGTGTCCCAGAATTTTTTAGCGTCTTTTGTTTCGTTTAGGTTCGATGTGGCCCGTTCCCAGTAAGTTGTTGTTCGACCTCAAGTGCTTCTTTCACTTTGCCGTGAAGACGATTGTAGACCTTCTTGAGTTCCACTCGCTTAGTGGGGTCCTTTTTCTGATTTGACTTTGTGGAGGGCTTTTCGCTTTTTTAGCTTAACTGAATAAAGTCAAGATAAGCTATTGCCATCACGCGTGCGGAAGTCTGTTAGTCTATGAGTCTGTTCACATTTTCCTTTAGCACGGGCTACACCCCGCAGTCTTGTCTGATCGTCACGACGTTTCATATGCAGGTTTTGGGCCATGTCTAGATGAGAACGCCCCCCTTTGGTCACGATCGATCAACGGTATGGCTGCCCGAGCCCAAAACCCGAAAACCATTAGCACAGTCTACAGGTCGTATTTATGAAGGAATTTCATTGTAATTTGGTAGGATGCTTCTGTATAATGTCTAGATGAGAACGCCCCCTTTTGAGCATGATCTGTCAACCGTGATGGCTGCCCAAGTCCGAAACCCCAAAACTTTTAGCACAGTCTACAGGTCATGTTTAATATGGAGGGATTTCATTGTAACTTGGTAGGATGACTCCTTATAATGTCTAGATGAGAATTTTCCCATTTGGGCGTGATCTGCCAACCGTGACGACTTCCTGAGCCCAAAACCCGAAAACCTTTATCACAGTCTACAGGTCATATTTATTGAGGAATTTCATTGTAACATGTGGGTTGACATCATATAATGTCGAGATGAGAAAGTCCCCTTTTGGACGCGATTGGGCAACTGTGGCGGCTACAGGGGCTCGAAGCCCGATAACCCTTAGGTCAGTCTACAGGTCATATGTATTAAGGGATTTCATGGTAACTTGGCAGGATGACTCCAAATAATGTCTAGATGAGAACATTCCATTTTGATCGCGATCATTCAGCCTTGATGGGTGCCCGAGCCCAAAAACCTTTAGCATAGAGAAAAGGTAATATTTATGGAAGGATTTCATTGTAATCTGTTAGGTTGACTCCTTATAATGCGTAGATGATGACATCCCCTTTTGGTTGTGATTGGTCAGCTGTGATGGCTACAGGTGCCCGAAGCCCGAAAACCTTGAGCACAGTCTACAGGTCATATTTATGAAAGGATTTCATTGTAACTTCGTAGGATCTCTCCAGATGATGTCCAGATGAGATTGTCCTCTTTGCTTGCGATTATTCAACCATGATGGCTGCCCGAACCCGAAGCCCGAAAACCTTTAGTACAGTCTACAGGTCATATTTATGAAGGGATTTCAATGTAACTTAGTAGGCTGACTTCATATAATGTCTAGATGAGAACGTCCCCTTTTGGACACGATTGGGCAACTGTGACGGCAACAGGGGCATGAAGCCCGAAAACCCTAGCACAGTCTACAGGTGATATTTATGAAGGGATTTCATTGTACCTTGGTAGGATGACTCCAAATTATTTCTAGATGAGAACGTCCCCTTTTGGTCGCGATCATTCAGCCTTGATGGCTGCCTGAGCCCAAAACCCCAAAACATTTAGCATAGTCTATAGGTCATATTTATGGAAGGATTTCATTGTAACCTGTTAGTTTGACTTCATATAATGCCTAGATGATGACATCTCCTTTTGGTCGTGATTGGTCAGCTGTGACGGCTTCAGGGACCCGAAGCCCGAAAACTTTGAGCACAGTCTACAGGTCATATTTATGAAGGGATTTCATTGTAACTTCGTAGGATCACTCCAGATGATGCCCAGATGAGACTGTCCCCTTTTGGTTGCGATCATTCAACCATGATGGCTGCCAGAGCCCAAAGCCCAAAAAACCTTTAGCACAGTCTACAGGTCATATTTATTAAGGGATTTCATTGTAACTTGGTAGGTTGACTTCATATAATGTCTAGATGAGAACGTCCCCTTTGGACACAATTGGGAAACTGACGACTACAGGGGCCCGAAGCCCGAAAACCTTTAGCACAGTCTACATGCCATATTTATGAAGGAATTTCAATGTAACTTGATAGGATGACTCGTTTTGGAATAATTTCACTGTAATTTGGTAACTTTCGTCGTTATACGTTAAATGTGAGGGCCACATACATTAACTGTGAGGTCATACTAACCCACCCCTCAGCTCTTCATTACAGTGTACACCTCATATTATTTCTATCAAAATCATAGCATACAGGGAACAGAAATGAACATATTCCCAATTGTCAGATTTCTTGTCTTATTTCATAATCATTTCATAAACATTGAACATTATCCTTTTCATCAAACACAACACACAAGTTAAGCTACAGTGTCATTGACACTTTCATTTAAAAAACTGAAACCGAAACCGTCGACATCCCATAATCTAAGGTTTTTCGTTTTTTATTAAATACTCTCTTCCTGCAGAAATTCACAGAATGTAGCCATCCCAGAGTAGTGAGAGTACCCAGACACTGCCAATGGCAGTGTCTGGGTACTCTCGCTACTCTGGGAAGGCTACATTCTGTGAATTTCCGACATTTCAATTCAGTTGTGTTTGCAGCTTTCCTCAAGTTGCGTGTAGGTGTCAGACCTCGAAAAATGGCCAAGCACAATAAAAATTCTGTATATATTTAGGTAATTATTATATTGGCCTTCCTGATTCTTCATGTATTGTAGCTTATTTCGGGCATTCATTGAGTTTCACTCAATTTCACTACCATTCAGTTATGACTCCGAACATAAGAATGAGTTTTATTGAATTTTACTTGGCCTCATGAACAAACCGAAAACCGAAGCGAACCGAGGGTTTTACTCCACCTGAAAAACCGAAACTGAACAAGAAATTTAAAAACCTACAGCTCTAACAGAGGGTAAATTTAGTGATGCTACCCTGTTGTACACAGGCCTAAAGCCGAAAACTTTCAGCGCAGTCTACATATTAATGAAGGGATTTCAATGTAACATGATAGGATGACTCGTTTTGGAATAATTTCACTGTATTTTGGTAACTTTTGTTGATATACGTTAACTGTGAGGGCCACATACATTAACTGTGAGATCATATTAACCCCACCCTCTGCCCTTTAGTAAAGTGTACGTCTCAATTTTATTTAAAACATAGCATACAGGGAATAGAAATGAACATATTCCCAATTGTCAGATTTCTTGTCTTATTTCATAATCATTTCATAAACATTGAACATTATCCTTTTCATTAAACACAACACACAAGTTAAGCTACAGTGTCACATTGGTGAGAGTAAGAGGGTAAATTTAGTGATGCTACCCGGCTGCTGTACATTGACACTTTCATTTTTATTAGGGAGAGTGTGCTTTCTAAGATGGTTCGTCCCCTGGGGCGCACTTCCTCTTTGGGGCAGATTTCATCTAGGATGGAGCTAGGTGATTACTTCGCTGAGGTCGACGCATTGGTCCTCAATGTCGCTCGCGTTTGATGGTTTGTTTGAGGTTAGTTTGACGAGGAGAATATCGCGATAGAGGTCCCAGTTGATTTTGGTCCGATTCCTGGAGATTTCGGGGGGATAACGGACTGGTCCGGAACCGAAGCTAATTGTGGCATAAACCGGTAGGTGATCGCTGCCTAGGTCGTCAACTCCCACCTTGTGGTTGATAACGTTTTTACTTTGGGAGTAGCTTGTGACTATTAGGTCGAGGATGTATGAACGATGAAGTGGGTGAGAGCTAATGTAGGTTTCGGAGAAGTCTTCGCTAATGACTTGGAAGTTATGGTTCTAGGTAATATCGAAGAAGACATTTCTGTTGCGGTTGGTGGATTTACACCCGAAACACCGGAATTTGGCGTTGAAGTCTCCCATGTAGGTACAGTATTTGTATTCACGTGAGAAAACTTCAAACACCTCGTAGCTGACTGGTTTGTCGGGGGATTGTAGTAACAGATGATTGTTATTTTTTTATTAGTATCAGCTGTTACTTCCGCTGCCACCACCTCAGCATCGAGATGGTCAGAGTAAAGAAATGGGACGCTGTGGGGCAAGCCCCTTTTGACCCACTGTGACTGTTAAGATCTTGTAGCTGGGGCGCTGCGGGGGCAAATCCCTTTCGATTCACTGTGACTGTTTAAGATCCTGTAGCTGTATGTCTGGGCGTGTTGAAAGAGGAAACGGATTCGGATATTCAGCAGATGTCCAAGGCTTATAAGGTTAAGAAGAACGTTCGCTTGTCTTGGTGTTGGTCGTTGACTAAACCCCCGGGTGAGGACCAGAGTGAGAGGGGCCTCTCACAAAGGTGCTACCTCTCCCATAGGGTGTTGTGGTGTTATTTTCGGGCAAGTAAAGTCTGCCACTTTGAAGGTTGATCATCATGCGGTGGAGGGCCATAATTGGCAAGTATAGTCTGCCTCAGGCGTTTGATCGAAGCTGGAGTTGGTTCATTTTTGGATTACAGTCGGGTGTAGCTTTGGATCATGGAGAAAAAACAACAACGGCCCCTTCGGGGACCGCCCATAGAAAGACCCGAACCTCAATGGTTCGAGAGGCAGGCCTGCATTGAAACCTAATTGGCTGGGACAGAAAATGCGCTCTACCGACGCTTACAAAAAGGGGTAGAATCGGGGCGCAGGACCAACGTTCGACTGCCTGGAGGTGGGTGACCACTTCTAGGGATGGAGCAGAGGATCTTCAGAGTACCATATCAGCTATAATTTCCATAGCGGTTACCGGGGTGCTGGCTATCAAAAAGAAAGCAATTCTGTGTAACTGCTAAAAGAAGAAGGCAGAATTAGTATAACTGACAAAAGTATGTGGTGACATTGTGGAGGGCAGCTTGTAAACTACCTGTTTCATATTCCCAGTTTTAGTTTGTTTTAAGACGACGAATTTATAGTGATTTAACTGAGTCGGTGAACGCAGGCCTTCCTGGCAGAAGGTCACGACTGAGCCACTTTTACTGGCTGATTGTTCACCTTCTCTTGTCCAGTTTTACCTTATTTTACGACGTTGAATTATTAATGATTTAGCTGAGTCGATGAAGACAGCTCTTGTATATCGGCACATCCAGCATGCGCTCATGTGAAAATGCACACTGTGTCACATCGAGCACTAGCACACATAGGCACATACGGGTATGTGAGGATACCTATGGTCTGGTATTGTATTATCTGAAGATGCCTATCGAGGATATCTTCTGGAGAATCCCTTTTTGTCGTATGAGGTCATGGGAAAAACCCTCCATGAGTCCTAATTTATTATTCCTCTTGGACTTATTATCCCCGCATTTGAAAAATTGCGGGGATATATTGGTTGTCTCCGTCCGTCCGTCCGTCCGTCCGTACGTCCGGGAATGGTTTCCGACGATAAACTCCTAGGGGTTTCAATTCAAAACATTGAAAGTGTGTTCATGTTCATTCATAGGGTCTGTAGATGTGCATAAAGGTTTTTGATTTTTGATTCGGCCCTCGGGGGCGTAAGGGGCACCACTTTTGTCGTTAGAGGAATGGTTTCCGGCGAAAAACTCCTAGGGGTTTCAATTCGAAACATTGAAAGTCTGTTCATGTTTATTCATAGGGTCTGTAGATGTGCATAAAGGTTTTGGATTTTTTATTCGGCCCTCGGGGGCGTAAGGGGCACCACTTTTGTCGTTAGAGGAATGGTTTCCGGCGAAAAACTTCTAGGGGTTTCAATTCGAAACATTGAAAGTGTGTTCATGTTCATTCATAGGGTCTGTAGATGTGCATAAAGGTTTTGGATTTTTTATTCGGTCCTCGGGGGCGTAAGGGGAACCATTTTTGTCGTTAGAGGAATAGTTTCCGGCGAAAAACTCCTAGGGGTTTCAATTCAAAACATTGAAAGTGTGTTCATGTTCATTCATAGGGTCTGTAGATGTGCATAAAGGTTTTGGATTTTTGATTCGGCCCTCGGGGGCGTAAGGGGCACAAGTTTTGTCGTTAGAGGAATGGTTTCCGGCGAAAAACTCCTAGGGTTTCAATTCGAAACATTGAAAGTGTGTTCATGTTCATTCATAGGGTCTGTAGATGTGCATAAATGTTTTGGATTTTTTATTCGGCCCTCGGGGGCGTAAGGGGCACCACTTTTGTCGTTAGAGGAATGGTTTCCGGCGAAAAACTCCTAGGGGTTTCAATTCGAAATATTGAAAGTGTGTTCATGTTCATTCATAGGGTCTGTAGATGTGCATAAAAGTTTTGGATTTTTGATTCTGCCCCGAGGGGCGCAAGGGGCGCAAGGGGCACCATTTTGGCGTTAGAGGAATGGTTTCCGGAGAAAAACTCCTAGGGGTTTCAATTCGAAACACTAAAAGTGTGTTCATGTTAATCAATAGAAGTTTGTAGAGGTACATAAAGGTTTTGGATTTTTGATTCGGCCCTCGGGGGCGTGAGGGGCACCACTTTTGTCATTAGAGGAATGGTTTCCAGCGAAAAACTCCTAGGGGTTTCAATTCGAAACATTGAAAGTGTGTTCATGTTCATTCATAGGGTCTCTACATGTGCATAAAGGTTTTGGATTTTTGATTCGGCCCCGAGGGGCGCAAGGGGCACCATTTTTGTCGTTAGAGGAATGATTTCCGGCGAAAAACTGCTAGGAGTTTCAATCCAAAACACTGAAAGTGTGTTCATGGTCATTAGTAAGGTCTGTAGATGTGCATAAAGGTTTTGGATTTTTGATTCGGCCCCGAGGGGCGCAAGGGGCACCATTTTTGTCGTTAGAGGAATGGTTTCCGGAGAAAAACTCCTAGGGGTTACAATTCGAAACACTAAAAGTGTGTTCATGTTAATCAATAGGGTCTGTAGATGTGCATAAAGGTTTTGGATGTTTGATTCGGCCCCGAGGGGCGCAAGGTGCACCATTTTTGTCGTTAGAGGAATGGTTTCCGGCGAAAAACTCCTAGGGGTTTCAATTCGAAACATTGAAAATGTGTTCATAGGGTCTGTAGATGTGCATAAAGGTTTTGGATTTTTGATTCGTCTCCGAGGGGCGCAAGGGGCTCCATTTTTGTCGTTAGAGGAGTGATTTCCGGCGAAAAACTCCTAGGGGTTTCAATTCGAAACACTGAAAGTTCGTTCATCTTCATTAATAGGGTCTGTAGATGTGCATAAAGGCTTTGGATTTTTTATCCGGCTTCGAGGGGCACAGGGGGCACCATTTTTGTTGTTAGAGGAATGGTTTCCGGCGAAAAACTCCTAAGGGTTTCAATTCGAAACATTGAAAGTGTGTTCATCTTCATTTATAGGGTCTGTAGATGTGCATAAAGGTTTTGGATTTTTTATTCGGTCCCAAGGGGCGCAAGGGGCACCATTTTTGTCATTAGAGGAATGGTTTCCAGAGAAAAACTTCTAGGGGTTTCAATTCGAAAAACACTGAAAGTGTGTTCATGTTAATCAATAGGGCCTGTAGAAGTGCATAAAGGTTTTGTATTTTTGATTCAGCTTTGGAGGGCGCAAGGAGCACCATTTTTGTCGTTAAAGGAATGGTTTCCGGAAAGAAAACTCCCAGGGTTTCAATTCGAAACACTGAAAGTGTGTTCATGTTAATCAATTGGGTCAGTAGATGTGCATGAAGGTTTTGGTTTTTTAATTCAGCTTCGAGGGGTGCAAGGGGCACCATTTTTGTCGTTAGAAGAATGGTTTCCGGGGAAAAACTCCTAGGGGTTTCAATTCGAAACATTGAAAGTGTGTTCATGTTCATTCATAGGGTCTGTAGATGTGCATAAAGGTTTTGGATTTTTGATTCGGCCCTCGGGGGCGCAAGGGTCACCACTTTTGTCGTTAGAGGAATGGTTTCCAGTGAAAAACTCCTAGGGGTTTCAATTGGAAACACTAAAAGTGTGTTCATGTTAATCAATAGAGTCTGTAGATGTGCATAAAGGTTTTGGATTTTTGATTCGGCTCCGACAATAATCACAAATGCGAATGCGGGGATATACTATAGTGTGCTTTGCACACAAATGACACCCCTCTAGTTTCAGTATTTCACAGCCATATCCCCAGGCACCCCAATTTCGGCACCCCTTTTTGGAAAACATATAGCCTTCGGCACCCCTTTTTGTCGTATGAGACCATGAGGGCTATGTGAAAAGCCATCAGTGAGGCCTCATTTACTATCCCTCATAGCCTCATTTCGTTTGAGGGCACGAGGGCCATGCGAAACGCCCTCAAGGAGGTATAATGTACTACCCCTCTTAGCCTCATCTCGGTATTTAACAGTCATATCCCCTGGCACCCCTTTTTGGAAGACATATGGCCTTCGGCACCCCTTTTGGTCGTATTAGACCATGAGGGCTATGTGAAAAGCCATCAGTGAGGCCTCATTTACTATCCTTCATAGCCGCATTTCGTTTGAGGGCACGAGGGCCATGCGAAACGCCCTCAAGGAGGTATAATGTACTACCCCTCTTAGCCTCATCTCATATCCCCTGGCACCCCTTTTTGGAAGACATATGGCCTTCGGCACCCCTTTTGGTCGTATTAGACCATGAGGGTTATGTGAAAAGCCCTCATTGAGGGATTTTGTCATGACCCTCGTGGTCTCATTTCAGAAAAAAGGGGCCGAAGACAAGTCGTGATGATAAAGTGACCTGATTGGATGATCTCGAGAGACGAAACAAGAACAAGAGGATTCGGAAAAGGCGTACCACCTTACCTGTAACAGGATGATAGGTTAATACTATCAACGGTTAAAATGGGACCTTCAGGGGCATATACCAACCACACTCCACTGCCGTTCTGTACTACCAGACATTAACCCCACGTTCATAATACCGCTTGCTAATATGAAGAATCTGGTGGATTAGTAGAACCAAGTGCCAACAAGAGACCTACAGAGGTATAAAAAGCCTATGCTATAATACCGCTCGAAACTACCAAGCATTACATCCATCCCCACAATACCACTTGACCTACCATAACGTACTACCTATTCCAACCATATAACAAAACAAGACAATCGCTTGGTTAATAGTACCAAAAACTAACAGGGTGCCTCCTGGGGTATATACTGCCCATTCTATACTTCCGTTCTAAACTACCAGGCATTACCCCCACCCCCACCCCACAATACCACTTGACCTGCCATAACGTATTGCCTATACCAGTCATAGAATAATACAAAGCAATCGGTTGGTGAATACTATCGAGGTCAAAAAGGGGACCTACATGGGGTATATACCGTGCATCCCATGCCCCCTTTCGAAACAAACGATTATAATACTGCCTAACCTAACATTAAGAACTACCAATACCAGCCAGATGATAATACAAAGGATTCGGTAGGTTAATAGTAGTAAGTGTGTAATAGACCAACAGACCATTCAACCTGTACTGCCAATCTAAATCACCAAGGACTATACCGCACAATCCCCAGCCCGACAATACTGCTTGACCTATCTATACCCTTCATAGGATAGTATGAAGTTCGATTTGTAGTTGGCCTACCAAAGGGGATATATACCACCCCTACCAGATCTGCCCCACCCAGGATAGACCAACATCTCCTGATCCGAACAACGTTATGCCAGATTGCATAGTGGACAACAGTGGTCAACGTCTCTATGACGTCGCGCGCGCATCATCACTATATATGCAATAGCATACTATATATGCTGAACATACGCCACTTACCGATCTAGCTGGATGGTGCTGACATTTTGCACCGGCAAAAGTTGCACCGGCAAAAGTCCGGTTCCTATGGGAATTTAACACTAGCTGCACCGGAAAAAGTCCGTTGCGTGCTATACTACTGACGAAAGAGACTTACAGATCGCTGCTAAGGAATATAACCGGGGGAAAAAGTGCAGACGAGGGCTGATCGAAGTGTTTTCATCCCAGAACGTATTTCAGCCGATCTGTACCGTAATCTAGAGTTTTCACCCCAGAACCTATTTCAGCTGACCTGTACTGTAATCTAATGTTTTCATCACATAACTTATTTCAACTGATCTGTACTGTAATCAAGTGTTTTATGCTTAGGAATGAAAGGATTTATAAAAGGTAAAAGACCAACTTAGATAAGTTCAAGGGAGCCTGCTGTGTGGTTATCTTGGAAGGTCTGTGAGAGTTTAGCCTAACCTATTTCGTTCTTTGGTGAACTCATCAGAGACAAATAGTCTCACTCCAGGTGCTGTTAATAAAAAACGTAGGAGATATTTGATAAATGAAGAAATGTATTTATATTTTCATCAAAAAGACAGTTGAGGCATTGCACCTTGACATCTGGTGAATGATTTCAGCAATAGTTGGGTGTATGACAAGCACACATTCCACGCACTGAGCTGTTGAAGACACCGGCGGTCAGTCCGAGAATTTACCACATTCAGTCCAAGACCTCAATACATTGTAAATCCTCCTCGGTTCGCGAGACAATCGCGAATCCGACGTGCCATACTCCCCACCAAACGTCCAATATCACCTTATATTAGCTTGACTGATGTTTTTCATTCTTCCTGAAGTGCAGCGGCGGGTTCCTGGACATTGGGGCTGTTGGCGTTGTCGTGGGCGTCTGCCAAGCATATCCCAGACGTGCTCGATTGGTAAAAGGCCTTGAGTGACTTAGTGCTGGAACGGCAGTGTAGACTTGGCTGGTTTAAAATTGTCTGTTCTTTTGTCGCCTATACTGGTACACACAATTCCCATCACCATTTACCAGGGCTTTGGACCTGCAAGTCATACATGTTGACTTGGCTGGTTTAAAATTGTCTGTTCTTTTGTCACGCATACCGTCACGCGCTTCTTTTGTATGAGGGGACACTGTGTAGTGGTCAGTTAATGGTGCCAGCAGTCCCTGTCTTAGGTTACTCCATAATTGGAATTGGAATCTTACCCGTCATCCAGACCTGCGTCACCTAATATACTCACTTATTTTTCACACTGTATGGTGTTCACTTAATGGTGCCACTACTCGTTTTTGAGTTCTTCACTTGATTTCGCTGGAAAGGTTTTTGAAGAAGTTTTCATGGGCCAGTAGCATTCATGGTCCACACTAAACTTGGTAACATATTGATGTGGCCAATCACCCGTATCCAATACCATTTTCCGAAAATATCAACATCAGTTTGGATATCCCTTACTTTTTTGAATATAGTATATTGAGGGGCTATATAAGTAATGGAATTTTGTTTATTTTGAAAATGCTCACCTCTGATATTCTTTTGTTTACATATAAATTTACTTTCGATTTCCGGTCGACGTCATCGGACGGAAAATCATTTATATACAACGCCGTCTAAAATCAAATAATGAGAAAGATCGCCTTAATACAGTATACTGTTATTAGCCAGAGACTGCACAGTTGCCACATTCAATGCAAGGTATGATACCTGCTGAAATTTCTTAGAATTACGATTTTGTTTTTGGATGGAAATTCGTGGTAACGAGTGATTTGCGCATGTCTGTCGAGCATGGAAACCATCTTCAATTAAAAATGCAGACAGTGTTGTCCTTTTTTTCAAAATGCAGTCCAATCGCTACACTCGAAAGTGTTTTGAATGCCTAGCTTTGTTATTGAATATCTGAAGCACATTCGGCCACAAGTTGTTCTTGCGAAATATTATTTTGTTATCAGTTCTGGTATGAATACGATGGCAGACTTCCAGGAACCAGTGGTACCTGCAGTCAACTGTATGAGTTCATTACCTTTGTGTTTCTTCGTGTTCTATACATGTACATCCCAACCTTCATTTTGATGTATAATTTGTGCATATTTAATCTGACTTTAAGGAATATCAGAGGTGAGAATTTCAAAATAAATAAAATTCCATTACTTGTATAGCCACTTAAAACTTATTATATCTTGTTGGTATTTTGATAGTTCGGCTGTGTTTTGTTGACACTGACTGCTGCTGTGCTTGGCTGCTGTTGCTTTTTATTGCTGCTACTGTTGGCTGCTGATGTTCTTGGCTGCAGTTACTGTTGTCTGCTGCTTTTCTCGGCTGCTGTTAATGCTGGCTGTACTGACATTCATTATTATTGCTTATTGCACTGCGATATATGTGTTTACATTTAAGCATTGCCTAGTTTGATTACTAAAATGCAAATTGTTTTGTTTTTTTTGTTTTGTTTTTTTATCATTTTGATGTTTGAAATGTCTTTGAAAAATTCATGATTTTTTCCTTTTTCAGCTAGATTGAAATATACTACAGGTTTCAAGGTATAGGATTCTCTAAAAAAATTTCAAAATATTTTTGCAGGTCAAAAATATTTGTTTTTTGTTTGTTTACACTTTACACAATTTTCTTCGAAAAAAGTTAATTCTTTTTCGGCTAAAAAAATATTCAGTGAATGACATTGGTACTGTCACTGACTTCACACATTTACTTATGAGGTCAACTTTCCAGTGAAAATAATTTGAATTTTGTCTTTGGCATTTTTCTTCAAAGCCAATACATTTAAGCAGCCAACACCTTTGCATGAAAGTAGTTCTTTATTTCAAAATATTTATACATTATATAGTGGAACATTTCTTGACTTAATGAAACTTAAATTTGAATTTCCATTTAACAGCTTTCTTTGATTTTTTTTTTTTTTTTTTTTTGATTTGTAAATTCATTTAGATCTAATTTATTACAGTTGGTCACGTGTGTATAACACAATATTTACATGTTGAATATATTAGTGCATAGTATTTATTGATATTTTCTGGTGTGTATTATTATTACAATACTAGCCATGTCATCTGAAATCTTTTCACAAGATATCAAAATATGATTTTAGCTTTTAAAAACATTGGTTTTGAACATAAAGCTGATACTCCTGAACAATTCCAGGGATCAAAAAACTTTTTTTGTTATTTGCATAGCGAAATGCTATACATATTCTTATGTAGCATGTTTTGAAAATTGTGCAGGATTATTTGTTTTAAATTCAATATACGATAATGATCGCTTTTTGTTCCCTAGAAAGCATCTGACACTTAGTTACGTTACACGTCTATTAGTGGTAGGCTCACTTGAATAAAAATAAATGAGGTACAGACATACTGATTGAGTACTCTGTCATCGTGTGAGTGGGAATCTATCCCCAATTAAGTTATTTACTCGAGTGGATACTTGAAAACTTGGACACAAATCGGCAATTCAAGGATCACCAGGTCTTCTACCTGGTGGTCCATGAATTTCTGATTTACCATTGAGCCATCCTGTTTCTACCAGACAAGCAGTTACTAGTTAGGACTAATGCACATTGTCCACCATGATATAGAACTTGATAATATGCATCGCATTTCGCTATGCAAATTTAATGACTGCATAGCTTTTCCTAAATTTTGCATAGCAAAATGCGATACAACTTATTTTGATCCCTGGACAATTTCCATGGTAAAAAAAATGTCAGAGAAAGGGTCACGGAGGATGGTAACCTTAATTGTCTAGATGGGGTCAAATCAAAGAGATTTTTGGGTGGCCTGTGTGATAAAGAGAAGCCTGGTTTTGATTTTGAAGAGTACCTTGATGGCAGCTTTGGAGGGGTCACTGTTGTTCTAGCTAATGTCTCGGTCCCTGGAGCTGAGGGGAAAAATTGGGAAAAACAGTGAAAAGGATGTGTAATTTGGGCGTGGTGAAGACCTGGAACGCTTTCTTCTAGAATGCCCAAAATACCACCCTAAGAGAATAAGATTCACTGGGAGTATAATGTGGAAATGGGATGTGAGAATAAAGGACATGTGGTTAGTGGGAGACCCAAAGGAGAGGGTTAATATGCTAATCGGAGAGACTGTTAAGGATGGAGCAAGGGATGTCATCAAGCAGTTCGTCTTCAAATGTTGGGAGGAGAGAAGAAGCGTGGGAAGAGGGATCCAGATGGGAGTACAGGAGTAACCAAGGCCTTCTCATCCAAGAATCGTTACAAATCAACGGCCGGCTAAAATGTTGTTATTATTAAAGAGTTTTAGCCAGAAGGAAACTATGGTAAAACAGAGCCTATGGAGGCCATTCAAAGTTAATTTGTTGTTTCAAACCCTTTGAGAATATCAACATTTTCAGGTGACTCAAAGGTTGATATTTCTTATGATTTTTGGAGGTATGAATTACAGTATGCTATTAAGGAAAACCATAACAGTAATGAGATTTCACAATGCATAAGTAAGCCAGAAAATAAGCAGACTGTCATCGGCAAAATGAGGTCCCCAGAGGGTGAATTTAGTGATGCTACATCACTAAATTTACCCTCTGTGAACCTTAATCTGAATCAGGGTCTTAAAACTAAACAGAAAGAGGTACCCAGGGAATAAATTGGCCCACTGTATGGGATATGCAGATTCCCTTGTTTCAGTTTTTGTCAATTTCAGCCCTCTGGACCTATCGGTTGCAGAATTATTAAGAAAAATGTACTTAGAAAGTAGTTTTTTTCAAACCTGAACTTCGAGTCTCGTTTTTACCTTGATCCTGCGACCCCGTAAATTTTTGTTTTCGTTGTCATGGAGACCCATCGTTTTTCTAACACCTCCCACACTTTTCACAAAAGAGTTCATGTGGGTTTTGACGTGCTCCAAATGCTCCAAATAGAATGATTCTGGGAAGAGAAGTTAATCAACCCTCCGATCTAGTTTTTGGTCTTACATCCCCAAATCCTTCCATCTCAGATGTTCCTGAATATGTCCAAACATTTCCCCATTCATTCAGGAAGCCCATGAAATTGCTCGATCAACTCTTAAAGGTCAACAAAAGATCACGAAGAAGTACTAAGACCATCATGTACAGGTAAATCCTTATAAAGAAGGTATTATTGTGTATATTTTGAGTCAGGAGAAAAAGCGTGGTGAAACTGAAAAGTTAAACCCTGTGTGGAAAGGTCCTGGAATAATCAAGAAGAAAATTAACTCATATATAATTATATAAACTTCAGCTGTACAACAAAATAGTTACAGTACATCATGACAAAATGAAAATTTGCAAGGATCGACAGAAGCCCCCATGGATTACAAGGCATAAATCCCGTACCCAGGAGACTGGAGCAGCAGTCCCATTGTATTGTCTTTGCCGGAAACCCGACACAGGAGATTTTATGATTCAATGTGATTCCTGTTTGGAATGGTACCATGGGTATTTATTGTATTAATGTTACCCAGGAAGGATCCCAAGATTTGGATGTGTACACATGTCCCCGCTGTCTGATGACCCCAGTATATCTTCTATTTTCAGGTAAGATGCAGCAGAGTGAATCTGATTCAGACAGCTCTAGACGGCCTTGGAGACCAGCCGCCCTCGTAGGGCCAAACATGACCTGCCTGGATGTCCAGTACATAAATGCTCGCACCTTCGTTCGGGTTCTATGCAATGTTGCAAACCCCGGGGTGAGTTCTCCCTTCAAAGGAAGAGAACAGCCCCCACCCTTGGGAGATTTAACACAGTTTCCAAATCTCCCCACACACCAAACTGTCTCCCCGTTGAGGGAGAATACACAAACGTATGCCTCCGCGGTGCAGTTGACACCTGTCACCAGTACCATGGTAGCTGCTGCTTGCACCACGGCGGGAGTAAATGTGGTGCCGTCTGTTGCACCAAACCCATTGTCCTCTCCATCCATTTCCAGCTCCAAGATTTCCAGTTTACTTCCTGTTCCCAGCCAATCAAAGAGTCCTGGCGGGGTTGTACGCACCCCACGCATATCAGTACATCAGAAGACCCCAAGGATTAGGCAGTCCCGTCCACCCAGTCTGATGTCATTACACATCACCCCAGTAAGTGCTGGTCCAGGTAGGAATTAACCACTGGTAGAGCCCCCCCCCCCCGACCCCTCATCACATTTGACTGGACAGGAGCCCCAGAGCGACTCAAAAAAGGCAGCACAGTTCGCCGCATCCTGCTCCCAGAGGTTCTCTCCCATTTGGTGGGTCATCTGATATGGCAACAGCCAAGAGTAAAGCACGCAGGTGTGCTCTCCCAGAATGTCAGATGCCTAGTAGGTCTTTGCGCCGTCGTTGCGAGGGTGCTCATTTGCCCCATTTTTTTAAAGAACCAGAAGGAAATGACCCCAGTTCTTCCCCAGATAAAGGCTCTCACTCAGTTGGCCAAAGCACGTGGTACCAACCTGGACGGATTGGTCCATTCAGTTAACCAGAATGCTGACAGCCCCACTAACTGTGTCCCATCCTCTGCCGCAAACTCCCTTGCAGGGCTTATCTATTGGAGGGCTATAATGTATTTGTTGGCCACCTTAGCACCTCATAACTGTCCTGATTTTGATGTTTCCTGTACCTCTTGCGCACCACCAGCTACCCCTTCTGTGTCATTTACCAGTTTTACCTCATGTCAGCTAATCCGATCCTCCACACCTGACCTTATTCCTACCAAGAAAATATCTGTTGAAAAGCGGGTTACTTTCTCTGACTTTCCATCTCCCACAGTAGCTCTCTCTTCATTGAGGGAAGCAACCAATACCATCTCTTCACTCCCCCTGGAAGTACGTATGTCTCCCACAGTGGCAATACGTAGTCCTCCTGACATTCCTGTTCCCATCAACGCTGCCAACACAGTCTACCCTCCTGTCTTACCTATCATAGATCCATTTATCTCTTCTCCCACCCATTCGGGACCAATCCATGCAATGGACGCCCACTTCCACTTGGACCGTTTCTGTAATCTCACCCATTCTAATGTCTCGGCCATAGAACTTCTAAACTTGGTCCCATCCCAATCCCCGGAGACCACAATCACAGTTGTAGATGGCGATTCTGAATACTGTGACCCGGCAACTTTCCCCCCATGTCAGACCCCAACCCATACATCGGTACTGCCGTGGGGTTGCACCCAAAGCACTTGAGTGATATCTCGGCAGAACCGATGGATGGAGTTATAGAAAAATTAGAAAGGTTGTTGCCATTTGGCCAGGCCATTGCGGAGGTAGGGCTAGATCGTACGGTCCCTGGAAAGCTCCACGTTTATCAGGATGACTTCCTGGAAAGGGTCCTATGATTAGCAACCCCAGAAAAACCCCTCCTTCTTCACCTTAGAGGCCCAGACTTCGATGGACCATCTATGCACGAGGTCTCCAAATCGTCAGTCGCCGCTGCAGTCCACATCAGAAAGTCAATTTACATTGTTTTAGCGGCCATGCTGATGTAGTGGCGGACTGGATCCAACGGTTCAGTCGCTGCTATTTCAGTGTGGGGCCCCAGGTTATGACATTTACCACTCGCCAACTCCAGGGGCTCAAGGCGATTCCCACCAGCCGCCTCCTTCTGGAGGCAGATGCTCCATATTTTGGCCACCATTTGAAAGTCCGTCACTCCACACCTGCTTATGTAAGGGATGTGACTGCTCGAGTTAGCATCATCATTGGCCTCCTCCTTCCCACCCTTTTTGTCACAACATCGGACAACTTGCAGTTGCTGTACCAGTTGCCCCACCCATAAACCTTGAAAAATACAGTACCCCTCATAGGGGGAAAATGTCTTTTTATTTCTGTCCTTATGTTTGTACTATTTTCCTAAGGGTGGGTCACAAATCAATTGAAAATGGCGGCTAGATCTTAATGTCAGGGGGAATGTGGTGAAGTCGTTCTTACTACCCCTTACTCCTGTTTGGAACTGGCTAACCAATCTGTTCCATTCCAGTTTTCAAGAGATACATTCAACTTTGTGTTGATTGATGGCATGTTTAAGAAGAATTATATTTGTGTTGTGCCTTTTTATATGTAAGTATTTATACAACTCTATCGTCGATTGCAACAAATTATCTCATGTTGAAATGGGACCTTATACACTTCAATATAATTATGACAATAAAGGTGTTATAAAAGTACATGTGTAAGTATTGATTAAAGAATTTTAAACAATTGGACTATTTATTTACATTGGCATGGCGGGGTTCGAACCCACGCCGAGAGAGTTTCCTTCGGCACCAACCGCCTAGCGAAACTACACTGAACCACGCACACCAGCAGTAGGACAGGGTCTAGACGGGCCTCATCTGGGGGATCTCATTTGGGGGATCTCATGTGACGTCATACCGCAATGTATTATGGGTATCACGTGGTTGTCATGGTAACCCATGTGAGCGGCCATGTTGTGACGTAATTATCATGGTGATGAATGATGTGAGTGCGCATGCGCAGCTCGTGTTGTTAAGGTGATACGTGTTTCCGTCGTCCATTTTGTATGAAGGGGGCTGCCATCTTTGTTTCTATGGTGGCACGTGGTTGCTATGTTACCCAAAAGCTTCTTATAGGGCTAAGAGGTTTGTAACAGGTATGTTCGATTGACTGGGAGTATTTTTTGGAACGACTGCCCTGGATAATTACCCAAATGAGCCCGAGAATGGGCGTAAATCACCGGAAACGACTTTATTTTAAATGGATTCCCTATTTTATCGGTGTAGCACGTGGTGCTATAGTACCGAGGGGGCCCCCGGGGTGTGTTCCTTTGTAGAAGAGTATTCTTCTGACTTAAAATCTTCCCCAGAATCCTCGTTTAATTACCCAAATAAACCCGACAAGTTTTACTATTTCGAATTCTTTCAGAATTTTCTGCTTCTATCTACATATACAATAGTTTTCGACTGTCTGACCATGTTCCAATGTTCTAGAGTATACTCCAGTAGCGTTGAAGAGCCTATTAGTTGGAACACCTTTGTTTATTATTACTAGTTTTAGCTATTCTGGTCTATTCTTGTTAGCTCTGACCCTATTCCAAGTACTCTTGTTGTTTCATTTATCTAGATCATTTATATAAATTATAACTAACCAATCAGATTGCTTGATTTCTCATGATCTGTATGCAGAGTTATCTCCCCTTATTAAGACGAAGCTGTATCCGATTCTCATCACCTGGACCATATCCCCAGGCACCCCTTTTTGCAAAACACCTGTGGCTATGGGATTACTTTTTGTCATATGTGCTTATGTGAAAAGGCACAATGTGACACAATGTGCCCTAGCACATAGGCACATGCTTTATGTGCCGATATGTGCTTATGTGAAAAGACACAATGTGCCCTAGCACATAGGCACATACGGGCATTTGAGGTACCTATGGCCTGATATTGTATTATTTGAGGATACCTTTATAGGATACCTTCTGGAAAACCCCTTTTTGTCATATGTGCTTAAGTGAAAAGGCACAATGTGACACAATGTGCCCTAACACATAGGCACATACGGGTATTTGAGGATACCTATTGCCTGGTATTGTTTTATTCGAGGATACCTACTAGAGAATCCCTTTTTGTCATATGTGCTTATGTGAAAAAGCACAATGTGACACAAAGTGCCCTAACACAAACATGCACATACTGGCACATTTTACATGTGCTATTTGCACATACTGGCACATTTTACATGTGCTATTTGCACATTGTGTGCAAGTGCACAATGTGCGCACAAAACATGCAGCACATGCTCACATACGAGTATTTGAGGACTAATGGGGACCAGGATTTGGAGACCAAGACTTGATGGACCAGTGTTTGGGGGCCAGTTGTGGATGTTGGGGGACTAGGTAACAAATAACAAAAGAATACATGATATCCAATTCATTTTATTTCACTATTCTCAGTTGCATTTTACATATTAGCACATGACAGTTGAAATTGTACAAAGTCAATCCTCCAGGAAATCCTTACCGCCAAAGGCGTCTTTGAACGGTGTGCAGTTCATTGATTTTCGATCCTTTCTTCCCGAAATGGTGGATAACCATCTACTAAATGGCGATGTCTTTGTTTTAGGTGGTTTTGAAACATCTTTAACTTTGCTGTTTTCTTTGACTGCCAAATGAGGCGTTTTTCGGAGTGTGCTCTCCAGTTTTATTTGTTCGATGTTTAGTAGCAGCTTGGCCTTTGACACCGGCAATTTGACTTTGTTGGGGGCGACCTGACCCATCTCGTGACTTTCACTATCCATTTGATCTTGATTCAGAATTTCAGTCTTCGTTTGGTTCAATGTTTGAGTTGAAGTTGCACTCTTTGTTTTGTCTGAAAGCTGCCCGGTACATAAGCCTTTGTCCTCTAGTGTAGCATGACCTTCGCACGGTTTGGTGGGCTTTGTGATTTGGTTCGTTGACTGGTCAGCCAGCTTAGCTGGAGTTTCGTTACTGACTAGTTGGTTACGTCTTGGCCTCTTTGTTGCAACTACAGCTTCATTTGATTCAAGCGTTTTCCGTTTAACCCTTGCCACTGTTTTATGCAACAGTTCTACATCCTTAGATGTGAATTTTATTCCAGCAGAATTCTTGAAAACTTGTATTTGAATGTCATTGTTATATCTGAATATGACTGCGCACAATTTGTCAGACATCTTCACTCTTTGATGGCTGAAACACAAATGATTTTTCTTTCGGTATCGACTCTCTTATATATGTTTTGTCACACGAGCGCTACCGTTCGGTAATTTTTTACTGCAAAATTCACACTGATCACTGATGTTCACCCATGGTAAGTCAAAAGTGTAGTATTTAAGTTTTGGAAAACACCCCCTCATATACTCTCCTTCTTACGACTTGTCATCAGATTCTGTTTTCATTCCAAATGTGTATTGATCCAAAATGGGATCGAACAAAAACTTTCTCTTTTCCAGAGCATATTTCTGGGATTCAATAAGGTCGTAGTCTTCATTCTCTCTGTTTCCTGGATTTTTTTTTATAAATGGGATCTCGTCGAAAATATTTCATAAACACGAGTGTGTCAAGATATCCCGCGCCGACTGCTTCTCTAACTCTACTTCTGAGAATGCAGCTGCTTCTTCGGCCGCTTCATCTTTATCCATTCCATCTTTTATGTAACAACTAAGGAGTTTCTCGAAATCCTCCTGGTACTCATCATAAGCACCTCTAACGATACACTCCATCGGATCAGTGGAATCGTCAACCTCCATTAATTCTTCTTCAGATTCTGTATCTCCTTCTTCGCTTTCTGAATCTTCTGACTCCTCACTGGAATCATCTGTTGATGGAGGGTCACGTTCGGAAGAAGCGCGGCAGTATTGCATTGTGTCTTCACTCTACGGCGACCAGGGCACAAATGAGCACATTGTCATGTGCGCGTCCCTTTTATAGAACGTTTGCAAGGATTGTTGATAGCCCACGGACTACTGGTTGAAGCAACTTTCCTAAAAATCCACCGTTCTGTATGATTCGTCTTGCTTTCTGTCCAGGTAATCTTTTGGCTATTTTCCTTATTTCGTACTTGTGTGGAATGAGAAAAGCTCTCTCAGATTTAGTCATTGCCACATTATAGTCCAAAAGGTTGAAGGCGCAATCACATATACATCGAATCAAGTCATTAATGGCCGTCCGCATCGTAGTTTTCACTTCATCTCTGTCAGCGTGGGCAAGATATCGCAGGATATCTAGGTTTCTTTTCAGTCTCTCAATCCCTGCATTTTTGAATTCTTCATTTCTTTCGTGTCTCTCGGGGCAATAACCATCTTCGTGTCTTTTGCGAGTGAAGCTTCTGGAAAACTGTTTCCCACAAAAACTACAGCAGTGACTAGGCATGTCTTTACTCATTGAAGGCCGGGGATCGAATGAGAGCTGGATGATATGCACATGTCTTTTGTACTTTTTCAAGTGATTCTTTCTGGAGGATTGACTTTGTACAATTTGAACTTTCATGTGCTAATATGTAAAATGCAACTGAGAATAGTGAAATAAAATGAATTGGATATCATGTATTCTTTTGTTATTTGTTAACTTAACTAGTCCCCCAACATCCACAACTGGCCCCCCAAACACTGGTCCATCAAGTCTTGGTCTCCAAATCCTGGTCCCCATTAGTCCTCAAATACTCGTATGTGAGCATGTGCTGCATGTTTTGTGCGCAGATTGTGCACTTGCACACAATGTGCAAATAGCACATGTAAAACGTGCCAGTATGTGCAAATAGCACATGTAAAATGTGCCAGTATGTGCATGTTTGTGTTAGGGCACATTGTGTCACATTGTGCTTTTTCACATAAGCAGATATGACAAAAAAGGGATTCTCTAGTAGGTATCCTCGAATAAAACAATACCAGGCAATAGGTATCCTCAAATCCCCGTATGTGCCTATGTGTTAGGACACATTGTGTCACATTGTGCCTTTTCACATAAGCACATATGACAAAAAGGGGTTTTCCAGAAGGTATCCTATAACGGTATCCTCAAATAATACAATACCAGGCCATAGGTATCCTCATATACCCGTATGTGCCTACGTGCTAGGGCACATTGTGCCTTTTCACATAAGCACATATCGGCACATAAAGCATGTGCCTATGTGCTAGGGCACATTGTGTCACATTGTGCCTTTTCACGTAAGCACATATGACAAAAAGTAATTCCATAGCCACAGGTGTTTTGCAAAAAGGGGTGCCTGGGGATATGGTCCAGGTGATGAGAATCGGATACGGCTTCGTCTTAATAAGGGGAGATAGCTCTGCATACAGATCATGGGAAATCAAGTAATCTGATTGGTTAGTTATAATTTGTATAAATGAACTAGATAAATGAAACAACAAGAGTACTTGGAATAGGGTCAGAGCTAACAAGAATAGACCAGAATAGCTAAATCTAGGAATAATAAACAAAGGTGTTCCAACTAATAGGCTCTTCTACGCTACTGGAGTATTCTCTAGAACATTGGAACATGGTCAGACAGTCGAAAACTATTGTATATGTAGACAGAAGCAGAGAATTCTGAAAGAATTCGAAATAGTAAAACTTGTCGGGTTTATTTGGGTAATGAAACGAGGATTCTGGGGAAAATTTTAAGTCAGAAAATTACTCTTCTACAAAGGAACACACCCCGGGGGCCCCCTCGGTACTATAGCACCACGTGCTACACCGATAAAATAGGGAATCCACTTAAAATAAAGTCGTTTCCGGTGATTTACGCCCATTCTCGGGCTCATTTGGGTAATTATCCAGGGAAGTCGTTCCAAAAAATACTCCCAGTCAATCGAACATACCTGTTACAGACCTCTTAGCCCTATAAGAAGCTTTTGGGTAACATAGCAACCACGTGCCACCATGGAAACAAAGATGGCGGCCCCCTTCATACAAAATGAAACACGTATCACCCTAACAACACGAGCTGCGCATGCGCACTCACATCACCCATCACCATTACAATTACGTCACAACATGGCCGTTCACATGGGTTACCATGACAACCACGTGATACCCATAATACATTGCGGTATGACGTCACATGAGATCCCCCAAATGAGATCCCTCAAATGGGGGTCGTCTAGACCCTGTCCTACTACTCACACCCTTCGGCACCAACCGCCTAGCGAAACTACACTGAACCACGCACACCCCTCGCCTGGGTGTGCGTGGTTCAGTGTAGTTTCGCTAGGCGGTTGGTGCCGAAGGAAACTCTCTCAGGCGAGGGGTGTGCGTGGTTTAGTGTAGTTTCGCTAGGCGGTTGGTGCCGAAGGAAACTCTCTCGGCGTGGGTTCGAACCCCCGCCATGCCAATGTAAACAAAACCAGCGTCCTTTCTTAATTCTATGGCATCCGAGAAATTTGAAAAGACAAGTGTCGCTGATTTCTTCTGATGTGCAGTTCGTAGAATTAAGTACTTAGATGCAACTATCTGATGGACTATTTATTTATTGGTGTTTAAGGTCACATAATTATGCACAATGGCTAATCATGACCATGACAGTTTTATGGGTAGAGGAAGCCGGAGTACCTAGAGGGAACCACCGAGGAACGACGAGCAGCTGCCAGCTCCCCAACATCGTAACTCCGCACTTCAGCACAGACAGGGTTAGATTGTTTGAAGACATGTGCACCATCGACGTGCAGTACGTCTGAGTACACGGCGTCAAGGTGCTCCATGTGGACAATCGGGGTTAAGTTTTATGTCTATATCTGTGACTACTATGGCACGGCCCGAGATATCAGATATTTTTTATGTTGATTTGACTGGAGATGGATTTTGTTGTGATATCAGATCTAGTAGATTTTTATCTAGTTGGTTCTTTGTACATTTGTGTAAGTCCATTTTAAGATGTGATTTCCACTAGTGACCTTTGTACTTCTTTGTCATTTGATTCTTATCTGAGTGTCGGCGTATCCCGTTTTATGTCAGGACAGTTGAAGTCTCCTGCTAGGAAGATGTTATCGTTTTGTTTTCATCACATATTTTCTTTTGTGATTTTCCAAGTTCTTCGGTATCATTGAGAAACTAATAGAAGAATTATTATTACTCGAGCGATAATAAGGTGACAATCAAGTAGTCAAAAAGGTGTTGAAAGCGTAATAATGTTAGCGATTTCAAGTGTTATAAAAAAGCATAATCAGCAAATTTATTGTGAATATTTTCTGGTTACATTTAACAAAAATACAACCTGTATATATTGTGTCGCGCTATTGTATAATTGGTTCCGTGAAAACTCGGCCTCAGGACAACTCGGCCCGAGCCGATTTTTCGGGACAACTTGGCCCCGAGTTGTCCCGGTTTTGGGGGCCAACTTGTTCCGATTTATTGCAACATTTTATAGATTTTTTGGTTTAATTCCAAGAATTTTAAAATTTATTCAGTTGTATTGTTATGTTTGTTATGTATTTAGACACATTTTTAAAGTATTTATTATAAATTATAACAAAATATGAAGTAGGCCTACTTACATGTTTGTTTAAATTTAATTTCACAGTAAAAAATATCCCTTATAATCCTTCGCGATATTTGAATATTATTTAGAATTATATCCACATAAGCAAGAATACGTCCACCCAACACCACAAACCGATAAACTGACTGGAAAATATGTTTTCAGTTCCAGAATTGTTTTTTATGTTCTTGCTTATTAAAAAAGGTCTTTGTGTACCTGTTTGTTTTGTAATTGCATTGAAATGATCATTCTTGACTATTATTTGATGAGTGTTGTTTATGTTTAGTGATATGACTTCACTAATTGTTTGTGCCTTTTTAACTAAAATGATTACTGTTAATAATTTATCATATGTTGTTTTTAAATATGTTCTTTTGTAAGTTTGTAACATTCTTATCTGAAATAAAAAAATACATTTTATTTGTATATTTAAAATACTTTAATTTCTTTGTTCAAAGTATATTATAATGTTTACAAGTTATTAAAGTGGGGTATATCAACATCAGTTTGGATATCGCCTACTTTTTTAAATAGTATAAGTAGGTAATAAAGGCAGATTCGGTAGCACTTGTACACGATTTCGTACATGTACACGTACATCGCTGTACACCTCCATAGGATTCAGTGTTAAAATCGTGTACAGGTACAAGATTTGTCGTTTTTTATGGTGCTACAGAATCCGCAAACCCACTGCCACGTTTTCTCAGGTCACACATTTAACGTTGAAATACCCGTTGGCGAACGTGTACATTCTACGTGTCGCTCAAGAGTGAAAAAAATGTATGAAATTTTAAGAAAAATGAGGTGGATTGTCTGCTACAGAATCCGCAAATGGGTTTCCCTCATAGGATTCAGTGTTACATCGCGAGCAAAAAAACGTGTTGCGGATTCTGTAGCAGCGTCGAAAAGTGGTTTGCGGATTCTGTAGCATCCGTATCTGTACACGATTTTAACACTGAATCCCTATGGAGGCTTACACGGAAACCCATTTGCGGATTCTACATCAGAAAATCGACTTATGTACGGTACATGGCAAAGAGGTTCTACCGAACCCGCAAACCACTTTTTGATGCCCAAAAGCTTGAAGAGCTTGAAATAAGTACTCACCCAATCATTTCACGTTCCTAACGTTAATTAACCAATCAGATTGCTTGATTCTCATAAACTTAATCATACAAAGTTATCTCCCCTCGTCGTGGGGGTGGGGGTCACGCCCGTCATAAAAAGGTGAATCGCGTTTAATAATGTGGATATAATGGCTAAAGCAATGTATACCAAGAACCAAACGCTCGAAGAGCTTGAAATAAGTAATCACCCAATCACTTCATGTTCCTAACGCTAATTAACCAATCAGATTGCTTGATTCTCATAAACTTAATCATACAAAGTTATCTCCCCTCGTCGTGGGTGTGGGGGTCACGCCCATCAGAAAAATCGAAGTTTCGAGAAGGTGGTCACGTGACCTATCAAATTGAAGGTCTCGATGAGTGGATTAAGAAGATCGTAATTTTAACCCTCGTCATGGGGTGGGGTCACGACCAGAGCCGAAAAACGTCTTCCTCTTTACAAATCCAGGCATGTGAGGTATTAATATGAAGGGCTCGATGAATACATTACAAAAATGACGTTTTTTCATTTCATGTGGGGTGGGGGTCACGACCAGAGACGAAAAACGTCTTCCTTTTTACAAATCCAAGCATGTGAGGTACTGATATGAAGGGCTTGATGAATACATTACAAAAATGACATTTTCCACCATCGCCGTGAGGATGGGGTTAACACCGATCAGAAAATCAAAAGTTTCGAGAAGATAGTCGTGTGACCTATCAAATTAAAGCTATCGACAAAGATATTATGAAAATCATAATCTTTCCCTTCTTATAATGGTGGAGTTGGGACCATCTTGAAATCGAAAGTATTAAGAAAAGGTAGTTATGGAACATATTAAATTGAAAAAACAAGTTGAATCTGATGCATCATTCATTTTTGATATCTGTGTTAAAAACGTGAAGAATGTTTTCAAAAAAATATATATGATTGTTATGCTAATTAGAAATGCACTCGCTTATTAACAAGTCACACCTAAAGATGTTTCCTTCAATAATAACTCTGTTTACTGAACCATAGATTTGTCAATAAAAAAAAATATAAGTTGATCTTCTAACGTTTCTACATATTGAGCATAGCCTATTTCACCATTTCCGAAAAAAGTGTCAATTCAAACTATTTTTTTTTTAGGAAACAATGCCCACGTCGAGAAGACATTACAAACTAAACCAGTATAATCTTGACTAAATTCAAATAATACCATTTGTCACGTGTTAGAAAAGATTTGTAAACAGTCTAAACGCACGTGTAGAAAAGTTGTTTTCTTTTGTTTTTTTACAACAGGAGTTAAAATATTTTAAGATAGGTGGTTTTATATAAATACAGCAACAACAAAAAAGTGTTTACAATGTATCAGCATATGACTGAATGAAAATGAGAAAAAGCACTTTTTCTAACCACTTGATAGCGAAGCATTACATCAGTTGTCGCGATATTTGATGTCATCCAACAGCAGCCAAGACATTAAGCTTTTTACGTCGACATACCACTTGTCCAAAACAATTCTCTTTTAACCCTAAATGGGTGAAATACATCTCGGTAACGATTCCCTTTTTTTCTTGATCAGACACAGTTGTTGGTGGAAAGTTGACTGGAGGGTCGTTCAAAACAATTGATCAAATATATTGAATGAAAACAACTCATTTTCTAACTACGATTGTCGCCGTATTCTAAACGTCATCAATTTACCGAAATGAGCACAATATCTCATGTTTTTTTTTAAAGATTTTTTGATGACATAAAAAGGTTGCATGTGCAGCAAAAATAACCATGCACGTGGGCCTGAAAAATATAGAGGTTCTTTTTTCTCGTCTAATGTAATTGATAATACATCAATATTTTTTAAAAAAATCAGTTTTAACTGATAGTAGTGTTGTTGTTATGACTGATAGGTTAGGGTTTTATTACGAGTACATCAAGGTGGACAGCTCTATTCCATTCCCTCACCCGAGTCCTTTTGCGTGAAGACTTCTTTTTTAATTCAACTCAAGGAAAATGTGGTAATAAATGTACTAAACGAACATAAATGTGATGGAAAAGGTACCATAAGTGTAAAAACGACATCCCATGCAATAACCTGTTCTAAGCTGTTAAAAACCGCCCTTAACATCATTCCATTCATCTCCATACTATATAAATTTATTTTCGGAAACTTCACTTCAACTGGAGCAAATGTAAGGAACATTGTTTTAATAAATGTACTAAACGACCATAAACATGGTAGAAAGAGTACAATATGTGTAAACAACGACGTTTAATGCAATAAACTGTTCTAAGCTGTTAAAAAAACTCTCTAAACATGATTCCATCCGTCTCCATAGGTTAAACTAATTAAACGTAAGGAAAATGTGGCCAAAAATGCAATAAACTGTTCTAAGCTGTTAAAAAATGTCCTAAAAATGATTCCATCCTTCCCAATAGATTAAACTAAGTAAATGTAAGGAAAATGTTGTAATGAATGCAATAAACTGTTCTAAGGAATCAAAACACCCGCCCTAAACTTGTTTTAATGGGTTTTTTTGGAGACTTAGCTTCACCTGGTGAAAATGTTAGGAAAGTGTGGTAATAAATCTATTAAAAGACAATAAATGAGGTAGAAAAAGTACAATATGTGTAAACAATGACATTTAATGCAATGAACTGTTCTAAGCTGTTAAAAACGCTCTAAACATGATTCCATCCTTCTCCGTAGATTAAACTGAGTAAATGTAACGAAACTGTTGTCAAAAATGCAATAAACTATTCTAAGGAAAAAGAAAACCCACTTCAATGCATTTTTCAGAGACTTAACTTTACCTGGTGAAAATGTAAGGAAAGTGTGGTAATAAATGTTTTAACCGACCATACATGTGGTAGAAAAGATACCATATGTGTATACAATGACATTTAATGCAATACACTGTCCTAAGCTGAAAGAAACGCCCTAAACATGATTCCATCCTTCTCCGTAGATGAAACTAAGTAATTAATTGTAAGTAAAATGTGCTCAAAAATGTCTTAAACGGACATAAAAGTATTGAAATTTGAACATAAATGTAAACTACGACCTTAAAAATGCAATTACATCAGGTATCAAAGAATGCTTCCTAAACATGCTTACGTATATCTTCGTAAACGAAACTTTACCTGTATTGAAAAAAACAAGAAAATATCGTAATAAATGTATGAAACGACCAAAGATGTGATAGAAAAGATACCATATGTGTAAACAACGACATTTAATGCAATACACTGTTCTGGGCTGTAAGAAACACCCTAAACATGATTCCATCCTCTTCGAAGATAAAACTAAGTAAATGTAAGGAAAATGTGGTAAAAAAATTCAATAAACTGTTCTAAGGAATCAGAAATCCCGCCCTAAACATGTTTCAATGCATTTTCGGAAACATAACTTCACCTGGTGTAAATGTAAGGAAAATGCGGTAATTAATCTATTAAAAGACAATAAATGAGGTAGAAAAAGTACAATATGTGTTAACAACGACATTTAATGCAATAAACTTTTCTAAGCTGTTAAAAACGCCCTAAACATGATTCCATCCTTCTCCGTAGATTAAACTGAGTAAGTGTAACGAAACTGTGGTCAAAAATGCAATAAACTATTCTAAGGAATCAGAAAACCCGCTTCAATGCATTTTCGCAGACTTAACTTCACCTGGTGAAAATGTAAGGAAAATGTGATAAGAAATGTTTTAAACGACCATAAATGTGGTAGAAAAGACATTTAATGCAATAAACTGTTCTAAGCTGTTAAAAACGCCCTAAACATGATTCAATCCTTCTACAAAGATTAAAGTAAGTAAATGTAAGGAAACTGTAGCCAAAAATACAATAAAGTGTTCTAAGGAATCAGAAAACCCGCCAGAAATTTGTTTCAATGCACTTTCAGAAACATAACTTCACCTGCTGTAAATGTAAGGAAAATGTGGTAATAAATGTACTAAACGAACATAAATGTGATAGAAAAGGTACCATAAGTGTAAACTTATGCTACCTGTTCTATCACATTTATGGTTGTTTAATACATTTATAATGATATTTTCTTCTTTTTTTTAATACAGGTAAAGTTTCGTTTACGAAGATGTATGGAAAGAAGTGTAGGACACGTTTTTTGATACATTAGTTAATTGAATTTAAGGTCGTTGTTTATACTTATGTTCACTTTTCATTACTTTAATGACCCTTTAAGATAATTTGGAACAAATTTTCCTTACATTTAATTAGTTTAATCTACGAAGACGGATGGAATCATGTTTAGGGAGTGTTTTAACAGCTTGGAAAACAGTTTATTGCATTAAACGTCGTTGTTTACACATATTGTACTTTTCTACCATATTTATGGTCGTTTAGTACATTAATTACCACATTTTCTTTTACATTTACAGCAGCTGAAGTTATGTCTCCGAAAATGCATTGAAACATGTTTTTGGTGGGTTTTCTGATTCCTTAGAACAGTTTATTGCATTTTTGACCACATTTTTCTTACGTTTAATTAGTTTAACCTAAATCATGTTTAGGGAGGTTTTTTAACAACTTAGAACAGTTTATTGCATTAAACGTCGTTGTTTACACATATTGTACCCTTTCTACCATATTTATGGTCATTTAGTACATTTATTAAAAACAAGTTTCCTTACATTTGCTCCAGTTGAAGTGAAGTCTCCGAAAATAAATTTATATAGTATGGAGATGAATGGAATGATGTTAAGGGCGTTTTTTTTTAACAGCTTAGAACAGGTTATTGCATGGGATGTCGTTTTTACACTTATGGTACCTTTTCTATCACATTTATGTTCGTTTAGTACATTTATTACCACATTTTCCTTACATTTACAGCAGGTGAAGTTATGTTTCTGAAAGTGCATTGAAACAAATTTCTGGCGGGTTTTCTGATTCCTTAGAACACTTTATTGTATTTTTGGCTACAGTTTCCTTACATTTACTTACTTTAATCTTTGTAGAAGGATTGAATCATGTTTAGGGCGTTTTTAACAGATTAGAACAGTTTATTGCATTAAATGTCTTTTCTACCACATTTATGGTCGTTTAAAACATTTCTTACCACATTTTCCTTACATTTTCACCAGGTGAAGTTAAGTCTGCGAAAATGCATTGAAGCGGGTTTTCTGATTCCTTAGAATAGTTTATTGCATTTTTGACCACAGTTTCATTACATTTACTCAGTTTAATCTACGGAGAAGGATGGAATCATGTTTAGGGCGTTTTTAACAGCTTAGAACAGTTTATTGCATTAAATGTCGTTGTTAACACATATTGTACTTTTTCTACCTCATTTATTGTCTTTTAATAGATTTATTACCGCATTTTCCTTACATTTACACCAGGTGAAGTTATGTTTCCGAAAATGCATTGAAACATGTTTAGGGCAGGATTTCTGATTCCTCAGAACAGTTTGTTGAATTTTTTTACCACATTTTCCTTACATTTACTTAGTTTTATCTTCGAAGAGGATGGAATCATGTTTAGGGCGTTTCTTACAGCCCAGAACACTGTATTGCATTAAATGTCGTTATTTACACATATGGTATCTTTTCTATCACATCTTTGGTCGTTTCATACATTTATTATGATATTTTCTTGTTTTTTTCAATACAGGTAAAGTTTCGTTTACGAAGATATACGTAAGCAAGTTTAGGAAGCGTTCTTTGATACCTGATGTAATTGCATTTTTAAGGTCGTAGTTTACATTTATGTTCAAATTTCAATACTTTTATGTCCGTTTAAGACATTTTTGAGCACATTTTACTTACAATTACTTAGTTTCATCTACGGAGAGGGATGGAATCATGTTTAGGGCGTTTCTTTCAGCTTAGAACAGTGTATTGCATTAAATGTCATTGTTTACACATATGGTATCTTTTCTACCACATGTATGGTCGGTTAAAACATTTATTACCACACTTTCCTTACATTTTCACCAGGTGAAGTTAAGTCTCCAAAAAATGCATTGAAGTGGGTTTTCTTTTTCCTTAGAATAGTTTATTGCATTTTTGACCACAGTTTCGTTACATTTACTCAGTTTAATCTACGGAGAAGGATGGAATCATGTTTAGAGCATTTTTAACAGCTTAGAACAGTTCATTTCATTAAATGTCGTTGTTTATACATATTGTACTTTTTCTACCTCATTTATTGTCTTTTAATATATTTATTACCACACTTTCCTAACATTTTCAGCAGATGAAGCTAAGTCTCCGAAAAATGCATTAAAACAAGTTTAGGGCGGGTGTTTTGATTCCTTAGAACCATTTATTACATTCATTACAACATTTTCCTTACATGTAGTTAGTTTAATCTATTGGGAAGGAGGCTGGAATCATGTTTAGGACATTTTTAACAGCTTAGAACAGTTTATTGCATTTTTGGCCACATTTCCTTATGTTTAATTAGTTTAACCTACGGAGACGGATGGAATCATGTTTAGAGAGTTTTTTTAACAGCTTAGAACAGTTTATTGCATTAAACGTCGTTGTTTATACATATTGTACCCTTTCTACCATATTTATGGTCGTTTAGTACATTTATTAAAACAATTTTCCTTACATTTGCTCCAGTTGAAGTGAAGTCTCCGAAAATAAATTTACATAGTACGGAGATGAATGGAATGATGTTAAGGGTGTTTTTTAACAGCTTAGAACAGGTTATTGCATGGGATGTCGTTTTTACACTCATGATACCTTTTCTATCACATTTATGTTCGTTTAGTACATTTATTACCACATTTTCCTTGAATTGAATTAAAAAAGAAGTCTTCACGCAAAAGGACTCGGGTGAGGGAATGGAATAGAGCTGTTCACCTTGATGAACTCGTTATAAAACCCTAACCTATCAGTCATAACAACAACACTACTATCGGTTAAAAACTGATTTTTAAAAAAAAAATATTGATGTATTATCAATTACATTAGACGAGAAAAAAGAACCTCTATATTTTTCAGGCCCGTGCGCATGGTCATTTTTGCTGCGCATGCAACCTTTTTATGTCATCAAAAAATCTTTAAAAAAAAACATGAGATATTGTGCTCATTTCAGTAAATCGATGACGTTTAGAATACGGTGACAATCGTAGTTAGAAAATGAGTCGTTTTCATTCGATATAATTGATCAATTGTATTGAACGACCCTCCAGTCAACTTTCCACCAACAACTGTGTCTGATCAAGAAAAAAAGGGAGTCGTTACCGAGATGTATTTCACCCGTTTAGAGTTAAAAGAGAATTGTTTTGGACAAGTGGTATGTTGACGTAAAAAGCTTAATGTTTTGGCTGCTGTTGGATGACATCAAATATCACGACAACTGATGTAATGCTTCGCTATCAAGTGGTTAGAAAAAGAGCTTTTTCTCATTTTCATTCAGTCATACGTTGACACATTGTAAACACTTTTTTTTGTTGTTGCTGTATTTATATAACGCCACCTATCTTAAAATATTTTAACTCCTGTTGTAAAAAACAAAACAAAACAACTTTTCCACACATGCATTTAGACTGTTTACAAATCTTTTCTAAAACGTGACAAATGGTATTATTTGAATTTAGTCAAGATTATACTGGTTTAGTTTGTAATGTCTTCTCGACGTGGGTATTGTTTCCTAAAAAAAAAATAGTTTGGATTGACACTTTTTTTCGGAAATGGTGAAATAGGCTATCCTCAATATGTAGAAATGTTAGAAGATCAACTTATAATTTTTTTATTGACAAATCTATGGTTCAGTAAACAGAGTTATTATTGAAGGAAACATCTTAAGGTGTGATTTGTTAATAAGCGAGTAGATTTCTAATTAGCATAACAATCATATATATTTTTTTGAAAACATTCTTCACGTTTTTAACACAGATATCAAAAATGAATGATGCATCAGATTCAACTTGTTTTTTCAATTTAATATGTTCCATAACTACCTTTTCTTAATACATTCAATTTCAAGATGGTCCCAATTCCACTGTTATAAGAAGGGAAAGATTATGATTTTCATAATATCCTTGTCGATAGCTTTAATTTGATAGGTCACACGACTATCTTCTTGAAACTTTTGATTTTCTAATCGGTGTTAACCCCATCCCCATGGCAATGGTGGAAAATGTCATTTTTGTAATGTATTCATCAAGCCCTTCATATCAGTACCTCACATGCTTGGATTTGTAAAAAGGAAGATGTTTTCCATCTCTGGTCGTGACCCCACCCCCACATAAAATGAAAAATGTCATTTTCGTAATGTATTCATCGAGCCTTCATATCAGTACCTCACATGCCTGGCTTTGTATAAAGAACCACGTTTTTCGGATCTGGTCGTGACCCCACCCCATGACGAGGGTTAAAATTATGAGCTTCTTAATCCACTCGTCGAGACCTTCAATTTGATAGGTCACGTGACCACCTTCTCGAAACTTCGATTTTTGTGATGGGCGTGACCCCCACCCCACATAAAATAAAAAAACGTCATTTTTGTAATGTATTCATCGAGCCCTTCATATTAATACCTCACATGGCTGGATTTGTAAAAAGGAAGACGTTTTTGGCTCTGGTCGTGACCCCACCCCACGACGAGGGTTAAAATTACGATATTCTTAATCCACTCATCGAGACCTTCAATTTGATAGGTCACGTGACCACCTTCTCGAAACTTCGATTTTTTTGATGGGCGTGATCCCCACCCCACATAAAATTAAAAATCGTCATTTTTGTAATGTATTCATTGAGCCCTTCATATTAATACCCCACATGCCTGGTTTTGTAAAAAGGAAGACGTTTTTCGGCTCTGGTCATGACCCCCACCCCACGGCGAGGGTTAAAATTATGATCTTCTTAATCCACTCATCGAGACCTTCAATTTGATAGGTCACGTGACCACCTTCTCGAAACTTCAATTTTTCTGATGGGCGTGAACCCCACACCCACGACGAGGGGAGATAACTTTGTATGATTAAGTTCATGAGAATCAAGCAATCTGATTGGTTAATTAGCGTTAGGAATGTGAAGTGATTGGGTGATTTCTTATTTCAAGCTCTTCGAGCTTTTGGTTTTTGGTATACACTGCTCTAGCTATTATATCCACGTTATTAAACGCGATTCACCTTTTTATGACGGCATGACCCCCACCCCCACGACGAGGGGAGATAACTTTGTATGATTAAGTTGATGAGAATCAAGTAATCTGATTGGTTAATTAGCATTAGGAATGTGAAATGATTGGGTGATTACTTATTTCAAGCTCTTCAAGCTTTTGGGCATCAAAAAGTGGTTTGCGAGTTCGGTAGCACCTCTTTTCCATGTACCGTACGTAAGTCGATTTTCTGATGTAGAATCTGCAAATGGGTTTCCGTGTACGCCTCCATAGGGATTCAGTGTTAAAATCGTGTACAGATACAGATGCTACAGAATCCGCAAACCACTTTTCGACGCTGCTACAGAATCTGCAACACGTTTTTTTGCTCGCGATTTAACACTGAATCCTATGCGGGAAACCCATTTGCGGATTCTGTAGCAGACAATCCACCTCATTTTTCTTAAAATTTCATACATTTTTTTCACTCTTGAGCGACGTGTAGAATGTACACGTTCGCCAGTGGGTATTTCAACGTTAAATGTGTGATCTAAGAAAACGTGGCAGTGGGTTTGCGGATTCTGTAGCACCATAAAAAATGACAAATCGTGTACCTGTACACAATTTTAACACTGAATCCTATGGAGGTGTACATCGATGTACGTGTACATGTACGAAATCGTGTACAAGTGCTACCGAATCTGCCTTTATTACCTACTAGTATATATGCTATTTATTTTCGATTTCCATGCTTTGTAATTCTGTACCTTCATGTGTTGTGAATAATATAAATGTACTGTAAACAATATGACAAAAATGGTTTAGACGTTAATAAAATTATGCTTAATATTTTCATTGTTCGTTTCTCGTTAATAACTAACATCTCTCAATTTTTATAATCAATTTTCCATATAAAGTTGAAAGAAGGCCGAGTTGGCCCGAGAGGCAGAGTTGTCCAGTTCCCGTATAATTCGGAGGTTATTGTCATTACTTGGTTGGGGGGGGGGGGGGGGGGAGTGAGGGGGGAGGTGTTAACACATTTGTTTTTTTTTGTCAGACCAGGCTGAAACACCAACGCTGACGTCATCGATTGATTATGTTAGAAGGACGTGGATTGAAAGCAGCATATCCCCAGTAGAAAAAAAGAAACTAAAGGAAATATTTTATTTTCATTTTTAGGAGAACAGAAACTAATCAAACTCATACTCTTTTATTCTAGGTGAACAGAAGCTAATTACGTTTCTTTTATTTTAGATGGTTTACAAAGTCCTGTTTGAGTATCTCCCCGTGGTGTCAAACGGTAACGGGAATTATTCATATATTCTCATTTATTTTGAATTTATAACTCTGGAATAAATGATAAAAAAATATGTACAACATGATTTACTAAGGTACCGAATCGTCCAATACCAAGTGCCGAATCGTCCAAAACCAAGTGCCGAATCGTCCAAAACCAAGTGCCGAATCGTCCTTTGCAGGTGCCGAATCGTCCTTTGCAGGTGCCGAATCGTCTCGGTGCCGATTTGTGAAGGTGGTGATGCCCAGCATTCATTTATAGTCCCATGTACATGTAATCTAAATCGAACGCCCTCTATTTCATCTTCAAGGGGAGTCGACGATTTAAATGAATGAAAAAAAAGTTTTTCAAAAAAAATGTTGAGCGTTTAAAAGTGAAATAACTAGGTACATGTATAGCAAGGTCCGATTTCCTAAATAATAATATGAATTAGGTTTGACCTAGAAGAGAACGCAGCCGTATACGACTCCACTGCGTTGTAAAATTAAAAGAAAATGATTCTTACTACCGCCGGTAGAATTGCAACACCATCTTTTTCCGGTCGTACTAAATACCGAGAAGAACCGAACAGTAGAAAAATAAGGCATATTAGGCAAAATAAAGGGCATAATATGGTATATAGGGGCCATTAGTTCAGCGATCTGAACGTAGTGGCTACCCCTCTACGTTCAGATTCTTCCCATTCAATCCTATAGAAAAAGTTCCCATCAAGTTTTTATGGGAACTCAAAACTCGAAATTAGAAATATATATCAAGCTTTCGCCCTTATTACCGGCTGCAATCGATAGTACACGTATTTCCTTACATTTGGGAAGAGTTTATTAATCCAAACTAGGTTTTATCCTTTAAATGTCGTCATTTGTGTACTCGTGAGGCGGCGACGGAGATTTCAAAATCGGCCATGTTGTTGTTTAAATATAAAACAGTAAAAACGATAACCAGGTAATGGCGCCGAAACGAATAGACCTTTTCATCGATGCGGAATAGGAAATTCGATCTCATTCGCGCAGAGGAGGTCATCAAACTCGGTCGCATTCGCACAGAGCAGATTATCAAACCCATTCTGCACAATTGCGATCGAATTTCCTATTCCGCATCGATGAAAAGGTCTATTCGTTTCGGCGCCATTACCGGGTTATCGTTTTTACTGTTTTATATTTAAACAACAACATGGCCGATTTTGAAATCTCCGTCGCCGCCTCACGAGTACACAAATGACGACATTTAAAGGATAAAACCTAGTTTGGATTAATAAACTCTTCCCAAATGTAAGGAAATACGTGTACTATCGATTGCAGCCGGTAATAAGGGCGAAAGCTTGATATATATTTCTAATTTCGAGTTTTGAGTTCCCATAAAAACTTGATGGGAACTTTTTCTATAGGATTGAATGGGAAGAATCTGAACGTAGAGGGGTGGCCACTACGTTCAGATCGCTGAACTAAGGGGCCATTAAATGTAGGATATCAATTTGGGGTAAGTTGGGGTAAAATTGGATGATTTATAAACATTACAGCATAATGCACCAGACGAAAACTTCAGCTCGATATTTAGTAGTTTGAGCACAGAAATTGAATTAACACATCATCGCTGCTTGGTATTTAGTAGATTAGTGCATGGGTTTTTTTGGGAGGTTTTTTTTTGCAAATAAATCATAAACTCCCCTCAACCTTTGCCCGGGCTTGGGACCGGCTAGTCCAAACTTGGACCCACAGTCCGTAATATAATTTTTGGCGTTGGTACGGCCTGTAGGTCCAACGCTCTCGATACCTGTGCTGTACTATATGACCTGCAAACGATTTACTTGCAGGTCTATCTCGCCTCGTGGGAAGAATATGGCATATCCAGAAGCTTTTTGTTATGTGACCGAAAGAAGGATAATTGTAAAAAACAAAAACCTCTATGTCGGAAGCGCTTGGTCACCGTATTGTTCAGAAACGAAAGATTCATATCATCGAAGTGGTTCAAGAAAATGAAGTTGGCAGCCATGTTTTGTATTTTTAAACATAATGATGTCATTCCTTCCTTAAGCGATTGGTTGCAATCAGGGAATCCCTGGTGGAAACCTAGGAAGGAATGACGTCATTATGTTTAAAAATACAAAACATGGCTGCCAACTTCATTTTCTCGAACCACTTCGATGATATGAATCTTTCGTTTCTGAACAATACGGTGACCAAGCGCTTCCGACATAGAGGTTTTTGTTTTTTACAATTATCCTTCTTTCCGTCACATAATAACAAAAAGCTTCTGGATATGCCATATTCTTCCCACGAGGCGAGATAGACCTGCAAGTAAATCGTTCGCAGGTCGTATAGTACAGCACAGGTATCGAGAGCGTTGGACCTACAGGCCGTACCAACGCCAAAAATTATATTACGCACTGTGGGTCCAAGTTTGGACTAGGGACCGGCAGACTTGAGGGCCCATATAAGTAATGAAATTTTGTTTATTTTGAAAATTCTCACCTCTGATATTCCTTCAATTCAAATTAAAAATACACAAAATGTGCATCAAAATGAAGGTTGGGATGTATAGAACACGAAACACTTGTAATAAACTCATAGAGTCGACTGTAGGCACCACTGGTTCCTGGAAGTCTGCTGCCGTATTCGCACCAGAACTGATAATTTAATAATATTTCACGAAAACAACTTGTGGCCAAATGTGCTTTACATATCCAAGAACAAAGCTAGGGGATAAAAATTCTTCAAAACACGGCGACAGAACTGCATTGGGGAAAATTCCAAAACCTTTGCTTTTGTTTACGTATGAATGTACTTTTAATTTCCGGTCGACGTCATCGGACGGAAAAAGCATGTAAAAACAATGCCGTCTAAAATCAAATAATGAAAAAGATCGCCTTCATACAATATACTATTATTAGATAGAGATTGCACAGTAGGCATATTCAATGCAAGGTATCATGATACCTGTTGAAATTTCTTAGAATTACGATTTTATTTTTTGATGGAAATTTGTGATATCGAGTGATTTGCGCATGTCTGTTGAGCATGGAAACCATTTTCAATAAAAAATGCAGACAGTGTTGTCCTTTTCCAAAATGCAGTCCTCGAAAGCGTTTTGAATGTCTAGCTTCATTATTGAATATCTGAAGCACATTCGGCCATGAGTTCTTGCGAAATATTATTTTATTATCAGTTCTGGTACGAATACGATAGCAGACTTACAGGAACCAGTGGTGCCTGCTGTCAACTCTATTAGTTGATTACATATGTGTTTCGCGTTGCCGCCGTTCTATACATCCCAACTAAAGCTGAGCGATATCGACCCAAATAAAAACCGCGATATTTTCGGGATGATATCGCGGTTTATGGTATTATCGCGATATTTGGGGAATTAGTGCAAAACAGTCATTGAGTCACTGCAGCCCTGTTAATTTGGAAGAATAGCCTCGGCAAAACAATATTGCTGCAGGTCAAGCAATCTGTATCAGCGAAAACACAAATCAACCATGTGGTGTGTTTGAATAGAAATCTGAAAAATGTATTACGAATGAGCACAACGAGCGCAACTTGATAGTTCTGTAGATTTTCACTTGAACATGGGTGCAGCCATATTAGACATACAGCACACAAACTGTGTGTTTTCTCTTTTGTCTTTGGTTAAAATTGTAAAAAGCTATTTTTAAACAGATGGTTAATGTGGGGATACAGAATCAGACATTCTCCAATGCGAGAATCTATGTAAATTCTCCGTGTGGGGATCTTGAGACATTTACGTCATTGTTTGTCCAATCAATTATAAGAATTCCCAATTTGTTCTACGTCGGGGGAATATTGCTGCTATTACGTGGGAATCAGTTCACAAAATAGTTTACCGGTAAACACTTTTGGAGGGTCCCCACTTAACAGTGCAGTATATTTCAGAAGTTAATGCCCATTCCTTACCAATACAGATGCTCATTCACAAAGTATTGCCTCTTTTGTCAAATTATATACCAGTAGGTCAATGTTGGTGTTGTTGCCAAATAATGCCAATGACGTTGGCGATATTTCGGTTTTTCGAAAATGAGACGATATTATTAACGGTATTGACTTTAAAACCGGCTAAGTCGGTATATCGGCAAACCGCCCAACACTAATCCCAACCTTCATTTTAATGTATAATTTGTGTATATTTAATCTGAATTTAAGGAATATGAGAGGTGAGAATTTCAAAATAAACAAAATTCCATTACTTATATCGCCCCTCAACTGATCGCTGGCAGTAATCGATTGCTAATTGACTAGTTAAAGCCCCATGTTATTGTTATCAAATACATGTAGAATGGCTCTTCCCTGGTTTAAACTAACAGTAATACTTGCAATGAAAAAATGGAGAGTGAAGCTTCAAAGTCCCCCAAACCTCTCTCAGTTGCCAGAGAGAATTAATGTTGGTAGCTTCAGTGTTTAAAATCATTTTTTCTCTCAATATAGCCACTGATATTTTATTAAAATGTCCTTATTCAGGTTGTTTTTTTTCGTTCGTTTCTTCCCATTGAATGTCAACAAAAGGAATTGCTGTTTACACATGCCTAAGATACCTGTTGCCTGTCAAAAATTTAGCAAGCTAACGCTCACAGCAGTCTGTCAACAACTGCACACAGAACACAACTTCTTGTGTTCCGACTTAACATTTCGTCTGTCCATAATTCTGCATACATTGAACACACCTACTAATTTCCATATTGTCTGCTTTGAAAATCATCACCTGACCTGATTGGGTTTCCTTACAAATCAGTTGCATTGCATAGAAAAGCTAGCTTCATTCAGGGACCAGCCGTGAGGGCGACTAGGGCGATTATGTCGCCCTTCTAAGCCCAAAGTCGTCTAGAAAAATAGTCGGGGCGATTACAAGTCGCCCTCTAAAAATTGGCCAAAATGAGGAAAGGCTGAACTGAGTGATGCGAGCTTTGCATGAAAACAATTATTTTCAAAAATCGAATGTGTTCGAGTGTGATAAATGGGCATTTTAATTCGTCAAATGAACGTCCATTTAATGAAATCACACGACAATCAATTGTCCATTGTCTCTTTTGGTGGATTTTTTTATTTCTATTTTGTTGCGTTTCAGTCGGAGCTTCAAATGTCGAAACGAAAATAGGTGACTTACGCGACTCAACAAAATAACTCAGTTTGAAAGTAGGTTACGTCGCTTAGGATGCCGAAAATGTATACACAACGGATGTATTTTATAACACAGTATTTTTATTTCGTTTTGCTGACTGTTAACTGTTGGGCCGTCTATTCCCACAAAAACACGAATGGAATTGAAACACATGAAAAAAGCTTTAGTGATGACAAGAAAAGCTTTGTACAGGTCACAAGAGTGCATGTGGACGATCTTGAAAAAGGGTCCTCCTAAACAACGGAATGACATGAAGTGACACGGAATGACACCAGAATGCCATAAAAATGATGCGGAATGACATTTCTTTTACAAAATACTCGACCCCAGAATGCATTTTGTTTATTAACTAACAAAGTACCTCCCAAGCATTCTTCTTACATCTGGTCCTGTTCACACTTTCAGACTTAGGAAATTATTAGCTTAGTAGACTTTGGTGAAAGGCAACCACAGGAGGGTGCTGGGGGATTGGCATGAAGAAGAGGGGAGGGGGTCATGAAGGAGAGGGTAGCAGTGGGGGATTTTCAGTCAAATATTACTTTGTGATTTTTTAACCTGGCATAGATGCCTCATAGACAACTGGACCTGGATTATTGGGACATTAATGGAGGACCACAAATTGAAAATATGAAGGGGCGGCGGGGGTGGTACATGAATATTCTTAATTTTCCCCACTTGCCTATTAAGTCTCCCTACATGACTCTGCAGTCTCCCTATTTTTTCTAGAGGGAGACATGGAGTCTTCCTAAAATTTCCCCCTAGGCTGGTCCCTGGCTTCACTTTCATTTTCCCAGAAACTCTCAGATTTCCAGGAATTTGTCCACATGGTATATTTACAAAATGAAAATAAAAGCACATGGGTTTCATAATTGGTTCTTTTGTGATTACCACTTGTTCCAAATACAATTACAAACGGGTATGTGTTCTTCCATAATATCGCTTTGATGTTTCTGTAAGACATTTCAAACTTGCCAGTACCAGATGAACAAATTGATGTTTGTGTCAACTTTGGAACCTAATTTTCCTGCAGACTACTCCTCTGTTAATGAATTTTGTTTTCATTAACTCCCATGGCTCGCTTCCGGTTGCATGGTGTCATGAATTCCTGAGTCTTACCACCCCGCTAAACTCACTTAATGTACTAGAGAAAGCCTGCTAAAGTGGTAATGATATACCAATAACATGATTTTGGATGGCGTTACGGTTCATTAACAGCCCGACAGGAATGATTAACAGCCAGTGGGTCCATTAACAGCCCAACAAAATCTTGTTATTATTATTACCACTTCTAAAATGGTTAAATCCAAAGGTTCTTCATCAAGTTCACTTAATTGTGACATCCCGAGTTTTCGCAATGACATTTAACCAAAACACATGTGTCATCTTTTTCTAGATAAACAAAACATCACGTGGTCAATGACATGATAGCTTAATTTAAATATTTTTGTTTGCCACAAAAAATTTACATGTACTAACAAAAACCTACCGTAATAAATTAATTACACTCTCACCTTGACAATTCGAATGCTTCATCACTGAAGTAATTTTTAGTTCAACTTTGACGTAAGTCAAATTTGAGCTTATGCCATGGCCAGCCGTCTGTCTGACAACAATTCAATATGCCTTGGGCTAAAAGCCTGTTACGATGTGGAAATCTGAGAATCAGCAACAATAACTACCGTATTTACTCTATGTATTGGGACACTCTATGATTTGGGACGCACATTTTTTCCAGAAAACTATATTTTTTTTATGCTTCAAAGCTTGGGACATTCAGGAGATTTGTTTAGAGTTGGCCCGTCGCTAGTAGCAGACGACACTCATAGAAAAAATTCTTGGGTAACTAAAAATTTCCATATTTTTATACTGTACCAATGACCCAGACATAGCTGGTGCTAACTCTTAAAATATAGGGCCAAACACAAATTTTGCCCCCCAATCCCCAAAATTTGCATCTAAAACCAAAGAAAACATGTCCTTAAAGGCCCTCCACACTTCGCCTCTACTGCGCATGCGCAGTGTCAAGGACGTTCCAAAATTGGCGCCATTAATCATTCTAAGTTTGGCCCTTCATCAGTTAACATCTGACTGATCTTTGTGCTTGTAAATCTCAGTTTAAATGATGCCAGACACATAAATATTAGTGAAATGGTGATTCTAAGGAGGATAGAGAAGGAGGAGAGGAAAAATGTGTGACAGAATATTATCAGGGCTGTAACTTAAAATTTTTTAATGAAATTATGTCAAGTTACCTATTTTCGAGGCAGCAGCCATTTTGTTGTCATTCTGATTATTTAGTTACACTGATTTTTTAGTGTTTTCCTCTCTCCCTGTCCTTTAAGTCCCCCCTTGCTATTCTCCCATGCTTTTGGCATAGTTTTTGTAATTATTATTACTAAATTTTCTTGGGAGTTTTAGCTGAATAACAGAATGTATTCTGTTCTTTTCCCCATGTTTACGTCTTCACCTACGGGTGGTTAGGCGTTGTGTTCTGCATCTTCCATCTGATGTTCTGCAGTTTCTTCCCTGGAAGTCTCTGTTTTGCATCAGATAGTGTATTTTTGGTAACTGATTTCGGGCCTGGGTGCCTGGAGTCTTATTTTAGTGTTTTTACATTCATTGTTTACATTTACAACAGCCCTCTGTGTGAGGGGGGATTTCTGGAAAATAATATCTGATGTTATTTTAATCATAACTAGATACATTATTATTGTTCGTAAGTGTTGAATAAATTGTTTAAAATATTTTTAAAATTTTTGTCCACACTTAGGCTTGGGATCCATTGGGGCTCAACGTTACTTTTCAGAAACTTGGGCTGTTCTGAAAAAATATTTTTTCAAAATATTTTGATTTCAATTATTTTTTCAATATTAATGGATCATATTATTATTATGTATTTTGATTGCCAGGGGTTAGTGCGAGTACCAGGACTTGTTTTCTTTTCACACTGAAAGGATATTGATCAACTGTAATAAGAGGAAGTCTTCCTCTGACTTTATAATCATTCTATATGTGGTCAGTGTACTCGCATTAACTCCTGTTCTGTATTGTATGATTTCGATGACAATATGGGAAACGTATGTCACGGTATGTTATTGGGGAAATGGACACTCCGGTCCTTTCCCCGCAGGGTCACTCTACTTTATCAATTTCTATTTTCAGACGATCAAGATTAGGGTGATTTATCTGTGATGTCTTCCAACAGTGTGCCTCCGCCGTCACAATTAATGAAGGGCTAGCGGAAAAGTGCTCATGTAAATACGCCAATTGCCTAAGAGGACCCTAGTAGGTTCGACGGCCTTTGACGTCCGCTAGCTCGCCCGGTGTAGCGTCCATTCACCGAATGGTTCGGCAGCCGGGTTCGTCCGTTGCGGTCTAGAAGGAATTTTGGGGTGATGCGAGCACTACAAATCAACCTAATGCACACCCAGTGACGGCGGATCGGAGGGAGAACGGAGGAAGCCTTTTAGTCCGGTTCATAGCTTGTCCCGGTCCATCCGGACGGCAAGCGAGAGAGGCCCCTCTCTCGTTCACAACATCTGGCCCCAGATGTTGTGGTACAAATGTTTCGCATTCGGAGCATACGTCCGTCGCTCGGGACGCTCCGACATATAGTCAGTCCGGAGTAGACTGTCAATAAGGCTTCCTCATTCTCATAGTTGCGCACACGACCGCTCTTGGCTACGTGACCACAGATATCCAGTCAGCTTCGCCAGTCAGAGATTCATCGGCGACCAGGTCACAACATCCGGTAGCCAGGGACACGAGGCCTGCAGACTCCGGACGTTCGCATAGGAAGTGTGCGGGAGTCAACGTACACGGAGCTTCCGGCGGCAATGCATCGTAAGACCGCTACTGCACAGGCCTCGGGAACGGACGTGCTTTCCTAAATAGCACAGTTTATCGCAGCATCCCAGCATCAACTGAATCTGTCGCATATTTTTTATCCGACGATGCTGGGTCGGGACGCTCCGCGGAAGCGGGTACGGACGTCCGAAAATTTCATCCGGTCCGACGGGATACCGAAAGGGATTTGGAGGATTTCGAGCTTTCCCTTTCGGAACAACATATGCTGTTGTGTATGTCATCTGACTTGGTCTTCTACAGCTTGTTTCGTCGGACCAGAATGCTGCGATGCCGGATAAGAAACTGATAGCGTCGGAGGACTTAGAAATTTTTTGTTCGGTTCAGGGACGTCGTCCCTCAGTTCCGACATAGTCCAATAATGTCACGCAAACTTTCGAATTATTGAACGACGCTATATATATTATTATTATATGCTTGCTATAACCAAGCATTTCTGGTTTCTTGTTCGCAAAGTTACGGAGATGTCTTTCAAAGTGTGCCTCTGTCGTCATAGTTAATGAAGAGCTAGCGGCAATAAGTGCTCATGGAATATGTCTATCGCCTACGGAGTGACATTCGCTAGCTCACCCGGTGTAGCGTACATTCATCGAATGGTTCGGCTGCCGGGTTCGTCCGTTGCGGTCTAGGAAGGAGATTTGGGTGATGCGAGCACTTTAATTACTTTAGTACTCACCCAGTGACGGCAGATTGAGGACAGATCGGAGGAAGCCTGTTAGTCCGGTTCCTGGCTGGTCCAGGTCCGTCCGGGCTGTGAGCGAGAGAGGTCCCTCTCTCGTCCAACAACATAGGGGACCGCATGTTGTGGTTCAGATATTTTACATTCGGAGCATATGTCTGTCGGTCGGGACACTCCGTTATATTGACAGTCCGAGAGACTGTCCTTAATGCTTCCTCATCCTCACAGCAGGGCACACGACCGCACATTGGCTACGTGACCTCGAGTATCCGATCAGTTTCGTCATTCAGTGATTCCACGGCGAATAGGTCGCGCCATCCGGTAGCCAAGGGACACGAGGCCTATACACTCCGTTCGCTCGCATATTGGTAGTATGCACGGGGTAACGTTCACGGAGCTTCCAGCGGCAATGCATTGTAGGACCGCTTCTCCTCAGGCCTCAGTGACGGACGTGCTATCCGAGTTAGCACAGTTGTTTCGCAGCATCCCAGCAATTGATAGTTTCTTGGTCGAATCAGGAATTATCCGACGGCGCTGGGTCGGTGCGGTCCACGGTTGCATCAGGTACGGACGACCGAACGCTTTATAGGGTCCGACAGGATGGCGAAAGGGATTCGAAAGATTTCGAGTTTTCCCTTTAGTAGTATCGGAAGCTGCCTTTCATATCTTCTGGCATTATCTTCCAGTGATTGTTATTTCGGACTTCATTGCTGCGATCTTGGATAAGAGACTTATAGCGTCATTGGACTCGGATTTTTCGATCGGTTCCGGGACATTGTCCCTGACTTACCGACGCAGTCCAATAATGTCATTTCAATATGTGTTTTATTTTTCGACGCTATATATGCATACAAGCCTGCTACCAAGCATGATAGTTTAGTTTCTTGTCCGCGTTGCTCATTTCTGCCGTTTGATCATTTATACGATTAGTTTATTTGGCAGAGCAGGGCATACCGAGAGTTCATATGCGTCTAGACGGTAAATATTCTTTTTCGCCGTTTATGTCTTTTCCAACTTCAATGTTGGAAACGACATGATGTATAGTAGACTTAACTTAGACGCTTTATCATACGTAATCCGCCTTACGGAGGCGTTATCATTACGTTTTCAAGAAAAGATTTACGGGATATTATTCTCAATGTAATTTCTTTTGAGGGCAGTAGTTTGTTCACGTATAACTCCGCCCTTCAGTGGCTGATTGGAGTTGGTTGACGTGACGCAGCCCTAGCTACATCCATACGCGTGGATAGTAAGGTTAAGAACTCTCAGAGTCGCTTCGTTCTCGGGGGAGCTTCTCTTCGACGGCAACTTTTCGGCAATCCATGAATTGCTCGATTTACACGTTCTCTTGTCTATCTAGTGTTAAAAGAGATTCAGACTGGGGCAAACATTCGGTGGTTGACTCAAAGAGTGCCACCGCAGTTGCCGGACCCGAGTGTGGCTGTTATGACGGTTGCCAGTCAAGCAGATTGGGATATAATACTGATCCCAACGGATTCGAAGTGCCAGGGTCTTTGGGTTCCGCAGTCTCTTAGCAAACAATTTTCTTCCGCGGAATAATGTTTTTTAGGCTTGCTTTATGTCATTGCATGAACATTATTCAGAAACGCATGCCCAAATCCTATCCGTTAATTCGACAGTAGTGGCGTATCTCCGGAACCAGGGAGGCACTCTTTCTTTTCCGTTATTCAATTTAATGGAATGAATCCGTCTGTTGGTTATAATACACCAAGTTCTGTTTTGGTCCGTCATATTCCGGGTCGTCTGATTGTTTTACCGGACTCCCGTTCACTTACGGGTCGCTTGTTGCTGTCAGAATGGACTCTCAACAAACAAGTATTCAATCAGATTTGCTATCTATGGGAGCGCCCAATGATGATTTATTTACGACACAGCTTGCTAATCAATTGCCGACGTATGTGTTGGCTTGTCCAGATCTCTGAGCTAATGTTGTTAATGCTCTATTGATCTATAGGACGGAATGATAGGATACGCGTATCCTCCGGCGCTGTTGTTTCAGCAGGTATTGCTAAGATAAACAACCACAATACATTTCTGTTGATAGCATCTCTATCTTCACAGAGATCATGGGTAATTTACTCTCTTGTCTACTGTGGGTCTTAACGTGAAATCTTCCTCAATGTGAGGATCTTTTTTCACTGGGTAAATCGTGTCATCTTTATCACAACCTGCAAGGTCTCAACCTTCATGTATTCCGTTGTGTGGTCCATATTGCATTGTAAGCATTGTACTGGACGGGCTTTGGACGCGATTTTTTACTATAGGAGGTCCTCTTCTTCGCTATTCTATGCGGCTAAAGTGGAGGCTCTTCCGTCGTTGGTGTAGGGATCATTATGTTCATATTGTTGATCCCTCCATACTACTCATATAGGTTTATATTACCTCATACCTATGCACTCTACGATAGTTTACAATTGAGTCTTATGTCTCTTTATCTAAGTCAGTTAGTAACTTTTTGATATATAGACTTAGAATCTTTAGATTAAATTCCTATATGGATTTTAACTTCGGTTCTTATTTAGCTAAGTAATCATTTGAGCCTCTGGAAACAGTAGTTTTCAAATTCTGACCTTTTAGACAGTAATTCTGTTGGTTTCTCTTTTACTGTAGAGTCAGTGAGTTTCATGCACTATCGATGGATGATTTTCACTTTCGTAGTTTCGGAATCACTATTCCATTACTATTTAGGTTGGATTTTTGCATAAGAGTTAGGCTCCTAATATCTGGAACCTATTGTTATTTAGGTCCTTCCGTCTTCGTACGGGCATAGGCCTTTACTCTTTCCGGGTAGAGTTTATGTATTTATAAACAGATATCTGTTTATTACTATGGGCGTAAGCTTCTTCTGTCTTTGATGCCTAGTAGAAGGACGTTACGCTCCATTCTATTGTTAATGGATTCTATTAACTATCGGTACTGCTTATGGTATATCATTGACTTAGCAGTTGTGCTTAAGATTTCAGCTCATGAAGTAAGAGTTCTTCTACATCTTGAGCTTACATTAATAGTGTTGCTATTATAGATTTTTGAAGGCTGCTCATTGCGCTCAGCCATCCACATTCATGAATTTTTATCTCAGAAATATCGAGTCCATTTCTGGAGGCCTCTATTGTTAGGTCTATTATCTACTGCTCAGAATGTCATTCACTTAACAGTTGCTACTATAGCTAGGTAGGCTGTCTGTTTCGGCAGTGTCTCCGTTCTGCTGCCCTCTTCGCTCTGGGCTATTTGACCCAGGGCAAGAAAAAGGCGGGGGGAGGGTGTTCCCTTGGGTCACCTGTTTTACTATGAAAACAAGGGGATACCTCCTCCGGAGTTAGTAATTCTGAGCTGTTATTGGGATGGTTGTTTAGTGAGAAGTTTATGTTTTAAAAATTCATTCAAGTCTTAGTTTTTAAAGTATAGCTTTTGAATATTGCATATGTCAACGGACATGATTCTGCAATCCTCAGACACTTTTAAGGAGTATAAGAGTCTCTATTCTCTAGACTTACTTTATTTATTGGCTTACTTTAAAAATTATTAGTATAAGGATTATATTGGATATTAATAGAGTACATGGATGTATGAAGCTCAATTTTGGAAGGTGTTGTATCTTTCTAATTTATCATAAATAAGAAAGATACATGTAAGGCCTATTACTTCTTTTTCCCGACAGGGGATGACTCTATTTTATATTATTGAGCGTATTCTATTTTGCTCTATGTCGTTGGCCCTCCAGCCTTTTTACTATTCAGCTATTTCTGGGTCATTGGTACAGTATAAAAATGTTAAAAAATTTATAGTAATTTCTATATTTTTTATACTTACCAATGACCCAGACGGGGATGGCCCTCCCAGGAGTTGGGAACTCTTGCCTCCCCGCTGAGTACATAGCGCTTACCAGGCACTGGTTTTTAGAATGATTAATGGCGCCAATTTCGGAACGTCCTTGACACTGCGCATGCGCAGTAGAGGCGAAGTGTGGAGGGCCTTTAAGGACATGTTTTCTTTGGTTTTAGATGCAAATTTTGGGGATTGGGGGGCAAAATTTGTGTTTGGCCCTATATTTTAAGAGTTAGCACCAGCTATGTCTGGGTCATTGGTAAGTATAAAAAATATAGAAATTACTATAAATTTTTTAACTTTTTGCTTCCAAAACATAGCTTATGATCCCTCATTGGAACGAGCGCAAAATGCTTGTTCCAATGAGGGATCATAAGCTATGTTTTGGAAGCAAAAAATGAAAATGTAAAAAAAAATTGGACGACGATTTTCGTATATAGTGATGGAAAACGAATCACACACAACTTTATTCAGCATCAAATGAAGACCAGGCTCGGTTCTTTCCCCATTTTCTAAGAATTGGGACACCTGTGAAAATAATTATTTTCAGCTGTCCCAATACATAGAGTAAATACGGTATGAATTTAATTATTCTAAAATTAATATAAAAAAAAAATGTTACAAAGATCTTTTACACTAATTGGTTTACAGAAAATAAAAACGGTGGTACTTATCAATTATCGAATTAGTCCAAAATACAGTTTAACCCTTAAGTCCTCAGATTAATTTTAAAGTATTTATGGCCTTTTTCTGCTTACATAGTTATTGATGACTTGGCAGTGGTTCTACATCACTGCTGGCTGCCTATACAGGCAGCCAGCAGTGATGTAGAACCACTGCCAGGGAAAATTCAGTCTACACACAAGAGTAATAAAAAAGATTACACAAGGGAGCACCTGCTTCAATGCAATATAAAAGTGGCGGTTTGGGGCTATATGGGGGCTTAAGGGTTAACAGAATCCTGTAATCCAGTGGTGAAAAATCTTGTAAAAAGTTACCAGCTGGTAGTATTAAATCCAAGAATGTCTCTTCAGAAACAGTATCCCGTAGGTTTGTAATAAAATTTTCACTTAGAAATTTCAGCAGTTTCCAATAAAATATAACAAATTGCTCTGCAAAATTCAAATGGAGTAAAAATCCAAGAAGTATTGGCACCACAGGTAATTTGATTTCCAAATAATCCAGTAGAATCCTGGCTTTTCACAAAATATTACCCTGTTTCACAGAAAGTATAAATTCTCTTTTCCAAGATGAATAAATTCTCCAAATTCACAAAGAAGCACTGCTTCTATAATAAATGCACTGTCCTAGAACAATAATAATCTCCAATGGAAACAACTGCTGTGTTTTAACTGAAGTGAGTCTTTTTGAAATGCTTTCTAAAAATGAGTTTCTGAATTCTGTTGACAAGTCTTTATATAGTAACCAGATAGAATGTCCTAGAAGATGAAATTTCTACAAAGTTCTATCAGTTTCTAGGTGACTCTGTCACATTCCAAGTAAACAAGGTCCCTGACCTACTTAAACAATCAACAGCTATATGTACAATATATTAGTGTAACAAAGATGTAAAGAAAGGTCACTCAGTGCAAATGAGTCAGATCAGTCAGAACATGCAAAAAAAAAGAAGAAAGTATATCAATCTCGATATAACAAGAGCGCATTTATGAACCGATGTTTACAAAACTTCTTGGGTAGCTTTGTTATCACCATGGGACGATAACGAGTGTTTTTGGGTCAGTCCGAAATTCAAGTTGGCCGCTGGCAGCCATTTTGTACAAAATTAGGTGCAATCAGATTTTTGTGCAGAACTTCCATATGAAAGCTCTGATTTGAATAATTTTTTGTATGAAAGTTTAGTACCATGGGATACATCACATATAATACAGGTTTTTTTCTCGTGCGTAAATTATGCAAATTAGACTAACTTTGATGTATGTAGTGTTACTTTCAGCTCTGTAAGTGCAAATTCTAATATGGCTAGAGGCCGTATTTATGAAGCGATCTTTACGGAATTTCTTGGGTACCTTTGTTATCACCGTGGGACGAGAACAAGTGTTTTTGGGTCCGGTCTGAAGTTCAAGATGGCCGCTGGCAGCCATTTTGTTCAAAATTAGGGGCAATCAGATTTTTACGCAAAACTTCCATATGAAAGTTCTGATTTGAATAATTTTTTGTGTGAATGTTTAGTACCATGGGATACATCACATATAATACAGGTTTTTAGCTGTGACTAGCAGCTCTATAAGTGGCAATGTCGGTCTGTCGGTCGGTCTGTCTGTGACCAACAGGTTTCAAAACTCCATAACTTTTGAAATACTTGATGGAATAACTTTATATTTGGCATGTAAGTGTATCTTATTGATGTCTAGCCACTGTTCAGTGCATGTGTGGTTCCAAATATTTTTCTTGGAGTTATGGCCCTTGATAAACTTAAAATTTAGTGAGATTGCACCACCCGTCGCAGCTACGGCGTCGATGTTGAGGTTTTTTTCTCATGCATAAATTATGCCAATTAGACTAACTTTGATCGATTTAGTGTTACTTTCAGCACTTTAACTGCAAATGCCAATACGGCTCGGGCTTGAGGCCGTATTTATGAACCAATCTTTACGAAAACTTCTTGAGTATCTTTGTTATCATTGTGGGATGAGAACGAGTGGTTTTGGGTGCAGTCCGAAATTCCAAGATGGCCACCAGCAGGAATTTTGTACTTTAGTTAGTGCAATCAGTTTTTTGTACAGAACTTCTGTATGAAAGTTCTGATTTGAATATATTTTTGTATCAATGTTTAGTAACATGGAATACATCACATATAATACAGGTTTATAAAACTTCTTGGGTATCTTTGTTATCACCTTGGGATGAGAACAAGTGTTTCTGGGTGGGGTCCAAATTCAAGATGGCTGCCAGTGGCCACTTTTCACCGAAATTACGTACAATCAGTTTTTTGTACCCAACTTCTATACGGCTCAGGCTAGAGGCTGAATTTATGAACCAGTCTTTAGAATCCTTTACATGTACCTTTGTTATCATGTCATTACCTAGATGTCTGTCATTGCTGTGTCATATACTATACATGTACATGTCTGAAACAAGTTGAGCTACAAAAAACAAAGGTAGTTGTACAAATGTATACTGTCGGGATTGACATAGCCTTACAGTTAAAACTAGAAGTCCTGTCATGAAATGCGCACAAATAGCACGTTGATATGCGTGTTAATGTACGTGTTATGGCCTAAGTAAAGCTATCAAATTCTGTACATATGGCCTGTGCACAAGCAATGTTTCAGCCAATGGACCTCCGGGTAACCCGGAGGTCCATTGGCAGAAATATTGCATGTGTTTGCTATGACTAACCAGGAGAACCTGCCGTGCTTTGGATGCCATTCGATGTGGAAATTGCGCGCAATTCCAACGCGCAATTAAGCCTAGATAAGCGCACTATTCGTGACAGGACTTCTAGTTTTAACTGTATCTTCCTGTCATCCCCTAATAGGGAAATCAGACAAATTTCATGTGTTTTTTCAATATTCATTGCAGTTAAGCACGTCTCATCATCTCGTAACCAGTGGCGCGTTTGGTATGACAGATTACATAAACTATAACCGGAGCCGGGGCTGTTAACAAAAAATTTAGCCGGAAGCAGGCTGTTGACCACATTAACACACAACTTTCGGTTTGAGTCTGTGCATTATGCACTTTTACTGTAAAGGTAAAATTGTGTTAATATACTAGAGTATGCAGGCTAAAGTGGTAATAATTCAAATTAAATACAGTCAACTCGGCAGTAGCGGATCATTTTTTGCAACTGCAATTTCATGGATTAAATAAAAGTGAATATTCTCACTTTTTATACTGATATTTGTCACTTTATACGTGATCTTCGTTTTCAAAGAGTTACAGCGTGTTTAAGAAAACAGGTTTACTCGGTAGTATTGAATCAGTTTTGGTAGTATTGAATCGCCGACTTCAGACTCCCCATTCTCCATTTAATTGGTAGAAACCTTGGCACACTTTGCATAAAATAAACCAGAAATATGTAATCCATATCAAAATCGCCATGTGTGTGGCACTCTTTGCCAAACCACCATCATTTTTAGGTTAACTTTGACGTAAGCCAAATTTGAGTTTATGCCATGGCCAGTCATCCGTCTGGCCGTCGGTCCGTCAACAGTTCAATACGGCTCGGGCTAGAGGCCGTATTTATGAACCGATCTTTATGAAACTTCTTGAGTACCTTTCTTATCACCATGGGGCGAGAACGAGTGTTTTGGGGTCCTTTCTGAAATTCAAGATGGCTGCTGGTAGCCATTTTGTACAAAATTTGGTGCAATCAGATTTTTGCACAGAACGTCCATATGAAATCTCTGATTTGAATAATTTTTTGTATAAATGTTTAGTACCTTGGGATACATCACATATAATACAGGGTTTTTTCTTGTGCCTAAATTATGTAAATTAGACTAACTTTGATTTATTTAGTGTTACTTTCAGCACTGTAAGTGCAAATGCCCATACGGCTCGAGCTAGAGGCTGTATTTAAGAACTGATCTTTACGAAACTTCTTGGGTACCTTTGTTATCACTGTGGGACGAGAACAAGTGTTTTTGGGTCCGGTCTGAAATTCAAGATGGCCACTCCATTTTGTACATTATTATGTGCATTCAGATTTTCGCGCAGAACTTCCATGTGAAAGCTCTGATTCGAATAATGTTTTGTATGAATGTTTAGGACCATGGGATACATCACATATAATATGGGTTTTTTTCTCGTGCATAAATTATGCAAATTAGACTAACTTTGATCTATTTAGTGTTACTTTCAGCACTGTAACTGCAAATGCCAATATGGCTCGGACTAGAGGCCATATTTATGAACCGATTTTTACGAAACTTCAGTACCTTTGTTATCACCGTGGGACGAGAACGAATGGTTTTGGGTGCGGTCCAAAATTCAAGATGGCCACTAGCAGCCATTTTGTACTGTAGTTCGTGCAATCAGTTTTTTGTACAGAACTTCTGTATGAAAGCTCTGATTTGAATATTTTTTGTATGAATGTTTAGTAACATGGAATACATCACATATAATACAGGTTTTTTTCTCTTGCAAACATTATGCAAATCAGATGAACTTTGATTTATTCAGTCCTACTTATACACAGTAAGTGCACATGTCAATACGGCTCGGGCTAGAGTCTGTATTTATGAACCGATCTTCACGAAACTTCTTGGGTATCTTTGTTATCACCTTGGGACGAGAACGAGTGTTTCTGGGTGCAGTCCAAAATTCGAGTGGCCATTTTGTACTGAAATTAGTGCAATCAGTTTTTTGTACAGAACTTCTGTATGAAAGCTCTGATTTGAATAATTTTTTGTATGAATGTTTAGTAACATGGAATACATCACATATAATACAGGTTTTTTTTCTCGTGCAGAAATTATGCAAATTAGATGAACTTTGATTTATTCAGTACTACTTATACACTGTAAGTGCACATGTCAATACAGTTAGGGCTGGGGGCTGTATTTATGAACTGATCTTCACAAGACTTCTTGGGTACCTTTGTTACCACCTTGGGATGAGAACGAATGTTTCTGGGTACGGTCCAAAATTCAAGATGGCTACTAGTGGCCATTTTGTACCGAAATTAGGTCCAATCAGTTTTTGTACACAACTTCTATACGGCTCAGGCTAGAGGCTGTATTTATGAACCGATCTTTACAATACTTCTTGGGTACATTTGTTATCACCATGGGATGAGAACGAGTGTTTTGGGGTGCGGTCCAAAATTCAAGATGTCCACCACCAACCTTTTTGTATCAAAATTAGTGCAATCTGTTTTTTGTACAGAACTTCTGTATGAAGCTTCTGAACTGAATAAATTTTTGTAGGAATGTTTAGTAACATGGTATACATCACATATAATATGGGTCTTTTTTCTCGTGCAGAAATTATGCAAATTAGATGAACTTTGATTTGTTCAGTACTACTTATACACTGTAAGTGCACATGTCAATACAGCTCAGGCTACTAGAGTCTGTATTTATGAACTGATCTTCACAAAACTTCTTAGGATACCTTTGTTATCACCTTGAGACAGGGACAAGTGTTTTTTGGGTGCCTTTGTTATCACAGTGCTATGGGAACAAATATTTTGGGGTTCAGTCAGATCCACTCTGAGTCTCAAAGATTTCTTTTCTAGTTTAGCATTTGTTACAGACTACGGTCAGCATTTATGTACAGACCGTTACAATACTTTACATGTACCTTTGTTATCAGGTCATTACCTAGTTGTTTTTCATTGCTGTGTCACATACTATACATGTACATGTCTTAAACAAGTTGAGCTACAGTGTAATTGACACTTTCATTTAGTTACCTGTTTGGGAACAAACCCGTGTAAAAATTAAATTTAAAAAAATAACCACTTTTTCGAAGCCACTATTTCCCATAATTCATCTGGTAATTTCCCCCTATGTATCAGACTCCAACTTTGGGATCAAAACTTCAAATTCTCTTGTCCACAAAAATCCTAATGTAATCATATGTCAGATACTACAAATATATCTCTGTTTTACATGGCCTCAATTTCAACATACAGTTAAAACTAGAAGTCCTGTCACGAATAGTGCGCTTATCTAGGCTTAATTGCGCGTTTGAATTGCGCGCAATTGCCATATCGAATGGCATCCAAAGCACTGCAGGTTCTCCTGGTTACTCATAGCAAACACATGCAATGTTTCTGCCAATGGACCTCTGGGTTACCGGAGGTCCATTGGCTGAAACATTGCTTGTGCACAGGCCATATGTACAGAATTTGATAGCTTTACTTAGGCTATAACGCGTACATTAACGCGCATATCAACGTGCTACTTGTGCGCATTTCAGGACAGGACTTCTAGTTTTAACTGTATGCCGTATGTTTAGAATTTCCTCCTGTGCAATAGAGCGAAACTGTAGAGTGGTACCTTAGATATACTGATATATTGGAAATTGTTTGTTTCTGGACATACAGTACAGACACCGTGGACTGGTCACGGTTGGGCAATATTTCCATGGGCGCAATAAAATTAGATTCCAAACAATAATTATTGGAATAATCATAAAAAATTTAATTAATGAAGCACCGGGTTGTACCTGGTGCTTCATTTATTAAAATTTTGCGGCTGATGATTTTTAGCTTAACTTTACAAAGTCAAGATAAGCTATTGCCATCATGCGTGCTGCAGTCTAAGGGACTGTTCAAATTTTCCTTTAGCACAGTCTACACCCCGCAGTTCTTGTCTGATCGTTACAAAATTCAATATGCAGGTTTGGGGTTATGTCTAGATGAGAACGTCCCCTTTTGGTCACGATTGGTCAACCGGTATGGCTGCCAGAGCCCTAGAGTCTACAGGTCGTTTTTATGAAGGGATTTCATTGTAACTCGGTAGGATGCCTAGATGAGAATGTCCCCTTTTGGGCATGATCTGTCAACCGTAATGGCTGCCCAAGCCCGAAACCCCAAATCTTTAGCACAGTCTGCAGGTCATGTTTAATATGGAGGGATTTCATTGTAACTTGGTAGGATGACTCCTTATGATGTCTAGATGAGAATTTCCCCATTTGGGCATGATCTGCGAACCGTGACGACTGCCCGAGCTCAAAACCTGAAAACCTTTAGGACAGTCTAAAGGTCATATTTATTGAGGAATTTCATTGTAACTTGGTGGGTTGACTTCATATAATGTCTAGATGAGAAAGTCCCCTTTTGGACGTGATTGGGCCTTTGTGGCGTCTACAGGGGCCCGAAGCCCGAAAACCTTTAGCACAGTCTAGAGGTCATATTTATGAAGGGATTTCATTGTATCTTGGTAGGATGACTCCAAATAATGTCTAGACGAGAACATCCCATTTTGATCGCGACCATTCAGCCTTGATGGGTGCCTGAGCCCAAAAACCTTTAGAATAGGCAAAAAGGTCATATTTATGGAAGGATTTCAGTGTAACCTGTTAGGTTGACTCCATAATGCCTAGATGATTACATCCCCCTTTGGTTTTGATTGGTCAACTGTGATGGCTACAGGTGCGCGAAGCCCAAAAATCTTGAGCACAGTCTACAGGTCATATTTATGAAGGGATTTCAATGTAATTTCGTAGGATCACTCCAGATGAGAATGTCCCCTTTTGGTAGCGAACATTCAACCATTATGGCTGCCGAAGCCGGAATACCTTTAGCACAGTCTACTGGTCATATTTATGAAGGGATTTCTTTGTAACTTAGTAAGTTTGACTTCATATAATGTCTAGATGAGAACGATTGGGCAACTGTGACAGCTACAGGGGCACGAAGCCTGTAAACCTTTAGAACAGTCTACAAGTCATAATTATGAAGGGATTTCATTGTCGCTTGGTAGGATGACTCCAAATAATGTCTAGATGAGAACGTCTCCTTTTGGTCACGATCATTCAGCCTTGATGGCTGCCCGAGCCCAAAAACCTTTTGCATAGTCTATAGGTCGTATTTATGGAAGGATTTTCATTGTAACTTGTTAGGTTGACTCCATATAATGCCTAGATGATGACATCCCCTTTTGGTAACGATCATTCAACCATGATGGCTGCCTGAGCCCAAAGCCCAAAAACCTTTAGCACAGTCTTCAGTTCATATTTATGAAGAGATTTCATTGTAACTTGGTAGGTTGACTTCATATAATGTCTAGATGAGAACAGCCCCTTTTGGACACCATTACAGTTAAAACTAGAAGTCCTGTCACGTCTAGTGCAGAAAACGCTCGTTAGCTAATGCGCTATCTAGTGCAGAACAGTCAAGTAAACCTCGTTAAACATGCGATAACTTCTGCGCTATGTAACGCAGAACGTAGTGCGCTATTCCCGAGGTCATTAACATCGATCTCCGACACATATCATCAGGAAAAGAAATGTGTGGTAAGTGGACTCGGACGGTATCCGGACAAAATACCCTCGGTCAAAATACCCTTAGGTCATAATACCCTAAAAAAAAATACCCTTAGGTCAAAATACCCTCGACAGGTAGGACAAAATACCCTTGGACAATATACCCTCAAACCAAATGTATATAATGTTGTATTCTTGGGGGTGGGGGTGGGGTGGGAGGTCAAGCCGGATGGGTTCTGTTTTCATAGAATAAACAGCTTCCTAATTAGCAAACTGTCTTGGTCAGGACATTAAAGATGTGTCTACTTTTGCTGACATTATTGCTATAAAAACAGTGTATGAGTTCAGCTAATCTGTTTTCATAGAATAAACAGCTTCCTAATTAGCAAACTGTCTTGATCAGGACATTAAAGATGTGTCTACTTTTGCTGACATTATTGCTATAAAAACAGTGTATGGGTTCAGCTAATCTGTTATGATCTCTCCTGATAAAATATGTTTTAAATTGCCAAGCTGCCTTTACAAATCAAAGATGTGTCTGCATTTGAAGTAGGCTGTTTTTACATTCTTCTATAAACATACATTTAGTATATAAGAGGGTACAAATTGGTGGCAGTATCATTTCAGTATGGAGGTCATAAAAAGTAACAAAGGAGGTCACAAATTATGTTATGGAGGTTATATGTAGACAAAAAAGGCAGCAAATAAGTCAAATATTCGGTGGAACTGTTCTGCCAGAATAGCATACAACTGCAACGCTATTGCAACAACTGATTTGGATATGACAAACATTTTAAAAGTTTCTGAGCATAGTCATGGGCAAAATGAAGAGCTTGTGGAAGCATCAAAGTTGAAAAATGTAATAAAAGAGACATCATCTGTAAATAGAGGAAGACCAGGTCAGATACTGGCCGATACTTTACAGCAGCAGCCATCTGGTGTCAGGATGGCTACTGGAACTAAGGACAATATCAAACGAATGATAAGGAGGACAAAGCAAGGAACACTTCCTAAAGATCCAAAATCTTCAAAAGAACTAGAAATACACGATAAGTGGGAAACTACTGGTGAACCAGACTTTCAGTCTTTTTTAATTTACGATAATGGGACAGAATCTAACAAACGAATGTTGGTATTTGCTATAAAACCTGCTTTACGTCTCCTCTGTCGTTCTAGCGTGTGGTTTATGGATGGGTGCTTTTCATCAGCTCCTAAAATGTTTGAACAATTATATGTTATTAGATGTAAACTTGGTGAAGGGTCTGTTAGTTGTGTATATGGATTGTTAAGTGGTAAATCACAGATGGTTTATGAGGAGTTTTTACAAGCTATTGTAACATATTGTGACAGTTGTGGCTATACACCAGACCCAACAAAATGTGTAATGGATTTTGAGCAAGCTATGATGAACTCTGTGTTATCTACTTTTGGGAGCCATGTTACATTTCAGGGTTGCTTTTACCATTTGACACAGTGCACATGGCGTAAAATACAGGCTCTTGGTCTTTCAGAGTTATATAAAAGTGATCCAGAAATACGTCATTTTTGTTCAATGTTAGATGGGCTTGCTTTCCTTCCAACTGAGAAAGTGAAAGAAGGAATGGATTATTTGTTACAAATTACACCAGATGTTCTACAACCTTTAACTGATTATTTTAATGCTACATTTGTGTCTGGTACATTTAGACGCATCAACACTCCATCTTCAAATGAAGAAGATATTCCTTCTGTGAGAATGCGAAGGTTGCCACCATTGTTCCCCCCTCGTGTGTGGAATGTTTGTGATGCAACATTGTCTGATAACGAGAGAACCAATAATTTGTGTGAATCTTGGAACAGTGGTTTCAATAAATTAATTGGCTATCACCATGCATCTGTTTGGGTAACAATTGATGCACTGCGGAAGGATTCTGCCTTTGTAAGCACTGCAATCCTGGAAGATTCTCGAGGTGCTCCTCCCAGGAAAAGGGTAAAAAAGGTTTCTAAGAAACACCAAGAGTGTTTAAGAAATCTGTGTACTAGTTTCCGTGACAATACAAAATCACTTGAGGAGTTTATGCAAGGCATTGGTCATGTCATAAGGCTATCTTAGTTGTTGAATATATATTTATATATCTGTATGCAAAATAATATTTTGGTGAGAAATACATAGGTAAATTTCCAAAATTCATCTTATTTATATCTCTCGAACATATAATTATTATATATTTTATAAGAAATTTGAGCTTAAGTCAAATTAGATAAAATGACTTGAATATATTAAATTTCATATAAAATATCCAATAATAATATTTTAATGTGAAATACATAGGTAAATTTCCAAAATTCATCTTATTTATATCTCTCGAACATATAATTATTATATATTTTATAAGAAATTTGAGCTTAAGTCAAATTAGATAAAATGACTTGAATATATTAAATTTCATATAAAATATCCAATAATAATATTTTAATGTGAAATACATAGGTAAATTTCCAAAATTCATCTTATTTATATCTCTCGAACATATAATTATTATATATTTTATAAGAAATTTGAGCTTAAGTCAAATTAGATAAAATGACTTGAATATATTAAATTTCATATAAAATATCCAATAATAATATTTTAATGTGAAATACAAAGGTAAATTTCCAAAACTCCTTTTATTTATTCCTCTCGAATATATAATTATTAGATATTTTATAAATTTCCAAAAATCCTCTTATTTTCAACAAAATAATGACTGAACGAAAACCTGAGTAAAATGAACACCGCGTTTTGTTTGACACCACATTCCCGTTTCTGTGGACATAAATAAAAAAAACATATCTTGTCAGACAGCGAATATCATTAAGTTCGAAATAAAGAACTCATTCATCAATAATATCAAAATTTACTTATTTATTCCTCGCAAAAATATAATTAGCAGATATTTAAAACGAATATTTGTTAAAAATTTTGTTTTGCTTCATACTTTGTGTTATCTGCCATTTATATTGTGCTTCATAGTCACTTGCTATGTGTCATCAGTATTGTGCTTCATATTTATTTAGTTCAATAAAAAAAAAATTAAAAATATTGGTATTTGTTGTTTTTAGTGCATTAGATGCATTTACCACCCAACACCAAAAAACCAAAATCCAACATTATATACATTTGGTTTGAGGGTATTTTGTCCAAGGGTATTTTGTCCTACCTATCGAGGGTATTTTGACCTAAGGGTATTTTTTTTTAGGGTATTATATCCTAAGGGTATTTTGACCGAGGGTATTTTGTCCTACAATCGACTCGGACATCAGCCGATATTATTTCGAATCAGGTTCGCCTGGCAAATTATTCGTGACAATGAATGAAAAAACGCAGAAAAAAATGTCGAAATGACCAGTTTTAATTTTCACAAGAAGCCCGGACAGTGAAATCAAAGTCATTGCCAAATCGGATATAATCGTCTTTTAAATGATTTTATTCCGTGCTATTGATGAACGCGGGGACGAGACTTGTGTGAGATGTGTATGTAGGCCTACGAACAGCCCAGCACATCATCGTTTTGAAATAGCCAAATAAAAATGTTTTGACAACAACATTTATCAATTAATTAATATCCGTGACTTCGTTCGACTTGGAAAACGTGGATAAATTTGTTCGTAAAATCAACATAAAAAAATCCAAATACCGATAATACCGCTCAGTCTCCGTCTGAATTTCAACAAGTAATTCGCAACAAATTTTCAATATCATTTAAAACCTTCTCATTCCTATATAATGCCTTGTTCGTATCACTTGCTACACCAAATAATAACAAACACAGTGAGGCCGCGACTTGCTATTCAGTACGATGGGAATCGCCCAGAGAATCCGCAAGGCGAATCGATCCGCACCCCGTCTCCACTATTTGACCCAAACCCATTTTCAGTGGCAAGGCCGTAAGGCTGGCGAACGATTTCACCCGCCCGTCCCAGAGTCAAACCGTCCCCAGAATATTTAGACCGACCCCCCCCCTCCCCCCCACCCCACAAGAGTTTGAAATAATGACTGGGTGGTCACAAGCTGGGTTTTTGAGGCGGTAGTTTTTCTTGTTTTTGCAAACGGCGCGCTTGTTCATATTAGTCTAAGGACTAAATAAACAATAATTTTTCAATGTTGATTGAAAAACGTCCTTCCCCTTCCTGTGCAGACTGGTTAAAAATAGGTCATAAGCCTGCACGACCTATACTTGAACGCCCCCCCCCCCCCCCACCCCCGATCTTCAACTTTTCCGAACCGTCTTGTCCTTCTCACCGTAAGCGAAGTGTATCTTATAAAATTATCAGTAAACAATAGGGATGAGACAATTTAGCTACACTGTAGGTGCAATCTTTGTAGGTACAATTTAATAACTAAAAACGACGTGAAGCTAATAGGCTTCCGTAGATGAGCACGCTAAGCAACAAAATTCGCTGAAATTTGCAAAAATTTCGTTTTCAAAATAAATTTGTAAAAATCAGGGATTTTTTTTTAAAATATAAGAACACAGGGTGAAGGGTTGATTTAGAAATATTCAATTTCTAGAAATTTCAGCATTTGGGACATGAATTTCAATCCCTTTAAACAAATAAAGCAGCCGGAAAAAATGAGTCTTTTTTTTATTTTAATTTTTTATCCCAAACGGATTTTTCTTCGGATCAGTTCTTTTCAATCATTCTTCATCATTATTCGTTAATCACTGATGATAAAAGAACATAAATATAAATTTGACACCTAATTGTTATTAAGTAACACATTTCCAAATTGAAGTCATAAAACGGGAGCTTTGTATATTGACAGGAGTGTTTTCAAAGCTTATTCACACCTTCTGTTGTTCAAAAAAACGCACAGATGGTAATTGCCAACATTACTGATTGCTACCTGAAAAACTGCCGCAGAAAATCCTCCCCGTTCAGGCCACAATATAGCGCAATCCTCTGATGTAGCCTTCAGCACCAATAAATAATAATCATATTTGTTCCATAAATGTGGAGCAATAAAGTTGAATAATCAAAAGAACCGGTGACAATTTATGAAAATTAAAACTAACAACTTTCAAGTGTGCAGAGTAAAATCTTCACCGTGCACATGGTTTAATGGCAGTTCATTGTAAATGAACTGTACGCCTATATTAGAGATATGATAGGGTCTTGTGCGGGATGGGTCTATACAATTCCCCCCCCCCCCCCCCCCACCCACTGTTTGAAATATCGGACTGAAGTCCTGCAAATTTCAACTCGAGGAAACACCACTTGGCACTTGTACTCATCTACTCGCCAGATGACCCGAGTTATTCTTCAAAGAACTCCTTATAATTGGGGTGTCTGCAAATCATTCCAGGGTGGAATATCCACCCAAATGATATACTCAGTTTCTGTGACAAAGCAAACACAAGAAACTCACAGTATGGTTCTGTTGATTGGGCTTTTTATATTGGTTTGAAGCTCACTTGAAGTTGAAAATGTTTCTTTCACATAACACAATACAGAAAGCGTGGAAATTCCACTTTGTTGGTGTTTCTGTACAAAAGCATATACCATGTACCGTGGATGGGTTTCAGACACGTTACAGAATATCCACAATCAGAAGTACAGTCGTTAACGGGAGAAATTCACTAGAACGATGGGTCGAGTCACCTGTGGTACGAAACTGAGATGAAGTTTCAACGTTTCAAACCACGTGTCAAGATGTGGACGAGAAAATTGTCCACAATGTTCATGCTCACTGAGCTTTCTTTCTAAAAAACATTCTTTCAGAACTTTTTCTCGAATAAATAGTTGTTACAGGCTTTTGATTGTTCTGAGTCATTTGGAAATGCTCTCTCACTACATATTAACCTATCAAGTGAAATGCGTCAGAATATCAATTCACCCCAAAAAAGCCGCCCGCGGATAGAAAATAAAAAAAACCTGATTGTAATTGATTCTAGCATGAGTATGTGGACAATTTTCAGTTGCCCCTGCTTTTTCAACACTCCATTAAATATTGACAACGATTGTTTGAAATTTTTCATGGATATCTTATTAAAATAAAAATAAAATATATGCATGTCAAGCCCAAGGGTTTAATATTCTATCGCGGTTGCCAGTATTTGAGAGAAATTTAAAAATGCCGTACTGTGAATTTTAAAAGGCCAAATTTAACTGACCACATATGGAAGAGTAGGAATGTAGGTCCCAGAAAAAGTGTTGTGAAGGGTAGGCTCGCTCTTATCGATCATAAATTGTTAACACCGCATGCCCATCGATTCGAACCATGCAGTGGTGGAAACTTGTGTTGGTGGGGTGGTGGGGGGGGGGATCCAGATATAAAATCCCCCCCCCCCCCCATCACATGAACTCACACAAAATAATTACGCATCGACGTTTTTAATCTAACTCATAATGTTAACCTTGTTTTACCTTCAATGATCGAAGGTGCACGTGGCATTGGCCAGCAGCAAAATTTGAGAATAGGCTACTATTTTTTTTACCGTTTACTTAAAAAAAACGGAGCTAGCGTGAGGATGAGGAGTTGTGGTGTGTGAGGAATTGGCAGTTTGCTGCTCATGCTTCCCTCTGTGTGGGGATAAGGGTACATGAGGACTTGAGGGTTCTGCCCCGGAAAGGGAGTGTGCGGGTGCGGGGGAGGGGGGGGGGGCATCTTTTTTCTTTTTGTTGATTTTCAAAGTTCTCGACGAATAATTAATTTCTTTTTGAGCTTTCACCCAAATGCATATTTTTTTTTACAGAACACCAACTATCTCTTGAAATTGAAACTTTATAAATATTTGAGCATTCCGATTTCTTAATTCGCTCGCAACACTTTCGATACACTGTCAGTTCGGTAGGCTGTGGAGAGCGTTCTTTGTTTCCAACCACGCTTGTTTTCTCATAGTTCCTCCATAAGAACGGCTGCGATTCATACATACTAGGCTAAAAATTCTCGAAATAAAAACGTCATTACTTCTACATTCTCAAGGTTTAGCAGTCTTGAATCAACCTGCATGATTTTCTCATCAATCTTCGAAAACAAAAATCACGCAAAACGCATTTTTAAATACTTCTTATATTGTCGCGAAATGAATTGATAATGAGAAGTGTGTGTGTGTGTGGGTGGGGGGGGGGGGGGGGGCAGATGAATGAACATCATTTCGTCCTCTGAGTATCTACGTTCTAATATTTAATTGCCATCTCATGTCAGTAGGACGTGCGACTTAATTACTGGTGATTGCCTGTTTCAAGTAGTGAATATCAATCAGCCGTCGCGCGTTACAATTCTGCAGAAATCGCGATACACTACCGTGCATCCGATGTGATTCTCTGATGATTTGCTGCGCAAACCTAACGCGCTATTATTTCAAATTAGTGCAGAATACGGGACAGGACTTCTAGTTTTAACTGTAGGCAACTGTGATGGCTACAGGGGCCTGAAGCCCAAAAACCTTTAGCACAGTCTACAGGTGATATTTATGAAGGGATTCATTGTACCCTGGAAGGATGACTCCAAATAATGTCTAGATGAGAACATCTCCTTTTGGTCGCAATCATTTAGCCTTGATGGCTGCCCGAGCCCAAAACCTTTAGCATAGTCTATAGGTCATATTTATGGAAGGATTTCATTGTAACCTGTTAGTTTGACTCCATATAATGCCTAGATGATGACCTCCCCTTTTGGTCGTGATTGGTCAGCTGTGACGGTTTCAGGGGCCCGAAGCCCGAAAACCTTGAGCACAGTCTACAGGTCATATTTATGAAGGGATTTCATTGTAACTTCGTAGGATCAATCCAGATGGTGCCCAGATGAGAATGTCCCCTTTTGGTTGCGATCATGCAACCATGATGGCTGCCCAAAGCCCAAAAACCTTTACCACAGTCTACAAGTCATATTTATAAAGGGATTTCATTGTAACTTGTTAGGTTGGCTTCATATAATGTCTAGATGAGAACGTCCTCTTTGGACGCAATTAGGAAACTGATGGCTACAGGGGCCCAAAGCCCAAAAACCTTTAGCACAGTCTACAGGCCATATTTGTGAAGGGATTTCAATGTAACTTGATAGAATGACTCATTTTGGAATAATTTCACTGTAACTTGGTAATTTTCGTCGATATACATTGACTGTGAGGCCTACATACCTTAACTGTGAGGTCATATTAACCCACCCCTCAGCTCTTTAGTACAGTGTACACCTCATATTATTTTTATCAAAAACATAGCATACAGGGAACAGACATGAACATATTCCAAATTATCACAATTCTTGTCTTATTTCATAATCCTTTCATAAACATTGAACATTATCCTTTTCATTAAACACAACACGCAAGTTAAGCTACAGTGTCATTGACACTTTCATTGTTCAACTCATAAATGCATTCATGGGCATCGCTGCTCATGTGTGGTTTATGACCAATCCACGGTGACTGTACTGTCCACACATGTGTTACCTATAAAACTCACTTGCATTCTCTAATAATATTAATTAGGTTAGACCTAGAAGAGAATATCGTCTGAGTTGGGTACATGTAAAGGGCTAAACTGACAATTTTAATGCTGAAAAATTAAAATAATGACGACAAAAAACAGTCCTAAGATAAAAGGTACACATGTTAGGTTCCTAAAATTTGGTACCGAGAAGGCCAATTTTTCCATGCATTAGCGAAAGTGTCAATGACACTGTAGCTCAACTTGTATACGACATGTACATGTATAGTATGTGACACAGCAATGACTTACATCTAGGTAATGACCTGATAACAAAGGTACATGTAAAGTATTGTGTAGGTCTGTACATCAATACTGACCGTAGCCTGTAACAAATGCACAGGTAAAGTATTTTAAAGGCGGGTGACAGTTCGATGCTAAACTAGAAGAGAAATCTCCATGGGGTTAATGTTACAATGGGGATCCTTGTATGGTGCACCATAAGCCAAATGTTAACAACTGTTTTGGCCTGTTTGATTCAAACCCTTCTCAGGTTGATTCATACTAATTAATATTTGTCCAGTCCTTCTTAAAATATAGGTATTTGAATTTTTTATCTTCAGTTCAGTTCCCATGGTTCTCATGGACAAGGTGGTTTTATATTGCTCATTTGTAACAGAAAATCCGGTTGTGCAAAATGTTTGCCCTTCCCAAAAAAACACCAAATAATAACACAGGAACTTGGCTTCCACACATTTGAATATACACATCCTGGGGATGCTGAATTCAAGAAACATTACTTTGTCTGGTGTTTTTTGGAAAAGATTTTTAATTATCTCCCTTTTTGAGTCCTCGAGTGGGACTGACTGAACCCCCAAATCTTTTTTCTGATACCACTGTGATAACAAAGGCACCCAATAAATTTATAGCAAACATTACTGACATAAAGAATCTTCCTTACAGGTTCTGTGTAGAAAATACACATTTCCCGTGAATACGACTGCCAACGGGAATTTTGAATTTTGGGCAGAGCCCAAAAGCACTAGTTACCATCCCATGATGATAACATAGTCCAAAAGTTTCCTAAAAAAAAAACAGTGCATATATTGTGTGAGCCGAATAGATATGCATTCTCACAATGTACAAATAATATGCAAAAAATGCTAAGTTTGTGTAATTTGCATATGCATAAATTATTCATGAATAAAAACTATCGTATGTTAGGAATAGCATATTGCTGCACATTTGTAGTGAATATTACTAAAATCATAAATGTTGTTTACATATTCAAAACAAAAAATTGAATACAAACATTTTGGGTGCAAACAAATGGCCACTATTAAACTGCAGCAATAATTGCTTTATGGTCAGACCAAGGACATTCAATAATAGTTGTGCAAATATTTGGGATATTGGAAAAAATTAAATCAAGTATGGACATAGTATCACATGTTTGATATGTACAATGCTTTATTAACTGAGTACAGTAAAACCTGTCTTGAGAGACCACCTGTCTTGAGAGACCACATCTACCAGGCACCGATTGGTTTTACTCTATAATGGACCTGCTATGGGAGACCACCTGTCTTGAGAGACCACCTGTCTTGTGAGACCACTGTGACCGTGTACCAACTTGTATTTTTATGCCATAATGGACCTGTCTTGAGAGACCGCCCCTTTGAAGACTGAAACCATGACAAAAACTTTTTACCTGTTCTGGAATTGGAAAATCCATTGTGGTTATACTAACATAATTAAAAGTATTAAAAGCTCTTAATTGGGTTTCAGTTGCTAGCTCATTAAAGACTGAGATGTTTTTATAAGACCCCTGTGAAAAGATTAGGATTATTGCTGAATAAACAATTTCATACATACCTGAAATGTGAGATTGGAATCAAAATAAATTTGTGTTGAAAATCTTTTTGTAACAAATTGAAATGGACTGTTATAAAAATTATAAAAATAAATTAGTGTTGAAAATCTTCAATGAAGATTTTCAACACTAATTTATTTTTATAATTTTTATAACAGTCCATTTCAATTTGTTACAAAAACTTCATAAAAAAAACAACTACAAAGTAATTACAAAAATCCATTCTTCTCTATTTCTGAATTTTGGGGGTTGGTTATTCACTGACTTGAGAAAACCTGAAACCTGTTATGAGAGACCACCTGTCTTGAGAGACCACTTTTGTGTGGCCCAAAGGGCGGTCTCTCAAGACAGGTTCTACTGTACATCCAAAGACAGTCTGCATGAAGTCCAGAAATGATTTGCTGCTTGGGTTGTTAAGATCAAAATTGAAATCACCTAATAGAATGAATGGCTGGGTAATGTCAAGAACTACACACAGAGAGTGCATAAAATCTTTAAACATTGTAAGTGAACATAATGGGCTTTTATAAATAAAAATAACTTTTATACTATCTTCAAGTTTTATTACTGTGTATTTTAAATTTTCATCACTGAAATGTGTAACTGTGTGTGTTACTAGTGTAGCACTACAAAGAGTCAACAGACCATGGGATGGTCTTTCTCCCTGACTTCGTGGTTTTTGATCATTTCTGTAACTTTTATATCCTTCATTACAATAATTATCATTTGAGTCTTGTTCTGTTAGTCTGCTTTCAGCAAGTCCCATAACATCAGCTGCTCTAAAATTTTCATCAGCTATGATGTCAAGGAAATGTGCATGGACTGATCGAGCATTATGAAAGAGAATTTTCAATTTGGTTTTGTCCAACAGATAGACAGGTGTATAGCAGAGGTGTAATTCTTTTTCTGTTCTAAGCCTTTCCATTTCAGTAAATACTTTTTCATCTACCTTAATTTTGTGTTCTTCCAAGTCCGGTATGTATAGGCCATTCATATTTGTAACCCGACTTAGAGCAACATAATGCATGTGGGCATTGCCTCTTTTAGTTTCTAAGGATACAACAACATTGCTCACTGTATCACCTTGAGACTTGTGTATAGTTTTTGCAGCAGCTAATCTTAGTGGGAACTGTATCCGTATTGCTGAAACATTTCTACGAGCTTTGGTACTGACTGGGAAATTTCTTTTTATGTCAAATATTGGTGTACACTCATGTGATATTCCTGGTTTAAAAAATGCACTATATTGTCTTCTTCTGTTCGCACCTACAGACTTGTCATCAAAGGTCATCCACAAAATACTAGGTCTGTTCGTGTTTGGCGTAAATGAATAAATCTCAGAAGTTGATGACCAACTAAGGAAATTTCATCAATGAGTATTATTTTGAGTTCAGAATACATTGTTCGCATAGTTTGCAATGCACCGTCATATACGCTTAGTTCGTTGTATTTTTTATATCCTTGGTTTGCTGGGATTTTAAATGCTGCATGAAGCGTAGTTCTGTGAATATTGCAGGCTGCTTTACCAGTTTGTGCACATACCAGTATCCTGCAATCAGTTGGATTATCACCAGATTTTGTGCAAAGAAATCTGGAGAGGGCTTGGTATAATGCTTTAATTACAACACTCTTGCCAACACCTGCTCCTCCAGTTAAGAAATTGAAAAGTGGGGTTTCTTTCGTTTTAGTCTAATGAAGCACATGAAGAACAAATTCTCTTTGTCTGTGGTTTAGTGATCTAATGAGAGCTTAGTACTGATTATCTGTCATGATATTAGGAAGAGGTTCCTGATTGCAAACTTGACCTAAATGACCTATCCCAATATCAGGACCAATATCACCTATTCTTTGGAATTCTGGTCTGTCTGGGTTAAAGTACATATAATGCTCACTTTCTCTGCTTTCATGTTCTTGGTCTTCTCTATTTGCATACTCTGTGGATGGTGCTATTGTATTGAAAGCACTATCATCTAGATTGTTCATATGTCCTTCAACGTCATCCAAGATATCAGCATGTTTCGCATATTCTTTCATCTTAGCATTTAAGAAGTTTCTTTTGTGCTGAAATGATTCTTGGTATGTCTGAAAATTGTCGAGCAAATCTGATGATTCATTTCTATATGCATAAAAGAGCATTAATTTTTCTCTACAATAATCTCCTCCAGTTAAGAAATTGAAAAGTGGGGTTTCTTTCGTTTTAGTCCAATGAAGCACATGAAGAAAAAATTCTCTTTGTCTGTGGTTTAGTGATCTAATGAGAGCATAGTACTGATTATTTGTCATGATATTAGGAAGAGGTTCCTGATTGCAAATTTGAGCTAAATGACCTATCCCAATATCAGGATCAATATCACCTATTCTTTGGAATTCTGGTCTGTCTGGGTTAAAGTACATATAATGCTCACTTTCTCTGCTTTCATGTTCTTGGTCTTCTCTATTTGCATACTCTGTGGATGGTGCTATTGTATTGAAAGCACTATCATCTAGATTGTTCATATGTCCTTCAACGTCATCCAAGATATCAGCATGTTTCGCATATTCTTTCATCTTAGCATTTAAGAAGTTTCTTTTGTGCTGAAATGATTCTTGGTATGTCTGAAAATTGTCGAGCAAATCTGATGATTCATTTCAAATATGCATAAAAGAGCATTAATTTTTCTCTACAATAATTTTCATAGTCTGTTTGCTTGCTATAGTTGACAAAACGGATAACTTTAGGCACAGTCCTTTCTTTAACTGGTAGAGTGCTGGAAGCCCTATTTTGGGCTTTACTAAAAGTGACAGGCAATAACTGTCTGTATCTACATTCTGCCTGAGGAAGCCTTTATTGTCCCTGATATGAATCACATTTTTGATACAATACCATGCTCTCTGACATTTAACTGGATAGTGCCTATAAGGCACTATCCAATTAAATGTAATAGAGCAGTATATGATGAGCTTTGATTTCTTGTCAGAAAAAATGCAGCACTTTACCAGTTAATAATGGTTCCATCTCTGCATTCAATTGTTAATTTTTTATTTATACTTCCAGATTCATATAACTCATTCTCTTCATCTGATGAGGTATCACCTGTATCATTAATATCACTGCTTTTACTGGTTTGGCCATATATAACATTCAACTTTGAAACATAGTCTGCTAAGCACCAATGTTCAAGAGCATTTGGTCGTCTTTGGTATCTTTTTATAACATTATCAGCTTCAATATCTGTGCAATCTGATGATAACTTCTTAAGTTTTTCTTGCGACTTCAACAAAAATACTTGGTTCTCAGGTTCTGATGTATTTATAAATGTCACTTCTCTGGTTGCTTTGGTCAATGGAAACTGCAGAAGAAGATATACAGCTTCCTGAGCACATATTTCAACACCATTAAGGAACTGATTACCGATGTGCCTCACACTCTTTCTAATGTCAAGATTACCTAGTCTGGCTTCCTTACATGCTCGATCCATAAGTTCACTCATTCCTTTTGCTGACTTGTTAATATATGAGACTAACTGATTACCGATGTGCCTCACACTTTTTCTAATGTCGAGATTACCTAGTCTGGCTTCCTTACATGCTCGATCCATAAGTTCACTCATTCCTTTTGCTGACTTGTTAATATATGAGACTATGTATATTGCACAAGCATATGGATCAAGACAAAATTGTATATCGTGATTACCTTTCCAAGCTGAAATCAATTGTTTCATATATGAATTTATTCTGATTTCAGATGGGTCTCTTTTTAAGAACACTTTTGCAGTAGTTAATGAGCTTCTAATAGCCATGACATAATCATTTTCCGTCATTCCTAGTGTTTCAGACAGGAAGTCATCAAATGAGATAGTAATTCCATCCACTTCATCTTTTAATATTTCAGTTATTTTGTGATAATTTTTCTGATGTACATTAATATCTTTGTCATCCTCTTCCAAAGGTGTGAGAATAACAGTTTGTCTTATTGGAGGAAGTGGATATCCAAATCGATATATAGCTTTTCCTTTTTTTCTGCGAGTTTTTGAATGTTTATGAGTTTGAATGTTTATCAACTCTGTAATGTCACTTGCAACATTTGCAGAACAAGATATATAACTCAATATACAGTTAAAACTAGAAGTCCTGTCATGAAATGCGCACAAATAGCACGTTGATATGCGCGTTAATATACGCGTATTGCCCAAGTAAAGCTATCAAATTCTGTACATAAGGCCTGTGCACAAGCTATGTTTCAGCCAATGGACCACCGGGTAACCCGGAGGTCCATTGGCAGAAACATTGCATGTGTTTGCTTTGAGTAACCAAGAGAAACTGCCGTGCTTTGGATGCCATTCGATATGGCAATTGCGCGCAATCCCAACGCGCAATTAAGCCTAGATAAGCGCACTATTCGTGACAGGACTTCTAGTTTTAACTGTAATCAACTACTTCTTGATCAGTATTGGCTCCATACTTAGGTGAATTTTTGTTCCATATCAATATATGTATATGTGGTGATCCCCTTTTTTGGAATTCCACTCTATAAAAATAATCTTGTAGTTCTCCAATGGGTGCATGATCACTCTTCAGAACTGTATTAATGAATTCATTTACTCTCCTATTGAAATAACGACTACATGTTACTGGATCTGACTGCAATAACCGCGATTTAGTTTTCCAGCCCATGGCTTTTAATTCTTCCTGGGTGTACTCTTTCTTGTCTACTAGAAGTCCAAGAAAAGATATGAGATCAAGCCATTTTGTATCGGCAGCCGACAGAGATCCAAAGAATGTTGGTAAACCAAGCTGTCTAATCATGGCAAAGAGATCTTTTTTCCTTTTTTCTAGGTAAGGTGGAGAATTTCTTAAGGTACGAAATATAAAATACCCTTCATCTGATTTAACAAGTTTATCAATTGCACTGGGCTGCAATATTTCACCAGCCGTAAATGATCCAGGTTGTTTTTTACATCTCCTGATGGCAAGATTAACTTTATCTGTTATTTGTTTCATTTGCTGCTTCTTACACTTGAAAAATAAATTTGGAACACATTTAGCAACTCTCCTGTCATCTGATCGTAATTCCCACTTGCATATGTCGCTATAGTGTATCGGTGTACATCTTTCTTCATTTTTTGGCCTAGTTTCGCCACAGTATATTGATGGGAAAGACAGAAATTCAGCGTTTTCATCTTGGAAAAGACTGACTGGAACTTGACCTTCGCCTGGTGCAAATGTATGAATTTTGTCATTTGTGATTTCTGCTTCTTCAAGCATAGTGTCCATATTACCAGTGACAGTTTGTTCGTTTTCATCAATTTCACTAAAATTGTCATTATCAGAATCGTCATTGGCAAAAGAATTTGTAATATCATTTTCATCATTTGTATTTACATGTGTGGTATATTTTTAGCTCACCTGACTGAAAGTCAGGGTGAGCTTTTCTGATCACTTTTTGTCCGTCGTCCGGCGTCCGTCGTCCGTCGTGAAGGTGGTGTTTGGGCCTTTTTCTCCCAAACCACTGGCCGCATATTAATGAAATTTCATGTGAGCGGGGGCTATATAAGGGCATTTTGATTTTTTGTCAAATTAGGTTTCAGCTCATATTGAGCAGAGGGATGGGGCAAAAATGCTCCATTTCTTAAAAAATCTTCTTCTCAAGAACCGGCAATAACAGAAACTTGATATTTGGTATGCAGCTTCCTTTTGAGGTGTAGACTCAAGTTTGTTCAAGAGAAGTTTGTTGGGCATTATTTGCCTTCGTTATGGGAGGGGCAAAAATTTTGGCCACGCCTAAAATTTCTATTTTCAGAACCTTCAGGTCGATTTGAACCAAATTTGATATGAGGTGATAATGGGTCATAAGTAGTTGATTGATGCAAAAAAAATTTTTCTCATTGCCCCATGGGAACCTCGGGAGCTAAAAATAGGAAAAACCTTAAAACTGCCATATCTCCAAAACTACACGGCACAGGGAATTCTTATTTTGTATAAAGCTTACTTTTATCTAGTAGAATAGAGTGGTTAAAAAAAATCCCTATTGGTTTGATCACAAGGTACTTTTTTCAGGACTTTGAAAAAGTGCTGAGTCAGCACTTTTTAACACTGTAGGCAATGGGAAAAAGATTAAAAAATCTTCTTCTCCAGATTCAGCAGGCAGAATCTTTTGATATTTGGTATGCAACATTGTAGGGTGGATCTGATTCAAGTTTGTTCAAATCGGCCCCCTGGGTTCATATTTGGGCTCAGTACAGGAGCCCGATTTTGAACTTAGTGCATTTCAGGCAAATTTCTTAAAAAATCTTCTTCTCCAGATCCAGCAGGCAGAATCGTTTGATATTTGGTATGCAACATTGTGGGGTGGATCTGATTCAAGTTTGTTCAAATCGGCTTCCTGGATTCATATTTGTGCTCACTATAGAAGCCCGAATTCGATCTTAGTGCATTTCAGGCAAATTTCTTAAAAAATCTTCTTCTTCAGATCTAGCAGGCAGAATCTTTTGATATTTGGCATGCAACATTGTGGGGTGGATCTGATTCAAGTTGTTCAAATCGGCCACCTGGGTTTATATTTGGGCTCAGTATAGAAGCTCGAATTCGAACTTAGTGCATTTCAGGCAAATTTCTTAAAAAATCTTCTTCTCCAGATCCAGCAGGCAGAATCTTTTGATATTTGGTATGCAACATTGTGGGGTGGATCTGATTCAAGTTTGTTCAAATCGGCCCCCCTGGATTCATATTTGGGCTCACTATAGAAGCCCAGATTCGAACTTAGTGCATTTCTGGCAAATTTCTTAAAAAATCTTCTTCTCCAGATCCAGCAGGCAGAATCTTTTGATATTTGGTATGCAACATTGTGGGGTGGATCTGATTCAAGTTTGTTCAAATCGGCCCCCCTGGATTCATATTTGGGCTCACTATAGAAGCCCAGATTCGAACTTAGTGCATTTCTGGCAAATTTCTTAAAAAATCTTCTTCTCCAGATCCAGCAGGCAGAATCTTTTGTTATTTGTTATGCAACATTGTGGGGTGGTTCTGATTCAAGTTTGTTCAAATAGGCCCCCTGGGTTCATATTTGGGCTCAGTACAGGAGCCTGATTTTGAACTTAGTGCATTTCAGGCAAATTTCTTAAAAAATCTTCTTCTCCAGATCCAGCAGGCAGAATCGTTTGATATTTGGTATGCAACATTGTGGGGTGGATCTGATTCAAGTTTGTTCAAATCGGCCCCCTGGGTTCATATTTGGGCTCAGTACAGGAGCCCGATTTTGAACTTAGTGCATTTCAGGCAAATTTCTTAAAAAATCTTCTTCTCCAGATCCAGCAGGCAGAATCGTTTGATATTTGGTATGCAACATTGTGGGGTGGATCTGATTCAAGTTTGTTCAAATCGGCTTCCTGGATTCATATTTGTGCTCACTATAGAAGCCCGAATTCGATCTTAGTGCATTTCAGGCAAATTTCTTAAAAAATCTTCTTCTTCAGATCTAGCAGGCAGAATCTTTTGATATTTGGCATGCAACATTGTGGGGTGGATCTGATTCAAGTTGTTCAAATCGGCCACCTGGGTTTATATTTGGGCTCAGTATAGAAGCTCGAATTCGAACTTAGTGCATTTCAGGCAAATTTCTTAAAAAATCTTCTTCTCCAGATCCAGCAGGCAGAATCTTTTGATATTTGGTATGCAACATTGTGGGGTGGATCTGATTCAAGTTTGTTCAAATCGGCCCCCCTGGATTCATATTTGGGCTCACTATAGAAGCCCAGATTCGAACTTAGTGCATTTCTGGCAAATTTCTTAAAAAATCTTCTTCTCCAGATCCAGCAGGCAGAATCTTTTGATATTTGGTATGCAACATTGAGGGATGGATCTAATTCAAGTTTGTTCAAATCGGCCCCTTGGATTCATATTTGGGCTCACTATAGAAGTTCGAATTTGAACTTAGTGCATTTCAGGCAAATTTCTTCAAAAATCTTCTTCTCCAGATTCAGCAGGCAGAATCTTTTGATATTTGGTATGCAACATTGAGGGGTGGATCTGATTCAAGTTTGTTCAAATCGGCCCCCTGGATTCATATTTGGGCTCACTATAGAAGCTTGAATTTGAACTTAGTGCATTTCAGGCAAATTTCTTAAAAAATCTTCTTCTCCAGATCTAGCAGGCAGAATGTTTTGATATTTGGTATGTAACATTGTGGGGTGGATCTGATTCAAGTTTGTTCAAATTGGCCCCCCTGGATTTATATTTGGGCTCACTATAGAAGCCCGAATTCGAACTTATTGCATTTCAGGCAAATTTCTTAAAAAATCTTCTTCTCCAGATTCAGCAGGCAGAATCTTTTGATATTTGGTATGCAACATTGTGGGGTGGATCTGATTCAAGTTTGTTCAAATCAGCTTCCTAGATTCATATTTGGGCTCACTATAGAAGCTTGATTTTGAACTTAATGCATTTCAGGCAAATTTCTTTAAAAATCTTCTTCTCAAGATTCAGCAGGCAGAATCTTTTGATATTTGGTATGCACCATGCTTAGGGGGTGAGATTCAAGTTTGTTCAAGCCAAGTCCCTAGGTCCATATTTGGACTCACTGTGGGAGCTTGAATTGTAACTTAGTTCAAAATGAGGAATTTTCTTTAAAAATCTTCTCAAGATCCAGCAGGCAGAATCTTTTGATATTTGGTATGCACCATGCTTAGGGAGTGAGATTCAACTTTGTTCAAGCTAAGTCCCTAGGTCCATATTTGGACTCACTGTGGGAGCCCGAATTATAACTTAGTTCAATATGAGGAATATTCTTTAAAAATCTTCTTTTTTTTTTTAGATCCGCTGGTCAGAATCTTTGGATATTTGGTATAAGCTTTTCTTAGGAGGAGCAGATGCAACTTGTTGAAATCAATTCTCTGGGTTGATATTTAGGCTACCATGTCAGGTGAGCACCCTCAGGCCCCTTGGGGCCTCTTGTTATACTGTACCAATGACCCAGACATAGCTGGTGCTAACTCTTAAAAATCTAGGGCCAAACACAAATTTTGCCCCCCAATCCCCAAAATTTGCATCTAAAACCAAAAGAAATCATGTCCTGAAGGACCTCCATACTTTGCCCTTACTGCGCATGCGCAGTGTCTAGGTCGTTCCGAAATTGGCGCCAATTATCATTCTCTGTTTGGCCCTTCATCAGTCAACATCTCACTGATCTTTGTGCTTGTAAATCTCAGTTTAAAGGATGCCAGACACATAATTATTGGAGAAATGGTGATTCTAAGGAGGATATAGAAGGAGGAGAGGAGAAAGGAGTGACAGAAAATAATCAGGGCTGTAACTTAAAACTTTTTAATGAAATTATGTTAAGTTGCCTATTTTCGAGGCATGGGCCTCTTGTTGTCATTCTTGCTATAAAGTTGCACTGCTTATTCAGTGTTTCCTCCCCCCTGGTCTTCTAAGTCCCCCCTTGCTATTCTCCCATGCTTTTGGCATATTTTTGAGAAAGATCATTTCTAAATTCTCTTGGGAGAATTAGCTTGGTTACAGAATGAATTCTGTTATTTTCCCCATGTTTACGTTTTCACCCATGGGTGTATAAACGTTGTGTTCTGCATCTACCATCTGATGTTCTGCAGATTCTCCCCTGGGAGTCTCTGTTTTGCATCAGATAGTGTGTAATTTTGATGACTGATTTCGGGTATTGTCAGTGCCTGGAGTCATGTTTTCTGGTGTTTTTACACTGTTTGTTTACATTGGCAACAGTCTCTTTTGAGGGGGGCTGTTTGCCTTTGGAGTAGTTTATCTCACTATAAGATACATTATTATTATCCGTAAGTGTTGCATTAATTATTTAATATAATTTTAAAATTTTTGACCACACTTAGCCTTGGGATCCATTGGGGCTCAACGTTACTTTTCAGAAACTTGGGCTTCGCTGAAAAAATATTTTTCAAAAATTATTTTGATTTTTAATTGTTTTTTCAATATTAATGGATCATGTTATTATGTATCTTTGTGTTTAGGGGTTTGTGCGAGTACTAGGACTTGTTGTTGACTTTTCACAATGAAAGGATATTGTTCAAATTGTAATAGGAAGAAATCTTCCTCTGACTTTCATGATCATTGTATTAATTGTAGTCAGTGTACTCGCACTAACTCCTGTTCAATATGTCAATATTGGGATGACAAACATTGGAAACGTGTGTCACGGTATGTTGTTAGTGGAGAAAGGGCTATGCCGGCTCTTTCTCCGCAGGGTCACTCTACTCTATCAGTTTCTATTTCAGAGGAACAAGAACAGGGTGATGTTTCCATGTTATCTTCCGCAAGTGCACTTCCGTCGTCACAAATGAATGCAGAGCTAGCGGCAAAAGTGCTCATGGAGATACGACAGTTCTCGTCCGCTAGCTCGCCCGGTGTAGCGTCCATTCACCGAATGGTTCGGCACCCGGGTTCGTCCGATGCGGTCCAGGAGGAAATGTTGGGTGATGCGAGCACTATAAACATACAAGGGGCACACCCAGCGACGGCGGATAGTAGGAGAGATCGGAGGAAGCCTTCGAGTCCGGTTCCTAGCTCGTCCAGGTCCAGCCGGGCCGCGAGCGAGAGAGGCCCCTCTCTCGTACAACAACATCTGGGACCAGATGTTGTGGTACAAAATGTGTCGCAAGCGGAGCACACGTCCGTCGCTCGGGATGCTCCGTTGTATAGGCAGTCCGCTGAGACTGCTCAGGCTTCTTCCTCTCACCAGCGCACACGACTGCACCTTGGCTACGTGACCGCCAATATTCTACCAGCTTCGCCGATCAGGGATTCTTCGGCGACCAGGTCACGCCATCCGGTAGCCAGGGACATGAGGCCGGTTGACTCCGGACGTTCGCACAGGAAGAGTATGCAGGAGTCACTAGATGCGGAGCTGCCCTCGGCGAAGCAGCGAAAGACTGCGCCTCCACAGGCCTCGATGTCAGACGTGCTTGCTCAAATAGCACAACTTATCGCAGCATCCCAGCAACCGACAGAAACGGTGTCGGATCGGGAATTATCCGACGGCGCTGGGTCGGTACGCTCCGCCGAAGCATCGGGTGCGGATGACCGGGAGCATCGTGAGGTCCGACCGGATGGTGAAAAGGATACGGATGACTTGGAGCTATCCCTTTCGGAACAACATAAAGCTGCCGTGGACTTCATCCGGCACTTTCTTCCTCAGATTGTTCCGTCGGGCCAGACTGCTGCGGTACCGGACAAGAGAATTATAGCGTTATTGGACACTGATTTCTTCGAGCGGTTCAGGGACATCGCTCCCGAGTATCCGTCTCAGTCCAATAATGTCAAAAGAACATTTGAATTATTGAACGACGCTATATTCAAGCTTGCTTCCAAAACAGGAAAAGCGGGTTTCTTGTCCGCCAATGCTCTTAACCTGCCTTTCATTAATGCAATGAATAAATTCGATACGGCAGGACAGGGTATTCCGAGAGTTCCTCTGCGTATGGACGACGAAGCGGAAGACTTAGAATTATCATTACCGTCGTCTATGTCTATTCCAACCGCGGTGTTGGAGACGACTATTTCGTCTAACAGAGCCAGTTTAGACGCTTTATCTTACGCAGACCACCTTACAAAGGCGTTATCACTGCGTCTTCAAGGGAAAGAATTCCAGGATATACAATCCTCTTTAAGACTTCTTTCAAGGGCAGTAGCTTATTCCACGTGTAACTCCGCCCTTTCAGTGGCAAACCTGGAGTTGGTTAGATGTGACGCAGCCCTAGCTACATCCACACTCGTGGATAGTAAGGTGAAGAACTCTCTCAGAGTCGCTTCGGTCTCCGGAGAACTTCTCTTCGACGGCAAGCTTTCTGCAATTTACGATAAAATTACTAAGAAAGCTTCGGATTCTCTGCTGTTTAAATCTGCTTCTAAGAAGTCGGACACGGCAGATAAGAGTAAGACAGGCAATTCTGGGTCTAATGCGCCCAAGAGAGGTTCCCATAGAGGTTCCGGTGCGTCCTCTTGGTCTTATTCAAGAGACCGTCAAGGCAGCGACTCACGTGCGGGACGTCCTTCGGGCCGGGACAACCGGTCGGTCGCCCCGAGGTCGACGGGACGAGGTGCGGGTCGTGGAGGACGTGGTTTCTCCTCCCGCAGGCCTCGCAGGTCCAGGAGGTGATGGCTTCAACCTCTATCGCGTGCCGGTTGGCGGAAGGTTGTCGAGGTTGGCGGAAGAGTGGGCGTCGATTACGGTCGACCCTTGGGTGAGAGGGGTGATTTCGGAAGGTCTAAAAATATCCTTCAAACGAAAGCCTCCATTAACTCGAAGTCCAAAATGGACTCAACTTCCGTCAAATCCGCAGAAAAGAGACGCTCTGTTATCAGAGGTGCAGTCTCTTTTAATGAAGAATGCGGTAGAGGTCGTAGAAAACCAGGAAACACCGGGATTCTACAGCCATCTGTTTCTGGTTCCGAAACCAGATGGCTCGTTCCGTCCAGTCATAGATTTGAGCTGGATAAACAAGCTGATCGTCGCTCCGAAGTTTTATATTGAGACGATTCGATCGGTCAGAGCGAGTATTCGGGTGAACGATTATGCAACAAGCATAGATCTCAAAGATGCGTACTTTCACGTCATGGTACATCCGACATTCAGAAAGTATCTACGCTTCGCAGTCCTAGGAGTGGTGTATCAATTCCGGGCGATGTGCTTCGGTTTGAACCTAGCACCCTGGGCTTTCACTCGGGTAATGAACTCGGTAATGATGTATTTCCGAGCTCATTCGTCTGTGGTAACGTCGGCCTACTTGGACGACATTCTTCAGAGGTACGGCAACGAGTTAACGCTTCAGAACGATGTGCAGAATCTGCTTCTATTGCTCCGATGTCTCGGTTTTATAATAAACGAGGAGAAGTCGGATCTGGTGCCGTCCAAGTCATTCACACATCTGGGAATGAGCTTCGAGACGCACAACAATCTTGTTCGTCTGCCGTTAACCAGAGCGAAATTAGTCAGTTGTTATGCTCGCTATTGTTTTCACGCAGACAAAGTCACAGCGAGGGAGTTCATGAGACTGATAGGTCTGTGCGGAGCCACTGCGGATCTCATTCTGATGGGGCGGTTACGCACTCGTCCTCTCCAAATTTTCTTGACTCAGAATTGGAGTGTGAAAATTCATTCGCTCGACAAAGACGTTCTCTTGTCAGATCAAGTGAAACGAGAGATTCAGACTTGGGCAAACATTCAGTGGTTAACTCAGGGACTTCCGCTGCAGTTGCCGGATCCGAGTTTTACGATTATGACGGATGCCAGTCAAACAGGTTGAGGTGCATCATTGATCCCAACGGATTCGAGATGCCAGGGTCTTTGGGATCCGCAATTCCTGGGCAAGCACATAAACATCAAGGAAATGATGTCAATTTGGCTTGCGTTACGTCATTGGATGGACATTATTCACAATGCTCATGTCCAAATCCTGTCCGGCAATACGACAGTAGTGGCGTATATACGGAACCAGGGAGGCACTCATTCAGTTCCGTTGTTCAATCTAACGGAAAGAATCCTTCTGTTTGCTCTAGAACATCAGGTTCTACTTTCGTTCCGTCATATACCGGGTCGTCTGAATGTACTAGCAGACTCCCTTTCACGAAAGGGTCGCTTGTTGCCGTTGGAGTGGACTCTCAACAAACAAGTATTCAATCAGATTTGCTACCAATGGGAACGGCCAATGATAGACTTATTTGCGACACATCTCAACAATCAGTTGCAGACGTATGTGTCTCCGTGTCCGGATCCAAGAGCATTTGCAGTACACGCTCTGTCGATCCCTTGGGACGGAATGATAGGATATGCGTATCCTCCAACGCCGTTGATTCAGCAGGTATTGCTAAAAATAAAACAATCTCAATGCAAGATTCTGTTGGTAGCATCTCTGTCTCCACAGAGACCGTGGATAAATCTACTCAGGTGTCTGTTGTGGGACCTACCGCGAAAGCTTCCTCCACGGGAGGATCTTCTTTCGCAGAGGAAACCTCGTCAGCTTCATCACAACCCGCAAGGTCTCAACCTTCACGTTTTTCCGTTGTGCGGTCCTTCTTGCATGGCAAGCACTTTACAGGACGAGCAGTGGATGCGATTTCTAACTGTAGGAGGACCTCCTCTTCGCTAAACTATGCGGCTAAGTGGAAAGTTTTTCGTCGTTGGTGTAGGGATCATTCTGTTGATATTTTCGATCCCTCCATACCAGACATTGCAAACTTTCTAGTATACTTGTTTGACGAAATCAAACTGCAGCCTGTTACTATTAAGGGTTATAGGTCTATGTTATCTGATACCTATGCACATCATGATAGTTTACAAATTGGATCTAATGTCTCTTTATCTAAGTTAGTTAGAAACTTCTCGATAAATAGACCCAGAACTCTTAGGTTAATTCCTAAGTGGAATTTAGCTTGGGTTCTTCTTAAACTGAAGGAAAAGCCATTTGAACCTCTTTGGACAGTAGATTTCAAATTCTTGTCTTATAAGACAGCTTTTCTCTTAGCTTTCTCTTCTGCTAGAAGAGTCAGTGAGCTTCATGCACTGTCGGTGGATGATTCTCACTATCGTAGTGTCGGGAACACTATCACCTTCACTACTAATGCGGGATTTTTAGCTAAGAATCAGGCTCCTAATAAATATCCGGAACCTATTGTTATTAAGGCCCTTCCGTCTTCAGACGGGCGTAGGCCTTTACTCTGTTCTGTTAGAGCGTTACGTATTTATAAACAGAGATCTCAGTTTATCAGAAAGGGACGAAAACGTTTCTTTCTGTCTCTGATGCCTAATAGAAAGGACATTTCGGTCCATTCTATTGCTAGATGGATTCAATTAACTATCCGTACTGCTTATGAAAATTTATCTTCTTCTCAGCAGTCTGTGCTTACGATTTCGGCTCATGAAGTAAGAGCTCTTTTTACATCTTGGGCTTACGCAAATAGTATTGCTATTACAGATTTAATGAAGGCTGCTTATTGGTTTCATTCAGATTTCTTGGCAAAGAACTAACAATAGAAGAAATGTCACATGGGACATTGATAACATTTCCTCGCAGTGATAATTGTCCACCTCTTGGGAGTTCTCTCACTTGCATAAATGGTATCCGTAAAGATATGAGTCTTTCTTCCAAGTTATTAAGTTCAAGTTCTATTGGCTTTTCTGGATATCCTAGCTTATTAGCCAAGGATAATTTTGGAACTTTATTACACCTTATTGCATTAAAACAAGTGTGGCATATCCATTCTTTGTTATCTACAGATATGCAGGCAGTTAAGCACTTTTTGAGTAACTCTGAATATTTGCTGTTGTGATGGTGTACAGTGACTTGTGTTAAGATTCTTCAAACCAAGTCTGGTGACAGGATGAACAGACATAGACTGGTCCAATAGCCATAGTATTATGAAAAATATTAATACATTCCGATAGGGTATTACCATATCTTCTTCTTTTCCTGGCAATAGTTTCTTGATCAATAAATTCAGGTTCCAGTGCCCTTTTTGTGGATTTCCTTATCCTATCTGCATTTCTCTCATTTGTTCTGTTGATGCGTCTTGAATTTTGTTTGACAAATTCATTAGATCTCATTTTCCTTTTAGAAACCACTTCCATTTCTCTTTCTTTAAGTCGTTTAGTGGACTCTAGCCGTGCTGTTCTTCTAGCTTTTGTATCTTTTTCTTGTTCTTTGCATCTGATATTTAGATCCATCCTACTTTTTTGTTTTGATAATTTCTCTTGTGTTTGTTCAATTTGTCTTCTACCAGGAACAAGTCTCGCTGCTTTTCTAGCTTTTGTATCTTTTTCTTGTTTCCTTTCCTTCCCTCGCTCTTCTCTCTCTTCCTTTCAAAAAAGGCCTCCAGGTGTCGGGTGCTCCTTCGCTTGGTAGACAGGTTCTTTCTTCTTTTTCCTCTTCAGTCTCTTCTCAGGGCCCCCAGACTCCTTTAGGTGAGGACCAGTGTGAGAGGGGTTCCTCTCACGAAAGGTACTACCTCTACCAAAGGAGTAGGTGTCGTATCTTCTACAACAAATTCCAAGTTCAGTTGGACTCTCACCTGTCTCCTGGACAGTCCAGGTGACAGGGCAAGAGATGCCCAGAGCTGAGATGGTCTTGACGAGTCGTTCTGGTAATTCCAGTGCTTCCATGATCGCTAATCAAGGTGACAAGGTGCTCACATTCCAAAGTCAGAGGTGTGCTGTGTGTCGTGAAAAAAGATCGTTCTAGAATCCTACTAGAATCAAGTGTTCCCTGAATCTTTCGTTTATACATGCGTGGGTCATTGGGTTTATTTTTTCTTGTAAAAAATGCCCCCACCCTCACACATATACCTCCCCTCCCGAATGATGAATTGCTCTTGCAACCCCCTCCACCCCCACCCCCATTTCCCTCCGCCATATCGTTTCTCTGGTAACGGAGGGCTCATATGCCTATGGTTCTTGAAAAAAAAATGACACCACCTCACCCATCATAAACGAGCTATATGTTTTCCGTGGTTCTGATTAAATGGTTTTCACGGTTCTGGTATAAGTTAATCTTTCTCTCTTCATCTCAAATGTTTTTGGCTGCCAGAGTTTTATTAGCTCACCTGACTGAAAGTCAGGGTGAACTTTTCTTATCACTCTTTGTCCGTCGTCCATCCGTCGTCCTGTGTGAAGGTGGTGTTTGAGCCTCTTGCTCCTAAACCACTGGCCACATTTTAAATAATTAAACTTTTTTTCGGTTCATGGGTTTTCAGATAAAACGATTGGCTCACACGATTCTGTTTTTTCTTTTCATAACTCAATGAACCGAAAAAAACCCAATTAGGTCCGCCCCCAGCCATGCCCCTAAAATACAAGTCTTCGGAGTTGCAACATGGTGTCAAATCAATAGAAGTTAGAACACTGGCACATTCTAAATCTGAAAAAGAAAAGTAAATTTATATAACTAATTTATCACCATGAAATTATTTATAAAATATTTAAATGACCGTGGTGGGTCAATTTTTCTTTTTTATACCCCCGCTTCGAAGAAGTGGGGGCTATATAGGAATCGCCCTGTACGTACGTCCGTCCGTCCGTCCGTCCGTCCGTCCGTCCGTCTGTCCGTCCGTCCATCCGTACGTCCGTCCGTACGTCTTTCCGGACATGAAATTCTTGTGTGCGCAACTCCTCCTACATTTATCAATCAATTTGGACAAAACTTTTCAGACATCATCACTACTAAGTGAACATGCGCATATTCCAAGATTTTTGATCTGCGACAATTTTAACCAGGTTATCTCCTTTTGACTTAGATTTATTATGTCTTTCCGTTCGAATAAATTCTTGTGTGCGCAACTCCTCCTACATTAATGAACCGATTTTGATGAAACCTTTCAAACATCATCTCTACTAAGTGAACATGTGCATATTCCAAACTTTTTGATCTGCGACAATTTTAACCAGGTTATCTCTCTTGAACTTTGATTTAATATGGGTTTCTGCATGAAATTCTTGTGTGCGCAACTCCTCCTACATTTATCAATCAATTTGGACGAAAGTTTACAGACATCATCACTACTAAGTGAACATGCGCATATTCCAAAATTTTTGAGCTGTGGCAATTTTTACTAGGTTATCTCCCTTTAACTTAGATTTATTATGGGTTTCTACATGAAATTCTTGTGTGTGCAACTCCTCCTACATTTATCAATCAATTTGGACAAAACTTTTCAGACATCATCACTACTAAGTGAACATGCGCATATTCCAAGATTTTTGATCGGCGACAATTTTAACCAGGTTATCTCCCTTTGACTTAGATTTATTATGTCTTTCCGTTCGAACAAATTCTTGTGTGCGCAACTCCTCCAACATTAATGAACCGATTTTGATGAAACCTTTCAAACATCATCTCTACTAAGTGAACATGTGCATATTCCAAACTTTTTGATCTGCGACAATTTTAACCAGGTTATCTCTCTTGAACTTTGATTTAATATGGGTTTCTGCATGAAATTCTTGTGTGCGCTACTCCTCCTACATTTATCAATCAATTTGGACGAAAGTTTACAGACATCATCACTACTAAGTGAACATGCGCATATTCCAAAATTTTTTAGCTGTGGCTATTTTAACTAGGTTATCTCCCTTTAACTTAGATTTATTATGGGTTTCTACATGAAATTCTTGTGCGTGCAACTCCTCCTACATTTATCAATCAATTTTGACGAAACCTTTCAAACATTATCACAACTAAGTGAACATACGCATATTCCCAAATTTTTGATCTGCGACAATTTTAACCAGGTTATCTCCCTTTAACTTGGATTTATTATGGGTTTTCAAATGGGATTCTTGTGTGTGCAACTCCTCCTACATTAATGAACCGATTTTGAATACATGTTACACATTGTAAATGTGTTTTTCCAAATGTAAACCATATATGTGTGGGCTCTTTAAGTATTCAGTGCTGTTCTGTGGAAGGCCACATGCAAATACAAATTTCAACAACAAAAAATGAACTTTATGTATACATTTCCTTATGGCCTTCGCCTACATGATCAGAAGTGCATTCCTCTAAAAACCCAAAGCGGGGGTATTGATCACCTTCAGTGATAGTTCTAGTCTTCACAACTGTATTTATTTGACATTTCAATTTTTACACACACTGGGTGATCGTCTGCATTCATCGTTTTACCCAAATCGATTGTAAACAATGGCTGGTCACGACGAATACAGCAATTTTGACATTGCTAATTTATATCTAACTCCACTTTTACAAACTGTGTTTTTCAGTTCTCGGGAAACAGTCAAAACCAAAATACAATGTAATACTGATGGCCCACTTCCACCTACCACGGAACGTAACTTTTACATGAAGTGAAAAGTTGAATGAAATTTGAGGGAGGCGTGGCTTATGACGTTTTCTTTGCATTACATAATTCATTGGTCAATAAGAAATTTAATGACATAAGTGCATTTCTCTTGGAAAGTGTGTCAATTGCTACCTGCATTTCAATAATATGCGCCCTCTTTTATGCCAGAAAAATAATATGTCTACCAGTTTTAGTTTTAAGTCTTTGTTCGCTGAAGTAGAGGACGACTAACACTATTTATTTATTTGGGTCGCGAACGCTTAATTATAAGGAATGATCGTTTCTTTTTGTCTATTTCTTGAGTTATGAACCCCAAAAAACAAAGTCCAAACATCGCGTAAATGGGCTATGGACATTTACACAGTTTGGACTTTGTTTCTTGGGGTTCATAACTCAAGAAATAGACAAAAAGAAATGATCATTCCTTAATTAAATTTCATGTAAGTGGTTATATAGGGGCATTTTGATTTTTATGCAAATTAGATTTCGGCTAGTATTGATCAGAGAGGTGGGGACAAAATGGCCAAATTTTTTGAAAATCTTCTAATGAACCACCAGTAGCAGAGACTTGATATGTGGTATACAGAGTACTTTGGAGGTTTAGAATCAAGTTTGTTCAAGAGACGTTTGTCGGGCATTATTTGCCTTCGTTATGGGATGGGCAAAAATTTTGGCGATGCCTAAAATTTCTATTTTCAGAACCGTTGATTTGAACCAAATTTGATATGAAATGATAATGGGTCATAAGTATTTGATTGATGCAAACAATTTTTTTCTCATTGCCCCGTGGGAATCTCGGGAGCTAAAAATAGGAAAAACCTTAAAACTGCCATATCTCCAAAACTACACAGCACAGAGAATTCTTATTTTGTATAAAGCTTACTTTTATCCAGTAGAATAGACTGGTTAAAAAAAATCCCTATCGGTTTGAGTCAGCACTTTTTAACACTGTAGGCAATGGGAAAAACATTAAAAAATCTTCTCCAGATCCAGCAGGCAGAATCTTTTGATATTTGGTATGCATAATTGTAGGGTGGATCTGATTCAAGTTTGTTCAAATTGGCCCCCTGGGTTCATATTTGGGCTCAGTATATGAGCCCGATTTCGAACTTAGTGCATTTCAGGCAAATTTCTCCCCGTGGGAACCCCGGGAAGTAAGCAGCACTTGTTTACTGTGGTAAACCAGTTCCGCTTTACTAGTAAAATAGGACCCAGTCACCAATGCTTGGGGTGAAAGTCCTCTAAAATGGGCAACATGTTGATCAACGATTGACTAAACTTGACTTCATCTCCATGTTGTGTCACGATTAGCCATGGTGCATAAATATGTGACGTTAACCACCAACAAACAAACAAACATCAGGCAAATTTCTTAAAAAATCTTCTTCTCCAGATCCAGCAGGCAGAATCTTTTGATATTTGGTATGCAACATTGTGGGGTGAATCTGATTCAAGTTTGTTCAAATTGGCTCCCTAGATTCATATTTGGGCTCACTATAGAAGCTCGAATTCAAACTTAGTGCATTTCAGGAAAATTTCTTAAAAAATCTTTTTCTCCAGATCCAGCAGGCAGAATCTTTTGATATTTGGTATGCAACATTGTGGGGTGGATCTGATTCAAGTTTGTGCAAATCGGCCCCCTAGATTCATATTTGGGCTCACTATAGAAGCTTGAATTCGAACTTAGAGCATTTCAGGCAAATTTCTTCAAAAATCTTCTTCCCCAGATCCAGCAGGCAGAATCTTTTGATATTTGGTACGCAACATTGTAGGGTGGATCTGATTCAAATTTGTTCAAATAGGCCCCCTGGGTTCATATTTGGGCTCAGTATAGGAGCCCGATTTGGAACTTAGTGCATTTCAGGCAAATTTCTTAAAAAATCTTCTTCTCCGGATCCCCAGGCAGAATCTTTTGATATTTGGTATGCAACATTGTGAGGTGGATCTGATTCAAGTTTGTTCAAATCGGCTCCCTGGGTTTATATTTGGACTCAGTATAGGAGCCCAAATTTGAACTTAGTGCATTTCAGGCAAATTTCTTTGAAAATCTTCTTCTCAAGATCCAGCAGGCAGAATCTTTTGATATTGGGTATGCACCATGCTTAGGGTGGGGGTGGGGGGGAGATTCAAGCTTGTTCAAGCCAAGTCCGTGGGTTCATTTTTGGGCTCACTGTGGTAGCCCGAATTATAACTTAATTCAAAATGAGGCATTTTCTTTAAAAATCTTCTTCAGATCCAGCAGTCGGAATGTTTTGATATTTGGTATGCAGCATCCTTAGGGGGGGTGAGATTCAAGTTTGTTGAAGCCATGTCCCTAGGTCCATATTTGGGCTCACTGTGGGAGCTCGAATTGTAACTTAGTTCAAAATGAGGAATTTTCTTTAAAAATCATCTTCTTCAGATCCAGCAGTCGGAATGTTTTGATAGTTGGTGTGCAGAATCCTTAGGGGGTGATATTCAAGTTTGTTAATGCCTAGTCCCTGGGTTCATATATGGTTTCCCTGTGGGATTCAATATGAGGAATATTCTTTAAAAATCTTTTTTTTTTTAGATCCGCTGGTCAGAATCTTTGGATATTTGGTATAAGCTTTTCTTAGGAGGAGCAGATGCAACTTGTTGAAATCAATTCTGTGGGTTGATATTTAGGCTACCATGTCAGGTGAGCACCCTCAGGCCCCCTAGGGCCTCTTGCTATCAAGCATATCAATAGTCTACTAACAATAACATAAGGTTTATTCAACAAACGGTAGTGGTGTTGATTAAACTTCTGATCATGAATCCTATTGCGGTGACTGTCTAATTAAAAAGATTATTGCCACTGGTTTTAATCAATGAACAAACTTCTAGAATTATTAATTATAGTTATATGTGCTAACTGTTTTAGGATGTTGAGGTGTGACTTCTCTATCTAAAGTTGATTAATTGGGAATAAGTGTAAAAATTAACAGCTGTCCGAATTCAATGAACTATTTCTTGAGTTGAAGAAAAAAGCCTGATTCTAAATTTCATCTATCTGTGTTTTCAAAGCAAGGCTGCCATCCAGAATCGAAGCTAGGATTTCTTATTGTGTGTGTGTCTGTGGAGGATGGGAGGGGTTGTTTCTTTTGGTGTGGAGGGGAGGGGGGTAGCCAGGTCGATATATACCATATGCATATCCGAAGGTCATAGGCCTGAGGTGGGTGTGGCATTCCCACTGGTGGAGCTTCATTGGAATTGTAGATCAGTCCTTCTTCACCACTAGTATATTTTTATACTGTACCAATGACCCAGACTAAGCTGGTGCTAACTCTTAAAATTTCAGGGCCAAACACAAATTTTGCCCCCCAATCCCCAAAATTTGAATCAAAATCCAAAAAATCTATGTCCTATATGGTCCCCCATACTTTTGTCCACTGCGCATGCGCAGTGTCAAGGAAGTACCGAAATTGGTGCAAAATTTTCATTCTTTGTTTGGCCCTTCAATCAGTAACATCTCACTGATATCTGTGCTTATAATCTCTGTTAAAATGATGCCAGACACAAAATCATGAAGGAAATGGTGGATCCAAGGATGAAATAAGAGGATGAGGGGAAGAAACAGTGGAAGGATGTGTTCAGGGCTGTAACTTATAATTTTTATGCAAAAATATTTCATGTTCCCTAATTTTGGGGCATGGGCCTGATGTTTTTATTCTTGCTATGAAATCTCCACTGTTTGTTCAGTGTTTCCTCTCTCCCTTTCCTTGATACCTCCCATGCTTTTGGCATAATTTTGGAAATTTTTTTTACTTAACTTTCTTGAGAGTTTTTAGCACAGTAACAGAATGTTTATTCTTTTTTCCCCATGGTTACGTCCTCACGCTAGGGGTTTTTAGGCATTTTGTTCATGCATCTACCATCCGATGTACTGCAGTTTCTTCTGTGGAAGTTTCTGTTTTACATCGGATAGTGTTTTAAAATTGGTTTCTGATTTCGGGCCATATTTTCAGTGCCCAGAGTCTTGTTTCCGGTTTTTATTCACTTTTATTTACGTTGACAACAGTTACTTCTGACAGTGATTCCTTGTCTTCTATAAGGTTTTGTTTATAGCCAGATACATTAATATTGTCTGAAAGTGTAACATTAATTTTTAGATATGTTTTAAAATTTTTGTCCACACTTAGGCTTTTTTCGGATCCATTTGGGCTCATCGTTCCCTTTGGGAACTTGGGCTCATCTTGAAATTATTTTTCAAAATTTTTGTAGTGGATTATATTATTATTATGTATCGTTGTATTTCAAGGATTAGTGCGAGTACTAATATGAAAAGAATATTGTTCAAATTGTAAATCGAGGAAGTCTTCCTCTGATTCTCATGTTCATTGTATTTGCTGCAGTCAATGTACTCGCACTAATTCTTGCTCAGTGTGTGCCAATTGGGATGACAAACGTTGGAGACGTGTGTCACGGTATATTGTTGGTGGTGAGAGGTCCATGCCGGTCCTCTCGCCACAGGGTCACTCTAGTTTTTCAGTCTCTTTTTCAGAGGAACAAGAACAGGGTGATGTTTCCGTGATGTCTTCAGGAAGTGTGCTACCATCATCGCAATCAAATGAGGAGCTAGCGGCAAAAGTGCTCAACAAAATACGACAAGTGCCTAGATCCTTAGTAGGATTGACAACCTCTTGTCGCCAGCTAGCTCGCCCGGTGAAGCTATCACTCGAAAAATGGGTGAAGTGACGCCAGGTTTGTCCGTTGCGGTCCAGGAGAGGAGAAGGGGTGTTGCGAGCACTATAAACTCGGATCACGCACACCCGGCGGCGATGGATCAGAGGAAGCCAGACAGTCCAGTAGCTAGCTCGTTCAGCTCTACCCGGACCGCGAACGAGAGAGGTCCCTCTCTCTTACAGCAATATCTTGTCCCAGATGTTGTACGTAACGTTTGTCAGTCAGAGCATACGTCCACTCCTCCTGCTCGGGATGCTCCGTCGCATAGACAGCTGGGCTTGGCTAGTCTACTGGCTTCCTCATCCACACGTCAGCACACACGACCGCACCTTGGCTACGTGACTGCACATATCCAGCCTGATTCGCCGACCAGGGTTTCCACATTGACCAGGTCACTCCATCCGGTAGCCAAGGACACGAGGCCTTACCATTCGTGACGTTTGCATAAAAGAATTATGCAAGAGTTACCATCCCAGGAGCTTCCAGTGGCTAAACTACGTAAGACCGCGGCTCCACAGGCCTCCATGACGGACTTGCTATCACAGATAGCACAACTCATTGCAGCAACCTTCAGAAACTCTTTCAGATCAGGAACTGTCTGAGGAAGCTGGGTCAGTACGCTCTCCTGCAGTGTCAGAAAGGGACGACCAAGATTCACATTTGGTCCAGTTGGATGGTAAAAGGGAATCAGCAGAGCTGGAATTTTCCCTTTCAGAACAACATAAGGTGGCCATAGATTTTATCCGGCAACACCTTCCAGAAGTTGTTCCTCCAGACCAGAGAGCTGCGATTCCAGATAAGAGACTGATAGCGTCACTGGACACAGACTTTTTTGGCCGGGATAAGGACGTTGCGCTTGAGTTTCCGGCCCAGTCCAGAAATGTCTCACGGACATTTGAATTGCTGAATGACGCTATTTTCAGGCTAGCCTCTAAGACTGGCAGATCCAGTTTATCGTCTCATGCTCTAAATCTGCCGTTCATCAACAGTAGAAATACATTTGAAACAGCAGGACAGGGTGTTCCGAGAGTTTCTCTGCGTTTAGACGACCAGGCAGAAGACTTGGAGTTGTTGCCGGCGTCTATGTCGATTCTCTCCAGTACATTGGAGACGACAATCTCGTCTAACAGAGCCAGTTTAGACGCCTTATCTTATGCAGATCACCTTATCAGAGCGTTATCACAACGTCTCGATGGAAAAGAATTCCAGGTTATTCAAACTTCCTTGAGAGTTCTTTCGAGGGCCATAGCATATTCCACGTATAACTCTGCCCTTTCAGTGGCAAATTTGGAGTTAGACGTTATGCTGCCCTGGCTTCATCCACAAGAGTGGATTCTAAGGGGAAAAACTCTCTTCGAGTCACTCCGGTTTCAGGAGAGCTTCTCTTTGATGGTAAGCTTTCGCTAATCTATGATCAGATTACTAAGAAAGCTTCGGACTCTCTGCTCTTTAAGTCCGTTTCGAAAAAAATGGACTCAGCAGAGAGGAGTAAGTCAGGGACTTCTGGGGCGAGTACGTCCAAGGGAAGTTCCTGTAGAGGATCTAAGAAAGCCTCTACGTCTTACTCCAGAGACCGTCAGAGTAGCGACTCAGGTAGGGGTCGTAATGCTGTCCGAGACAACCGGTCAGATGCCCCTAGGTCGACTGGTCGAGGTGCAGATCGGGGAGGACGTATTTTCTCCTCCCGCAAGCCTCGCAGGTCCAGGAGGTGATTGTCAGAACCTCTATTGCACTCCAGTGGGCGGAAAGCTGTTGAGATTCTTAACCAATTGGTTGTCAATTACGGACGACCCATGGGTTCAGGGGGTTATTTCAGAAGATTTAAACTGTCCTTCAAGGAAAAACCTCCGTTGACACCAAGTCCATGTTGGACTCAGCTTACGCCAAACCTTCAGAAGAGAGATTCGCTGCAATAGAGGTCATAGAAAACCAGGAATCTCCCGGTTTCTACAGTCACCTGTTCCTGGTACTGGCAGACAGCTCGTTCCATCCAGTTATGGATCTAAGCTGGATGAACAAGCTGATCGTGGCTCCAAAATTTTATATGGAGACCATTCGATCGATAAGAGCGAGCATTCCAGTGAACGATTACGCTGCGAGCATAGATCTCAAGGATGCGTACTTCCACGTCATGGTACATCCGGCGTTCAGAAAGTACCTTCGCTTCGCTGTCCTAGGAGTTGTTTATCAGTTCCGAGCGATGTGCTTCGGTCTGAATCTAGCACCCTGGGCCTTCACTCGAATAATGAACTTGGTAATGACTCATTTCCAAGCTCATTCGTCTGCGGTAACGTCGGCCTACTTGGACGACATTCTTCAGCGGTACGGTGATAGATTAACGCTTCAGAACGATGTTCAGAGTCTGCTTCAACTGCTCCAACATATTGGTTTCATAGTAAACGAAAAGAAGTCGGATCTAGTTCCGTCCAAGTCATTCATCCATTTGGGAATGAGCTTCGTGATGCACAACAATCTGGTTCGTCTGCTGTTACCCAGAGCGAAATTAGTCAGTTGTTACGCTCGCTTTTGCCTTCACTCAGATGTAGTAACAGCGAGAGAATTCATGCGACTGATAGGTTTGTGCGGAGCCACCGTGGATCTCATTCCGATGGGGAGCCTACGCACTTGTCCACTCTAGATATTTTTTACTCAGAATTGGAGTGTGAAGATTCATTCGCTCGAAACGAACATCGTCGTGTCGAACCAAGTAAAACAAGAGATTCAGACTTAGGCAGATATTCAGTGGTTAACTCAGGGAGTGCCACTGCAACTGCCGGAGTTTTGCGATTATGACGTATGCGAGTCAAACAGGTTGGGGCACAACTTTGAGCCCAACAGATTCAAGGGTCTTTGGGATCCGCAGTTCCTAAACAAGCACATAAACATCAAAGAAATGATGTCAATTTGGCTTGGGCTACGTCATTGGATGAACATTATTCAGATTTCACTTGTTCAAAGTCTGTCCGACAATTCGTCAATAGTAGCGTATATTCGGAACCAGGGAGGCACTCGTTCCATTCCATTCTTTAACTTATCGGAGAGAATCCTTCTGTTTGTCCTGGAGCATCAGGTTCTTCTGTTGGTCCGTCATATTCCAGGTCGTCTGAGTGTTCTAGCGGACTCCCTTTCTCGGAAAGGTCGTATGTTGCCATCAGAATGGACTCTCAACAAACGAGTATTCAATCAGATCTGCTACCAATGGGATTGTCCTATGATAGACTTGTGTGCGACGCATCTCAACAATCAGTTGCAGACTTATGTGTCGCCATGCCCAGATCCTCGAGCGTTCGCAGTAGATGCTCTCTCAATCTCTTGGGACGGAATGAAAGGATACGCAAATCCTCCAGCTCCGCTGATTCAACAGATATTGCTAGAAATCAAGCAATCTCACTGCAAGATTCTGTTGGTAGCATCTCTGTCACCCCAGAGACCATGGATAAATCTACTCAGGTGTCTGTTGTGGGACATTCCTCGGAAGCTTCCTCCATGGGAGGACCTTCTTTCGCAGGGGAAGTCGCGCACACTGCATCACAACCGCAAGGTCTCAACCTTCACGTATTTCCGTTGTGCGGTCCTTCTTGCACAGCAAGCAGTTTACAGGACGAGCAGTGGACGTAATTTCTAACTTTAGGAGGACCTCCTCTTCGCAAATTATGCTGCTAAGTGGAAGGTTTTCCCTCGTTGCTGTAGGGATCATTCTATTGATATTTATGATCCCTCCATTCCAGACATTGCTAATTTTTTGGTCTACTTGTTTGACGAGATCAAACTGCAGCCAATAACTATTAAGGGTTATAGGTCTATGCTATCGGATACTTATGCTCATCATAATAGCTTACAAATTGGATCTAATGTCTCTTTATCAAAGTTAGTTAAAAACTTTTCGATAAATAGACCTAGAACCCTTAGGTTAATTCCTAAGTGGAATTTAGCTTGGGTTCTTCTGAAGCTAAAAGAAGTGCCATTTGAACCCCTTGACATGGTAGACTTCAAATACTTATCTTATAAGACAGCTTTTCTCTTAGCCTTCTCTTCTGCTAGAAGAGTTAGTGAGCTTCATGCACTATCTGTTGATGAGTCTCACTATCGTAGTGTTGGTAATACTATTACTTTGACTACTAATGTTGGATTTTTGGCTAAGAATCAGGCTCCTAATAAGAACACTGAACGTATTGTTATTAAGGCTGTTCCGTCCTCAGACGGCCATAGGCCTTTGCTATGTCCAGTTAGAGCTATGCATAGTTACAAACGTAGATCTGAGTTTATCAGAAAGGAAAAAACGTTTCTTTCTGTCTCTGCTGCCTAATGGAAGGGACATCTCGGTCCATTCTATTTCAAGGTGGATACAATTGACTATTCGTACTGCTTATGAAAAATTATCTTCAGCTCAGCAGTCTGTGCTTAAGATTTCAGCGCATGAAGTGAGAGCGCTGTCTACATCTTGGGCTAATGCTAATAGTATTGCTATTACTGATTTGATGAAGCCTTCTACGTTCGCAAATTTTTACCATAGAAATATTGAGTCTATTTCTGGCGACCTGCGTTGTTTAGGTCCGTTATCTGTTGCTCAGAATGTCGTCCACTAAACGGTTGCAACTATAGTTATGCAGGCTTTCTGTTCCAACAGTGACTCTGTCCTGCTGCCCTCTTCGTTCTGGGGTGATTGACCCAGAGCAAGGGGAAGGGGGGGGGGGGGGTGGGATGGTGTTCCCTTATATCACCTGCTTTATAGTGAAAAGTAACGGAATACCTCCTCTGGAGTCCGTAATTCCGAGTCGGTGTTGGGATGGTTTTAAAGTGTAAAGCTAATGTTTATCTCATTTATGTAATATTTTTTAAGTGTAACTCGGTGTGAAGCATTTGTATATGTCACGTGTCCTACGAGTGTTAATATTCAATCCTCGGACACTTTTAAATGAGTATAAAGAGTCTCATTCTCTAGACTATCTTTATTTATTGGCTTTCCTTTAAAGAATTAGTATAATGGGTTATACTGGATATTAATAGAGATCATTGATGTTATTGTGCTCAATTACGGACTGGTAATGTGTCTTTCTTATTTTGTATAAACAAGAAAGATACATGCAAATCCTGTTTCTCCTTTTCTCCTTAAGGGGATAATTTTGTTTACATGTAATTGTGCCTATTGGATTTTCCTTTATGTCCTAGGCCCTCCAGCCTTTTTTTCTATTCAGCTTAGTCTGAGTCATTGGTACAGTATAAAAATGTTAAAAAAATTTTTTTATACTTACCAACGACCCGGATGGGGATGGCTCTCCGATGAGTTGAGAACTCATTCCTCCCCCGCTGATTACATAACACATACCAGGCACTGGTTGTAAGAATGAAGATTTGGCGCCAATTTCGGTACTTTCTTGACACTGTGCATGCGCAGTGGACAAAAGTATGGAGGACCATATAGGATATAGATTTTTTGGATTTTGATGCAAATTTGGGGGATTGGGGGTGGGAGGGGGGTGCAAAATTTGTGTTTGGTCCTGAAATTTTAAGAGATAGCACCAGCTAAGTCTGGGTCATTGGTAAGTATAAAAAATATATAAATTGCTATAAATTTTTTAACTTTTGAAAGTGCAAAGTATCTGATGGAACTTTTATTTATTTAACTGCAGGGGATGTATATATTCCATACACACAGTCAGGGGATGGAGGTGGGGGTCATGCATAGAGTCTATGTTTTTTGGTGGGGTAACAACAGCACTGAATTTTACTGGTTATCATCCCCCCTCCTCCCAGCCGGTCTTCTACATTTGTACATATGATATTGTAGACTCTAGGCTACATGCCTGAAAAAAGACTTCGGATTTGGACCAGGGCTGTGATGTGAACAACATTGTTGATGCAGTGCTCGACTGTGCATGTTCATGATTCATAATTGCCATAATTTGCCTACAGTACACACTGAGTTGCTGGGATTAGAAGAGGGGTAAGTATTGATTGATTACGACAAAAACAGTCATATAGTAGAGTTTCCACTCACACAGTGTGCTCAGGTTGTGTGAAAAAAAAAGGCTTACAGCACACTGGAGACATACTTCAGCTTGAACGACTCCAGAATTCGTTTCAAAGCCTCTAGACCAAAATACTAAGTTATGTTACTTTAATTTAACATGACAGGGCGAACTGTGCGGAGCAAAAAACATTCAAACGATGAAATGGCTGACTTCTCATTCACTTGTTGTTTGAAAGTTGTGAAAAAATAATGCCCTTGCATTTAAAAAACTATCGAATAACTGTGTGGTGTTATTTGATGGGATAATCGGAATGATGGTACATGATGAAGGAATTTAAGACACAAATAAATACTTACATTATAACAATACTAAGACAACACCAACAACATCAAATTAATAAAAGCACGTCTTTATATCTTCAGTTCTGGAATGGTTCTGGTTTCTATACGGGTTCACTCTGGACATCCGATAACCGTCCAATCATATCCTTCATTCGAGATCAGTTGACCAGAGTTACCTGGCGGCATCATAATAGATTTATGAATGCCGAATTTCACCACACTCCTTCCTATTTTATTAAAGTGAAGTTGAGGTTATCATTGGTATTAACCTGCAATACACGGGTAGGATCACTACTTCCGCGACACACGGAAATCTTTGTACACTTTTGATATGCAGATAATTTCTGCCACTAACCCGCAATACACGGGTGAAATTCACACTGATCCACAGTACACGGATGTATTATGTAGTCAACCCGCAATAAACGGGTAAGTTTCATGGAAGACGGTGATAAGAGTTTGCATAAATATTCTTTTAGATAATAAACCAGAAACAGCCTACAAACTCCTTCCCCCGTCAAAAATGAAACTGGTCTACATGCAATATAAATGCTTAGCATTCTCCACTGTGGCTTTCAGTAAATCCTCTACAGGAACTCCTTGAGCTTGCACCACTTGCACAGCGACATCCCCAATGAACCTCGTTGTCAAGGTAAGATCCCTCGGTCCGACTCTCCATCCGAAATAGGGAGAATCAGTTTCAAGTAATATTTTGTCATTTGGAATCATTTTTAGTGCAGATTTTTGATCAGCGTATAACCGAGTAACCCCACCAGTGAATCCAAAGAAACAGTTGGGAAATGACCGCTCCCATCTCCGGAATTGATATGGTGCCCCAGAAAAATAGTGAAGATGAATTTTCTGGGCTGGGGCTCAATATGTTCTGACCAGCTCCAAAGCGTTAAAACTTACATCCGCTGCATTATTATCACCAGCTGGTCCCCTGATGTGCAGAATGAATGGTTTTTCAATCCGGGACAATGAAAGTAACTGCCTCAGCTGAATGCCGAATTGCTCCAGATGATTAGCTCCCGAGATATACCTGCTGAATGCCGAATTGACCCAACCATGGAAAAGAATATGGTGGAATTATGTCAAGACAATAATTGGAAGCAGCCAAAAATATTCAGCCTTCATCCGCCTAACTCACCGGCTGTTTTAATCCATTATAGAGTTATAGCATATTTGTTGACTCATATGACCCATCAGCTGCGAGAGGAATTTAGAAAGTTTGGTGAAGAAAGCTGGTGGAAAACCAGGTGGTGGCATAACTGATGTTAATTTAATACTGGTAACCACTCTCTCAGTTTCTGCTTCCACAAGTCTGACTGCCTTATCACCCTTGTCAATGGCCTTGATTTTCAAGGGTGAACATGTAAATTTCTCTGAAGGCTCCTCCCTTGACTTTGAGGATGAGGTCTCCACCATCTGCTCGTTTCTCCTTTTTCTCTGCTGCCAGCGTTCAATCCATGCATCATGACCCACCGCTCCTTCACCAATGTTTCTAAATTCCTCTCGCTGCTGATGGGTCATATGATTCAACAAATACGCTATAACTCTATAATGGATTAAAACAGCCGGTGAGTTAGGCGGATGAAGGCTGAATATTTTTGGCTGCTTCCAATTATTATCTTTACATAATTCCACCATATTCTTTTCCATTGTCGGGTCAATTCGGCATTCTACAGGAATATCTCGGGAGCTAATCATCTGGAGCAATTCGTCCAGACTTTCAGATCCCAAGATGTTGTTGGCCAGTTGTTGCAGCAGCTGTACCTGTTGATCCCTCTGTTTTCTGTCTGGGATCACACCATCATCTTCACCATGTAGGGCTGTGGGTAGATGGTTTATAATTAAATGCCTTCTCATTTTCTTTGATTTCAGTTCACAACCCTGAATTGGACATGATCCCACTGCCCCAGGTGTTGGCAGTGTTGTTTTAACTTCCAGGGTTTTTTGTTGTGGATTGACTTTTACCTGACGTTGATATTTTCTGCCAGGTCTGAATTGTTCAGCCATTTTTCTCTTATTTTTTCCCACAGTTACCTCCTCTGATTCTGTTGAACTGATATAACCAGAAACATAAGGTTTAGCTTGTTTTGGTCCCCAAGTTTGAAATATACCTTTACCAATGTTAAATTCTGGTACATCATCATGATCTTCAGTACCAGTTACTTGAGGACCACTCATCGAATCAACATGACCCGACTGATATACAGCTCCTTAATATTCATTATCGGCCCTCCACGAACCGACTTTGTCATTGGTTCACCCCTTTCTTCCCTCAGTTCAACACGAACTGACGGAACTTTGGGTTCACCATCCACAGACTCATCAACATTAATTATCGGTTCCACACGAACCAACTTTACTACTGATTTACCCCGTCCCTCCTTCAGTTCGGCACGAACTGACGGAGCTTTGGGTTCACCTGAAATGGAAGCCACTGCAACTGCTTCTTCCACTTCCCTCCTGACAGACTTACCATCTATTTCTTCAAACACATATTTTTTAATGCCAGGAATTTTACCAAATCTAACATCCCTAACCATACCACTCCTTTGGTTATCTACAGTGGCTGGTCTTTTTAATTGTGCTTGGGATGAAGATATATCAGATTTAGATTGGCTTTGCTTCGTAATAATCCTATCTGATATTTTTCTTTCGGGTCCTTTCTGTCGATCCGACAGGGATCGACTTGTTGGCCCTGGGTTTGTATGAATTTAGGGCCGAAGTAGTAGCTATTTGACCTCGACCCCTACCTCTCACAGGTCTGTTTTGAAATTAACCTGAGGGTCTTTTTTGTTGATCCGACACAGATCAACTTCTAGACCCTTATGGTTTTGAAATACTTTTACCTGAGGATCTTTTTTGTTGATCCGACACGGATCGACTTATAGACCCTGGTAGTTTTGAGAGACAGGCTGTGGTATGCCTCACTCTTTCAACCTCTGTCTTACCTGACTTCTTTTATTTTCCCAAAGCGGTCAGAGGAGGAAATTCAACGTTATAAGTTTTTGAGGCACTAGATCGATCCATCACGAATCGAAGACCCTCAGAATAGGACTTAGATCTAATTCCCTCCATAGGTGGCAGATTTTGGTCAACCCAGTGCGAGTCGAAATATTGATGAGCCACCTGTCTGGCAAGATTGACCCACTCCTTGACTTCTCTTTGCACCGCAATGGAATATTGTGCTCTTATAACCCCTTCCTTGAGGTGCAAATCTATATTATAAGGACTTAGATCAGTTAGCAGACAATTCGCCTGAACCAGTACCCCATTATTTGTCAGGTTAAGATAGTTATCCAAGACTTCTATCTCTTTACGGTGCGAGTCTTTCCACCCCCCACTTTGGACTCTCATTCTCTGACTCCATCTCTTTTTCTGCAAAGATAAAGAATACTAGTTGTCCGTTAAACATTCTGGACAGTAGTATTCATCTATATTTGAAGCTCCTGAGGCATTTATTTGTACACATTTACCATGGAACCATTCTAAACACTCATCACATTGAATCATGAACTCACCACGGTACGGTTGTTGCTATAGACAGAAGAGTTGTTGACCAGAATTCTCGTCTAAATAATCAGGGTTATCAAATAAATGTTTCTGTAATTTGAGCACCCACTTTGGCAAACTTCTGTCTTTACAAAATTTAATTTTATCATGATTCACTGTTAATACTGAATTTCTAAATTTGATTTTATACAAAGAAGGTGTGATTACTTTTAAAATGATTCCTAGTCCCTTCCATGAAGGGTTTAGTTTCCTACTTTTTCCTTTTGGGGACACCGAATTCAGCATATAAATGACGTCACCGACCTTGTATACATGAATTAATACTTTCAAGTCATAATCCCTTGTCATTCGTTCTTTTGATGACTTTAGAACTGATCTAGCAACCTCATGTGATAATTTTATTGTTGACTCAAGGTTTCTCACATATTCATGTATCAATGTTTCAGACTCCACAGATTTGTGTGGGAACATTAAATCAACCGGGTGGTTGATCTCACGTCCCAACATCAACCTGTTTGGAGTTTAGCCGGTGTGCCTGTTAACTGAGGACTGCAACGCCCCAGCTATCTGAGATAGATATATGTCCCATGAATGTTGGGACTTATCAATGAAACATCGGACTGTATCCATCAATGTCCGATTAAATCTTTCAACTTGCCCATTAGCCGATGGTCTATAGGGTGTTGTTCGGGCCTTATGTATTTTCAATAAATCACATATGGACACAAAAAGTGTACTATCAAAGTTCCGTCCTTGATCGGTAAAAATTTTAAATGGGTAACCAAATCTACTAAAAAACTCATTAATCGCTGGATGAGCAGTGACTTCAGCAATTCAATTCCACATGTGACTGATGGGACAAACTAGAAATTTCTTGTTTTCAAGCCCATACCATGTCCACTCTATATGCATTTGAACCCAATATTTATTGCATAAAAGAAGACTAACTAGGGCTCTTGAAGCCTCAATACATTAAATTCACGAGTCTCAAGCTGCAGTTACTGTTGTTAAATTTTTCGTCACATGACTGATGGGACATATTTTGGACAACGTTTTTGGGTACCTCTATTCAAATGGTTATATTTAATCCAATAATAGATTATTTGTAAAATCTTATGACTTTTTGTTACACATTAATATTCTTCTACAAAATGAAGGAAATCTGAATGTTGTATCCATTAGGAAATTTTTAGGCTTGCAAGAAATTGGCGTGACTGATGGGACATTAGTTTTGTGACTGATGGGACACCGATCGAAAAATGAACATTTTTATACTGTACCAATGACCCAGACATAGCTGGTGCTAACTCTTAAAATATAGGGCCAAACACAAATTTTGCCCCCCAATCCCCAAAATTTGCATCTAAAACTAAAGAAAACATGTCCTGAAAGGCCCTCCACACCTCGCCCCCACTGCGCATGCGCAGTGTCAAGGACGTTCCGAAATTGGCGCCATTTATCATTCTAAGTTTGGCCCTTCATCAGTTAACATCTGACTGATCTTTGTGCTTTTAAATCTCAGTTTAAATGATGCCAGACACATAAATATTAGTGAAATGGTGATTCTAAGGAGGATAGAAAAGGAGGAGAGGAAAAGAATGTGTGACAGAATATTATCAGGGCTGTAACTTAAAATTTTTTAATGAAATTATGTTAAGTTACCTATTTTCAAGGCAGCAGCCATTTTGTTGTCATTCTGATTATTTAGTTACACTGTTTTTTCAAGTGTTTTTCCTCTCTCCCTGTCCTTTAAGTTCCCCCTTGCTATTCTCCCATGCTTTTGGCATAGTTTCTGTAATTATTATTACTAAAATTTCTTGGGAGTTTTAGCTTGATAACAGAATGAATTCTGTTCTTTCCCCATGTTTACGTCTTCACCTACGGGTGGTTAGGCGTTGTGTTCTGCATCTACCATCTGATGTTCTGCAGTTTCTTCCCTGGAAGTCTCTGTTTTGCATCAGATGGTGTATTTTTGGTAACTGATTTCGGGCCTGGGTGCCTGGAGTCTTATTTTAGTGTTTTTACACTCATTGTTTACATTTACAACAGCCCTCTGTGTGAGGGGGGGATTTCTAAATAATAATATCTTTATGTTATTTTAATCATAACTAGATACATTATTATTGTTCGTAAGTGTTGAATAAATTGTTTAAAATATTTTTAAAATTTTTGTCCACACTTAGGCTTGGGATCCATTGGGGCTCAACGTTACTTTTCAGAAACTTGGGCTGTTCTGAAAAAATATTTTTTCAAGATATTTTGATTTCAATTATTTTTTCTATATTAATGGATCATATTATTATTATGTATTTTCATTGCCAGGGGTTAGTGCGAGTACCAGGACTTGTTTTCTTTTCACATTGAAAGGATATTGATCAATTGTTTTAAGAGGAAGTCTTCCTCTGACCTTATTATCATTCTATATGTGGTCAGTGTACTCGCATTAACTCCTGTTCTGTATCGTATGATTTCGATGACAATATGGGAAGCGTATGTCACGGTATGTTGTTGGGGATTTGGACACTCCGGTCCTTTCCCCGCAGGGTCACTCTACTTTATCAATTTCTATTTCAGACGATCAAGATTAGGGTGATGTATCTGTGATGTCTTCCAACAGTGTGCCTCCATCGTCACAATTAATGAAGGGCTAGCGGAAAAGTGCTCATGTAATACGCCAATTGCCTAAGAGGACCCTAGTAGGTTCGACGGTCTTTGACATCCGCTAGCTCGCCCGGTGTAGCGTCCATTCACCGAATGGTTCGGCAGCCGGGTTCGTCCATTGCGGTCTAGAAGGAATTTTGGGGTGATGCGAGCACTATAAAATTAACTTAATGCACACCCAGTGACGGCGGATCGGAGGGAGAACGGAGGAAGCCTTTTAGTCCGGTTCATAGCTCGTTCCGGTCCATCCGGACGGCAAGCGAGAGGGGCCCCTCTCTCGTTCAACAACATCTGGCCCCAGATGTTGTGGTACAAATGTGTCGTTAGCGGAGCATACGTCCGTCGCTCGGGATGCTCCGTTGTATAGGCAGTCCGCTGAGACTGCTAAGGCTTCCTCTTCTCGTCAGCGCACACGACCGCACCTTGGCTGCGTGACCGCCGATATATTACCAGCTTCGCCGATCAAGGATTCTTCGGCGACCAGGTCACACCATCCGGCAGCCAGGGATTCGAGACCGATGGACTCCGACGTTCGCATAGGAAGTATGCGGGAGCCATCTGATGCGGAGCTGCCCTCGGCGAAGCACCGATAGACTGCGCCTCCGCAGGTCTCGACGCCGGACATTCTTGTGCACATAGCACAGCTTATCGCAGCATCCCAGCAGCCGACAGAAACGGTGTCGGATCGAGAATTATCCGACAGCGCTGGGTCGGTAGCCGGGGACTCGAGGCCTGCAGACTCCGGACGTTCGCATAGGAAGTATGCGGGAGTCAACGTACACGGAGCTTCCAGCGGCAATGCATCGTAAGTCCGCTACTGCACAGGCCTCGGGAACGGACGTGCTTTCCTTAATAGCACAGTTTATCGCAGCATCCCAGCATCAACTGAATCTGTCGCATATATTTTATCCGACGATGCTGGGTCGGGACGCTCCGCGGAAGCGGGTACGGACGTCCGAAAGTTTCATCCGGTCCGACGGGATACCGAAAGGGATTCGGTAGATTTCAAGCTTTCCCTTTCGGAACAACATATGCTGCGATGCCGGATAAGAAACTGATAGCGTCGGTGGACTTAGAAATTTTTGGTTCGGTTCAGGGACATCGTCCCTCAGTTCCGACATAGTCCAATAATGTCACACAAACTTTCGAATTATTGAACGACGCTATATATATTATTATTTTATGCTTGCTATCCAAGCATTTCTGGTTTCTTGTTCGAAGAGTTATGGAGATGTCTTTCAAAAGTGTGCCTCTGTCGTCATAGTTAATGAAGAGTTAGCGGCAATAAGTGCTCATGGAATATGTCTATCGCTTACGGAGTGACATTCGCTAGCTCACCCGGTGTAGCGTACATTCATCGAATGGTTCGGCTGCCGGGTTCGTCCGTTGCGGTCTAGGAAGGAGATTTGGGTGATGCGAGCACTTTAATTACTTTAGTACTCACCCAGTGACGGCAGATTGAGGACAGATCGGAGGAAGCCAACAACATAGGGGACCGCATGTTGTGGTTCAGATATTTTACATTCGGAGCATATGTCCGTTGCTCGGGACGCTCCGTTATATTGACAGTCCGAGAGACTGTCTTTAATGCTTCCTCATCCTCACAGCAGGGCACACGACCGCACATTGGCTACGTGACCTCGAGTATCCGATCAGTTTCGGCATTCAGTGATTCCACAGCGAATAGGTCGCGCCATCCGGTAGCCAAGGGACACGAGGCCTATACACTCCGTTCGCCCGCATATTGGAAGTATGCACGGGGTAACGATCTCGGAGCTTCCTGCGGCAATGCATCGTAAGACCGCTGCTCCTCAGGCCTCAGTGACGGACGTGCTATCCGAGTTAGCACAGTTGTTTCGCAGCATTCCAGCAATTGACGGTTTCTCGGTCGAATCAGGAATTATCCGACGGCGCTGGGTCGGTGCGGTCCGCGGTTGCATCAAGCTACGGACGACCGAACGCTTTATAGGGTCCGACAGGATGGCGAAGGGATTCGAAAGATTTCGAGTTTTCCCTTTAGTAGTATCGGAAGATGCCTTTCATATCTTCTGGCATTTCTTCCAGTGATTATTTTTCGGACTTCATTGCTGCGATCTTGGATAAGAGACTTATAGCGTCATTGGACTCGGATTTTTCGATCGGTACAGGGACTTTGTCCCTGACTTACCGACGCAGTCCAATATTGTCATTACAACATGTGTTTTATTTTTCGACGCTATATATTATATATATATATACAAGCCTGCTACTAAGCATGATAGTTTAGTTTCTTGTCCGCGTGGCTCATTTCTGCCATTTTATCTTTTTTACATATAGTTTATTTTGGCAGAGCAGGGCATACCGAGAGTTCATATGCGTCTAGACGGTGTGATTAAAGTCTACATATATTCTTTTTCGCCGTTTATGTCTTTTCCAATTTCAATGTTGGGAACGACATTATGTATAGTAGACTTAACTTAGACGCTTTATTATACGTAATCCGCCTTACTGAGGCGTTATCATTACGTCTTCAAGAAAAGATTTACGGGATATTATTCTCAATGTAATTTCTTTTGAGGGCAGTAGTTTGTTCACGTATAACTCCGCCCTTCAGTGGCTGATTGGAGTTGGTTAGACGTGATGCAGCCCTAGCTACATCCACGCGTGGATAGGTTAAGAACTCTCTCAGAGTCGCTTCGTTCTCGGAGGAGCTTCTCTTCGACGGCAACTTTCCGGCAATCCATGAATTGCTTGATTTATACATTCTCTTGTCTATCTAGTGTTACAAGAGATTCAGACTGGGGCAAACATTCGGTGGTTGACTCAGAGAGTGCCGCCGCAGTTGCCGGACCCTAGTGTGGCTGTTATGACGGTTGCCAGTCAAACAGATTGGGATATATACTGATCCCTACGGATTCGAAGTGCCAGGGTCTTTGGGTTCCGCAGTCTTTTAGCTATCAGTTTAACTTCCGCGGAATAATGTTTTTTAGGCTTGCTTTATGTCATTGCATGAACATTATTCAGAAACGCATGCCCAAATTCCTGTCCTTTAATTCGACAGTAGTGGCGTATCTCCGGAACTAGGGAGGCACTCTTTCGTTTCCGTTATTCAATTTAATGGAAAGAATCCGTCTGTTGGTTATAGTACACCAAGTTCAGTTTTGGTCCGTCATATTCTGGGTCGTCTGATTGTTTTATCGCACTCCCGTTCTCTTACGGGTCGCTTGTTGCTGTCAGAATGGACTCTCAACAAACAAGTATTTAATCAGATTTGCTATCTATGGGAGCGCCCAATGATGTTTTATTTATGACACAGCTTGCTAATCAATTGCAGACGTATGTGTTGGCTTGTCCAGATCTCTGAGCTAATACTGTTAACGCTCTATTGATCTATAGGACGCAATGATAGGATACGCGTATCCTCCGGCGCTGTTGTTTTAGCAGGTATTGCTAAGATAAACAACCACAATACATTTCTGTTGATAGCATCTCTATCTTCACAGAGATCATGAGTAATTTACTCTCTTGTCTACTGTGGATCTTAACGTGAAATCTTCCTCTATGTGAGGATCTTTTTTCACTGGGTAAATCGTGTCATCTTTATCACAACCAGCAAGGTCGCAACCTTCATGTATTCCGTTGTGTGGTCCGTATTGCATTGTAAGCACTGTACTGGACGAGCTTTGGACGCGATTTCTTACTATAGGGGATCCTCTTCTTCGCTATTCTATGCGACTAAAGTGGAGGCTCTTCCGTCGTGGTGTAGGGATCATTATGTTCATATGGTTGATCTCTCCATACTACGCATTGCTAGTTTTTAGTATACTTGTTTCACAAGATCTACTGCAGCCTGTTGTTATTTAGGTTATAGGTTTATGTTACCTCATACCTATGCACTCTACGATAGTTTACAATTGAGTCTTTTGTCTCTTTATCTAAGTCAGTTAGTAACTTTTTGATAAATAGACTTAGAATCTTTAGATTAAATTCCTATACGGATTTTAACTTCGGTTCTTATTTAGCTAAGTAATCATTTGAGCCTCTGGAAACAGTAGTTCTCAAATTCTGACCTTTTAGACAGTAATTCTGTTGGTTTCTCTTTTACTGTAGAGTCAGTGAGTTTCATGCACTATCGATGGATGATTTTCACTTTCATAGTTTCGGAATCAATACTTCCGTTACTATTTAGGTTGGATTGTTGCATAAGAGTTAGGCTCCTATTATCCGGAACCTATTATTTTAAGGTCCTTCCGTCTTCGTATGGGCATAGGCCTTTACTCTTTCCGGGTACAGTTTATGTATTTATAAACAGATATCTGTTTATTACAAGGGCGTAAGCTTCTTCTGTCTTTGATGTCTAGTAGAAGGACGTTACGCTCCATTTTATTGTTAATGGATTCTATTAACTAGCGTACTGCTTATGGTATATCATTGGCTTAGCAGTTGTGCTTAAGATTTCGGCTCATGAAGTAAGAGTTCTTCTACTTCTTGGGCTTACATTAATAGTGTTGCTATTATAGATTTTTGAAGGCTGCTCATTGCGCTCAGCCATCCATTCATGAATTTTATCTCAGAAATATCGAGTCCATTTCTGGAGGCCTCTATTGTTAGGTCTATTATCTACTGCTCAGAATGTCATTCACTTAACAGTTGCTACTATAGCTAGGTAGGCTGTCTGTTTCGGCAGTGTCTCCGTTCGGCTGCCCTCTTCGCTCTGGGCTATTTGACCCAGGGCAAGAAAAAGGGGGGGGGGGGGGGAGGGTGTTCTCTTGGGTCACCTGTTTTTACTATGAAAACAAGGGGATACCTCCTCCGGAGTTAGTAATTCTGAGCTGTTATTGGGATGGTTGTTTAGTGAGAAGTTTAAGTTTATAAAATTCATTCAAGTCTTAGTTTTTAAAGTATAGCTTTTGAATGTTGCATATGTCAACGGACATGATTATGCAATTCTCACACACTTTTAGGAGTATAAGAGTCTCTATTCTCTAGACTTACTTTATTATTGGCTTACTTTAAAAATTATTAGTATAAGGATTATTGGATATTAATAGAGTACATGGATGTATGAAGCTCAATTTTTGGAAGGTGTTGTATCTTTCTAATTTATCATAAATAAGAAAGATACATGTAAGGCCTATTACTTCTTTTCCCTACAGGGGATGACTCTATTTTATTTTATTGAGCGTATTCCATTTTGCTCTATGTCCTTGGCCCTCCAGCCTTTTTACTATTCAGCTATGTCTGGGTCATTGGTACAGTATAAAAATGTTAAAAAATTTATAGTAATTTATATATTTTTTATACTTACCAATGACCCAGACGGGGATGGCCCTCCCAGGAGTTGGGAACTCTTGCCTCCCCGCTGAGTACATAGCGCTTACCAGGCACTGGTTATTAGAATGATAAATGGCGCCAATTTCGGAACGTCCTTGACACTGCGCATGCGCAGTGGGGGCGAGGTGTGGAGGGCCTTTCAGGACATGTTTTCTTTAGTTTTAGATGCAAATTTTGGGGATTGGGGGGCAAAATTTGTGTTTGGCCCTATATTTTAAGAGTTAGCACCAGCTATGTCTGGGTCATTGGTAAGTATAAAAAATATATAAATTACTATAAATTTTTTAACATTCTTCAGTATTTGTGGGAAGACATTTGGTCTGTTTCCTATTCAAAGAAATTAAACAACATTCAGAATGTGTTAGCATATTTGTCTGTACCAGATATGTATCTTTATAACTAACCCAGAGTAACCAGTAATATTCATATGCAATAGTTTGACCAAAATGTTACAAATTTCAGTGCATAGTGAGAGTTCCAACTTTGAGATGAAACATTCAACTCTGCAAATCAAGTTAACACACTGAGTAAATGGAACATTGTGATAATTTTATTTTTCTAAACATTAAAAATGCATGAAAAACACAAAATTGATAAACAAACTTACAAAACTATCAAATTATACTCTCCTTCACAAAAAAAAACTGCAAATTTTCTGAACGACAAATCTATAATATGAGAAAAGTGGTAAAGATCAATATATGTTTAACAGTAATATTCAAGTTGGAAAAGATCAAATCATTTAAAAATTCAATTATTCTTAGAGTTAACCTGACAAATTTATAAACATATCTGGCTGGGTTTGGGTGTACAGTTATCACTACATTTAAGATCTGGGATTAGTAAATATTGAATTAATCATTAGATCCCTTGATCGAAGGTTTGGAAATCTAACTGATTTATTAAATATTTACTAGTCATAAATTAAATTATGAGCTTAGCAGAATTTGTACATGCCCCTTGAATTTAATAAAACAGGCACAATTTCTACCTTCCTTTTGATCTTAGAGATTTCATACCACACAGCATTTATCTCGGGCTCAAAAGTGTACGTGTTATTGTAGTGGTTATGCATCAAGCATCTCACCTGAAAAAATCCCCTTTTGCGCCAATAACTGCTCCATAATACTCAACTTTTTGATAGTCTACTACTACCTATTGCCCACAAGCGGGCAAGGTAGAGGTTTCATGAACAGCATTTTCAGATTCAGCTTCAGAAGGCTTTGTAGCTCAGGTTGAGATAAAAGAATAAGTTTCGAACTTTGATTTCTCAACCAGGGAATGCTGTCCATGCTTTAATACATATCGTTCAACACTCTCAGAATAATGTGAGGACCTTGTTCCTGTTAAAATTTTAATTTCGACACCATCAGGATTCCAAAACCCATCTAATTTTTGTTTCCTTTTTACAATTAACGTCTTGCTACAATACAAAATGTGTATATATGGGCAAGTGACCCTGGCAATCTCGGCAAATGTTGAAGAGGAATCTAAGTCAGTATGCTCTGCCCTCACTTTCTCAGCAACCCTACATTTCACTGTGCCGCCTATGCCATCAATGCAACCTTTCCCATGTGAAGTGGCAGAGAAATGTCACTTTGTTGGATATTTGCTTGATGTTAAATAACATAGTCTAAATTTTTGTTTGAAGTGTTGAGCAGTTCCATCAGATTGAAAATGTATTTCTTTGACAGGGCAATTGAATTCCCTACAGACATTTTCTATGAGCTCATCATTGAAGACACAAACAGCACACTTGTCATGATGCTTGTAATCTGATATGATCACATATGGTACTGACTTGGGTTCCTCATCAACATTTGCTTTGTAATATATCATTAAGGTGTAAAGGGTGGATGACATACTATCAAAATATACAGACTGTATTTCATTTTGATAATTGTGTTGAAAATTTTCGCTGAAATCAGTTTGAATTAAAAGAAGCCATGGTTCAAGATTTAATTTTAAATTATTGAAATTGTTAGCTTGTACACGCTTTATGTATACATGTTTTAAAAAGTCTCCACATTTTGATCTCAACAGGTCAGTCACTTCTTTCACTTCCCTATTTTTCTTGAACCTCATCAGCCTATCACCCTCTCTCTTACCCCACTGTTTGTAGCTTATTGGACCACTTTTAATGAACTCACCTTTACGCTCTATAACTTCATCGAATCTTGTTAACTCACAACAGTCCTTACACTTCCCAAGCATACAGTTCTCACTCTCATCATCGCAAACAATCAGTCTAACAAAATCTGTTGTTGAAGAAGGAAATATTGGAAGGCTTTCCAAGAGAAGTCTGAACATTTTCATAGTACATGCATAAACAATAATAATTGACTAAACTTGATATTGGGCTCATTGTAACTGACAGTTATTCTATGTATGATTTTGTGACTGATGGGACAAATTTTTCAGAATTTATTAGAACTGATATAGAGAGGAAAGTTTGTCATTTTCTGCTCCCCACAACATGTTTGTTACTCTAGGTAACTAAGCAGTTCTATATCATTTTGGGTCTTAATTATGAAAGTGTCTGTTTTTTGTTTGGTCAAAATGGTTCTGTTTAAGCATTGGTTACTGGTAGCAGAGTACATTTATAGAAAAGGGAAGTTAATTACTCGGAACTATGGTCCTCAATATGTGTTTCCTCTGGGAAAATGCTTCAATGGCGCATTCCAAGTGGCTGTGAAGTGTTGTGCATTAAACCCAACCATATGTCACATTTTGTGACTGATGGGACATGTTTTGCATGATCACGAATAAGACAACATAATGAAATGATGAACAATGTTGTGATTTCTCACACCAAGGCCCCCATGTTGTAGAAGTAAAACAGAAATTATTTGTATAATACAACATTATACACCCAAATCGTGACTGATGGGACACAACATTGGAAGGTATTGTGTTCTGGACTGTTATCTGGAACAAACATTTCAGAAGAGTAGAAACCAAAACTGTTATCTACATGATACCCATTTCTTCCAAACTGACTCATATTTATATACATGTAGGCAAAAGGTACCTTTGTTTGTGAACTCAAAAATATGGTCAAATTTTATAAAAAATAGCTTCAAATTTTGTTAGGTGTGCATTTTGTGGCATAACTCAGAACAGAAAACAGATATTCAGAAAATTTAAACTGCTCACGAAACTTCAGGATCATGCGATTCCAGGGGTTAACAATACAATGAGATAACTAGAACTTGAAATTTTGACAAAAGTGAAACTTTTAAGTGGAATTAACCAGCAGTTTGCGATAGCAAGGGTATACATTCAACCCATTTAGTAAATTGGTCCACCATCATAAGGATATACTCATTACCTTTGTTGGTTTTAGTAATGGACCAAGGAAATCTAAATGAACTCTTTCCATAGGGGCGCCTGATTGATACTGATAAAAACTGAATTTAGGTTTAAGTGATGGTTTTTTACTTTGATTGCATGTTTTACAAGATGCCACAAAATTTTCAATATGTTTTGACATGCCGTGCCAATAAAAGTTATCTTTCACTCGATTTCGTGTTCGAACAATTCCCTGATGGCCTGAGGAAGGAATGTCATGACACAAGGATGATACTTCTTCCTGAAATTGACAAGGAACCACTAGAACTTTTTTAGAATTTTCTTTTGTTTTCCAGATAACATGATTTTCAAGAACGAATCATTTTTCTGAGCCTCAGCGATTTCCTCCAGGCTGTAACTTTGAAGAATATCACTACAAGCACTAAGCACTAACAGTTTGGCAAAATATTTCTGGCTGATTTATTTTTATAATGTCTGCAGATGTACTAAACCAATCACCATTATTATCAAGACCCATCTCAAATTCAGTTTATGGCCTCCTGGATCCCAGGGTAAAGCCAATCCTGTTGGAAAATTATCAAGGAAGGCGTCTAACTCTGATTTATTACTAGTTTTTTCAGTAACCTTGCCCAACTTGGGCATTGTTGCTGGCATATCAAAAGCCTCAGAGGTTGTGGTTTTTTCAGCTGTGATAATGGAACCACCCGTCGCGAGTGGTATCACATAGACTATTTCTTCTGCAAATTGTGACCATTTGTTGTAAGCACGTGTACAGTATTTACAACCTTTACAAGGCAGTTTCTCTAGCGAGTAACCATATTGATAATTCTGGCACGGATCATCATCTGGTATCCTTGATAGAGAATCAGCATTAGCATGCTTAGAACCTGGACGATGTTGGATGATCATATTATACTGGCTAAGTTCTTCCATCTAGCGAGCAATTTGTCCCTGTGGTTCTTTAAAGTTTATCAACCACGTCAAGCTGTTATGATCAGTTCTAATGGTGAATTGTTGGCCAAGAAAATAATGCCGAAACTATCGTGTAAATCTCACAACGGCTAATAACTCTATTCGGATTGCACTATACTTTTGTTGCTCTTTAGATAAACTGTAACTGCCATATGCAATTACAGTTTCGACTCCATTCTGCACTTGTAATAATTCAGCTCCAATAGCTAGATCTGAACCATCTATATCCAGAATAAATGGATCAGTCTGGTTCGGTAGACCAAGTATTGGAGGCTAGCTTGATATCTCTTTGAGTTTTGAAAAGCTCTGTTCCTGTTCCAATCCCCGCTTAAATTGTTGTTTATCGGTTACGGCATACAATGGGCGAGATAGTTTTGCATGATCCTTAATAAATAATGCCCTATGGTAATTTGCAAGTCCAGTGAATCTTTCAACGTCTTTCGAACATTTGCTGGTCGGTCACTGCTCAATGATTTTCGTTGCATCTGAACTCATTTCAAGACCATTGGCACTATCTACATGCCCCAAAAACTCAACACGCTGTTGAAATAGTTCACATTTCTGGGGTTTTAATTTCAGGTGGTACGCTCTAAATCTCTCAAAAACTTCAGCCAAATTACTCAAATGCTCTTTAAAGCTATTTCTCATGACCAAAATGTCATCAAGGAAGGCTAGGGCAATTTGCCAGTTTAGTCCATGAAGGACTAAATTCATGATTTGGGAGTAGCATCCAGGCACGTTACAAAGACCAAATCCCATTTTAGTAAATTCAAAGAGACCATATTTAGTAATGAATGCAGTTTTCTTCTTCTTTAACATTAACTTGCCAGTAGGCTGAATTTGCATCAAGTTTTGAAAACCAAATACTTCCGGCAAGTGTATCAAGGCATTCATCTACTTGGGGTAAGGGGTATACATCTTTAACAGTGATTGAGTTCAGTGCTCGATAGTCAATACACCATCGCACCTTTCCATCTCATTTTCTAATCAAAACTGGTGCTGATGCCCATTCCGACACAGACGGGCGAATAACCCCTGCTTTTAACATTTTTTTTAATTCTCTTCCTCCTCCTGTACAAATGTAGCAGGTGTTCGGCGCATTCTGTGTTTAACTGGCGACGTGTCCTGCGTGTCGATTGTATGTTCAATTACAGTGAAATTGCCAAGATCAAATTCATCTTTGGCAAAGACATCTGCATTCTCGTGGAGAAGATTTTTTAATTCCATTACTTCACTTGGGGTTAAATTTTGCTTGCATTCATTTAGCATCTTCTCAAAGTGTTGTGGTAGGACTTCTTCCCTTGATTTATCTAACTTTATTTTGCAAATATTTTCTGCAATTTGTGTCTGATTGTCTGTGTTACCCCCCAAAACGGCGGGGTCCTCTTCAATTTCTGTGACTGGTGTTGAATAACCAATCACCTGCCCTTTTTTCAAGATTATGTTATTGTCAGATACATTTACAAAACACACTTTTCGTAACATGCCCTCAGTATGCAAAGATATAGGTACCAAAAGTGAAGGATGATTTTCAGGTTCAATCATATATAAATTTCCCTATATATTCATTTTACACTGAAGCTGAAGGACTGAACGTGGAGATACAACAGTTCGTTCGGGAATGCTGACTTCATTAATTGAGTTCAACTCATAATTTACAGCAAGTGAAGTGACCAAAGATTCCTGGCCAATTTGAAGTTTCCCAGTTTCTAAATTTGTACCTGATGTTTTTTAAGAAAGTGCAGTCCTAATAACATGTCATCATGTATGCGTGCAGCATAAATTTTCTCATGAAATGTTTGTTTACCAATATCAAGTGTTACTGGTCCTATATAAAGGCTATTCATTTGCAGGTCTTTTCCTGCAGTATTCATGATGACATTTTTCAATACTGGGGGTCTATTGTCACATAATGTAAATACTTCATCAGAAATTATTGTCACCTCTGCAGCAGCATGCACAACTGCTTTTACTGGGTGACCGTTAACTATAACCTTAATGGTGATCATGGAATCAGATTTTAATTGACCAATGGCTAATCTCTCATCATCATAATGATCATTTATTTCAAATTGTTTGTGTTCAATTGTTTCCATTTCTGCCAATTTGGCAGAATTGTCCAATGTTCCTAGGTTTAGTGGGTTATTTTCCACTGGCACAGTGGAAAAATGGGATTTCTTAGGTTTCAGACTTTTTACCAAGTTTGTTACACTTTCAGTAGTTTGGTCATTAATGGTATTTTTCTCATAAGTTTCATAATTTTTATTATTTATTAAACAATTTGATGATTCTTTCAACGGCTCGCTTGAAGGTTCACTTAATGCGGGCAACATTATGTCTACATTATGTAGCTTCAGGGCTGAAAATCCTACGCGAATCCATTCGCGTAAATATTTGCGCAAGTCAATCCTGCACGAATCCATGTGTATTCGCGTACCTTTATTGCCTGGATTCGCGTGCACGGGATGGGTTAAAGTAACTTTAAACCATAAATCGGTTAGTCTAAATTGTCACACGGTCACACGTGAATGTCAGTGCTTGCGATGTTATAATTTTGCTACACGGTTGTGTAATGAGGACCGTGACGTCCGGTCGGTCGTTGACATCTCATGTTCAACAGTTGGTTGTCATTTAATTGTAATACTGTCTGTGACTTTAGTTAATATCATTTGGCATAATTGGAACCGACTGTTTTCTTTCTCGCAATTGAATTAATACGGAGTAGAAATGGCTTCAAAGAAGATAACAAAAAAGGCAGCAGAGAAATGGCCAAAAACAGTGTGTGAAAATTATGAACTTATTGAGGACACCGATGACAAAACAAAATTTGCCAAAGCAGTTTGCCGTGTTTGTGCAGAATATGGGGGAACTATCTCTCAAAAATTCAAAGGAAAAATCGCAAATGATATTGCTTTATATTCGAGTGGAACAAACTGCCTTTTATTACCAAACTTACAGAGGCATATGAAAAGTTTGGCACATGAAATGTGTTTTGAAAGGAAGTTTAATAAACCGTTGAATAGACCTTCGGAAAAAGTTACGGAGGTTGTACAGCAAACTATTGCTACCTCGTTCGGATCTGCGGAGAACGAAGCGATATCAAGACTTTCCAAATTACTTATCATTGCATGGGACCTGGCCGAACATGAGGCCCCCTATGACAATTTTATCAGACAATGTAACCTTGCTGTTGAGCTCGGTGTGGCCATCCCAAATGCCTATGTGTCGCGAACTGCTTATCATGTTTTCGTGCGCCTACTGGCCCAAAAAATCAACGAACACATCCACCAAATAATCGGAAATGCAAAGTTTTTTAGTTTTCTTGTAGATGGCAGTTCTATTTTCAAAAGAAAATTAACGCATGAAGGGGAACTTATATACATCCGCACAGCCGGTAATCTTAAAGTACGGGTTGATTTTTTCAATCTACAATCTATGATTTCGTACAACAGTGTTAATGCCAATAACTTATTCCATGCGGTGTTGTTGAACATGCTCATGGTGGTTGAAGGAAAGTCTAAATGGGAAAAACTGGACGTCAGGCAAGAGCAGCTTATAGAAAGTTTCGACTCCTATAAAGAGAAACTTATTGGAGGTGGTGCCGATGGAACGAACGTAAATTTCGGGAATCGAACTGGTTTGATGACACAGCTAAAACAACTATATCCATGGTTTATTGCAGTTCATTGTTTCAGCCACAGATTCGAACTATGCATAGCTGATTCAGTCAAAGAAGTTAAAATGTTCAATGACATTGACACTTTCCTTGATGACCTCTACAGACATTTCAAGCATTCACCTTTAGAGTGGTCTTTAGTTCAGAATATTGCTACTGAAACCATGAACTGCAAAGTAACTCAGCCACCCAAAGCTTCGGGCACAAGGTTCATTGAGTTTCGACTGCGAGCTTTAACAGCCTTTTTTTACAGTTTGATGCCACTATATTTCCACTTCTCAAATTCTTCTCAAACCAAGGAAGACACCATTGCAGACGGTTTTCTGAAATCAGTTATGAACGGGCATTTCATTCTCTCAGCTGCTGCTTATTTTGATGTGTTGGGCATCTGCAGTAGAATCTGTGTGGCACTGCAATCAGCAACTGATAGCATTGCAAATGCTTACAGAACATTCAAACTATGAAAATGGAGTTGCAAATGTTAGCTGAAAATGATGATAACCTTTTCTCCACAAGAGAAAATTGTGTCAATAAGCTACTTGTTGAATCACCTCCTTCATTGAACCCACCCTTGTGAATAAGAGACACAAGAGCATCAGAGCTCAATTATACTTTCAAAGATGTTAAATTCAATGTGAAAGCTAAACAACTTGTGAGAAAAAGAAAAATAGATGAGAAGTCTGACGTTGATGCCAGCAGGTTCAGAGCATATGAAGAACCGATGGCTATGAAAGTGCGAATTTCTGTTACGTCTGATGTCAGTGAGCTGCGAAAAAATCTATGTTCGAAAATAATTGAAAACAGTTTGATTCGTTTCCAGGAAATTGAGAACACATCACAATCATCACACAGTTCTGGCCCATCTTGAATGGCTAGATGTGGAGTCGTGGCCGGTTGGAAAAGATGATAATTGTGTGGTGTTGGATTCAGATGACAGGGAGAGAATCACAAACTTTCTGAATGATGATGTTGAGTTGGTAGCAAAACATTATGAGATCCCCCTGACAAAATACCAAGTTGACATCAAATTGGCCCTAAAGGAGTTTGCTCAGTTGAAAATTATAAGAGCAACATCACAAGCACAACAAAAACTCACATTCAAGGAATATTGGGCATATGTATCTTCGAAATATCACAACAAATGTAAAAACTTCCTTATAATTGTTGAGCTGGTAATGTGCTTGCCATTTACCCAATCAATAGTGGAGAATGGCTTCTCCAGTAAAGTATGGATTGCTACTGACTGGAGGCAGAGCTTGCTGGATGACTCCATAAATGACTGCCTAACTTTCTCCATCAACAGCAAAAGTGTGAAGAAAAGAAAACATGGCATAATATCCTCGACTGCCCAGGAGTTTGTGAGTGGCTATGGTTCTACCACTAAAGGCCTGAGGAAACGAAGAATCAAACATCTTGCAAAAACAATGGACATCCCACATACATGTAGTGATTCTGATTCTCTGAGTGAGGAAAGTGAAGATGAACCAAAGAGCAGCTTATAAGTAGGCTAGCTCACAGTTGAACTGCTATCGGATACGGCGTTATCAAACTGTTTCTTAGTTTAAATAATTTACTAAATTAAAAAAGTATTTCATTTCTGGAAGTTTGAGACCAACTTCCATTGATTGAACACTCAATATCACTTCTGAATCAAGCGGGAGCTTGTGTGCATTTTGGTTGAAAGTTATGCTCATTTTCGTATATTAAAATCATTTAAATGGGAAAGTTTTAATTTCTAAAGTACTCTTTGGTGCATCATACACTAAGTCACCCACCAGAGGTCCAGCCACTGACAACAGCAACAAAAGCACGAAATGAACCGCGACAAATCAACGGCTGGCCAAAAGTGTTATTATGAACAATGAAGTTCAGTTTCCTTGTTTCTCGGGCTCAACAAATCCACACACACAGCAGCGTTTCATGTTACATTATTAATATAACATGTTAGAGTGAACCCAGCCACCCACACAACACCCCTCCGACACACAACTTAGAATTCGCCAAAGCGTTTATTTCCTTCAAAAACGTCTTCCAGTCCACAATGACTTTCCCTCTCAAATATTTCAGAGTTGAATTTTCATTTTTTTTTCATGCCGGTACAAACAATGGTTGGCCCAGCATGAAAAAAAAGATAATTCCAGGAGCCGCGAAACCGGGGGGGCAGCCTCCCCCCCACCCCCCCCCCCCCCCCCACCCCCCCGCACTGCTGAGTAGGCTCGGCATACCAGTACCTGCTACTAAAAGTAAGCCACAAACTGATAAAAAAAATAAAGTTTTCGCAGGGAATTTTGCCCCCAAACCCACCAGAATGCACCATCGGAGACCCATATTTAAAAAATTTCCTGGGGCGAGAACCTCCAGACCCCCCCCAACCCCACTCACAAAAAGGCTCCGCGGTCCCTGAATTCAACCTAAACATATTCAGTGGAGTTTCCTTGTCCGACGACCGAAGCGCTCATTTTCTCATACTCAAGGTATTTTCCGTTACATTCTTTTAGCTTCGCAAGAGAATGAAATGGAATCTCCCGACTTTATGACAGTCTGTGAGCACGTGAAGTTTATATATTATAGCCCAGTTTTCTCTCATGTTTACATTTTTAGCTCACCGAAGGGAGCTTAACTTATCACTTGCCGTCCGTCGTCGTCGGCCGTCGTGAACTTTACATTATCGACTTCTCCTCCCAAACCAATAGCCCAATTTTATTCAAATCTTGGTCAAATATTCGTCCACCAATACCAATTCGGATTTGTTCAAATAAAGTTGCCTCTCCCCCTGGGTGGTGCCAAACCCCCAAGGGGCACCAAAATCCTTAAAAATCTTCTTCTCATGAACTATTAGTGGCAGAGACCTGATATTTGGTTTGCAGCTTCCTTTTGGGTTGTAGACTCAGGCTTGTTCTATAGAAAGTTTGAGGGGCAATATTTGCCATTGTTATGGGAGGGGCAGTAATTTTGGCCACGACCAAAATTTCTATTTTCCTAACCGAGGGGCTGATTGGAGCCAAATTTTATGTGAGGTATTATTGGGTCATAAGTACTTGGTTTACGGATTGCTTTGAAACTTTGTGTGCTTGTTTGGGGTGACCTCTAGATGGGAGCTATTGATTTTCTTCAATTTCCGTCAAAAAATATTGCCGCGGCCAACGTTCTTAGAACTCAGTTTAGTCAAACCTCAATATTCCCCTTTGGCACACCCTACAGGGTACATTTATGATTGGATTGCTTTGAAACCTGGCATGCTTGTTTGTGGTGACCTCTAGATGGGAGCTATCGATTTTCTTCCATTTCCATCAAAAAATGTTGCCGCGGCCATCATTCTTAGAACTTAGTTTAGTCAGACCTCAATGTTTCCCTTTGGCACACCCTACACGGCACATTTATGATTGGATTGCTTTGAAACTTTGTGTGCTTGTTTGGGGTGACCTCTAGATGGGAGCTATTGATTTTCATCAATTTCCGTCAAAAAATGTTGCCATGGCCAATGTTTTAAGAACTTAGTTTAGTCAAACCTCAATATTTCCCTTTGGCACACCCTACAGGGCACATTTATGATTGGATTGCTTTGAAACTTGGTATCCTTGTTTGGGGTGACCTCTAGATGGGAGCTTTTGATTTTCTTCAATTTCCGTCGAAAAATGTTGCCGCGGCCAACGTTCTTAGATGGGAGCTATTGATTTTCTTCAATTTCCGTCAAAAAATGTTGCCGCGGCCAACATTCTTAGAACTTAGTTTAGTCAAACCTCAATATTTCCCTTTGGCACACCCTACAGGGCACATTTATGGTCGGATTGCTTTGAAACCTGGCATGCTTGTTTGGGGTGACCTCTAAATGGGAGCTATCGATTTTCTCCCATTTCCGTCAAAAAATGTTGCCACTTCCAACGTTCTTAGACCTTAGTTTAGTCAGACCTCAATATTTCCCTTTGGCACACCGTACAAGCCACATTTATGATTGGATTGCTTTGAAACTTTGTATGCTTGTTTGGGGTGACCTCTAGATGGGAGCTATCGATTTTCTTCCATTTCCGTCAAAAAATGTTGCTACGTCCAACGTTCTTAGAACTAAGTTTAGTCAGACCTCAATATTTCCCTTTGGCACACCCTACAAGCCACATTTATGATTGGATTGCTTTGAAACTTTGTATGCTTGTTTGGGGTGACCTCTAGATGGGAGCTATCGATTTTCTTCAATTTCCGTCAAAAAATGTTGCCGCGGCCAACGTCCTTAGAACTTAGTTTAGTCAAACCTCAATATTTCCCTTTGGCACACCCTACAGGGTACATTTATAATTGGATTGCTTTGAAACTTTGTATGCTTGTTTGGGGTGACCTCTAGATGGGAGCTATTGATTTTCATCAATTTCCGTCAAAAAATGTTGCCATGGCCAATGTTTTAAGAACTTAGTTTAGTCAAACCTCAATATTTCCCTTTGGCACACCCTACAGGGCACATTTATGATTGGATTGCTTTGAAACTTGGTATGCTTGTTTGGGGTGACCTCTAGATGGGAGCTTTCGATTTTCTTCAATTTCCGTCGAAAAATGTTGCCGCGGCCAACGTTCTTAGAACTTAGTTTAGTCAAACCTCAATAATTCCCTTTGGCACACCCTACAGGGCACATTTATGATTGGATTGCTTTGAATCCTGGCATGCTTGTTTGGGGTGACCTCTAGATGGGAGCTTTCGATTTTCTTCCATTTCCGTCAAAAAATGTTGCCGCAGCCATCATTCTTAACTTAGTTTAGTCAGACCTCAATATTTCCCTTTGGCACACCCTACAAGGCACATTTATGATTGGATTGCTTTGAAACCTGGCATTCGTGTTTGGGGTGACCTCTAGTTGGGAGCTGTCGATTTTCTTCAATTTCCGTCAAAAAATGTTGCCGCGGCCAACGTTCTTAGAACTTAGTTTAGTCAAACCTCAATATTTCCCTTTGGCACACCCTACAGGGCACATTTATGATTGGATTGCTTTGAAACCTGTCAAGCTTGTTTGGGGTGACCTCTATATGGGTGCTATTCATTTTCTTCCATTTCCGCCCATCAAAAAATGATGCTGCTGGCAACGATCATTGAACTTAGTTTAGACAGGTATCAATATATTCCTTTGGCTTGCCCTACAGGGCACATTTATGATCTGATCGGTTTGAAACTTTGTATGCTTGTAGATGCGAGCTATCGATTTTCTTCCATTTCTGTCAAAAAATGTTGCCGCTAACCTTTGAACTTAGTTTTGTCAGGCCTCAATATTTTCCTTTAACACACCCTTCAGGGCAGATTTATGACTGGATCTCTTTGGAACTTGGTATGTGTGTTCGGGGTTTATCTCTAGATGTGAGCTATTGCTTTTTTTCATTTCCATAAAAAATTATTGTCGTTATCACCAGCCTTTGAACTTACTGCATTTGTGCATCAACTTATCCCTTTTGAACTCTATGTAGGGTATATTTATGAATTTCCATACCCCCCCCCCCCCCCCACCCCCCCCCCTCCAAAAAAAAAAACATTGCCACAAAGCAATGACCTTCTTGTGCATTTGTGCATCAGCATCTTCCTTTGGCATGCCTCAGAGGGCACATTCATTATCAGGTTGTTTTGAAACTTTGTATGCTTATGCAGGGTGACAAAGATAGGAGCTATTGATTTTCTTTTCATTTCCATCAAAAACTGTTGCTGTCAGCAACAATCTTTGAATTTATTGCATTTGTGCATCAACATTTTTTGACATGGCCTACAGGCCACATTTATCATAGGATTGTTTTTGAACTCGGTGTGCTCATTAGGCAAGACCTTTAGATAAGAGCTATTGATTAGCATTCATTTCTGTGAAAAAAGTTGCCATTTACAAGAACCTCTGAACATACTGCATTTGTGTATCAACATTCTTCCTTTAGCCAGTCTTACAGTTTACATTTAAAAATGCATGGATTACTCTGACGTACACACACAATGCTGTTATGTTGAAATTTCATCAAATAACACTGGTACCAATCATCTTCAATTTTGCTGTTTCATTTATAACTTACCAAGTTCAAGTTTGTCAAGTTGAGCTACAGTGTCATTGACACTTTCATTGTTTCAGATGTTTTCATATTTTGATGTCTGTCCACCCATCCGTCTGTCCATCCATCTGTTTCTCTTTAGGGATGTACACATCTGCTTTCCGCAACTCCTCTTAAACCAGCGAACGGATTCCATTGAAACTCTCAGACATTCTTTTACATACATTGAAAATGTGCACCTCCTATTTTCTTTTCAGATATTTTCTTTTTTACAGTTTCCAATATTGAAAAATGAACATTGTCAAATTAAATTGACAATCTGTACAGATCTGCTATCCACAACTCCTCTTCGACCATTGAACAGATTTCATTGAAACTTTCAGACTTTCTTTTACATACATTGCAGATGTGCACCTCCTATTTTCTTTTCAGATAATTTCATATTTACAATTCCCCATATTCAAAAATGTTTTTTGTCAATTCAGGTTTTAGCAGGAAGGAGTATAGATCTGCTGTCCCCTACTCCTCTTAAACCATTAAACAAACTCCATTGGAATTCTTGGACATACACTGAAGATGTGCACTTTCCTATTTTTCTTTCAGATATTTTCATATTCCGACATATGTCCGTCCGTTATGCTATAGGGGTTTTACATTTAGGGAGGGGGGAAGTACAAGTCCGCAACTCCTCTCAAACCAGTGAACTGCTTTCATTGAAACTCTCAGATATTCTTTTACATACATTGAAGATGTGCACCTCCTATTTTGCTTTCAGGTAATTTCATTTTTAGGGTTTCCCATATTTAGAAATGGACTTTGTCAATCCAAGCTTGCGTAGGGGGGGGGGGGGGGGGGGGGCGGTGGAGGGGGAATTACAGTTTGTCTAGTTTTCACTAGTGAATGTATTTCAGTGAAACCTTCAAACATTCTTTTACATACAGTGAAGATGTGTACCTTCTATTTTGTTTTCAGATATTTTCATTTTTACAGTTTCACATTTTGAAAAATGGGCTTTGTCAATTCAAGCTTTGGGGGGGGGGGGGGGGGGGGAGGGGGGGTGTCATTGTTTGTGCTCTCTGCATTAAACACACTTTTACTGTTGTAAAATGTTTCTTGGTGGGAATGGGTGGTATAATTTAGTGAGCAGTGCTTAAAGTTTTTCTAGTTTAATTATTAGTTATGGTAGGTCAAACAGATACAGTATGTGGAGAGTGGATTGTAACTAAATCACCCGCTGAGTGGAGTTATCACCCAAAGTGTAACTTTCAAATTTTATACATATGGACAAAAAACGCAAGCAATGTTTCAGCCAATGGACCTCGGGAGGGGGGGGGGGGGGATTTTGGTTTCTCTAAATACATGTAGCCTTCTCTGTGTTTTCTTTAGAATTACGGTTGTAGATTTAACACTTGTTCTTGTGCTTCCATTTCATCTGTAAAGTTAACGCCAAACTTTTGATAAATTGGAACTTTTCGGATCCATGCAGCGGCAAATGTCAACATTGTGTCAGTCATGGTATTTTTAGTTCACCGAAGGGAGCTCAATTTATCACTTGCCGTCCGTCGTTGTGAACATTTTTCAAACGACTTCTCCTCTGAAACCACTGGTCCGATTTTCACGAAACTTCATGGGGATGTTCATTACTATATGGCAATTCATGTTTGTTCAAACGAAATGGCCACATCCCTTGGGGGCTCTGTATGGGGCTTAACTCTGATAGCACCGTATGAATTATAGAAAAATTATTAAAAAATCTTCTCCAGAACCAGTGGGTAGAATCTTTTGATACTTGGTATGCAGCATCTTGGTATGGGTCTGATTCAAGTTTGTTCAAAACGAGTCCCTCAACCAATATTGGGGTTCACTATTGGGGCGTGAATTTTTACTTAGTGCAATTTAAGAAAAATTCTTTAAAAATCTTCTTCTCCAGAACCAAGGGGCAGAATCTTTTGATATTTGGTATGCAGCATCTTGGTATGGGTCTGATTCAAGTTTGTTCAAATAGAGTCCCTTGATCAATATTGGGGCTCCCTATAGGGGCATGAATTTTTCCTTAGTGCAATTTAAGGAAAAATCTTCTTCTCCAGAACCAGTGGGCAGAATCTTTTGTTATTTGGTATATGGGATATTGGTATGGGTCTGATTCAAGTTTGTTCAAATGGAGTCCCTTGATCAATTTTGGGGCTCACTATGGGGACCTGAATTTTTACTTAGTGCAATTTAAGAAAAAAAATTTAAAAATCTTCTCCAGAACCAATGGGTCTGATTCAAGTTTGTTGAAATTGAATCCCCCATTCAATATTGGGGATCACTATGGGGGTGTGAATTTTAACTTAGTGCATGGGCAGAATCTTTAGATATTTGGTATGCAGCATCTTGGTATAGGTTGGATTCATGTTTGTTCAAATTGAGTCTTTTGATCAATATTGGGGCTCACTATGGGGGCATGAAATTTTCTTAGTACAGTTCAAGAAAAATTCTTTAAAAATCTTCTCCAGAACCAGTGAGCAGAATCTTTTGATATTTGGTATGCAGGATGCTAGTATGGGTCTGATTCAAGTTTGTTTAAATTGAGTCCCCTCCCCCCCCCCCCCTCCTCCCCGATCAATATTTGGGCTCAATATGGGGGCATGATTTTTTAATTTGTGCAATTCAAGTCTAATTCTTTAAAAATCTTCTTCTCCAGAACCAGCATGCAGAGTCTTTTGATATTTGGTATACGGCTTTCTAGTATGGGCTTGATTCAAGTTTGTACAAATTGAGTCCCTTTGTTCATATTAAGGCTCATTATGGGAATTTGAATTTCAACTTGGTGCACTTTACAATTTTTCAAACGACTTCTACTCTGAAACCACTGGTCCGATTTTCGCGAAACTTCATGTGGATGTTCATTACTATATGGCAATCCCCCCCCCCCCCTCCCCCGGATGCTGCATACCAAATATCAAAACATTCCGACTGATGGATCTGAAGAAGAAGATTTTTGAAGAAAATTCCTCATTTTGAACTAAGTTATAATTCGGGCACAGTGACCATATTTATAATTCGGGCACAGTGACCCAAATATGAACCTAGGGACTTGGCTTGATCAAACTTGAATCTCCCCATCCCCCCCCAAGCATGGTGCATACCCAATATCAAAAGATTCTGCCTGCTGGATCTTGAGAAGAAGATTTTTTAAGAAATTTGCCTGAAATGCACTAAGTTCAAATTGGGCTCCTATACTGAGCCCAAATATGAACCCAGGGGGCCGATTTGAACAAACTTGAATCAGATCCACCCCACAATATTGCATACCAAATATCAAAAGATTCTGCCTGCTGGATCTGGAGAAGAAGATTTTTTAAGAAATTTGCCTGAAATGCACTAAGTTCGAATTCGGGCTTCTATTCTGAGCCCAAATATGAATCCAGGGGGTCCGATTTAAACAAACTTGAATCAGATCCACCCCACAATGGTTCATACCAAATATCAAATATGCCCACTGGTTCTCGAGAAGAAAATTTTTTAATAATTTTTAGCTCAACTTGACAAAGTCAAGCTGAGCTATTGCCATCACTTCTTGTCCGTCGACGTACGTACATACGTTAGTATGTTAGTACGTTAGTACGTACGTCCACAATTTCCTTTGGCACACCTCACAGATCGCATTTATGATCAGATGACTTTGTAACTTGGCATGCTTGTTTGGGGTGACCTCTAGATGGGAGCTATCAATTTTCTTCAATTTCCGTCAAAAAATGTTGCCGCGGCCAACGTTCTTAGAACTTAGTTTAGTCAAACCACAATATTTCCCTTTGGCACACCCTACAGGGCACATTTATGATTTGATTGCTTTGAAACCTGGTATGCTTATTTAGGGTGACCTCTAGATGGGAGCTATCGAGTTTCTTCAATTTCCGGCAAAAAATGTTGCCACGGCCAACGTTCGTAGAACTTAGTTTAGTCAGAAGACTCAATATTTCCCTTTGACACACCCTACAGGGTACATTTATGATCGGATTGCTTTGAAACCTGGCATGCTTGTTTGGGGTGACCTCTAGATGGGAGCTATTGATTTTCTTCAATTTCCGTCTAAAAATGTTGCCGCGGCCAACGTTCTTAGAACTTAGTTTAGTCAAACCACAATATTTCACTTTGGCACACCCTACAGGGCACATTTATGATTTGATTGCTTTGAAACGTGGTATGCTTATTTAGGGTGACCTCTAGATGGGAACTATCGATTTTTTCAATTTTCGACAAAAAATGTTGCCACGGCCAACGTTCGTAGAACTTAGTTTAGTCAGACCTCAATATTTTCCTTTGGCACACCCTACAGGGCCCATTTATGATCAGATTGCTTTGAAACCTGGTATGCTTGTTTGGGGAGACATCTAGATGGGACCTATCGATTTTCTGCAATTTCTGTCAAAAAATGTTGCCGCGGCCAACGTTCTTAGAACTTAGTCAGACCACAATATTTTCCTTTGGCTCACCGTACAGGGTACATTTATGATCGGATAGCTTTGAAACCTGGCATGCTTGTTTGTGGTGACCTCTAGATGGGAGCTATTGATTTTCTTCAATTTCCATCAAAAAATATTGCCGCGGCCAACGTTTTTAGAACTCAGTTTAGTCAGACCACGATATTTAACTTTGACACACCCTACAGGGCACATTTATGATTTGATTGCTTTGGAACCTGGTATGCTTGTTTGGTGAGACCTCTAGATGGGAGCTATCGATTTTCTTGAATTTCCGTCAAAAAATGTTGCCGCGGCCAACGTTCTTAGAACTTAGATTAGTCAGAAGACTCAATATTTCCGTTTGGCACACCCTACAGGGCACATTTATGAATGGATTGGCACACCCTACAGGGCACATTTATGAATGGATTGCTTTGAAACCTTTCATGCTTGTTTGGGGTGACCTCTAGATGGGAGCTATCGATTTTCTTCAATTTCCATCAAAAAATGTTGTCGCAGCCAACATTCTTAGAACTTAGTTTAGTCAGACCACAATATTTCCCTTTGGCTCACCCTACAGGGCACATTTATGATTAGATTGCTTTGAAACGTGGTATGCTTATTTACGGTGACCTCTAGATGGGAGCTATCGATTTTCTTCCATTTCCATCAAAAAATGTTGCCACGGCCAACGTTCTTAGAATTTAGTCTAGTCAGACCACAATATTTCCCTTTTATACACCCTACAGGGCACATTTATGATCGGATTGCTTTGAAACCTGGCATGCTTGTTTGGGGAGGCATCTAGATGGGAGCTATCGATTTTCTTCGGTTTCTGTCAAAAAATGTTGCCACTGGCAAAAAAATGACATTGGTACCAATGATCTTCAATTTTGCCATTTCATTTATAACGTACCAAGTTCAAGTTTGTCAAGCTGAGCTACAGTGTCATTGACACTTTCATTCTATAATTCATACGGTGCTATCAGAGTTATGCCCCATACAGAGCCCCCAAGGGACGTGGCCATCTCATTTGAACAAACATGAATTGCCATATTGTGTTGAACATCCACATGAAGTTTCGTGAAAACCAGACCAGTGGTTTCAGAGGAGAAGTTGTTTGAAAAATGTTCACGACAACGGAGGACAACGACGGACGGCAATGATAAGTTGAGCTCTCTTCGGTGAGCTAAAAAAAACATTGCTGCGGGCAATGACCCTCAGACTTAGAGCATTTGTGCATTAACATCTTCCTTTGGCATATCTCAGAGGGCACATTCTTTATTGGGTTCTTTTTAAACTTGGTATGCTAATTCAGGGTGACCAAGATAGGAGCTATCGATTTACTTTTTCTTTCCATCTAAAAATGTTGCTGTTAGCACAAATCTTTGAATTTAGAGCTTTTGTGCATCAGCATTCTTATTTGACATGGCATACAGTGTGCATTCATTATCGGTTTGTTTTTTAGCTCAACTTTGACATCGTTAAATTTGAGGTTATGGCATGGCCTGTCGTCCATCTGTCCATCCATGCGCCAACAATTCAATATGGCTTGGGCTAGAAGCCGTATTTGTGAACGGCTCTTTCCGAAACTTCTTGAGTACGTTTGTCATCACGGTGGGACAAGAACGAGTGTTTTTGTTTTTTTCTCATGCAGAAATTATGCAAATTAGATGAACTTTGATTTTTTTCAGTGCTACATACACACAGTAAGTACACATGTCAATACGGCTCGAGCTAGGGGCTGTATTTATGAACCGATCTTCACAAAAAACTTGTTTGGTACCTTTGTTATCACCTTGGGACAAGATCAAGTGTTTTGGGGTGCAGTCCAAAATTCAAGATGGCTGCTGGCTGCCATTTTGTACTGAAATTAGGTACAATCAGTTTTTTGTACAGAACTTCTATGTGAAGGTTCTGATTTGAATAAATTTTTTAATGAATGTTTAGTAACATGGAGTCCATCACATACAGTACATGCAGAGTGTATTATCACTAAATCACCCGTGGAGTGGAGATTCCCCCAAGCAATAATTGTAAATTGGTTGCAAAGCATAATAAGCACAAGCAAAGTTCCAGCCAATGGACCTCCGGGTTAAACCCGGAGGTCCATTGGCTGAAAGATTGCTTGTGTTTTTTGTCCATATGTAGAGAATTTGAAAGTGATACTTTGCAACTCCACTCCACGGGTGATTCATTTACAATCCACTCTCCATGTACTGTATAATACAGGTTTTTTCTCATGCAGAAATTATGTAAATTAGATTAACTTTGATTTATTCAGTGCTAATTATACACAGTACACACATAAATATTACTCGAGCTTGAGGCTGTATTTATGAACCGATCTTCAAGAAACTTCTTGAGTACATTTGTCATCACCTTGGGATGAAAATGGAGGTTTGGGGGCATGGTCCGAAATTCAAGATGGTTGCCAGCAGCCATTTTATACCAAAATTAGGTGCAGTCAGTTTTTTGTACAGAACTTCTAGGACTACATTTTTTATCATCATGGGATTGTAACAAGTGCTTTTGGGCTTGGGCAAAAATTAAAAATGCCTATCATATTTACTGGAATTGTGTGTATTACATTTTTATGTCAGTAATGTTTGCTATAAATTTATTGGGTGCCTTTGTTATCACTGTGGTATGAGAACAAATATTTTGAGGCTCAGTCAGACCCACGCGGGGACTCAGAAATGGAGATAATTAAAAATCTTTTCCAAAAACACCAGACAAAATAATGTTTCTTGAATTCATCCCTTGTATGTGTATATTCAAATGTGTTAAAACCAAGTTCGTGTGTTAATATTTGGTGTTGTTTTGGGGTAGGGTAAAACTAAACATTATTAGCACAACCAGATTTTCTATTTCCAATGAGAAAAATAAAACCTCGCCTATTGGAACCTTACGAGCAAACGATAAAAAATTCAAATACCTATATTTTAAGAAGGATTGGACAAATATTGATTAATTAGTATGAATCAACCTTAGAAGGGTTTGAAGCAAACAGGCCAAAACAATTGCTAACATTTGGCTTATGGCATACGAAACAAGGATCCCCATTGTTATATTAACCTTATGGAGATTTCTTTTCTAGTTTAGCATCTAACTGTCACCCACCTTTACAATACTTTACCTGTACATTTATTACAGGCTACAGGCAGTATTTATGAACAGATCTTTACAATACTTTACATGTACCTTTGTTATCCGGTGATTACCTTGATATGTGTCATTGCTGTGAAAATTGTTGCTATTTACAATGACCTTTAAACTTACTGCATTTGTTTATCAACATTCTTCCTTTTGCCACCAGTACAGTTTACATTTAAAAATGCTTGCTCTGACATTGTGCACACATAGTGCTGTTATGTCGAAATTTCACATGGGAACCAATGATCTTCAATTTGCCATTTCACTTATCGCTCACCAAGTTCAAATTGTCATGTTGGGCTACAGTTTCATTGACACTTTCATTTCTTAGTATTAATGACAGGTGATATAGTAATTTTATTTTTTTGTTCTTCAGAATACACATGATGATGAGGGAATGCTGTTTAATATCCAGGTAATGATAACTGGAACTTGCAGATTTGTGTTGAATTTTTAGTATTGGTGGAAAATTAAAAAGATTCAGATTGAAAGTAGACTTGAAATTACAGTAATGTTATAAATTGATAGTTAACTTGATGCAACTTGCTGATTTATGAACAATTTTGAGAAGATATAGTTGAAATGTAAATGAGGTACATTGGGCTGTGACGAGTTTTGAGAAGATTCAGTTGAAATGATAATGAGGTACATGGCTTTTTATTGAACTACTTGAACAGAACAGACTCCGTTGATCATAAAAAGTATGGAGGAGCTTTCTATTGGGTTCATGTGTATTAGACCTTTCAACAAAGAACAAGGTTTGACACAACATTTCGAAACACCCACAAGTGAGAAAGCATTTGAATGTAATATATGTAATGAAGAGTTTGCTTGTGAATCATATCTCAACAACCATCTTAGAACTCATACAGATGTGAAACTATTTGAATGTGAAAAATCCAATGAAGCATTTATTGATGATTCAGAGCTCTCGAAACATGATGGAATTTCTACAGGAGAGAAACTTTACCAATGTAACATATGTAGTAAAGAATTTACTTCTGAAGCACAGCTGAAAACACATCTCAGATTTCATACAGGGGAAAAACAATTTGAATGTAATATATGTAATAAATCATTCAACAATAATTCAGATCTCTTCCACCATTTCAGAATTCATTCAGTTGATAAAACATTTTGCTGTATTATGTGTAATAAAACATTTGATCAAGAATCGCTTCTCAAAATCCATCTCAGAACACACACAGGCGAGAAATCATTTGAATGTAATATATGTAATAAAGCATTTGGTCGTGAATCAAATCTCAAAATACATCTCATAACACACGCAGCTGAGAAACCATTTAAATGTACTACATGTGATAAAGCATTCAGTCGAAAATCACAACTGAAAGATCATGTTCGAATTCATACAGGTGAGAAACCATTTGAATGTTATATATGTAACAAAGCATTCAGGCAAAAATCACACCTCAACACACATCTCAAAACACATACAGATGTGATAAATATATATAATAAAGCTTTCAGTCAAAAAACACTTACCAAAGGACATCTCAGATCACATACAGGTGAGAAACCTTTTGAATGTAATATATGTAATAAAGCATTCGATCGAGAATCAAATCTCAGAATACATCTCCGAACACATACAGGTGAGAAACCATTTGAATGTAATATATGTAATAAAACATTTGGTCAAAAATCAACTTTAAATGTACATCTCAGAGCACATACAGGTGAGAAACCATTTAAATGTATTACATGTGATAAAGCATTCGGTCGAAACACACAACTCAAAGATCATGTTCGAACTCATACAGGTGGGAAACCATTTGAATGTAATATATGTGATAAAGCATTCGATCGAGAATCACTTCTCAGAATACATCTCCGAACACATACAGGTGAGAAACCATTTGAATGTAATATATGTAATAAAACATTTGGTCAAAAGTCAACTTTAAAAGTACATCTCAGAGCACATACAGGTGAGAAACCATTTAAATGTATTACATGTGATAAAGCATTCGGTCGAAACACACAACTCAAAGATCATATTCGAACTCATACAGGTGAGAAACCATTTGAATGCAAGATATGTGATAAAGCATTCAGTCAAAAATCACACCTCAACAAGCATCTCAAAACACATACAGGTGAGAAACCGTTTGAATGTAATATATGTAATAAAGCATTCAGTCAAAAAGCACTTATCAAAATACATCTTAGAACACATACAGGTGAGAAACCATTTGAATGTAACATATGTAATAAAGCATTTGGTCATGAATCTAATCTCAAAATACATCTCATAACACACAAAGTTGAGAAACCATTTAAATGTATTATATGTGATAAAGCATTTGGTCAAAAATCGCAACTCAAACATCATGTTCAAACTCATACAGGTGAGAAAGCATTTGAATGCAATATATGTAATAAAGAATTTGGTCTGAAATCAAACCTCAACACGCATCTCAGAGGACATACAGGTGAGAAACCATTTGAATGTAGTATATGTAATAAATCATTCAGACAAGAATCACACATCAAAATACATCTCAGAACACATACAGGTGAGAAACCGTTTCAATGTAACATATGTAATAAAGCATTTGGTCAAACATCACACCTTAACTTGCATCTCAAAACCCATGCAGGTTGTGGACCATTTGAATGTAATATATGTAATAAAGCCTTTGCTCAAAAAGCAACACTCAAAATGCATCTCAGAAGCCATACAGGTGAGAAACCATTTAAATGTAATATTTGCAATAAAGCATTTAGTCAAAAACCAACCCTCAACACGCATCTCAGAAGCCATACAGGTGAGAAACCATTTGAATGTAATATTTGTAATAAAGCATTCAGTCAAAAAGCAACCCTCAACACTCATCACAGAACACATACAGGTGAGAAACCATTTGAATGTAATATATGTAACAAAGCAGTCAGTCACAAATCACTTCTCATAATACACCTAAGAACACATACAGGAGAGAAACCATTTAAATGTAATATGTGTGATAAAGCATTTGGTTCAAAATCACACCTCAGCATGCACCACAAAACCCACGCAGGGAAACCATTTGAATGTAATATTTGTAATAAAGCATTTGGTCATGAATCAAGTCTCAGAATGCATCTCAGAAAACATACAACCATCGGTCAATAATTACTTCTCAAAGTACATGTCAGAACACACACAGGTAAGAAACCATAGGGCGACGATATGTGAGCTCGACTGCTGAAGCTTGTGTAATGACTACAAATACTGTTAAGATTTAAGACTAAAGTCACTCATACCTGCCATTGACATTTGTATCTCTTGGTTATCTTGTTCTGGGTGGAAACGGCCTTGTATAAGCTTATAGCTTCCTGCTGAATCCACATCATTGTATGTAACAATTTTTGTATTATTTGACTTTGACTTTTTTGACCTACCAATTTCCCTTGAACAAACTTTAATCTTCAACACCAAAGGATGTTCCATACCAAATGCTATATCACATGTAATAAATTTAAATGGTTTCTTATTCTGGACTATCTTTATTTATTGGCTTTCCTTTTAAAATTAGTATAATGGGTTATACTGGATGTTAATTGAGATCACTGATGTTATTGTGCTCAATTACGGAATGGTATTGTGGCTTTCTTCTTTGTTATAAACAAGTAAAGCCTGTTTCTCCTTTCCTCCTGGAGGGGATAATTCTGTTTACATGTAATTGAGTCTATTGGATTTTCTTTTATGTCCTAGGCCCTCCAGCCTTTTTTCTATTCAGCTAAGTCTGGGTCATTGGTACAGTATAAAAATGTTAAAAAATTTATAGTAATTTATATATTTTTTATACTTACCGATGACCCAGACGGGGATGGCCCTCCCATGAGTTGGGAACTCATACCTCCCCACTGATTACATAACACTTACCAGGCACTGGTTGTAAGAATGAGGATTTGGCGCCAATTTTGGTAAGAGTTAGTACCAGCTAAGTCTGGGTCATTGGTAAGTATAAAAAATATATAAATTACTATAAATTTTTAACTTTTTCATTGCACCAAATGTTGTGAATTAAAGAATATATTTATGTTATTTGTTTTGTGGGTTTTTTTAGCTCACCTGACTGCAAGTGTACAAGCAGATTAAAATTTCTTGTACTCAACACCTGGGGCATTCATTATTCACTTTACACACATAACAAGCCTCACATGAATCTTGTGTTGCTTAAAAAAACAATATTTCTAACCTGCACATTCTGGCTGAAGCTAAGAAAACATCCATCGACTATTTCAAAAGTTTTGTTGAAACTGTGTTTTCGTTGGTAAGTATCAGTGACAGTTGGACGGAGCTTGGACAGCAATGAAACATTCTGTTCTGTGATTGACCTGCACTTCACTTCACAAAGTAATTGACAACTTTTAATAATTTAATTTATTGTCAAGGTTTTTGAATACAATACTCACATACTTTTGAGTATTGCATTCGAAGATCTTATTATTTATTGATGTTTAAGGTCACATAATTATGCACAATGGCTAATCATGACCGTATTCGAAGATCTTTCATGGAATTACAAAAAGAGAATTAATTGCAGTTTCGATGACGCAGTGACTGGAACTTAGAGGCTATCTGGACCTACACAGGGAATCTACACAGAGAAGTTTTTCTCTGCGCAGAACATGAATTTGAGTATAAAAAAATGAAATTCTCATCTGCCCACTATCATTAATTTTTTTGTACGAAACAAATTTATTTTGACAAACAAACTACCAATAGTTTTTTTTCTCTTTTTTTTTGCATTGGTTCAACAGTGTCATTTTTATTTTCACATTTGGTTGCTTTGTAATCAGAGTGCATATATTTCTGAATAACAATTTCATTTAGTAGATCTTTAAACTCACAGTCTGAGAGATACTTATTTTTAAACCTGGAGTCTAAAAATCAAGCCATTGATAGTAAATGTACAGTTTTCTCATCACAATATTTATCTGACATTAAACACTTTATACGATTCTTAATGTCTTTTGTCAGTTTGTGTTTATATACAGATGTGTCCAACAACTCACTTTCAAGTAATGACACCAAAGGCTTCACTGCCAATATGCCAACATAAATTTTTGGCAGAAAGGATATCCAACAGGTCGATTAGTCATGACTAGAGGATAGTTCCATTTGATAACCAGCATCATTGACTGTCCATTCATCCATTTGTCTGTCCATCTGTCCATCTGTTTAACTTTTGTTTGCCCACATGATAACTTGAAAACAATACATCCAACAGATACTGTTTTTTATGGTTGATTAGTCATGACAAGAGGATGGTTCAGTTCAGTAACCAGCATCAATGTCTGTCTGTCCATCTCTCCATCCATTAACTTTTATTTGTCCATGCTATAACTTGAAAACAATATATCCAACATGTTTTTTCTATGGTTGATTAGTCATGACTGGAGGATGGTTCCTTTTGATAACCAGCATTCTGGCATGTCCAATATGGCCACCATGGCAACCGTCTGTGAGTTTGGGTGACTTTTGATTCTCCATGCCATAACTTAAAAACAATATATGTGTTCAAGTCGTTAAAGGAGTCACTCGAATGAGCAATTACTCTAAAGCTCATTTGCTCGATGGGATTCGAGTCGTCCGAGCAGTATGTTGAGTCACTCGAATGAGCAATTGCTGGTTAGCTCATTTGCTCGATGAGCTTCGAGTCGTTCGAGCAGTATGTCAAGTCATTCGATCGAGCAATTACTCGATAGCTCATTTGCTCGATGGGTTTCAAGTCGTTCATACAATTGCTGATGGAGCAATTACTCTCTCTTGGCTCTTTGGCTTATTTGAGAAAAAAGCCCTACTTACGGAATCCCTTATAGGCCCTAGAATCCCTTTTTCTGACATGAGTCGGAGAGTCGTTCAAGGAGTCACTCGGACGAGCAATTACTCTAAAGTTCATTTGCTCGATGGGATTCGAGTCGTTCGAGCAATGACTTTTCAGTAACTGCTCGATAGCTTACTGGCTTTGGGAATGCTTTTGGTATTCAGAAGGAAGATAACTCTGCATACAGATTATGGGAAATCAAGCAATCTGATTGGCTAGTTATAATCTATATAATGATCTAGATAAATGAAACAACAAGAGTACTCAGAATAGGGTCAGAACTAACAAGAATAGACCAGAACAGCTAAAGATAGTAAAAATAAGCAAAGCTGTTCCAGCTGTTAGGCTCTTCTATGCTACTGGAGTATACTCCAGGGCAAAGAAACATGGTCAGATAGACGAAAACTATAGCATAGATAGAAGCAGAGAATTCTGAAAGAATTCGAAATAGTAAAAGTTGTCGGGTTGTTTGTGGTAATTCTGCAAATCGGGAAATTACTCTTCTACAAAGGAACATACCCTCCGAACATACCCCTGTCTTGTTGTAGGCCTTTCGGTCACAACATAGCAACCACGTGCTGGCATAGAAACTAAGATGGCGGCCTCCAGTATACAAAATGGACGACGGAAACACGTATCACCCTAACAACACACACTGCGTATTCACACTCACACCATGTATCACTATGGGATAACGTCACAAAATGGCCGCTCATGCGGGTTACCATGACAACCAAACATGGCATAACTAGGTCACGTAACATGACGTCACTTCCGTGGTCCATCCAACCGGCCCCGATCTCCACGTCTCCTACTACTCAGATAGCTGACCACTGGTTAATGATTATTTTTTTTTAGGATTCTACAGATCCTGTTCGGCTTCTGTCTTTCCCGGTTGTATATTATAGGGGTGTGTGGGGGAGGGGGCGTTCGCGTGTGGTGTCGAACGATCAGGCCTGTGGTGTGGGCCGGTCCAGTTCTCTCACCTTTTGTATTCGATGCTTTGGGAGACTGTTTTAAAATTTCAAAATGCAAGATACTCAATGACTCCCCTTACCCACCTTAAGCCAGTAAAACTGCTCCTGTAGTTTTTCTTAAATTAGACATGCATATCTGAGGCTGCACTTGGTGTTTTGTGTTTGTGCTGTAGGCTATAAAGACCACGCAATTGCTAGTGTTTGATTGCCCGCGAGGCTTGTCGCTGAAATGCGTCAATTTCCTTCTTTTGTTGGGGCTTCTAATTTGAAAAGAACTTCATTCAGAATTTAGTTTTTGTGTGGTCATAAGGGCTCTGTATTTGTATTCAATGATTTAACGACTGAACGGAAAGAATGTTTCCTAAGATGTATGTTTGGAGGAGAAAATGCTGCGTGCACATCTTTGTATCTTTCATTGGGTAGGGTTGGGTTGGAATGCGTTGTGTTCCCCACGTGGCGGAGACCATCGGGTGTATACTTCGGAACCCCCATGTTTAAAATACTTGGCACTGCTACCGCATTACACTTTCGTAATTATTTTTTTGACCTAACTCTCGTAATAATGGTTTCATACCTCGTAGTTACAACATGAACCAAAACAATGTACCCCCGGGATTTCCTTCTCGACTGAATACTTTCTTTCCTCCACCTTCAGAAGAATTACGTGACTATCGATATGAGGGGTGTTTTGAAATTCAGTTTGAATGACCTGCTGATATGATTGACTAATAATAGCCCTTTATAGGAAAGCGGTGTTATGGTATATTGTCTGGAAATGCCCTGGTACATAACGATAATAACTTGTTATATCAGTGAATTCCAGACCACCACTACTGAGTAGACTTGTCCTTATTATAAGTATTAGATGTAGACAAGCACTGCTAGCACTGTAAGCGCGAAGATCAGCGGACGGGTCGGTGTTTGTCTAGGAATGCTGGTCTCTCTGAAAACATTTTTTGAGAAAACCCAAGTGTTTAATGGCGATGTAAGAAGACAGTCTCCCCCAAATATACGTCTGCCGGTACCTCAACTCAAACCAAGACACCACCTGGGATAGTTTACATTTTTTAAAAAATGCTGCAAGATTAGCTTCTTCCCAAAACTTGTATTCGGGATGGTGGGATGGTGATGGTGGATGTATGTGGGTCGAGGAGGGGATGGTGGGTAAAATTGTTTTTATGTAAAAGGAACATGCATGCTGCAAAGAAATGATATCGTGCAAAATTCAGGGGTTGACAAGCCGGGTTGATACAAATTTTGGAAGCAAATGACTTAGAGTTGTTTTCAGAAGTGAATTTTCAGGATTATGAGAATTTGTCTCAGCGATAAATATGTAATATTCCAGAGTTGAATGAAGTCCACAGCTAGAAATCCCTCAACATTGTTATCCCCGCATTTCCAAAAAATGCGGGGATATAGTTGTGATCTCTGCCAGTACGTCCATCCGTCCGTCCGTCCGCCTGTACGGACCATCGCAGATGGCCCTGAGAGGTGACCGCCCGTGTACAGTCGTTACTTGTGAGGTTGGGGGATAAAACCGTTAGTACACTTACCACCTGTGAAGTTTTTAGCTCGCCTGACTGAAAGTCAGGGTGAGCTTTTCTTATCACTCTTCATCCGTCCGTCATCCGTCGTCCGCGTGAAGGTGGTGTTTGAGCCTCTTTCTCCTGAACTTCTGGTCACATTTTAATTAAATTTTATGTAAGTAGTGGCTATATAGGGGCATTTTGATTTTTATGCAAATTAATTTTCGGCTCATATTGAGCAGAGGGGTGGGGAAAAAATGGCCAATTTTTAGCTCATCTTGACAAAGTCAAGCTGAACTAATCTCATCGCTTGCCGTCCGTCGTCCGTCAACACCATGTTTTGGTCTTCTCCTCCAAAGCCACTGGGCCAATTCAAGTGAAAGTTTGTGTGAGTGATGGTCCCAAAGGGGCATTTCATTATTGTTCAACTCAGCATGCCCAGCCCCATAGGGAGGGAGTGGGGGAAAATGCTCCAAAATATTTTAAAAATCTTCTTCTCAAGAACCAGTGTGTACAATGTCTTGATATTTGCTGTGGAGCTTCCATATGAGGTGTAGAATTAAGTTTGTTCAAACGAAGTTCGTGAAGTAATATTTGGCTTTGTAATAGGAGGGGTAAGATTTTTGGTTTGTGGTAGTATTGGATCATAAGTACTTGACCCATGCAAAAAAAAAAATTCCCACATCCCCATGGGAACCCTGGGAGCTAAAAATAGAAATATTTTCAAACGCCCATATTTCCCAGACCCCACGGAACAGAGAGCTTTTATTTGGTATAAAGTATCCTTATGACCAGTAGAATTGAATAGTAAAAAAAAATTGCCATCGTTTATGTTAGGGTGTTCTGTAATGGGCAATGAAAAAATGCTGAGTCAGCATATTTGCAAAAATTTTAAAACATCTTTTCCCCAGAACCAATCATCAGAATCTTTTGATATTTGGTATACAGCATTCATAGGGGGGTCAGATAAAAGTTTGTTGAAATAAAGCTCATTGGTTCATATTTGGGCTCTCTGCAGGAGCCCGAAGTTTTAACATAGGGTAATATGGGGAATATTCTTTAAAAATCTTCTTCTTCAGAACCACCAGTCAGAATCTTTTAATATTTGGTATACATCATTGTTATGAGGGTCAGATTCTAGATTGTTCAAACCAAGTCCCTAGGTTAATATTTGGGCTTCCTATGAAAGCCCAAATTTTATCTTTGTTCAATATGGAGGGTAATTTAAAAAAATCCTCTTCTTCAGATCCATCAGTCAGAATGTTTTGATATTTGGTATGCAACATCTCTTTGGGGGTCAGATTCAAGTTTGTTCAAATCAGATCCCTAGGTATATATTTGGGCTCACTATGGTAGCCCAAATTTTTACTTAGTGCAATATGAGAAAATTTCTTTAAAAATCTTCTTCTTCAGATCCACCAGTCGGAATGCTTTTATATTTGGTATACAACATCTCTAGGGGGGTCAGATTCCAGGTTGTTCAATTCGAGTGCCTAGGTTAATATTTGGGCTCCATATGGGAACATGAAATTTAACTTGGTACAATATGAGGGAATTTCTTCAAAAATCTTCTTCTTCAGATTCACTTGTCAGAATGCTTTCACATTTGGTGTACAGCATCTCTAGGGGGGTCAGATTCAAGTTTGTTCAAATCGGATCCATAGGTCAATATTTGGGCTCGCTATGGTAGCCCAAATTTGAACTTGGTGCAATTCGAAGAAATTTCTTTACAATTTCTCTTCTTCAGATCCAACGGTCAGAATGCTTTCATATTCGGTACACAACATCTCGAGGGAAGTCAGATTTAACTGTGTTCAAATCAAGAGCCTGGGTTAATATTTGGGCTCTCTATGGGAGCCGGAATTGGCCATTTTGCTGAAGAATTAAAAATTTTGTATTCAGTACCTTCTAGAGGTACTAAGATTAATCCACATAGGTTGTATCAAGGGGCTTCATAGGGGAGCTCTACATTTTACTTATGATCAACTGAAGAAAAGGCATGATGCCTAGATTATTTTTGTCACTCCTGAGGGACTCAAGAATACAGTGTAGCCTATGGAGATGGCTTGCTTAATGTAGACTCATTCTTGGACTCTGTTTAAATTGTGTTCTGTACAAGATGAGCGCTTCAGGCCCCGTGGGGCCTCTTGTTTTTTTTGAAAATCTTATAATGAACCACTAGTAGCAGAGACTTGATATGTGGTATACAGAGTCCTTATGAGGTTTAGAATCAAATTTGTTCAAGAGAAGTTTGTGGGGCATTATTTGCCTTCGTGATGAGACGGGCAAAAATTTTGGCCACGCCTAAAATTTCTATTTTCAGAACCGTGAGGTCGATTTGAACCAAATTTGATATGCGATGATAATGGGTCATAAGTAGTTGATTGATGCAAAACAATTTTTTCTCATTGCCCCATGGGAACCTCGGGAGCTAAAAATAAGAAAAACCTTAAAACTGCCATATCTCCAAAACAACACGGCACAGAGAATTCTTATTTTGTATAAAGCTTACTTTTATCCAGTAGAATAGAATGGTTAAAAAAATCCCTATCGGTTTGATCACAAGGTAATTTTTTCAGGTCTTTGAAAAAATGCTGAGTCTGCACTTTTAACACTGTAGACAATGGGAAAAACATTAAAAAGAATCTTCTTCTCCAGATCCAGCAGGCAGAATCTTTTGATATTTGGTATGCAACATTGTAGGGTGGATCTGACTCAAGTTTGTTCAAATCGGCCTCCCCTGGGTTCATATTTGGGCTCAATATAGGAGCCCGATTTCGAACTTAGTGCATTTCAGGTAAATTTCTTAAAAAATCTTCTTCTCCAGATCCAGCAGGCAGAATCTTTTGATATTTGGTATGCAGCATTGTGGGGTGGATCTGATTCAAGTTTGTTCAAATCGGCTCCCTAAATTCATATTTGGGCTCACTATAGAAGCTCGAATTCGAACTTGGTGCATTTCAGGCAAATTCCTTCAAAAATCTTCTCCAGATCCAGCAGGCAGAATCTTTTGATATTTGGTATGCAACATTGTAGGGTGGATCTGATTCAAGTTTGTTCAAGTCGGCCACTTGGGTTCATATTTGGGCTCAGTATAGCAGCCCGATTTCGAACTTAGTGCATTTCATGCAATTTTCTTAAAAAATCTTCTTCTCCAGATCCAGCAGGCAGAATCTTTTGATATCTGGTATGCAACATTGTGGGGGTGGATCTGATTCAAGTTTGTTCAAATCGGCTCCCTAGATTCATATTTGGGCTCACTATAGAAGCTCGGATTCGAACTTCGTGCATTTCAGGCAACTTTCTTCAAAAACGTTCTTCACAGGATCCAGCAGGCAGAATCTTTTGATATTTGGTATGCAACATTGTGGGGTGGATCTGATTCAAGTTTGTTCAACTCGGCCCCCTGGATTCATATTTGGGCTCACTGTAGAAGCCCGAATTCGAACTTAGTGCATTTCAGACAAATTTCTTTAAAAAAATCTTCTCCAGATGCAGCAGGCAGAATCTTTTGATATTTGGTATGCAACATTGTGTGGTGGATCTGATTCAAGTTTGTTCAAATCGGCTCCCTGGGTTTATATTTGGACTCAGTATAGGAGCCCAAATTTGAAATTAGTGCATTTCAGGCAAATTTCTTTGAAAATCTTCTCAAGGTTCAGCAGCAGAATCTTTTGATATTGGGTATGCACCATGCTTAGGTGGGTGAGATTCAAGTTTGTTGAAGCCAAGTCCCTGGGTTCATATTTGGGCTCACTGTGGTAGCCCGAATTGTAACTTAGTTCAAAATGAGGAATTTTCTTTAAAAATCTTCTTCAGATCCAGCAGTCGGAATGTTTTGATATTTGGTATGCAGCATCCTTAGGAGGGTGAGATTCAAATTTGTTCAAGCCATGCCCCTAGGTCCATATTTGGACTCACTGTGGGAGCTCGAATTATATTTTGGTATTTGGTGTGCAGCATCCTTGGGGGGGGGGGGGGGGGGGGGGGGGGTGATATTCAAGTTTGTTAAAGCCAAGTCCCTGGGTTCGTATATGGGCTCCTTGTGGGATTCAATATCAGGAATATTCTTTAAAAATCTTCTTTTTTTAGATCCACTGGTCAGAATCTTTGAATATTGGGTATAAGCTTTTCTTAGGAGGAGCAGATGCAACTTGTTGAAATCAATTCTCTGGGTTGATATTTAGGCTACCATGTCAGGTGAGCGCCCTCAAACCCCTGGGGCCTCTTGTTTCAACTTGTGAGGTGCGAAAAACCCACTTGTGAGGTGCGCAATTTTCCCCATACCTAACACTAAAATCACCTCACAAGAACATTTGCGGCAGAATGTCCGTCCGTCCGTCCGTACGTCACGCCCTGAAACGCTCCTAGGGTATTCAATTCGAAACGTTTAAACTATGCTACGGTGTTCAGGTAGCAACTCTAGATGTGCATGAACGTTTCGGAAATTTGATTTGACCCCAGATGGTTCCAGTGGAACCACTTTTATCGTTAAAAAAATCAATTTTCATCGAAAGGCTCATAGGGTATTCAATTCCAAACGTTTAAACTATGCTAATGTGTTCATGTAACATCTCTAGATGTGTATACAGGTTTTGGAATTTTGATTTGGCCCCAAGTGGTCAAAAGGACAGCAGATCGCACTCTAACCAAAATCAATAGACAAGGGAAAGCGACTCCACTCCCCCCCCCCCCCCACCTGTAAAAAAGGCAATACCATTTACGATTGTCGTCACCAGGGTTCAACCAGATACTCCCAGGGAAGACATCTCTAGGGTGTTGCCTGAGTGCGAGTGGGAGATATTCAACTCAAGAGCCACGGGCAAATGCTCGTGGAGATTGAAGGTGAACTGCCCAACCAACGCCATGCTTATGCCCCCTCAATGGAACGAGCGCGTGCCGGTGGGGGTTGTGAGCTGTGTACATAACGGATGGTACAAATAGCATAGAACTTGTTTATTGTTTACTAGTGTCATATAAATCCATGCCGGATGAAGGGTCATTCATTCATTCATTCATTCATTCATTCATTCATTCATTCATTCGTCCGTCCGTTCGTTTGTTCATTCATTCATTCATTCATCCATCCATCCATCCATCCGTCCGTCCGTTCGTTCGTTCGTTCGTTCGTTCGTTCATTCATTCATTCATTCATTCATTCATTCATTCGTTCATTCATTCATTCATTCATTCATTCACTCATTCATTCATTCTGGGTGGTTGGATGGATGGATGGATGGATGGATGGATGGATGGGTGCTTGACTGATCGAGTGTGTGGATGTGTGACTGACTGGCTGTTTAAGGTAACAAATTAAAGTACCTCCACCTCGTTTATTTTTTATCAACCCGCTATTTGCAGTTCATGATTTCCTTACTTTTGCATCGGAAATAAGGCTTTGCCTCCTCAATGGAACGAGCGCGTGCCGGTGGGGGTTGTGAGCTGTGCTTCTGTCGCAAGGGATGGAAGATAAATTTGTCTCTCAAGAACTTTTCTTATAAGAGTCGTTTGTTCTTTGTGCTCGAACAAGGGCTGTTATGTTTGTCAATTATCAGTTATTAAATTGTACACTCCATGATGTAATAAAGTAATATTATTCATTAACAAGTCAACGAGCGCGTGCCGGTGGGGGTTGTGAGCTGTGTTTCACACGCAAGGGATGGAAGATAAATTTGTCTCTCAAGAACTTTTCTAATTAGAGTCGTCTGTTCTTCGTGCTCGAATAGGGCTGTTCTGTTTGTTAATTATCAGTTATTAAACTGTACATTCCATGATGTAATCAAGTAATACTATTCGTTAACAAATCAGTGAAAATATACCTTGAAGTATAGCCAACGCTAGTTCGTCAATGTAGTACCAGTGAAATATCTGAGACAGTTATTTCGCTGGTACTACATTGACGAACTGCGCAAGTTCGAGCAAGATAGCTTTAGCCCACAATAGTTTTTAAAGGGTATTCACCAATCGTCGGTTCCGCAAACGATCGTCATCACCACATGCAGTGCTTTCCGCCCTTGATCGTCAAGCTAGTTCGAGCAAGATAACTTTAGCCCACAATAGTTTTCACTCGGCTATTCACCCTTTGCTCTGCGTGGCGTCCAAAACCGACCAACGCTTTTCACAAATAACCACCGAATCTTCGTGATTTCTTTCTTGTTGTTGCCTTGGAGATGTGGTTATGTGGCTTATGACCCCTTATTGGAACGAGCAGGTGTGACCATGTGGATGTGGCTTATGACCCCTTATTGGAACGAGCAGGTGTTTTTTTTTCTTTCTCGAAAATGAGGATTATGACCACTCATCAAAGTGAGCCCGTTCCAGTAGGGGCCGTGGGCGGTGTATCTCGACATAATGGATAGAACAAATAGCATAGAACTTGCTTGCTATTTACTAGTGTCATATAACATCCATGCCGGATGAAGGGTCATTCATTCATTCATTCATTCATTCATTTGTTCTGGGTGGCGGGACGGATGGATGGATTGATGTGTGGGTGCTTGACTGATCGAGTGTGTGGATGTGTGACTGACTTGCTGCTTAGGATAACAAATTAAAGTACCTCTGCCTCGTTTATTTTTTATCAATCCGCCATTTGCAGTTCATGATTTCCTTACATTTGCGTCGGAAGTTTGGCTTTTGCCCCCTCATTGGAACGAGCGCGTGCCTGTGGGGGTTATAAGCTGTACTTCTGACGCAAGGGATGGAAGACAAATTTGTCTCTCAAGAACTTTCTTATTAGAGTCGTCTGTTCTTCGTGCTCGAATAAGGGCTGCTATGTATGTTAATTATCAGTTATTAAAGTGAACATTCCATGATGTAATTAAGTAATACTATATTAACAAATCAACTTTTAATCGGTGAAAATATACCTTGAAGTATAGCCAACGCTAGTTCGTCAATGTAGTACGAGTGAAATAACTGAGACAGTTATTTCGCTGGTGCTGCATTGACGAGCTAGTTAAGTAAGTTCGAGCAAGATACATTTAGCCCACAATAGTTTTTACTTGGGTATTCACCAACCGTCGGCTCTGCAAATGATCATCATCACACGCAGTGCTTTCCGCCCCAGTTCGTCAAGCTAGTTCGAGCAAGATAACTTTAGCCCACAATAGTTTTCACTCGGCTATTCGCCCTTTGCTCTGCGTAGCGTCCAAAACCGACCAACGCTTTTCACAAATAACCACCGAATCTGCGTGCTCATCAAAGTGAGCCTGTTCCTATGGGGCCGTGGACGGTGTATCTCGACATAACGGATGGAACAAGTAGCATAGAACTTGTTTACTATTTCCTAGTGTCATTCATTCATTCATTCATTCATTCATTCACTCATTCGTTCGTTATTAGTGTTACTAGTGTCATTCATTCATTCATTCATTCATTCATTCATTCATTCATTCATTCATTCATTCATATATAGTGTTACTAGTGTCATTCATTCAATCGTTCAGTCATTCGTTCTCTCATTCATTCGGTCGTTCGTTCGTTCCTTCCTTCCTTCCTTCTGGGTGGACGATCGGATGGATGGATGTGTGGGTGCTTGACTGATCGAGCGTGTGGATGTGTGACTGACTTGCTGTTTAGGGTAAAAAATTAAAGTACCTCCACCTTATTTATTTTTGATCAAGAGCACTTAAACAATTCATCAGATAATTTATACCCTGTAGTGCCCTCTTGCGCTAAATCGTCAATTTAGCATCATTGGGGTCGTGAGCTGGAAGACAAATCGGTCTCTCAATAATACTTCTTATGAATGTCGTCTGTTGGTCGTTTTAAGGGCTGTTATGTTTATTAATTGTTAGTTATCGAAGTGTACATTCCTTGATGTAATTATGCAATATTATTCATTAACAAATGAACTTTTAATTAGTGAAACTATACCTTGAAATACAGCCAACGCTAGTTCGTCAACTTAGTACCAGTGAAATAACTTTAATCCCAAATTCTCACCCGGTTGATCATTGACCGTCTGCCGTCTGTCAAGTGTAACGTCAAAACTCTCAGCGCCATTGACAACTATTCAATTTTCAAGGTCTGTACACTTTTGTTTGTTTTTCGGGATTTTTTTTTTTTTTTTTTTTTTTTTTGTCTCTGAAATAAGGCTTATGACCCCCTCGATGATGATAGTTCATTCATTCATTCATTCATTCATTCATTCATTCATTCATTCATTCATTCATTCATTCATTCATTCATTCATTCATTTATTCATTCATTCATTCATTCATTCATTCATTCATATTACTCCACCTCGTCTTTTACAAATTGACTCACTCATTCTCTATCCTCATTGAATCCATTGTTTTACTGTAAAGTCCTTTAATTGTAAATTTATTTGTTCAATCATTCATCCAAGATACCATATCACTTTGATGTGATGTTAGGTAGGGTGATGTTGCACCCGACGTACTTGTATATAAACTACAGTGTTTTTATCCTGTTTGTACAGAAAATTTTCGTTTCTAAACAAACTCCCAATTACATACTATTACCGCAACAGACTGTGACTAGAAATGAAAAAGAAATAACGTCTCAACCCGTCCAACAGTTGAACTTTATCTGGGACTTAACCTCCTTTTATCTTCATCTTGGAACAATATATTGTAGTTATGTTTTATATATTTGTCCAGCGAGAAAGGATGGTAGTATGTTGGTGAATTATGGCGGGTAACATTACACTCGACGAGGTGCAGGTAGACGCAGAGTACGACTTTATTCAGCTCTATAATGAGAAAATATGTTCCTTGACAGAAAATGATGAATCCCCATATAAAAACCACGCAACTGACTGCAACTACTTTTCGCCTAGAGACTTTCAGTCAATGGTTTGTAAAATAGACGCAGGATTCTCAATATTCCATCTCAATTGCCAAAGCCTGAAGGCCCATTGGGATTCCTTTCAAAACATGCTATATGACCTACAAACAGGAAAGAACTTCTTCGACATAATAGGACTTACCGAAATTTTCCAAATTCCTCCAGAGATGTCGTTCAGTCTGGATGGCTATGCCCCGATTATTAAACGTATGAGACACGAGAATGATGATGATCGAGGAGGGGTTGGTCTATATATTAAAGAAGGAATACCCTACAGAGTTCGTAATGATATTTCGTTCTTTATTCCCCATGTCTTCGAATCTCTGTTTATTGAAACTAAAGATAAATACCAACCCAGAATTATTGGCGTTATTTATAGACCCAACACTCCTCCTAAAGCCGACATCAACCTTTTCTTATCAAAATTAAATGAAATAACGAATGTTTTAAATGCCGAAAATAAAAAAGTTTATATTATGGGGGATCTTAACCTGGACCTTTTAAAAGCAACTACACACTCAAAAACGGAAGAATTTGTTAATCTCATGTTCAGTCAAGGCTTTCTGCCGTATATCACCAAGCCAACGAGAGTAACCTGTCGTTCTGCTACTCTGATAGATCATATCTTCTCTAATAATGTTCCACAAGCAGCATTACCTGGAATAGTCATATCTGACGTGTCAGATCATTTTGGTGTTTTCTATATTGAGGAAAACCCCAAACCAAAAGATACACCACACTTTACACTAAAAAGAATAATAAATGCAGAAAGAATAGTTGAATTTAAAACACTTATCTCGCAAAGTGATTTTAATCCTGTAATGCAGTCGAATTGTCCCAATGAGTCATATGAAACCTTTCTAAACATCTATATGGAAGCCTATGAAAGAGCATTCCCTCTCAAACGTGTTAGCCAGAACAAAAAATTTATTAAAAAACAGCCATGGATGACAAGGGGGCTTGTAATATCCTCCAACAACAAAGAAAAATTCTACAAGAAAAAACTCCATGCTCCCACCGAAAGGAACTCAGAAAACTATAAAAACTACTGTAGAATCTTCAACAAGGTAAAAAAACAATGTAAAGCTACCTATTATAGAGATATCCTAAACGAAAATAAAAACAATATGCGAAGAACGTGGCAGATTTTAAACGAAGCCATCAATAAAGGAAAACCTGAAGCCAGATTACCATCGTTCTTCATCCAGGACAACATCGAGTTAAACGAGCCCCATGCCATCGCAGAAGAATTCAACAATTTCTTCATCAACATTGGAAAAAACACATCCGAACAGATTCAGAAAACTAATAAGTCCTACACAGATTACATGGACAACAATGTCTCCAATAATCTCTATTTAATACCCACAAATCCCACAGAAGTCAACCGAGTAGTAAATAAAATGAAGCCAAAATTATCTAAAGACTGCGATGACATCACAACCTGTCTTCTTAAGCATACGATAACCGAAGTATTGGATCCTCTAACACATGTAATTAACAACTCTTTCCTAAACGGCAAAGTACCAGACAGGATGAAGATCGCGAAGGTGATACCCATATTTAAAGCGGGTGACGAGCACAGCTTTACAAATTACAGACCTATCAGTATACTTCCGGTATTCTCAAAAGTAATGGAAAAACTCATGGAAGTGAGGCTAGAGAGTTTCCTCAATAGGTTTAATATTTTATACCCTCACCAATATGGGTTCCGAAAGCGACATAGTACTATTCATCCAGTTCTTCAGCTCCTTAAAAGCATTGCAATAGAAAATAATAAAGAAGAAAAAAACAGCACCTTAGCACTGTTCCTGGATTTGTCAAAGGCTTTTGACACCATAAATCACGAAATACTATTATGTAAACTGGAAACATATGGCATCCGAGGTGTCACCAACAATTGGTTTAGAAGTTACTTGTCCAACAGGTCTCAATATGTCACGTACGGAGAGCACAAATCGAACTTAGCCAAACAGAGTTGTGGTGTACCACAGGGCTCGATTTTAGGCCCTATTCTTTTTCTTTTATATATAAATGATATAAGTAACTCAACATCACTCAATCTTTTATCATTTGCCGATGACACCACTGCACACTGCCCGGGCTCCGATAATAATCCCATTACATCGTATTTCAATGACGAGCTCCAGAAACTATTCGAATGGTGCTCTGTGAACCAGTTAATGCTGAATGCTAAGAAGACCTCGTACATCATACTTAATCCAAATAAAGGTAGGAACAAAAATCTTTGTCAAGAGATAAAAATAAATAACCAAAACATTAACAAAGTTGGGGCCACCGAAACAGAAAAATCTGTTAAATTCTTGGGAATTAGCATTGATGAACATTTATCCTACAAGGCTCACATATCCCGATTATGCTCGAAAATAGCACGCGCAAACTATAGTCTAAACAAAGTTAAAAATATCCTCCCCCACGGAGCTATGAAAACTTTGTATTACGCCCTCATACATAGCCATTTGGTATACGGAATCCAGGCATGGGGCAACTCAAGAGCTATCAAAAAACTAGCTGTCCTGCAAAAACGTTCAATACGAATAATTAATAACAAAAAGTACAATTCTCATACAGATCCCCTGTTTAAAGAAAACCAAATACTCAAGGTTGATGATTTGTTTAGGCTACATGCACTACTGTTCGTGTTTGACTGGCAGAACGGCAGATTACCGGTGTCTTTCAATGATATATTTAAAATTACTGACAATCCATCTGGTAGGAGAACTAGACAGTCAGGCCTCCTATACATAGAAAAAACACGGACCCAAACTCTGGATAAATTTCCTTTATACTCCTTCCCGAAACTATGGAATGCTCTGGACGACACAACTCGTAATATTAGCGACAGAAGCATGCTTAAGAACAAGCTAACTTCCACATTCATTTCCTCATATTCCAGTTATGTCAGCTGCAACAATCCCTACTGTCCTGATTGCACTTCGTAAACTTCGTAAATTGTCAAAGTCGTGGTCCGCGTCTAAATCTGGAATCCTCGTCTTGTGCAACCTGTCGCGCTTCCTCCTTACAGTGGTGCTATGTAAAATACTATATGGATATAAGTATGAACTTGCAAATAAAAGTCTACACAAATAAATCAATAACATTCGTCATCCTACGATGATGATGCAGCTAACGTAGACACCACACCCAAACATCATGACCAACCTCCTTGTCGCAGTCTAAACGATACGAACTTCACGATGGGACTTGTTGCCGCCCTCATGTGTTATGATAAGTAGTGGAGGGAGTCCTATAGGCAGGTTGCTTCTTGCCTACCTTGAATCACCGTCTTTCCGCTGGCGAAAATGAAACACTAATACTCTAATATCAGAAAAGTAATGATTCGATCGTCATTCTCCATCATGTGTCACATAATTGGCTCTCTGTTCATTCTTTCAGTCACAGTCTGTTTGCAATCACCCCATCTTCTTCCAGGGGGTGGCAGGTAGACAGCCAATCTGGCTATGCCACTTCCTACGGTATACTTCACATTACATTTGTGCAATATGTTTATTTGTAACCATTTTACATGTATGTGTACCGTGAATAAAGAATCTGAATCTGAATCTGAATCTGACGCCATAAAACAAAAATTAACCGCTAATGGAGTGACCATCAATGGCAGAAAACATGTGGTGGAGGAGTACATAACGACCCCTCCACCAATCCAGTGCCACAAATGCCAACAATTTCGGCACGTCGCGACTAAGTGCAGGGGAAATCTGACCTGCATGCGATGCGGAGATAACCATTTCACAAAAGCGTGCAGATCAGACTCCCCTTCATGCCCAAACTGCAAAGGGGAGCACGTCAGCGACTACCGCGGGTGCCCCAACTTCAAAAAGGTAAAACAAAACATAGAACTAAAAAAACTTGAATCTTAAAAATCCCGACAGCGCCTCTTCCCCCACACAATCTGCTCATTGGTTGCGGGAGCACCGTTTTCCGTACTAAACAAACATGTCAGTACAAATCTGTCAGACATCTGTCAGCGTCCCGGCTTTTCAAAATCCAAATATCAGAATCTCTAATTAAAGCCGCAATGAGCACCCAATAAAGCCACCTCTAACCAAACACCACGACTAAATTACAACCATATCATGAATAAGTTACAAATAGCCGCGTGGAAAGCTAGAAGCGTTAATAACAAAAAACTTCAAATGAGCCGATATTTCGAAAATACAGACATTATCTCTATCTGCGAAAGTTGGCTTCAACCCAGCAAAACATTTTCATTAAGTGGGTTCAGCACTATTAGGAGAGACCGACTAATCACCCAAGGTGGCGGCGTTGCTCTTCTAATAAAGCAGAACATCAAAACTAAAACCATAAAAACTAATCACCTCGATGCAGAGTTGATTGCAACTGAAATCACAGTCGACAATAAAAACATCACGATTGTTTGTTATTATAACGACCCAAGCAAAATTGTATCTGACACTGTCTTTGAATTTTTTACGAGGAAATACAAACACTGCATTTTCCTCGGCGTCTTCAATGCCAAACACCTGTACTTTGGCCCTAACAAAACCAGCCCCAACGGTGAAGCCTTCCTAGAAATCACAAAAAACATAACCTTCATGTGGTTATGAACGACAACTCAGCAAACTATATCAGTTACAACCCACTATTTCTTATCAACCTACCCTCTGTTGTTTACTACAGGCTTGCACTACAGTGGAAGTCCCTAACTCGGATAATATACTGTCTATTTTTGTCTTTCCCAAGCAATTTGGGCAAGAAAAGTGGTGCAAAAGCACCAAGAAAAAATAAGCCACAGCTGGGTCGAGTGCAACCGGCGCAGACCCAGTACGGGGCGCTATCTTCCAAGTACATCTCCACGACTTCCGTTGCCAGTGCGCATATGCGTTGCTAATGAATCATTCTTTTTTATCCGAGACACGTGAAGGATGTGTCTCCGCCATATGCATTATGAAACAGTGATAATTCAACTCGTCGATAATGGTTTTCCTGTGACTGGAATTATGGATCTGAAGATCGTAAAATAACAAGAATGTGTTTTATATATTCTCGTTAATATTTTCAACCACATTCTCATTGTATATTATTTACTATTCCGTTTTCGCGAATGTTTTTTCGACATCGTGTCAACGCGGTTCGGGTCCCCGTGGGAACCCCGGGAAGTAAGCAGCACTTGTTTACTGTGGTAACCCAGTTCCGCTTTACTAGTAAAATAGGACCCAGTCACCAATGCTTGGGGTGAAAGTCCTCTAAAATGGGCAACATGTAGATCAACGATTGACTAAACTTGACTTCATCTCCATGTTGTGTCACGATTAGCCATAGTGCATAAATATGTGACGTTAACCACCAACAAACAAACAAACAACGCGGTTCGACAATGAAATTTTTCGGTTGATAAATTTAATTGTTATTGGAGTTATGTGTCAATCAGGGACTGTCTGGACAGGATTTCTTCACTCTGTTGAGGGCTGAATTTCTGTTTTTTCGGTTCCTGTCGGCCGTCTGGGTTCTGTCGTGTACCCACCGGTTTTTTTCTGCCACTTTCTCTCGTAGTTGAGGGTGTTCTACTTTCTGTATCTGTTGAGTTCACCTTTTTCTTCTGCTGCTCTCACCTCTGTTTTGCCCGGTTCGGTTCCTTTAGGGCAATTCCTTTTGTCCTCGCCTTGTTGCGTTCTTGAGGCTGTTTCTTCCGCACCCGCGGGTGGTGTGGAACGCTGTCGTTTCGGGCCCTCCCGACTCGACCACGTCTGGTGTGAGTTAAACCTCCTCCGTGGGGGATGTGCAGCTCCTCCCGCACCCGCGGGGGGGGGGGGGGGGGGGAGCTGTCGTTTCGGGGCCTCCCGACTCGACCACGTCTGGTGTGAGTTATACCCCCTCCATGGGGGATGTGCAGCTCCTCCCGCACCCGCGGGGGGTGGGGAGCGCTGTCGTTTCGGGACCTCCTGACTCGACCACGTCTGGTGAGAATTACTCCCCCTCCATGGGGGATGTGCAGCTCCTCCCGCACCAGCGGGGGGGGGGGGGGGGGACGCTGTCGTTTCGGGGCCTCCGACTCGACCACGTCTGGTGAGAGTTTTTCCCCTTCCCTGGTGGATGTGCAGGTTTTTTTAGCTCACCTGAGCAAAGCTCAGCGGGAGCTTTACTGATCTTGATCCGTCCATCGTCCGTCCGGCGTTAACTTTACATTATCGACTTCTCCTCCTAAATCACTAGCCCAATTTTATTCAAATGTTGGCTAATTATTTATTACCTAATGCCAATTCAGATTTGTTCAAATGAAGTTGCCCCTCCTCCTGGGTGGGGCCACGCCCCCAAGGGGCACCAAAATGTTTGAAAATCTTCTTCTCAAGAACCAGCAGTAGCAGACACTTGATATATGGTATGGAGCTTCCTTTTGAGGTGTAGACTCAGATTTGTTCAAGAGAAGTTCGAAGGATAATATTTGGCGTTGTTATGGGAGGGGCAAAAATTTTGGCCCCGCCCTAAATTTCTATTTTCTGAACCGAGAGGCCGATTTGAACCAAATTTAATGTGAGGACTTATTGGGTCATAAGTACTTGATTTATGCCAAAAAAAATTTTCCCGCAGCCCCGTGGGAACCTTAGGAGCTGAAAATAGAAAAAAATTATAAAACGCCTATATCTGCAAAACTGCACGGCACTGAGAATTTTTATTTGGTGTGAAGCTTCCTTAGGACCAACAGAAAGGATTGGTCAAAAAAAAATTGCCATCGGTTTTATCATAGGTTACAGTTTCGGGACTTTGAAAAAGTGCTGAGTCAGCACTTTTTAACACTATAGGGAATGGGAAAAACATTTAAGTATCTTCTTTTTTAGATTCACCAGTCAGAATCCTTTCATATTTGGTATACAACATCAATAGGGTGGTCAGATTTAAGTTTGTTCAAATCGAGCCCGAATTTCAACTTAGTGCAATATGAGGTCTATTATTTAAAAATCTTCTTCTTCAGATCCGCTAGGCAGAATTCTTTCATATTTGGTATACAACATCAATAAGGGGGTCAGATTCAAGTTTGTTCAAATCAAGGCCCTGGGTTCATATTTGGTCTCCCTATGGGAGCTTGGATATTAACATAGTGCAATATGAGGATTATTCTTTAAAAATCTTCTTCAAATTCAACAGGCAGAATTCTTTCATATTTGGTATACATCATCTCTATGGGGGTCAGATTCACATTTGTTCAAATCGAGTCCCTGGGTTCATATTTGGGCTTCCTATGGGAGCCTGAATTTTAACTTGGTGCAATATGAGGATTATTCTTTAAAAATCTTCTTCTTCAGATTCACCAGGCAGAATCCTTTCATATTTGGTATACAACATCTCTAGGGGGTTCAGATTCAAGATTGTTCAAATTGTGTCCCTGGGTTCATATTTGGGCTCCCTATGGGAGCCCGAATTTTAACTTAGTGCAATATGGGGATTATTCTTTAAAAATCTTCTTCTTCGGATCAACCAGGCAGAATTCTTTCATATTTGGTATACAACATCTCTAGGGGGGTCAGATTCAAGTTTGTTCAAATCGAGTCCCTGGGTTCATATTTGGGCTCCCTATGGGAGCCTGAATTTTAACTTAGTGCAATATGAGGATTATTCTTTACAAATCTTCTTCTTCAGATCCCCCAACCAGAATCATTTCATATTCAGTATATAACATCTTTAGGGAGCTCAGATTCAAGTTTGTTGAAATCGAGTCCCTGGGTTCATATTTAGGCTCCCTATGGGAGCCCAGATTTTAACTTGGTGCAGTATGAGGATTATTCTTTAAAGATCTTCCTCTTCAGATCCCCCAGTCAGAATCATTTTATATTTGACATACAACATCTCTAGGGAGGTCAGATTCAAGTTTGTTCAAATCGAATCCCTGGGTTAATATTTGGCCTCCCTATGGGAGCCCAAATTTTAACTTAGTGCAATATGTGGAATTTTCTTTAAAAATCTTTTTCAGATCCACCAGTCAGAATCTTTTCGTATTTTGAATATAACATCTCTCTGGGGGATTTGATTCAAATTTGTTCAAATCGAATCCCTGGGTCAATATTTGGGCTCCCTATGGGAGCCCGAATTTTAACTTAGTGCAATATGTGGAATATGCTTTAAAAATCTTCTTCTTCAGATCCGCCAGTCAGAATCATTTCATATTTGGTTTACAACATCTCTAGGGAGGTCAGATTCAAGTTTGTTCAAATCGAGTCCCTGGGTTCATAATTGAGCTCCCTGTGGGAGCCTGAATTTCAACTTAGTGCAATATCAGGTCTATTCCATAAAAATCTTATTCTTCAGATCCACCAGTCAGAATTCTTCCATATTTGGTATACAACTTATCTAGGGGCACCAGATTCAAGTTTGTTCAAATTGAATTCCTGGGTTCATATTTGGGCTTCCTATGGGAGCCCGAATTTTAACTTAGTGCAATATGAGGACTGTTCTTTAAAAATCTTCTCCTTCAGATTCACCAGTCAGAATGATTCAGGTTTGGTATACAACATCTCTGGGGGAGGGGGGGGGGGGGGGGGGGGGTGTCAGGGGTCAGATTCAAGTTTGTTCAAATCGAGTCCCTTGTTTCATCAGCTATGGCTTTCAAACTGCAGTGGCGTAACAATGTTTGGAAATGCTTATCTATAGCTGGGAGAATTGGATCTAATTGGCAAGACCTATGCTATTATAATGATTATCTGACATGGACACCTGAATTTAATTTCATGATGTCATTCCTCTGTGGTGTTGATGAACCATAACCAGCTGAATGTGATCCAAAATACTTCTTTGAACCACTTTGTCAGGTGAGCGATTTAAGGCCACGTGGGGCCTCTTGTTTACCGTGGTGGATACTGCGGGAGCTGTTGGATTTCTGGTGAAGAGATGTCTGGTTCCGGAACTATGCGCCCTCTCCAGTCGACATCTGGGGGTGTCACTAGGGTTGTGACTCCTCCTTTGGAGGCCGAGCTAGGTGGCTCTCTCCTCTTTTCCGCCAATTCCAACAGCTCCCGTCGTAGCTGCTGCTACTGCTGTTCTACAACGTCATCGGGCACCATTTTAGCCGACCGCGGCTTATCCCTGCAAGGGACTGCAGGGATGTCTGTAGTGTGGTTGTGGGGTATCGGCCTCAGCCTTCCCCATCTTCAACTCGGCGAAATCGGAAGTGGCTGCCGACTGAACCCCCTACTGTGTCCTCTCAGCCATTGAGCACAGTAGTTTTACACCTGCAGTGGTCTGCGGCGGTGTCTGGGAGTGTAGACGTGGGGCTATCGGCCTCAGCCTTCCCTGACTTCAACTCGGTGAAGTTGGAAGTGGCTACCGGCCGGACCCTCTACTGTGGTCTCTGCGCCGTCGAGTACCACAGTTTTGTCATTGGCGTTTTCCGTCCACTCATTCTGGCCACACGGCCATTTTTGAGCGACCAACGCCTTCTGTGCAGCCTGGACCGTCTGCCCTGCAGAGGTCCGCGGCAACTCTCCCGAGTTCCCGCTACGTTGATCCTCGAGGTGTGTTGTACCCCTATACACCTCTGCCCTCAGATGTTTCGGCTGCCGCCCGTCGCCCCGCTTCGGGTGTATTGGAGGATCGTGACCCTTCGCTGGTTAAGAGGGTCAGGTGTGAAGCCACTTTGCTGGTTCGTTCCCATGTTGAACCGGCTGGAACGGGCAGTGAGCTTAGGGAGGCCCTCTCCTTACTCAGGTTCTGTCCAAGAGCCTTCCCGTTGCTTCCAGCGAGGCAGCGAGTGGTTTCCAGGAGCCCCATATGGCGCCGCCTCCCGGAATTGGAAACAGGCCGCTTTCTGATCCCTCTTAGGCCTACACTATGGGAGGCGTCGGCTGGTTTGCCCACGATGGGCTATGTGTCTAACGACTCCGGGGAGGAGTCAGACATCCTTAATGTCAAGAGCCAGCAGTCTTCTGACTTGGGGGCAGCTCATGACTTTGTGTCTGGGTTCCTTCCGGATCTCAAACCATCAAACCAGCCGACAGTGTCAGCCAGGCCGCGATCATCGGTTGTGCGCCTACAGCCTGTAGAGCAACCTGCTTCTGTGCGTCTTCGACCGTGCCAATCAGTACAGGTGGCTGAAGCATTTTCAGCATTGGACTCTAAGCTGAGTTGCAAGGCTATGAAGGCTCAGTTCTTCACCAGGGTTGACACCTTTTTGCCTCAGGTGCGTTATCGTTACTACGATTTTGCCAATCCGTCAGTCTGCCAGACTTTGACGGTTTTGGATCAGGACTCCAATTCCCTCGGGCTTTCCAAGCCCAAGTCGGCCGTCATTCCTATGACGACTCTGGAGTCCATGTTGGGCTTATCGAGAGAAATGCTTGGTATGCTTTCTATCTCCGATCATGTCGTATCTGCCTCCAGATAGGTTTGACGATGTACAGGCTCCTTTGCGTGTGCTGTGCAAGGCACCCATGCATCTTACTCACACGCATGTCTGTGACACGGCTATTTTGGAACTAGTTCGAAGGGACTCTGTGCTGGACACAGGCCGATCCCTTCCTGGGGGCAGCGTGCTGCTCTTCGATCTGCTTCTTTGGCAGGTCCGCTACTGTTCCATGGGTTCCGTGTCGACGGTCCGGGATGACATCCTATGTCATTATCAGCTTGATCAGCCTTCTTGGGGAGGCAGGGACCGTTCAAAGCCTAACAAGTACCTTTCTGTTCCTCTGTGAAGCAAAGGGCTGATCCATCTGCCACCGCTTTTACTTACTTACTTACTCACGGGGTAAGGGTAGGCGGTGGCAGGCTAGAATGAAGTATCAGGATTATTCATTCAGTAGAGGAGGTGGTTTCTCCTCTCGTGGGTCTCTTCGGGGCTCGAACTGAAGGTCCTCCCCTGGATTCGTCCAGGTTGTAGGAAGGATAGCAGAGTTCGCAGACCGTTGGGCCACCATCACATCCGATCCTTGGGTGTTAGACGTTGTTCGGTCCGGGCTGCGAATATCCTTCCGAAGGCACCCCACTCTGTCCAGAGTGCCTCTTCCAACCACAGTTCCTTCAGATGTTTTACGTCGGGAGCTTTTGTCCACGGAGATAGACAATCTCCTGGCCAAGGGGGCGATCGAGGTCATCAAGAACATTCAGTCAGTGGGGTTTTATTCCCACCTGTTCTTGGTGTAGAAGAAGGGCGGCCGATCCCGACCGGTTATCGATCTGAGAATCCTGAACCAGTCTATCATTGCTCCCAAGTTCAGCATGGAGACTTTCAGGTCGGTCCGCCGTTCCATTCACAAGGGAGATTTCGCTTCCAGCATCGACCTGCGAGATGCTTACTTTCACGTTCCGATTCATCGGGTGTCGCGGAAGTATCTCAGGTTCGCTTTTCTGGGGCGAGTTTACCAGTTGAAGGCCATGCCTTTCGGCCTCAATCTGGCTCCGTGGGCCTTCACCCGACTGATGTCGCATGTGATAGCCTTCCATCGAACACAGTCCAGGGTGACTGCTTCGGCATATCCAGACGATATCCTCCAGAGGCATTCCAATGCTGCCTTACTGGAGTTGGATGTCGACACTCTGTTGAGCTTGCTCACGTCGCTAGGATTCAGAGTCAACGAGGAGAAGTCGGATCTGGACCCTTCTCAGTCGTTTTGTCATCTGGGGATGGCCTTCCGAACTCTGTTCAATATGGTGGCGGTTCCCCAGGCCAGGGCTGTGATTCACCCAGCTTTTTCTCTGACTCTGTTCCCAGTCCACATCCGCGAGAGCACGGGGTATTCTCCGGCTGCTCGGTCTCTGCGGTTCGGTGACGGATCTCATTCCTCTAGGTCGGCTGCATGTCAGACCTCTCCAACACTTTCTGCTCGGTCGTTGGAGGCCGAATGTCGATTCTCTGGGTCTGGTGTTTCAGTTACCAGAATCTCTTATCCTCACCTTCTCCACTGGACGAATGTTCAGTGGATCACGGATGGTGTCCAGTTGGACTTACCCACGTCCGATCGCGTTCTGACGGCAGATGTCAGCGATCTCGGATGGGTTGCGACGTTGGATCCTCTAGGTCTTTGCCTTCACGGGATGTGGGACCAGGATCAGGCATCTCTACACATCAACAGGAAGGAGCTTCTTGCTGTTCTTCTGAGTTTCAGGCAGTGGATCCCTCACCTGTCGAATCGTCAGGTCCTTCTTTTGTTCGACAATGGTTGCTTACATTCGGAACCAGGGCGGCACGCACTCGGTTCCAATGTACGAATTGGCTCGAGATCTTCTACTGCTCGCTCAGGATGTCAACGCCGCGGTGGTTGTTCATCACATTTCCGGTCGTCTGAACGCCCTAGCCGACTCCCTGTCCCGACGGATGCTCCACATGGCGGTGTTCCATCGATCTCTTTGCGACTCGTTGGAACCATCAGGAACTTTCGTGTCCCCGTGTCCAGATGATCTGGCTTTCGCCGTGGACGCTCTGGCCCTCCTTTGGGGCGGTCTTGTCGGCTACGTCTTCCTGCCGGTTCCGTTTCCGCCTTAGGTTCTAGCCCAGATATGACCCTGCAGTCGTCGAATCCTTTCGATCACACTCCTGTCGCCTCTTTTGGTGTGGATCAATCTTCTCCGCTCTCTGTTAGTGGCGGTTCCGGCATGTCTCCCTCTACGTCGCGACTTTCTTTGCCAAAGTCGCCCGAGGAGGTTTCAAGTTGACCCGACTTCATTGTGCCTTCGCACATGCCTTTTATCGGGACATGTCTCCTCCGTAGTGGTTTTTCGAAACAAGCAGTGGAGTTGCTTTTCTTCTTCAAGGAGGCACTCCCTCCACTGGTTTAGCCTCTGTGGCTAAGTAAAAGGTTCTTCTGTCGATGGTGTGCGATCACTCTGTTGCTTCTGTCACTCCTTCGATCACACCGCTTGCGGAGTATCTGGTATATGTTTGTTTCTGGGGGTCTCCAGCAATAGGTACAAGTCCATGCTTCGGAGACCTTTTTCATATGTGGTACCGCATTGTTTCGACTCTCATCCTTGCCTCTCCAAGCTTGTTCAGCTCTTTTCCTTGAAAAGGCCTAGGACTTTACGGTTTACTCCAAGATGGACACTTTCTTGGGCACTGCTCTGCTTGGGGGTGGGGGCGTTCGCGCCTTTATCCTGGATGGATATGCGTTTTCTCACATGCCAGATCTTTCCTGCATCCATTTCTCGATGGATTTGTCTTGCTATTCGAGCAGCTTCCACTCGTCTAGCTCCTGGTGATTGTATTACCAGTTGTTTTTTTCTGCCACGAGGTGCGTGCATTGTCTTCCTCTCGGGGCTTTTACTAACTCCGTCATGTTGACGGTTGTTATACTGGTAGCCTACTGTGTGTATTGTCTTCCTCTTTTAATAACTCTGTCATGTTGTCGGATGACTGATGTTATACTGAGCCGACAGAGAACCTTGGGGCCCTCGAGGTGCGTGCATTGTCTTCCTCTCGGGGCTTTTACTAACTCCGTCATGTTGTCGGTTGTTATACTGGCAGCCTACTGGAGAAATGCTACCTTCTCCATTTATCTGCGACAGTTGCAAGAGCCGACAGAGGACCTTTGTCCTGCGGACCCTCTTTCTTCGGCTCAGGCTGTTGTCTATCCCAGCCATTCAGCTTTTCACAGGTTCAGTTCCAGCTCTGAGCTGTTACTGCACAGAACCACACGCCTCATCTTTCATTGTCTTTTACTTGTGTTTGTGATGCTATGGTTGATAAGCCTCGGGACCTCTTCCGTCTGTTCACAGCTCCAATTGGGTTATGTGTAGGGTTGGTTATGCAATTCCCTCCAGCCTATTGTCTATTTAGCCTGTAGTAAACAATTGTGGGTAGGTTGATAAGAAATCACAAATGTTTACATGGAGCCCCCCCCCCCCCCCCCACCCCCCGTCTTCTTATACGGGTAAGAATCCTTCCTCCCCGCTGATCACATAACTCTAACGTTGGCGGATTCAAAAGAATGAGTCATTAGCGATGCATATGCGCACTGGCAACGGAAGTCGTGGAGTTGTACTTGGAATAGAGCGCCCCGTACTGGGTCTGCGCCTGTTGCACTCGACCCAGTTTTGTCATTTTTTTTGTTGGTGGTTTTGCACCACCTTTCTTACCCAAATTGCTTGGGAATGACAAAAATAGAAAGTATATTATCCGAGTTAGGGACTTCCACTGTAGTAAACAATTGTGGTAGGTATAATAAGAAAGGAAATTTACTATAAAATTTAAATTTTCATCTGAAATTCTCGATCTAATTATCGCCAGTGACAAACCAGATCGATGACCACTGGGTCAGCGATGATGACTTAGGCAGCGATCCCCTCCCGGTCCGTGCCTCACTGCAGCTAGGAAATGGCCCAATCCGGTACTCCCCCCCCCCCCCCCCACTCTCCGCAGAAACTTTAGAGAAATTAATTGGAACCTCTACCGCGACATCATCGATGTCAAACTCACAAACACCCCCCCCCCCCCCACCCCCATCCAATGTAGAGGAACTCGAAACCCAATGCGAGGGCATAGAGAAAATCATTAACTCAACTCTTAACGAAATATGCCCAAAAGCCGCAGCCAACCTCTTAAAAGGGAAGATGGTTCCTTCACGCGCACCGACAAAGACAATGCCGAAACCTTTGCCAACCTCCTAAGAAAAACCGACAAAGACAATGCCGATACCTTTGCCAACCTCCTAAGAAAAACGCATCGCCCGTATCAAGATGCGGGCAATGATGACGCCGTCATAAACGCCATTGATGACTTCATCAATGAACATCCTGATATCTACCGCGACCCCAAATTCGACAACGAGCCAGAAGACGTGGATGACGATGACCTCGTCACCCCATCACCAATGACGAAATCATCAAAGTCATAAAAAAAATGCAAAAATTCCTCCTCACCTGGCGAAGACGAAGTAAGCTACAAAATTCTAAAACAAAGCCCAAATTCCCTAATCGAAAAACTGAACAAACTATACAACGCATGCCTCACCCATGGCTACTTTCCCAAATGTTGGAAAAAAAGCCATCGGTGTCATGATTCCAAAACCTGACAAGGATCCCTCTGATCCAGCCAGCTACCGCCCAATCAGCCTCCTCAGCTGCATTGGTAAGATATTCGAATGAATCTTTACCAATCGGTTCAGGGGGCACCTCGAAGACAAAAATTTGTTCAATAAGTGGCAAAGAGCCTATGGAAACAATAAAGAAGGCATCGAGCATGTCTACCGACTAGTCACTCAAATGAAAAGTGCGATAAACAATCAGGAAATTGGCGCGGCAGTCCTGTTAGACGTCGAAAAAGCATTCGACTTTGTCTGGCACAATGGAATGCGCTATAAATTATCTAAAATGAAACTCCCCATGAAATTGCTTAGACTACTATCCTCCTTCCTGAATGACCGCGAAATCAAAGCCAGAGTAAATATCGAAATGTCTGACAGTGTCCCCCTTGAAGCAGGTACCCCCAAGGATCCGTCCCAAGCCCCTTCCTCTACATCTTCTGTGTAAATGACCTCAAATTCATCGAGGATCGTGTTCAAGTCTCCCAATTCACGGATGATAAGGGCCTCTGGGATTCTAACAATACGGCAAATCTTCTCCAAAAACCCATGCAACGCGCCCTCGAAGACCTAGAAGAATGGCGTGCCAAATGGAGAATTAAGCTGAACGCCAACAAAACCCAACGAATCACTTTTACTTGCAAGAAAGGCAAACGCGACTTTGACCTGAAACTAATGGATAAAATCCTGCCAGAATGCAAAGAGGCGAAATTCCTCGGCATCACCATTGATCAAAAACTGTCCTTTAACAAACACACCGATGGCATGGCGAAAAAAAGCAACCAAACGCATTAACTTATTGAAAATGCTAAACGGAACTTCCTGGGGAGCAAACCAGTCCACCCTACTCAAACTATACAAAGCATTTGTGCGCCCAGTACTCGAATACGGGGCAATCATCCTAAATGACCTCAATCAACTAATATGGGAAAACTGCAGAAGGTCCAAAATCACGCGCTTAGGGTCGCCCTCTGCGCCCCATGGGACACACCCATCGAAACACTCCACGACAGGGCCGTTATCCCCACCGTCAAAGACCGCCTAGCCACCCTGGCCGCGAAAAATCATGACCGGCTAGCCGACTGAACTAATTTCCGAACTTGGAGCCATTTGCGAAAGCTGACAAAAGCCCAAAAATGCAAATCAAAACTAAGACCGCTCGAAAAAACTAGGGAACGAAGGTGAACTAACAGGCAGATTAACAGCTTAACTGTGGCCTTCTACCAGAAAGGGCTGCCTTCACCGACTCAACCAAATTTAGATCACGTTCTAACACTGTTTAAAACTAAAACTGCTCGAGAAAAACTAGGGAACGAGAAGGTGAGCTAACAGGCAGATTAACAGCTTAACTGTGGCCTTCTACCAGAAAGGGCTGCCTTCACCGACTCAATTAAAATTACATCACGTTTAAAAACTAAATATGCTCGAGAATAAATAGGGAACGAGAAGGTGGGCCAACAGGCAGATTAACAGCTTAACTGTGGCCTTCTACCAGAAAGGGCTGCCTTCACCGGCTCAACTAAAATTAGATCACGTTTAAACACTGTATAAAACTAAAACTGCTCGAGTAAAACTAGGGAACGAGAAGGTGGGCTAACAGGCAGATTAATAGCTTAACTGTGGCCTTCTACCAGAAAGGGCTGCCTTCACTGACTCAACTAAAGATTAGATCATAAGCTAATTCAATGACTGGATTAAACAAAATGTGCTACTTTTATCTTTTTTATATTTTACATATTCTAATGAAAACTAGTTCTGCCTTCTTGTTTTAAGCAGGTACACAGAAGATACTTTTTGACCAGCACAACCAATAACCACTATGGACACTATAATCGTTATGGAAACAGTAACCCCCATGGTACCTGAACATCCTCCACTCCATCCCTAGAAGTGGTCGACCACTTCAAGGGAGGCGAGTGTTGGTCCTGCGTCCCGCCTCTGCCCCTTTTTGTAAGCGCATTGTGCATCTTCTGTCACATCCCAATAGGATTAAAATGCAGGCCTGCCTCCGAACCAGGGAAGTTCGGGTCTTCTTTCTGGTGGTCCCCGAAAGGGGTCGTTGTTTTCTTTCAAAGACGTCCTACCAAAGAGAGACAGCCTGAGGCAGATTATACTTGCCAGTGATGGTCATCACTCAAAATCGTCTCCAAAGTGGCAGACTGTACTTGCCCGAAAACCCAGAACCACTGCACCCTCGGGGATAGGTTGTACCTTTGTGAGAGGATTCAACCTCTCACACTGGTCCTCACCCGAGGGTTCAACCGACATCAGTCAAAGAGACCATCACGCCCAACCGGTGACACCTGCCGAGTACCCGAACCTGTTCCTCCTTCAACATGCCCAGACATGTGAAAATTGATCATTTACAGTCACTGAGGGTCGAAAGGGGCTTGTTCCCCACACCGTCCCTGCGCGTCTTCGACGCGTGAAACCATTCCTTTCCGGGAATCTAGTAATATTGTATAGTGTCAGTCATCCAGGATGGATAAACTCGAACCTCCCAAAGAGCTGTCATTAGATGGAAATCTATCTGAAAATTGGCGTCGATTTAAGTAGCATTTTGAATTTTATCTCGAAGCTTCGGGATCCTCTGATAAAAATGCAAAAACAAAAGCTTGTTTTCTCCTTCATGTTATTGGCGAAGATGCTGTTGAACTGTACAATAATTTTCAGTTTGCCGAAGGGAAAAACTGCAATGTGATAAAATACTTGCCAAATTTGATGAATACTTTCTGCCTCGTAAAAACACTACATATGAACGATACATATTTCTTACGTGCACGAAAAACCCAAACGAAAGATTCGATCAGTATGTAAATGAACTGAGAACAAAGGCAAAGATGTGTGAGTTTTCAGATTTGACTGATTCACTAATCTGCAATCGGATTATTTGTCGTATAGACGATGATGCGTTGCGTGAGAGACTTTTATGTACACAACATTTAACCCTATCGCAAGCAAGTACTATGTGTCGGGCAACCGAGTCTACAAAAGATTGTCTTAAAAACATGGTCATCACTGACAGTGACAAACATGAAGTTAACTTTGTCAAAAAGAGGTCTAAGCCGACATTTTCTCAGAAGCAACAGTTTTCTTTGGGTAAAACATCACAGTCAGACAGTCCATTTAAATGTGGTCGTTGTGGACTTAAACATAATCCTAAAAATGCCCAGCTATGGGCCAGATATGTAATAACTGTGGTCGAAGGAACCATTTTGGCAAGTTTTGTTTTTTAAATAAAAAGACAAACATCCATGCGATAGAAATGCATGAAAATATGTCTTCATGTTATGAACCTGAAATTGTTCAGTTTGACACTCACACAGAAGGTGCCTGTGGTAGTGATGAGTTTTTTTGTGAATTCTATCGATAAAGAGCCCCCACGGGAAGAATGGACAGTTAATTTGTCTACTAACAACAGAAATATACGCTATAAATTGGATTCTGGAAGTGAAGTTAACATTCTTTCAAACGTTGCCTACAGTACACTTCAGTCAAAACCAAAAATACACCAAACAAAAATAAAACTAACTTCCTACAGTGGTAATAACATACCAGTGAAAGGAACGTGTATTCTGCATATCGAGTATAAAAATAAACTTGTTAAATTACATTTCATTATTGCTGAGAACATTGTTGTGCAAATATTGGGCGTGAAGGCCTGTGAGAAATTAGGTTTGGTGAAACGAGTGGTGACAATTGAAGAAAAAAACAAACACAAAGAAACAAAAGAAATAGTAGAAGAATTTAAAGACTTGTTCCAGGGCCTCGGGTGTCTGCCAGGAACTTGCAAGATAGAAATAGAAAAGGGGGCAGAACCAGTTGTACATGCTTGCCGGAAAGTTCCATTTGCTATACAAGATAATCTAAAGAAAGAATTGGAGAGAATGGAGGAAAATGGTGTTATATGTAAAGAAGTTAAACCCACATTATGCGTTAATTCCCTTGTAGTACAGAAAAGGGATGGGAATCTGCGTGTGTGCCTTGATCCTCGTGATCTAAATAAAGTCATTAAGCGGGAACATTATCAACTGCCAACGCAGGAATTAATTATGGCTCGATTTTGCAACGTGAAGTATTTCAGCAACTTGATGCAGATTCTTCAAAGTTAACATGTTTCAATACACCATTTGGAAGATATCGGTTCTTGCGACTACCATTTGGTATCTCATCGGCACCCGAGATCTATCACAAAACTATACACATGCTGTTTGAACATATCGAGGGAGTTGAAACAATGATGAATGACATTATAATCTGTGGATCATCAGTTGAACAGCATAATGAAAGGCTTACTAGAGCACCGAATGTTACACGAAATGCAAACTTAAAATTAAATCAAGGTAAATGTGTTTTTGGAGTATAAGAGCTAACATTTATAGGTGATGTTGTTTCATCTAAGATAGTTAAGCCAGATCCATTGAAGGTAAAAGCGATTACAAACTTTCCTACACCTACTTGTAAAAAAGGATATCCAGAGATTTTTGTGCATGGTCAACTATCGGGGAAGGTATATTGCCGACTTGTCTACAAAGACATTCCTACTACGGAAGTTATTGGAAAACAAAACTGAATTCATGTGGAGTGAACATGAAGAAAAGGGTTTCCATGAACTAAAAGAACTTTTAACCAAATACCCAATTTTAAAATTTTTTGAGCCAACCCCAAAAATTAAAATATCCGCAGATGCTTCCAAAACAAGACTTGGAGAAGTTCTCCTTCAGGAGTTTGATGGGATATGGCCACCTATTGCTTACGCATCTAGAGCAATGACAAAATCTGAAATACAGTATGCTCAGATTGAGAAAGAAACATTCGCCATCACCTTTGCATGTGAATGATTTCACCAATTTACATACGGGCAAGCAGTGTCAGTGGAAACAGACCATAAACCATTAGTTTCTATTTTCAAAAAATCCCTTGATGGCTGTCCTATAAGGATACAGAGATTAATGCTCTGACTTCAAAAATATAGCTTAGATGTTGTATATACCCCTGGTAAATTTATATATACAGCTGATGCATTGTCTCGTGGGTATTTGAAAGAGCATCATGAAAATGACAAAACCGAGGAAGCAGAAGTCAGCACCTATGTAGACTTTGTTTTCTCAAGTTTGCCAGTTTCGCACACAAAATTACAACAAAAAATTGAAGAAACTGACAAAGATGAACAACTATAGTTGAAAGAAACAATTTTATCTGGTTTTCCAAAAGAAAAGAGTCATTTATCAACCAAGATATGTGATTATTGGAACAACAAGGATGAACTAAGCTATGTTAATTGTGTCATTATGAAAAACTGTAAAATTGTGATTCCGTCATCTCTTAGAAAAGAGGTGCTAAGGCAAATACATGTTGGGCACTTGGGGGTGGAAAAGTGTCGAAAACGAGCAAGACAGGTTCTGTACTAGCCCGGAATGAATCATAGTATTTCAGAGATGGTGCATTCATGTTCAACATGTTTGAAATACAGAGCAAAACAAGCATCTGAACCCCTTCAACCACATCCAATAACAAAATACCCTTGGGTGATGGTAGGTGTTGATCTTTGTGCAGTGGATGGCAAAAACTATCTTCTTATATGTGATTACTATTTAAATTTTCCAGAGGTATGTCCACTGAAGAACACAAATTCAACCTCAGTCATTAATGCCATGAAATATGTGTTTTCCTCACAAGGAATACCAAACTATGTTTACAGTGATAATGGGCCTCAGTTCAGTTCTGTTTGTCATTTGCACACAATTATGATTTTGTCCACAAAACTTCTAGTCTACATTACCCACTGTCTAATGGCTTAATTGAAAAGACCGTTCAAATTGTCAAAACACTGGTGAAAGAGACCCAAGATGATGGCAGTGATTTTTATTTAGGTCTTTTGGCTTATCAGTCAACACCATTAGACGCTAGCAAATCCCCCATTGAGTTACTCTACAATGGTGGAATAGTTAAGACTAACTTGCCCATTTTGGAAAAAAAGTTATATTATCAAGATTTTGAGGCATATGAAAGGCATAAATCAGAACAAAAGTTGAAGCAAAAGAAATACTTTGATGTTGGTTCCAGGGAATTGGCCACTTTAACCCCCTGCACACGGATGTCAAAATATCTAAATTTCAGGTAGAAAAAATTCCCATAATGCAACTAGAAATTTAACCAATTCAATTGAGCTCTGTCAAATGAGATTGAATTGGTTAAATTTCTAGATGCATTATGGGAAAAACAGCTTCCTGAAATTTTGAAATCAGAGTGAAGGGATTAAGTATCAATGACACTGTGAAAGAAAAAGTAGCCCCACGGTCTTACATTGTGACAAGTAATTTTGGGACAGAGTATAGAAGAAATAGGAAAGATATTCTTAAATGCAATTCTTCATGCAGTGAGATGCTTTGGTACAGTGATGATGATGATGATGATGATGATGATAGAAATTTACTTGAAAGTAATACGTGGTCTCATGTGACTGCTGATACACACAGTGACCCAACTGCTATTTATGCTGACAGTGAGCAGAAAAACGTCATCTGCTAAAATTCCTGTAACTCAGAACCTTAAAACAACTGGAAGTGGAAGGTTAGTGAAACCACCGGTTCGATACTGTGAAATTTAAATGTTAGTGTTATCGAGTTACCACAATATTCTTTATAAAATGATATTGTGTGGATTTGATTGTACTGACAATGCAGAACATCATATTAGAATTTGGAATATATAGCATGGATTGTTTTGTAATTACACAGCCAGTACTTTTTTAAAGGACAATTGAGCGGTACGCTCACAAGTCCATATGCCAGAGGCGTCTGAACTCGAGAGTCCTTTATATTATAAACACTTTTTTATTCACCAGAAGGAATGCCCGAGAAGAGACTTTGCGAGAACGGCTCTTATTCGAGGAATCTTCCCAAGAACAAAAAGGGACAATATAATTGTTTTCAAAGGAACATTCGGATACCAATTGGGTAAAGTGAGTGAACCAGCAGTTGAGGGAAGTAACAAGGAAGGGGCGTGGGGAGGGGGGGGGGGTGGTGGTGCTATTGAGATGTTCTCCCACAATGCACCAGGAGTCAGACTAATTTTCAATTTACTACATCACGTGATGTTCCTAGCAACACCCCTAGCAACAGGTGATCTATTGGACCGATTTTGACCAAAATTGATATATGAACCCATAAGGCAATAGGGGCCCAAACCAAGCTGTCGGTAATGATGATGTTAGTTTGTTTCCCTAGCAGCGAACGTGCCTTCCTAGCAACTGGCAGGCTTGGGGCAAATACTTAGTAAATGTATTCAAATATGAATCCCACCTGCAGCAACCGCGTTGTGTCCTTGGGCAAGACACTTCACCCCCATTGCCCAAGTGGAGGCACGGTGACGCTGTGTACTAAGGCGTACTGCATGTCGACGGAGCACCTGTCCTCAACCCATGCTAACCCTGCTTGTGTGGAGTTGGTATGTTGGGGAACTGACAGATGCTCACCATTGCTCGGTGGTTCATCCGGCTTCCTCCAACCGTAAAACTGTCATGGTCATGGTTAGCCATTGTTCAGAAATATGTGACCCTAAACACCAATAAATAAATAAATACCAATGTTGTGAAGTCATTTACTTCGTGTTAACCATCGATCTTCGCCACGGACTGTGTTGATGCCGGCAAAAGACCGATTGAAGATGGGTTGAAAATGATGCATTCGCGCTTTTAAACAAGGTGAGTTTGGACGATGCTGCGAATTTAGTTTTTTCTTGCAACCAACCATACTAACACAAGCGTCGATCAGTGTCGTTTGTCATCGTTTTACACTGACAAATGTGACAAATCTCCTTCATCGGAAACTATCTCCCAATTTGCATATCATAATAAACATAACCGTCGTCAGCCTGACCGTGTGGTCAAAACCGTGACCACGTGGTCAAAACCGAAACGAATTATCGAATCCACGGTCAAAATTAGCTGCAATTGGCATTTAAACAAATGAAATACACGAAATATTCGCAATTTCTTCATTATCCATGCCGAGTTACTTTTTAACCAGACCACATGTGCTCAGTTTCGTTTGTCGGTATCAAACTGATATTGTTTGTGGCAATTAATAGTACGAGAAGGCGAAAGAAGCCAAATATTTCCCATCATCTATAAATTAATTAAAATTGATAATTCCTTTTATTTTACTGAAATTATGAATGGATAAGGTGGGTGTTTTGCGATTATTATGCCCCTGACCTGGAAGTTGTAAAATCAAAGGTGCATCTAGGGCCGTGCAGTGATGACCTCTGTCCACTCAGTCTTACCCATTCATCATTAGTTACATGTACCAACATTCTCCCTTGTATCTCAACCATTGCTACTCCAATTTGAAGGATATTAGGCGTTGTGATCGATCATCATGGGGAAACAATGACTGTGTAGCTGCTGTAGCATGTGTTTCTTCCCACATTTTTTCAGAGTTGTGGTACTTTTTCACTCTTTGGAGTTAGAAAATTTTGTTTATGACTAGTTGATTGTTACAATTTGTTGGAAAATGCCTGCTGATACCCTCAAATGTATTGCTACAAAATATTTCTGGTGAAGATTTTGTTCCTATTACTTATCAAGCAACAACCTAATGAATGTTCTGTATAAAGCCACCAATTTGATGTTTGACACTTTTATCGGAGCTGTTATGGGGGCGTATGGAACTCAAAATGTTCATTATGGCAGGACTTTTCTATTCACCCATTAATCGATAAATTAAGTGTTATTAAGTGTTATAGTTGGAAGTAAGAAGCATGAAAGGTCCAGAACTGAAAATCTAAAAAGAATATTTTGCAATGTAACATGATTTTTGCAGATACACTTATTTGGAGGGTTACCTGTCTGATAGTGTCTGAAACATGTGTGGCCAGGATCTTCAAATCGAAAAAAGAGTTAAACTTTGAGAAAAAAGGCATTTGCCTTGAGTGCCGGAGGTAGAGCCATACAAGGAAGAGAGCCCCCCCCCCCCCCCCCCATGGGATTTTTTGTCAAAAGGAGCTCACTTGCATCCCTAGTGCATTGTGGATCCATATATCAAATTTGATCGAAATTAGCCCAAGAGGCCGCCCGTGGCTAGGGAGGCACGTTCGTTGCTAGGGAAACAAACTGACATCATTACTAACTCCTTGGTTTGGACCCCTATTGCATTATGGGTCCATATATCAATTTTTGTCAAAATCGGTCCAATAGATCGTCTGTTGCTAGAGGTGTTGCGTGTTGCTAAGAACGTCACGCAATGTAGTAAATTGTAAATCAGTCTGACTCCCGGTGTATTATGGGAGAATATCTTAATAGCAACCCCTCCCTCCCTACGCCCCCTCCCTTGTTACTTCCCTCAACTGATAATTCACTCATTTTACCCAATTGATATCCGAATGTTCCTTTGAAAACAATTATATTGTCCCTTTTTGTTCTTGTGAAGATTCCTGAATAAAAGCCCTTCTCGCAAAGTCTCTTCTCGGGCATTCCTTCCGGTGAATAAAAAAGTGTTTATAATATAAAGGACTCTCGAGTTCCGACACCTCTGGCGTATGAACTTGTGAGCGTACGACTCAATCGCCCTTTAAAAGGTACTGGCTGTGTGACTACAAAACAATCCATGCCATACATTCCAAATTCTAATATGATGTTCTGTGTTGTCAGTGCAATCAAATCCACACAATATCATTTTAATATGTAATAGGTGCTACCTAAAAGTGAGCGCAAGTAATCTCATTCAACTCGTGTCAACCAACATGGTTTAGATCCCTAGTGCATTGTGGGTCCATGGATTGAATTTGGTCAAAATTGACCCAATAGGTCACCTGTTGTTAGGGAGGCACGTTGGTTGTTAGGGAAACCAACTGACACCATTTTCGATTCTTTGGTTTGGATCCCTGATGCATTATGGTCCCACATATCAAATTTAGTCAAAATTGGCCCAGTAGGTCGCCCGTTGCTAGGGAGGCACGTTGGTTGTTAGGGAAACCAACTGACACTATTTTCGATTCTTTTGTTTGAATCCCTAGTGCATTGTGGATCCATATATCAAATTTGGTCGAAATTGGCCCCGAGGCCGCCCGTTGCTAGGGAGGCACGTTGGTTGCTAGGGAAACCAACTTACATAATTTTCGACTTCTTGGTTTGGATTCCTAGTGCATTATGGGTTCATTTTTCAAACTTGGTCCAATTGGCCCAATAGGTCATCCGTTGCTAGGGAGCCACGTTGGTAGCTAGGGTAACAAACCGACATCATTACCGACTCCTTGGATTGAATCCCTGATGCATTATGGGTCCATGAACAATCCCTGCACCTCTACCAACTGAGCCCCCGCACACACACACACAACATCGGTGGAAATCAACACGCTCAATATAGTTCCAGGTCACTTTGAATATACTTCGTGAAAAAGGGATTTCTGAAGCATTCTGCTTACTTTGTTATGAATATTGCCTTATTTTATGTGTATCGTTCCGATTTTATACACTCGGTTATTGTTTTACAAGTGGTTCATGTTGTCTTTTTGATGCGCAATAATTCAGATTTTTTGTCAACAAAAAAAGTTCAGACGGGACGGCCTGTAAGCACGAGAGGGAATTTCGAACCATATTTTGCAGTTATGACATTAAAGCCTGGGTATCACGATTTTTTCCTTCTTAATCTGAACCCATTTTAAGCGCACTAGCTATTTTTAGTTCGCTAAAATTTATCTTCCTGGCAGTTTTGTTCAGGATATCCCATGGCACGTTCTAAGAATAGCTTAGCGTTTTCTGTGATTCTATTGGTTAATTGGCTCAATTGTTTCTATTTATCGCAACAATGGCGGATAGTTCGAAAGCGACAAAAAAATCTTTGAAATTCGACCATTTTTCAAGTGATCCAGGCAGGATAATTTACTTTATTGGGCGCATTCCCTAAGTTGCATTTTTAGTCTTGGGTGTGCAGTGATATACTACGGCCAGTTAAGGGTTCTCATAAATACCACAACCCCCAAGAACCGAGGAGGATGGATTACATGTACATGTACAGCCAAAACACCAAATGGGTGAAAATGAAATTATCACCAATTATAAATTAATTTTCATAAGTTCTGCCCAAAGTGGAGGGGAGGGGGGGGGGGGGGCTCAGTTGCCCCATGCTGGCCGGGAGTTCAGGGTCATTTTGGCCATGAGACATTTTCAGTCTTGGGACTGGATGCCGCACCCCAACACACATACATCCACTAAAGAGTGAAACAGTCCTGATCAGACTAACCCCACACACACCACTTTTTCTAAACAGAAGGTCAAAGCCTAAGTAAGGTAATTGCAATGTGCACCGAAAATAATTTTCATTACAAGGAATAGGTGTGTGTGTGGGAGGGGGGGGGGGGGTAGATAGAAAGAGGAAACGTTTTCCTGGAGATTGTCATCTTTCATCATACTTTATTGGGCGCATTCCCTAATTTGCATTTTTAGTCTTGGGTGTGCAGTGATATACTACGGCCAGTTAAGGGTTCTCATAAATACCACAACCCCCAAGAACCGAGAAATTTCTAGGAGAGTTTTGGGCATACACGTATATACATGGGTTGGAGAGAGGCTGCAGTATATTATTTTCGGGCAAGTTTGGGTTTAAAAAAATATGAAAACTTTCTGAAAAATTAACTTCGGACATCACCACAAACTTTTCATCAAAATTCAGCCAGGTATATCTAAAAAGGTGACTGATGTTCTTTACAATTAGGAGGACGAAAAGGCACCTGCGTCTCTTGAATCGGTGTAAGACTATAATATTTTTAGGCCTCCAGAACCCACTTGGGGGGGGGGGGTGCAGGGCTCAAAATAACTGGATTAGCATAGCAGTTCGTTATCCAATTTCTTAATTTTGCTATTCACTAATCAGTCTGCAGTGCTTTTGAATTAACCCGTTACCTAACGTAACGGTCAAAACCAGTCAGCGCTATACTCAAATTGCCATTCATTTTTTTATATTTTCATTTTTTGCTTTCAAAACATAGGTTATGACCCCTAGATGGAACAAGCGTGTCGCGCTCGTTCCAATGATGGGTCATAAGCTATGTTTTGGAAACAAAAACTGATTTTTTTAAGTTTCACAAGAATTTTTTTTACGAGTGTCGCCTTAGGTAAAGGGTTAACTCCTAATCAATTTTCCAAGGTGAATAGTAAAATGCTATTTAAAATTTTCAGATTAATTTGAGCCTGGAGGGGGGGGGGGGGGGGGTGCACACATTCTCTCACACACCTCGGCATCACGTGTTTCAATTATGGAGGCAGAATCACTTTTTGAGCAAAACATTCCAGCCTTCTCCACCCCACCCCCACTCCCACCCCACTCTTCAAAAAAAAAAAAGATGAGGCCCATACTCCTATAGCTACGGCCTTACGGGCGGTACTGTGCAGTTGTGGTATTTGAAAATCGGGCCTTTGGTTGGAACATTGGGGCGTCGCCTCTCCCGCTCTCACCCCCACTATGCCACTTTCTTACCATTATTCTATTGTCGCAAAACGCGAGTGTTTACAGGGTAGTACACTGGAATACAATTGTGACGGTGTCTGTCGTTTGGGGGACAATCCCATCTTAGATGGACACCTGAAGCAAGATGTAATTTCTTGTTGCTGCTGTCCTTACTTACTACACCCCACCCCCACCCTCGTTCCCTCCTGCAAAATGTGACTTCGTTGAACAATATTCTACAAGACCATCGCCCTACCCCCTTGTGGGAACCCCGGAAATTAAAGCAGTGCTTGTTTTGCTGAGGTAAACAAGTTTTGTTTCACTGGTAAAATTATCCCCGATCACCAGTGCCTGGGTGACAGTCATCTAAAATGGGCAGCATGGGTGTAAACGATTGGCTGAACTTGACTTTATACCCTTGTTGTGGTCAGAATTAGCCATAGTTGCAGAAAGGTTACCTTAAACGCCAACAAATAACAAGGCCATCGCCACCTGCTCTCGGCAATTTGACGTAATGAAATTTATAGGGGTGGGGATTATTTTTCCCAGCATTTTATTCCATCAAACGTCCGGGGCAAGTCCCTGTGAGGGGGGCGTTTTGTAATTTGTGGGGCCGACATCTCTCGTGGGCTGACTTCTCCGAAATTGTTTGGGCCGGCTTCTCCTAAGTGCCGAGTTCTGTAGTTTGTGGGGCCGTCTTCTCTCATGGGCCGACTTGTCCGAAATTATTTGGGCCGACTTCTCTGCGGCCGAGTTCACAATGGGCCGATTTCTCTGCATCCCTTTTCTGATGGGTCAAATTTGATCGATACATTGGTTTCGTTCCAAGCACTTGTTCGAAGAACAATATGTGCAATTCGAGTGGAGGTACATATTAATTCAATAATTGGATGTAATTAGGTGAAACGACAGACCGGTTTGAGTCTGGTTTTTTGGGTGGTTGTTTTGGGTAAATGAAATATTTTAAGCAATTTAGAGAAGAGTGCTATCCCACAATAGTATAGAATTATAAATAATAACTCTACCTAATAATAATAACACTTTGGCCAGCCGCTGATTTGTCGCGGTTCTCGGACGAGAAGGCCACGGTAACCTCTGAACTCCCAGCTGCCTCTCTATTCCCACGCTTCTCCTCTCCTCCCAACACTCGGAGACGAACTCCTTGATGACATCCCTTGCCCCATTCTTTCCAATCTCTCCGATTAGCATATTAACCCTCTCCTTTGAGTCTCCCCCTACCCACTTGTCCTTCATTCTCTCATCCCACTTCCCCATTATACTCCCAGTGAACCTCATTCTTTTAGACTGATACTTTGGGCATTCTAGAAGAAAGTGTTCCAGGGTCTCCACCATGCCCAAGTTACATATCTGGCACTCCCTTTCACCGTCTTTCCCAATTTTTCCCCTCAGCTCCAGGGATCGCGACCTCAGCTTGAACAACAGTGACCCCCCAAAAGTGTCATCAAGGTACTCTTCAAAACCTGGCCTCTCTTTATCAAGCAGGCCACCCAAAGACCACTTTGATTTGACCACCTCTCGCCAATTACGGTTACAATCCTCCATGACCCTTTCTCTGGCGATTTTTTTACCCTGGTTTGTCCCAACGTCCAGGTCCGAGATCTCCAATGAGTAGTTCTGTACTAGCTTCCTCACTTGGACCATCCACGCCGTTTTGATATTTGAGTTGAAAATTCTCAGGAACATTACTTTACACCATCGGCTGTCGGGGAGATTTACCAAATAATTAAGATAACCGAGTTTCAACAGGTCTATCCTGTCCTTGATCCTCATCCACCCAAGCTCACCCCTGATTGCTTCTAGCGCTGCGGCATTACTCGACCACCTGTTATCGCTGTCGTCAGAATCTTCTTGTTCTTCGTCATCCGATGTTTTTTTCAATTCCAGAGTGACTTATGTACAAAGAGCTTTGCAAACACGGGTACTCGGCACAAGCTGGGAAATCGAAAGAAAAATGATATTTGATACCCTTTTTGAATCTATGCTGACGTGCCCCTATAATAATAATAATAACACTTCGGCCGGCCGCTGATTTGTCGCGGTTCTCGTATGAGAAGGCCTTGGTTACCCATGTTCTACCAACTGCCAACCCCTATTCCCGCGCTTCTTCTCTCCTCCCAACACTCGGAGACGAACTGCTTGATGACATCCCTTGCCCCATTCTTCCCAATCTCTCCGATTAGTATATTAACCCTCTCCTTTGAGTCGCCCCCTAACCACATGTCCTTCATTCTCCCATCCCACTTCTCCATTATACTCCCCGTGAATCTTGTTCTTTTAGACTGGTATTTTGGGCATTCTATAAGAAAGTGTTCCAGGGTTTCCACCAAGCCCACGTTACACATATGGCACTCCTTTTCACTGTGTTTCCCAATTTTTCCCCTCAGCTCCAGACCGCGACCTCAGCTTGAACAACAGTGACCCCCCAAAGGTGCCATCAAGGTACTCTTCAAAACCAGGCTTCTCTTTATCACGCAGGCCACCCAAAGATCTCTTTGATTTGACCCCCTCTCGCCAATTACGGTTACAATCCTCCATGACCCTTTCTCTGACGATCTTTTTGCCCTGGTTTGCCCCAACGTCAAGGTCCGAGATCTCCATTGAGTAGTTTTCTACTAGCTCCCTCACTTGGACCATCCACCCCGTCTTGATAGTTGACTTGAAAGTTCTCAGGAACATTACTTTACACCATCGGCTATCGGGGAGATTTACCAAATAATTAAGATAACCGAGTTTCAATAGGTCTATGCTGTCCTTGATCCTCATCCACCCAAGCTCGCCCCAGATTACTTCTAGTGCTGCGGCATTACTCGAGCCTGTTATCCATCGGCCTGCATCGTTCTGCAGGATTCCCAAGCTCTTAACAGCTGTCTGGTTTAGGGGTATAGCTTCCGTACCGTATGTTATACTAGGCAGACCCACCATTTCCCAAATGGTTTTCCCCACGAAAACCTTATTGAAACTGTTTCTCCCTATAAGTTTCATTTGGTTAAAGATTCGCTTCCCTTTCAGAATCAATTTATTTTTGTGGTTTCGGTAGATGCCTTTTCCTGTGATGTTTATATTTACCCCCAGGTATTCATAGTCACTAGTCTCTCCTACACTAAGAAGTCTACTGCTACCTTCCGGAATGCAGAACTCCCCCACTCTCCACCTTCGAGTGGGGTCCACTTTGCGGCCCACGGGTATAACTTTGCTCTTGCTTTCATTAAGTTCGAGTCTCCATTTGCTCCCATATTTCCCAACAATTCCCAGCATCTTCTCTAACTCCTCTTCGCTTTCTGACACTAGCACCATATCGTCTGCAAAAAATAGCCCTGGGATCTTCAAGTCACCAACTGCCACCCCCTCGTCGCTATGAAGGAGTTCATCACCTAAACCTTTGATGTACAATGCAAAAAGAATTGGCGAAAGGATACACCCCTGTTTTAGGCCTATCTCCATAGGCACACGTTTTGTTGTAATGTTACCCAGGCTAAGTTCACTCTGTACATCTTTATATAATGCTTTCATAATCCCAACACACTCGCCCCCAAGCCCAGAGCCTCCAGCTTGCGCCACATATCCTCCCTCCATACTCTATCGTATGCCTTTTTAACATCCAAAAAGGCCATGAACATCTTTTTCTTTTTTGCTTTCGCGGATTCTATCATTTGGGATAGCGTGAAAAGATGGTCAGTGACTCTCCTTCCCTTCCTGAAGCCATTCTGGATTTCTCCCAAAAAACCTTTCTCCTCAATCACCTCCTCTAATCTCCCATACAGGACTTTACAAAAGACTTTTCCAATGTTGCTGCTGACAGAGATCCCTCGATAGTTATCCAAGACGTCTTTTTCCCCCTTTTTGTGAATGTCACTTTACTTTCCCTCCACTCCTTTGGGACCTCTTGTTTTTCTATGGCTAAATTGAATAGGGCAGTTAGGCTTTTCAAGAGTTCCTCTCCCCCTTTTTTGATAAACTCGTTTGGAATTTCGTCCACCCCTCCCGCTTTTTCATTCCTCAATTTTGAGATCACCCTTCGCACCTCCTCAGTTTTGATTTCGCTGCACACGAAGTCCGAGAGATTTTCCTCGACCTGGTTCGGACAATCCGGTGGGTTCCCCATGCCCCATCACTTAATCGTTTACCTTTTCCCAGTGCTTGACTAGTTCTAATGCGATTTGATCTCGCTCTTCTGTAACTCTGCCATCTACTTTAATGCTCTGTTGGTTATTCCCTTTGTTACGTTTGTTCACCCATTTCCAAAATACCCTCGAACTCGACCCCCCTGTCGTTCTTATCGTCCTAATAAGACTGCTATTTCGCACTCTCCGGTTGTCGTCTTTAATCTTGTTTACTTTATTTCGTGCTTGTTGGTATTCTTCCTTTGCTACCATGGCCTCATTGCTTTCCACCCCCTTAAGTTTTCTACTTCTCCTGTATGCAGCACATTTAGCTTTTCTAACCTTTATGGCCCTTTTCAGTTCTTCGTTCACTCTGTACCCAAGTTCCTGTGTTGGCACCCTAATCTTTCCTACACTTTCCTTCCCTGCCTCCACTAGGCTCGCAACTATGGCGTCGGCCATCTTCTGGACACTACCCCCCTTGTGTACGGCTGCAAGTTTTGGCTTCAGTTTTTCTTCGAACTTCGCCCAGTCGGCATCCTTTTTGAGTTCCCAAATCTCCTTGAAGCTTCCTTTCCTTTTCTCTGGGTTTTTGGCCCTCATCGTCACTGTAATCAAGTTGTGATCACTATCCAACTCCATTTTGCCCTCACCATCCACTTCTACCCTTATCACCTCCCTCCATAAATTCAGAATGTAGTCAATTATTGATTTTCTGTCGTTTCTCTCCCAGGTCCATTTCCCCTTACATCTAGCGTCCCTGTTCAGAATCTTCAGACCGAGCTCATTTGTGAAGTTCAACAGCTTCCTTCCATTCCTGTTGACTTTCTTGTCCCCACCCTCTATGCCTTCTTCCTTGTCACCTATGTGTCCATTAAAGTCGCCCATCAGAATTATACCGAGCCCCCTGTTTTCTAGTTCAGTGATATTGGACCTTAGTGTTGAGTATATCGAGTCATTCCACTCGGGTTTACTTCCCTCCACCGTACAGTACACAATCCCAAGGGCAATACTTTTGTTTCTCAGGCTGATCTTTATCCATCCAATTTCTTTTGACACATCAGCCGAGGTGATGATATCTTCCAGATCTGTAATCAGCGACGGTTTTAAATCCTCTTTAGTGTACATGGCCACCCCTCCCCCCTTTTTCTGGCCTTCCGTTCGCACTACACCTATCCACACACACCCGCTTACTTGATCTACCCGTTCCTCGTGTCTTACCCACGTCTCGCTTAAGCCCATGACATCAAACTCCTCTGCCTCGATCAATGTAGCAATTTCACTTACTTTCCGGTGGAGACCCTGGATGTTGCTATAACCCACTTTCAGGGTACCGAGGTTCATTGGCTTCCGCCTACTGGGCCCATTGTTTTCTGGTACTAGTCTTGGTAAACTTATTCTGTCCCCCTCACTCATGTTCACCCCACCTATGTCCACTCTAGTTATACTTTCCTCTGACCTCCCACCCCGCTCCTCTCCAAAAAAGGCTCTGCTACCCGTAGAATTTTATCCCCTAATACCCGTTTCCCCGCCCTGCTAAGATGCAGCCCGTCACGTCCGTATACATGCTCCCATTGTCCCAAAACGTGCCCCAATGGTAAAGGGAATTCCCAGATCAACACAGTAGTCCTCTAACTCTTCATTTAGCGCCAAAATCCTTGAGTTCCGTTCGTCCCCACCTCCAAGGGCAGGAAGGACCCCGGATACGACTACCCTTGCATTCCTATTTAGCAGTTTGCCGACTAAGCCTCTATACGACTCCACCAAACTTACTGACCTTCTCTCCCTGATATTGTTGGTCCCCATATGGACCACCACTACCGGTTCCGGTCCTGACCCTGCCACAATGCCATCTACCCGGTCCCTGAGATCCTCCACCTTCGCCCCCGGAAAGCACAAGACTGTTCGATTGGAACTATCAGGACCACAAACTACATTGTCAATCCCACGTACAATGCTGCTCCCCGCTACAACTAATTTTCTTCTTCTGGCCCCAGTTCCTATATCATCTGCACCTCCTCTCGTTTTGCAAGCTCCTGGCCCCTCTTTCTCTTGACCGCCCTCCTTACCCCGACTGGCCTATCACCATCAACAACCATCTCTCCCCTCACACTTCCCCCCTCACTCTCGTCCCCAGGGGTATCCGAGTCTAAAACACTAAACCTGTTTTCTAAACACCGCCTAGCAACCTTGGCAGCCTTACGCCGACTCTGGCTTCCGGACTCGACGCAGCCCTGACCTGACGCCACCTTCCGAATGTTCCTACTAGAACCCCCCCCCCCCCCTCCTCAGTACCACCCCCCCCCCCCCCACATCAAGAATTATTCCCCCACGTTTCCTGCTTCCCAGTTTCCTCCTTGAGTCCACAACGACCTTCCACCCACCTTCCACCTCCCCATCGTAGGTATAATTGTATATAAATATTAACAAGGTACAAGGTAAACAACTCGCTTTTCGAAAACGATAGCACTCATCTTCGTTTTTTCCCCCTCAAATTCGATTCACAAAACGTATCCAACAATACCCAGTATCAATGGAAAGGGGAATGAATAAGCTTTACAGTGGTGTATTATATGACCGTTGGGTGTTCTTGGGTTGTTCATGATATCTGGGAGAAGTCGCAGAAAAGGCCGAAAAACATTTAGTCGGACAAGAAAGTGCACAGTGAAATGAGGTTTACGAGCGACAATTATCCGATATATTATAAATAATTCGAGTTCCCGTTGTATATGGAGGGCAGATTCAAATATTAACCGTAATCCTTGTTCATGCATTTTTTTAGAATGCAGTGAAGCAGCCTGCTTTCTGCTTTCTTCAGTTGTGTATTTTCTTTTCGGGGCCATCGAGAAAAACTGAATCATATCTCGAGAAATAGCAAAAAAAACAAAAAACAAATCAGTCACGTGCGTGCGTCTACATTTAGACAAAGAAATTCCTTTACGCACCAGTGACGTATCAATTACAAAGAGAGGCTGGCCTATTTCAAGTCATTCGTTTCTGGTGTCGAGCAACTGAAATATCGTTATACCCCCCCCCCCCCCCCCCCACCTCCCCCTCCCCTCCCCTTAACAGCTCAAGTATTTGCTGTAACCTGTTTGCAAATCCGCTTATACATTGTCTCGAACAAACAAAGGGTGTGATCACGTCCTTGCATTCTTACGATCGCCCAAATTGAGTATTTCTGCAAGAACCACATCGTAATCACATGACCGAAATAAACATCATTGAAACATGGCCACATCCGGAACATCCAAAATTTGTGTTGGTGGTATTACATTCAAACATCAAAACCCACCAGAGTGTGTGTCGTAAAAATGCTTTCTCCGAGTCTGTAGTATTATCATTATATTGAGGACAAGGCTTTCAAATTGCCGATTATTTTGTGGTTTTATCGGTTCATTATTTTTGCCATTGGCAAATTAATCTTCTTCAAAATCATAAAATTCACATTTTTCCCTGAAAAAAGTTATATGTACCTTTTATGTGCACTTTACTCATTATTTTGATATATAATTTGCCTTTCCTTACTTCTCTTATCTGCTTCTGAGGCATTGGGAAAAATGGCAACAAATTGTCCAAAGTTACGTTGGACGACCCCTTATACTCATTATGATGTTGAGGAGGATCTGTTTTAGCTTAAAATAAATGAACTCACGTTAAACAAACTTCTGCCTCAGTTATTCATATCAGGTGACTGCGGTAACACTATAATTTTAAAAACGCCGAGGAATATTTGTTATTCGGGATTTATATCACAGGGTTGTTATTTTAAGGTTATTCTAAATTTTAAAAATAAGTAAACAATTCGAGTTATGTAGAATAAATGAAAGAAAGAAACTTTTTAATAATCAGTATGAGTAAACTGGGTAAGCGCATTAATTTAATTAAGTTCGTATTCGGAAAGTGTTCTTTGTTCAGTCGCTGTCATGCAGGGACTGTGTAAACAATGCATTCCAAATTAGAACTTATTGAAAAGTCAGTTCATGTCACTGCAGGTCATCAAAGCCGTCTTTTGTAAATTAGCACCTTTGCCCAAATCAAGTCTTTGATAGGTGATGCGCGCGTCTATATAAGACCCCTCGAGTTAACCTCAAGACAGACTCGCTAGGATGGGATAATCGTTAGTTCACGCGGTGTAGTAAAGAGTTAATGTATTTGTGTGGTTCCGGTAAGCCGTCATTTGGACGACAGGATTCCCGATCTGATGATTTGCATCGAGGGGAGACGCCGAAGAAGAATCGATGAGTATATGTAGTACTTAGTTTATAATATTTAGTTGTGATAACACGTCGTAGTTACATAGTTATTAGTTAACAGTTTTAAGTGTATTAGTGAATCTGTGTTATTAGATGATCAGTTGTTATTATTGCGAGTTAGAAGCACTATTAGCAGAAATTGTAGATGATCGAATATTCTAAAAGGTGTAATTTAGTATTAAAGGTAATTCCCCATAATGTGGTAGGCGCAACAGGATAAATACGCGCATGGGCGGTTGAGTGAAAGATTTCGTGATTTCTTATCAGTAGTCGCAGCTTCGACCTTTCTCTACGAATATAAGTTTGGGAAACAATTTAATTTTAGATAATATTTTAGTACTTGTTTTCGGTGGGATTCAGTGGCTAGTCACAAAACTCATTTCAGTAGTATTGAGATTATTTATTTAGGATTTGTTGGCTATTTGTAAATAAGAATATAGAAGATTTATATATAAAAATTGTTGGATTGTTAATAGTCTTTATCTTATTAATGAAGAAGCCCTGAGTACCCTAGGAATTGATGGAACCCCAGCCCCGCCAAGAAATTAGTCCATGCTAGGTCATTACCGTTGAAAGCAATTGATTAAAGCGCGGCGCTACTCTGTGGCTTGTGAATAAGCAATTGCGATCTACAAAAGTGAGCTAGTGAAAATCCCCTGTCCACGGTGAAAGAGTATCTTAGGTCCCCAGCAAAGTTGATCAACCCCAGCCTTGGCCCTCCGCTGACAAGCGCCCTCTGGCAAATAAATATTCACTCTCTCCAAGACGTTGCCACGGCGGCGTTCCAGGGGACAGTAATTTCTATTCATCAGAAAGTGCTAACACCTGTATAGACACCTGAATGAGCGATTCCCCAGTGGAAGTAACGCGTGGTTCCACTTTACAGGCGGACCGTTTGGTCATATTTGGTGGAGAATCCGAATTAGTTCATCTATTTAGCTTGAACCTTTCCCAGTACTCTCACTAGACTGACAATGGGTTCCACAGAAACTTTCCGAGAGATGTTTGATTACATTCGTGACATTAAGGAGAAAGTCATTCAGCAAAATGCAATTCGAGCTGCCCAGATCTCACGTAACTCTGACCCACATAAACACTGGAATGGCCGTGGCCAGCGCCAACTACACACTGAAAGAGATTTCTCAAGACGTCGAGAGTATCGCCCGTTTATAGGTAAGAGGCGGCAATTTCCCTTGTGCCATAGATGTGGAAGACATTACCATAACTCATCAACTTGTCCCGCTAGGAATTATGGATGTAACACGTGTAAGCGCATTGGCCATGTCAGTTCAACATGCAGATTTAATGCGATACCTGTACTAAGCACCTCAGTTAGTACGGAAATGGATGGAAATAAAGTCGACGTTAGGTTGGAAAATCTCTATACTAGAATTCCTGCACTGGTTGATAAGGGAGCCAGTCGCTCCTGTATATCAAAAGAAATCTTAGAGTCCGTTCGCTTGTGGGGAAAAATTGAAATTCTTCCTCCTAGTATTAAACTCATAGCGGGTGTAGACGGCAATTTACTGAAGGTTTTAGGAGAAACAAATTTACATTTATCCCTGGGTAGGCTAGATATGACTCAAACCTTTTTAATTTTGGAAAAAATGCCAGCAAATATTATTTTAGGTATGGACTTTTTAACTGAAAACAAGGCTAATATTGACCTAGGTCAGAGAACTCTTATACTGCAGAATGGTATGACACACGCTCCAATAAACAATATCGAAGAACAACCTAATTGTGCAAATAATGTAACAGTGCTAGAGGACGTAACTTTGGAACCCCGAAGTGAGACTATTATACCGGTACGTGTGGGTTTTGATAGAATTACTTCACGTGTAGGTATTATCGAACCGGATTCAAATTTAGTTAGTCACAAGAACATTTTGGCTGCACGTACGCTTGTAGAAGTGGTTAACAATAGGGCTGTTTCTAAAGTTCTTAACCCCACCAATTCCTATGTTAGGCTCACATCTTCACAGGTTATCGGTTGTTTTTACTCCATCCGTCCTGATGATATTCTGCATTCAGTTGAAAAAAGCGATGTTAGTGCCAAAGCGACGGTGAATTACATTGGTCATGATGGTTCCAACAATTATGACAATTACTTTGCCGAAGCCGAGTCGCTTGGCATCGATTTATCCCACTCTGATTTGTCAAGTCTACAGAAACAGGCACTGTTGGTGCTAATAGGTCAGAATAGGGATTGCTTCGCTAAGGATTTGTCCGAACTTGGAATGTCTCGCATATATAGCCATAAAATCGATACAGGTGATGCGGCCCCAGTGAGACGTCGGTTTTATAGGGCTTCACCAGCAATGAAGGAAGAGATTAGCAGACAAATTGACGAACTTGAAGAACATGGCATTATTGAGCCTTCAGTCTCGGAATGGATGTCCCCAGTTGTTATGGTTAGGAAAAAGGACAATTCGTTTAGGTTCACTGTAGATTACAGGCAACTGAATGCCTTGACAAAACCCATTTCATTTCCTTTGCCCAGGTTGGAGGACGTTTTCGACACTCTTGGAAAATCAAGGTCTACGATATTCTCTTGTCTTGATATGTTCTCAGGATATTTCCAAATTGATTTAGACCAGGATTCCAGACACAAAACCGCTTTTGTCACCCACAGGGGAGTTCATCAATTTAAAAGACTTCCCATGGGCTTGATGAATAGCGCTTCAAGTTTCCAGTTGGTCATGGCTGAAGTCCTTCGAGATTTACAATGGCACTCATGTTTGTGTTACGTAGATGACCTCCTCGTGTTTTCTAGGTCTTTTGAGGAACACCTCCAGCACTTGTCACAATTGTTTGAGGCCTTGCGTAGAGCAAATCTAAAGTTGAAGCCTTCTAAGTGTGCTTTCGCTGCAAAGGAAATACGCTATTTGGGGCACGTTCTTTCTAAAGATGGTATTTCTGTTGATACTTCGAAAACGGACGCTGTGTCCTCGTTCCCCCGTCCAAAAAACCTCAAAGATGTTCGTGCTTTCCTTGGTCTCTGTAACTATTATCGACGTTTCGTGTTCAATTTTTCGAAAAAAGCAGCACCTCTCAATAATCTTCTCAAAAAGAATGTACCATTTCAGTGGGATGCAGAATGTGAGAAGTCCTTTAACACCATGAAAGAGGCCCTGACAAAACCTCCAATTTTGGCTTTCCCAGATTTTGATAAAGAATTTTTTCTATATACAGACGCGTCAGGATATTCAATAGGTTATATCTTAGGTCAGTTGGATGAAAATGGTAAGGAAGTGGTTGTCTCATATGGAGGCAGGTCTCTTTCTGAAGCAGAACAAAAATTTGGTATTTCAGAACGCGAATGTCTCGCAATAGTTGAAGGTATTAAACACTATCATGTTTATTTAGCGAATGGTAAGTTTACCGTAATCACCGATCATGTTGCTAATTCATATTTACGACACCTTAAACAATGTAGCGGCAGATTAGGCCGCTGGTCGCTAAAATTACAAGGGTATAATTTTGAAATCGTCCATAAAGCAGGTAGAAAGCATTTGAACGCGGATGCGCTATCGCGACGTGAATATCCACAAATTACAAAACCGGCAATAAACGATACTGCCCAGGCCACCGTGATAGCCACAAACAACGTTAAAGAACACGCGGCGTCTCAAACACAAACCGAAGAGGTAATACAACAGTGTGACCCAATAAATTCTATTACGCGCGTCGCAGCCGTCTCCGAGGCTGACATTAAAAATAAACAAAGATCGGATCCGGACGTAAATGTTTTTATCGAATATTTAGAAGACAGAATATTACCCGAAGACGATAAAGACGCTAGAAGAGTCATTTTGGAAGCAAATGACTACAGTTTGGAAGATGGAATCCTGTATCATCTCTACTACCCAAAAGGTAAGGGCCATAGAATAGACCGTTTAATTAAACAGCTCGTGGTGCCACTCAGTTTGAGGAATGATGTGCTATTGTCATATCATGACTCACTGCTGGGTGGACACCAAGGTATTGATAGAACTTATCAGTCCATTCGATTCAAGTATTTTTGGCAACACTTATTTTCTGACATTCAATATTATGTAAAATCATGTCTCCAGTGTCAGAAAAACAAGGATGCGACCCACCACCATCCAGCGCCTCTAAAACCGTTACCTGTCGAAGCGCCATTTAGCCGTCTCCATATTGACATTTTAGGACCCCTCAAGACCTCTCCGAATGGATATAAATATATTTTGTTAATTGTTGATGCTTTCACAAAATGGCCCGAGGCATTCCCTTTAAGAACAATGGAAGCATCAGAAATAGCTAAAATTCTATATTCAGAAATTATTTGTAGGTACGGGGCCCCCAAAACACTATTGTCAGACAGAGGACAAAATTTCATGTCAAAACTTATCAAAGAACTTTGTAAACTTTTTCAGATTACGAAACTGGAGACAAGCAGTTACCATCCACAGACAAATGCCGCGTGTGAAAGGATGAACTCGACAATAACAAAAACACTCCGAATGTATTGCGATGCGAAACAAGAAAATTGGCCGGATCTTTTACCAAGTGTGCTGTTCGCGTATAGGGCAACACCATGCACTGAGTCAACGCAGATGAGTCCTTTTCGTGTTTTATTCGGTCAAGATTGCCAGTTACCGATAGATACGGAGCTTATTCCAACTAACAACATCGGAACCGAAGCGTATAAACATCTAGACGCCATACAGAAAGACTTCGAAGTCACCAGAGAAATAGTAAAACAAAATATTAAAGACGCCCAGCTTAAGTATAAACAACAGCATGACAAAAAGGCAAAGCCCCCAAGATTCTCGACAGGTGACAAAGTATGGTTATATAACAACAAAACCCCTGTTGGGCTTTCACGGAAGCTGTGCCAACGTTGGACAGGACCATACTATATCACGCACGACAGCAACCCAACATACACTGTCTGCAGATGTTCGGATGATATTCAACTCAAGTCACCAGTACACGCGAACCGTCTCAAACCATTCACCAACCCTAAGGATCGTCCGACCACTACACTCGAAGAGCAAACGGCTAAGGAAACAGGGGCTCCAGATACAGAACCCGATATCGCGTTGAATCCCCGCCCGGAAGATAAAAACCAGACTCCCGCAGACGAAGACACCGAGAAAAATGAAGAAGACACCTATTTTGTAGACAGGATCCTAGCGTGCAAGAAACTCCACGGTCGGAAACATTATAAAATTAAGTGGCAGGGATCTAAAGAAACTACGTGGGAACCGAGAGAAAATGTACCGGAAGAGTTAATCCAAGAATTCCACATTTCAAAGACCGCAAAAGGAAAAAGAAGAAAAAGAAAACTGAAAACAAGCGTTAACACAATATCAGATTCCTTCAGCATCCCAGACTTAGACGAGTGGGAGATATTGTGAGTACAAAACTAAGTGTTCAAAGCATTTGTTAACTTATTAAAAAAATAAATACATAAATAAAATAAAATAATATAAGTCCCGATATTTAATTTGTCAGTTAATAAATATGTAATTTACGGTTAGTATGAGTTTCTTGGTGGGTACCGCTTGACGGATACGCCACCACTTTGTTGGGTGAAGCGTTGTTTTTTTTTTCATGATTTAATGTTGTCTCGTTATCATTACCCCGTAAAACTCGCGTTCTCTCGTGTACTCCACGTATTCCGCTTACGCGCTCCACGGCACAATCGATGCTGTGTAAAGAGGTTAAAACAGAAAAAAAGCATTTGCCAGTTGAAGGGTAAGTGTCTGGCTTAAAAAGTAATACAAGTTTCATTGGGTATTAAAGTTACAGGTGTTTAAAGGGCAAAATGAAAATTCAATAAGGATAGATATTAAAATTATGATAATACTTTAGAGGGGCCACCCGCAAGACGGACCCCTACCTTAAAATAATAATAATAATAATAATAATAATAATAAAAATAATAATAATAATAATAACATTGTGTGATCTGAATGCAATCTTGCCACTTGCATTCAAATTGCGCAAAATATCCAACGGAGATCTGTGGCAAGGCTCTCCGCTTGGATATAAAGACTGGTTGATTAGTTCCTGATTGGTTATTTGTGATGTTTTTCAAAGTAGCTCTTTGTTTATTTTTTTTTTTCAAGTTGCTCCTTGTTTAATGAAATGTTTGTTCTCTTTTTTCTACAGGTTAACCAGAGCGCTGCGTCTAATTTGTTTCTTCTTTCAGGGCAACATTATACAAGTTTTTTTTTTCAGAACGCGTAAACTCAATTTTTGTCTAGTTTATATTTTCAGGTTGCAAATGGAGATGGTAAAATGGTACTATACAGAGCACACAGACATCACAAACGAAGGACACACAACAGGAAACCAAATTATACACAACGACAAGCCTGAAGAGAAAGAGTAAACCCCAGGAATAACGCTACATCGAGATGAGGAAAAGAACTAGACCTAACAATAAATTAACAACAAACGGACATGAAGCACGCGGACAACAACTTTGGATCAGCACAGAAACTAAATTTGGAATTCATTCGGAAAAGGACCACGTGACATTCAACATTCATACTCAACGTCTAACGATTTTGGCGACACAATTCATTTTATATGCATCGGACAGTATCGAATTATCAACATCAACATAGTATCACAAACGCGCTCGGACACTTTCAACCTCAATATATTCAATTACAAGGAAGAGAAGATCACAGAAGAAGAAACAAATAGACACTCCATTAGTTTTCAAAATTATTGTATTTTATCTTTCATGCATTCATTTCATTTTATCATGTTTTACCTTTTTCAAGTTTGCCAAATGAGATATTCGTCGAAAAAGGGGAGCTTTTTAATTTAGAGGGAGGCATATATCACAGGGTTGTTATTTTAAGGTTATTCTAAATTTTAAAAATAAGTAAACAATTCGAGTTATGTAGAATAAATGAAAGAAAGAAACTTTTTAATAATCAGTATGAGTAAACTGGGTAAGCGCATTAATTTAATTAAGTTCGTATTCGGAAAGTGTTCTTTGTTCAGTCGCTGTCATGCAGGGACTGTGTAAACAATGCATTCCAAATTAGAACTTATTGAAAAGTCAGTTCATGTCACTGCAGGTCATCAAAGCCGTCTTTTGTAAATTAGCACCTTTGCCCAAATCAAGTCTTTGATAGGTGATGCGCGCGTCTATATAAGACCCCTCGAGTTAACCTCAAGACAGACTCGCTAGGATGGGATAATCGTTAGTTCACGCGGTGTAGTAAAGAGTTAATGTATTTGTGTGGTTCCGGTAAGCCGTCATTTGGACGACAGGATTCCCGATCTGATGATTTGCATCGAGGGGAGACGCCGAAGAAGAATCGATGAGTATATGTAGTACTTAGTTTATAATATTTAGTTGTGATAACACGTCGTAGTTACATAGTTATTAGTTAACAGTTTTAAGTGTATTAGTGAATCTGTGTTATTAGATGATCAGTTGTTATTATTGCGAGTTAGAAGCACTATTAGCAGAAATTGTAGATGATCGAATATTCTAAAAGGTGTAATTTAGTATTAAAGGTAATTCCCCATAATGTGGTAGGCGCAACAGGATAAATACGCGCATGGGCGGTTGAGTGAAAGATTTCGTGATTTCTTATCAGTAGTCGCAGCTTCGACCTTTCTCTACGAATATAAGTTTGGGAAACAATTTAATTTTAGATAATATTTTAGTACTTGTTTTCGGTGGGATTCAGTGGCTAGTCACAAAACTCATTTCAGTAGTATTGAGATTATTTATTTAGGATTTGTTGGCTATTTGTAAATAAGAATATAGAAGATTTATATATAAAAATTGTTGGATTGTTAATAGTCTTTATCTTATTAATGAAGAAGCCCTGAGTACCCTAGGAATTGATGGAACCCCAGCCCCGCCAAGAAATTAGTCCATGCTAGGTCATTACCGTTGAAAGCAATTGATTAAAGCGCGGCGCTACTCTGTGGCTTGTGAATAAGCAATTGCGATCTACAAAAGTGAGCTAGTGAAAATCCCCTGTCCACGGTGAAAGAGTATCTTAGGTCCCCAGCAAAGTTGATCAACCCCAGCCTTGGCCCTCCGCTGACAAGCGCCCTCTGGCAAATAAATATTCACTCTCTCCAAGACGTTGCCACGGCGGCGTTCCAGGGGACAGTAATTTCTATTCATCAGAAAGTGCTAACACCTGTATAGACACCTGAATGAGCGATTCCCCAGTGGAAGTAACGCGTGGTTCCACTTTACAGGCGGACCGTTTGGTCATATTTATCTAGAAATCCAGACTACAACACGACCTTGAAGTTTTTCTGGGACGAAAGTTCTTGACGAGTCGATCCTGTACGAAGCTTGATTTGGGACGACATGGCCCGGGGTGAGGTGGTGATGGCATCGGGGTCTTGACGTAGCGGCCTTGAGACGTTTCGATCTGGGACGTTTCGGCCCCATAAAAGGCCGAAACGTCCCACTTTTGAAGGCTGAAACATCTCATTTTTAAGCTTTCACTAAGTCATTTCGGCCCCAATAAATTAATATTTGCTTATGAGTCAGTAAATATTTTTAAATATCATTCAACATTTACAACTCTAGAGGTTTTTTTCACAGATCAGTACATTATTTAACACACACGGTCACAAGCTTTTAGTTGCCACTCATAAACATGTAGATGATTCTTGAGTTTGGGTTTCGCAACTCAGTTTGTGTTGCAAAACAGCAAACTATCATATATCAAACTTGAAAATTGAAAAACGACTAAAGGAGTCTTGGAGTAAATTGTAGCATACACCACCACCCCCCCCCCCCTCCCCTCCGCCACTCTCTTAAATGAATTTCTCGTTGTTTGGCGGTGACTAAAATAAACTACAATTATTAGTTTTTTTACTGTTTCATTTTATTTAATAAAATGCCAGATAAGTCTGCAACGTTGTTCTATATATTTGCCTCCAGTACTTTTGCGTAATTATTCATTGAAATGGCTCCACTTCAGCTTTTTACACGAATAGACGTAAAATTATTATATTTTTTTACCAGATTTCGTTACATTTAATATATTGCTAGATAAGTCTGTAACATTAATTATTATCTAAATTTGTCTCAATAATTTCACGTCAATTTTCATTGAAAAGGCTTCAATGAATAAACTCAATATTATTACAATTCTATCAGATTTCATATAATTAATACATTGGTAGATAAGACTAACCCTAATTTATATATACATATATCTGTCACCAGTAATTTCGTGATTATTTCTTGAAAAAAACACCACTGCAAGGTTTTCAATGAATAAACGCAAATTATTACACTTTTTCGGATTTAATATTATTTATTAAACTTGTATTATATCACGTGTTCGCGTGGGCGGGGTGGGCGTTGCGGTAACCGGTTCTCGTCAGATCACCGTAGTTAAGCAATGCCAAGCCCGGTTAGTCCTCGAAGGGGTGACCATCTGAGCGATCGAGTCGGAATCCCGCGTTGTGCCCTTGGGCAAGGCACTTAACCCCGATTGTGTTCTAAGGCATACTGCATGTCGATGGTGCGCAAGTCTTCAACCAATCTAACCCTGCATGTTCTGTGGTGCGGAGTTACGATGTTGGGGAGCTGGTAGCTGCGCGTCGTTGCTCGGTGGTTCTCTCCGGGTACTCCAGCTTCCTCCATCCATAAAACTTTCACGGTCATGATTAGCCATTGTGCATAAGTATGTGACCTTAAGAATCAATAAATAATAAAATAAGAATCACGTGTTCCCAAACATTGGCAAACCACATCCCGTGTTGATTTTGTACAAGTCCTCAACTTTAAGTATTTTGTCTTTTTTAAAAAGGAGTTCGGTGTGAGCATTGTATCGCTTGTTATTGATTATGCGCACCGAACGTTTTTGCATAATCCCAAGTCTTTTGACTGTCTTAGACCGCCCACAAATCTGGATACCAATTGTCAGTGGCTGTGAATTAAAGCATAATAAAAGGTTTTCGTGGCATCGTGGGGAAGAATTGTTTAACTCTGTTCAGACTATAGTTAGCACGGGATATTTTAAGGTAGATCTGTGATATGTGGGCATTGTAGGACAAGTTATCATCGAAACTTTTTCCAAGAAATTTCAATGATTTTTCAGGCTTGGTGGACCCCACCCTGGTAATGGGTTGGTTATTAATCAAAATGTCATCTTGCAGATTACTAACCAGGTTGCGTTTGTTGCTTGGGTTTATTAAAATACTTTTTGTTTTGTTAGTATTTAACTTTAATTGGTTGCTAGAACACCACTCAAATAGTTTTTGAAGTTCTTCGTTGAGGTACCTGATTTGGGGAGTAATGTCAGATTCGGAGTCATGTAGTGTGGTATCTTCTGCAAAAGCTAGAAGGTTTAGTGTTGTTGCATTGCTAATGTCGTTAACATATAAAAGGAACAAAATGGGCCCCAATATAGAACCTTGGGGAACTCCACAGTTCATTGGAGCTAAATGAGATAGGTGTTCACGGTACGAGACATACTGGGTTCTGCTAGAGAGATAGCTCACAAACCAGTCCTTCGCTACTCCTCGTATGTCATATGTTTCAATTTTACTCAATAGGATATCATGTTTGATGGTATCAAAGGCTTTGAATAGGTCCAAAAACACTGCCAATGTGTTATTTTTGCGAGTTTATTATCTTCCAGTGCTATATTGTTCAGTAGCTGGAGGACGGTGTGTATAGTGCTGTGTTTTTGCCAAAAGCCGTACTGATGCAGACCTGGCATTTTCAGGAGAGCGATTTATTCGCTGGCCTACTGCTTGCTTTAAAAAAATTAAGGCGGGTGAAAACTAGCCCTCATGGCCTTAGAAAATAACAATGATTAACATAACAGCCTATTCCTAAAAAAACCACCTCTTTTCAGATCTCTGCTATGTTAATGGTCTCTTAAGATGGCCACACTGACCCACCCACACCCCTGAGCCTTGACGAGGCCTGGGGGTGTTGGAGGGGCAGTGTAGCCGTCTCACAGAGACTACTCAGTTAGCAGCACCAAATAAAATGTCAAAGCCCTCTAGGCACCATTTAATAATAATAAAACTTCATTTTGTCACTTTTAGCTTTTGTAAGCTTGAGGAGAGCTAATTGCTCACCTGGCCCATGCGAGGAGAGCGATTTTGAGCCTCCTGCATTTTTAAGAATGCCAAGCTTGCTGATGAGGATGAAGAATATTAAATTTGTCCAAGAAATCTGTTAGTCTGTTGAACAAAAGTTTTTCAAGAATCTTTGAAAATGTAGGCAAGAGACTAATAGGTTTGTAGCTGGTGAAGCAATGCTCATTACCTGCTTTGAACATTGGTACCACTTTTGCAATTTTCATTCTGTGTGGCACAATGCCATTCCTAAATGAACTATTAGTAATATGTGCAAGGGGCTCTGCAATTTCGTCTACTGCTGTTTTGAAAAGCCGAGTTGAGATGCCATCTTTTGTCAGTTTAGATTTTAGTTTGTTTAGAACTGAAATTACTTCCAGAGGATTGGTTGGTTTAATACAGAAATTATTTGGAAAATTGCTATCCATGTAATTCGAATAGGATTTATTTATTTTTTTAATTTGCTCTCATGTTACTTTACCTTTATCATTCTTTTTGCAGTGAAAGTAGTTGTGTGTGGGGGGGGGGGGGGGGGGGGGCACGGTGCATACATGTTTGGTCTATAAGTTACAGACATTTTGGTCTATTAGTTTTTGTCTATAAGTTTTTTGGCCTATAAGTTACAGATTTTTTTGGTCTATAATGCCTCCGCACCATGCTTTATGACCAGCTCTTATAGTACATTTTTGCTTATAAGTTTTTTTCACTGGAGGATAAGGGAACTGTTTTTTGTCTTTTTTATAACATAGACTTGGTTGTGTACATGAGAAGATATATCTCTTTCTAATAGTGTGGGTAGCCCTTAGAAGGGCTGCCACGAAGGCGCATTTTGAAATCACACTCATTTGTGAGAGTAACAAATTACTGATAGGTTAGAATGACAAACAGAGATAATAAGAAATAGGATGAATGAGTTTCCTGATTTTTTGTCAAGCTAAAATTCAATAACTTGTATCCAGATTTTGTAGGTATCCTCATGAGAATTCACTTAAATCTGGATACAGGTTATTGGATTTAACTTCACATTTTTTTATACCGTCTTTCTGGCTGCCAATTAAGATCAGGATACAAGTCAACTTTCTTCACCCGGTATTTCTCCAGTTCATAACCACGGACAGCTGAGAACTGTCTTATCCCTGCCTTTCGCTCCAACTCATCAATAAGCTGCTGGCCCCACTGTCGAGTGTATTTCTGAGGTCCACCACTTCTCCTCGTATGACCGAAAATATCTTCAGCTAATTGGCGTCTCCGTGCTTTCTCTCTCTCTACTCTGATAGATTCTTCTTCTAATCGGCGATTCCAATCAGCGTCAGACATTTCCCTGGACCTCCACATTCTGTATTCATTTATATCTAGAGAGAACTTCATGTTGTCTCAAAATGATTTGTTTGGAATGCGTGTTAGATTTTATAGACAATGCGAGGATCAGAAATGCAGTGGAGAATGCTCACGCGACAATTTTATCGAGTGTGGGGAAAATTGTTGACGCCAGACGGCTGTGATAGTAATCGTCTGTTATCAACAATTTTTTCCCGCACTCGATAAAATTGTCGCGTGAGTGGATACAGTAGTACAGTATAACAGGTACATGGACATCTGTTGAACTTTTTAAAGCATTGGGGATGGGATACACATTACTTGACACTTATCAGATTTGGCATTGGGGAGAATGGTCTCCAGAAATTTACAAACATTATGTGAACAATACAGAAACAGACAGAGACACATTTAAGAAAAACTATGCACAAACTGAAAACATACATTTGGAAAATATTGAAAAAAATCCAGGACAAAGATCATTTGCTAAAACCATGTTAAACTGTTTATGGGGGGAAAAGTGCACAAAACAATTTAAAAACAAAAACAGAATACATACAAGACCCAGCAAGATATTTTGACCTGATACAAGATAAAGACATCATTATTAAAAATGTTGAATTGTTTGATCATGATAAATGTATTTTAGTCAATCACACAAAGTCTGCAGATGTTTATGAACCTCACAAATCAGCTAATGTTGCAGTTGCATCTTTTGTCACAGCTTATGCACGAATGGAATTATATAAAGTAATAGGACGTTTGGGTAGACGGGTATTATATTTTGACACAGACAGTTGTATTTACATCCATAACCCCTCACTTTGGAATCCACAAATTGTAAACAGTAGGTTAGGTCAATGGACAGATGAACATCCAGATGCAAAAATTATTGAATATGTAGGTTTAGGTCCAAAAAAGTATGGTTACAAATACATTAAAGATGGTCAAATACACACTTCATGTAAAGTTAAAGGAATTACATTAGATTACAATACATCACAGAAAGTCAATTTTGAATCCATGGTGGAATGTGTACAAGACAGACATAATTACAAAATGAACATTGAATACACACATAGAATTAAACGCAACAAGAACAGACAAGTTACAAGTGAAAAACAAACCAAAGCATTCAGATCTGTGTACACAAAACGTTTTGTAGTGGATATATATGACACAAGACCTTATGGGTTTGAGGTATAAAAATTACTCTTCGGAATTCTCATTTCAAGTTTGAACAAGAACAGACATGTCACAAGTGAAAGACAAACCAAAACATTCAGATCTGTGTATACAAACCGTTTTGTAGTGGATAAATATGACACAAGACCTTATGGATTTAAGGTATAAAAATTACTCTTCGGAATTCTCATTTCCAGTTTGAACAAGAACAGACATGTCACAAGTGAAAGACAAACCAAAACATTCAGATCTGTGTACACAAACCGTTTTGTAGTGGATAAATATGACACAAGACCTTATGGGTTTAAGGTATAAAAGTACCCTTCAGATTTCTCATTTTAACTTTGAACACTGAGCAGGCAAGATGTCTCTACCACTTAATCCTACTTATGCTATATACTTGTCAGAGTTAAGAAGACTTTCGAGTTTTAGTATGACTACAAATCCTATTTTAAAATCCAAGAAAGAAGAATTAGCTAAAGCTGGATTTTTCCATGTGGAAGATGGTAAAGTAAAATGTTTTGTATGTGGACAAGGTTTAATGAATTGGGAAGAAAAAGATATTCCTTTGCAAGAACATGTTAAGTGGTCACCAAATTGTTCTTATATTCAACTGATAAGAAATTGTCAACTATACAAACCACCAACAAGTATGCAAACACCCCCAGATAAAATATTATCAGTGATGGATTATGGATTCACTTTAAATGAAATATTTTCAACAATGAAACAATATGACAAGTGTTTAGATGATTTTCCAGATTCTAATTCTTTATTTGCACTCATGGTACTAAATGATCAAAGTACATCATTTAGTACCATAATTGCAAGACAAGCTGCAGGACAATTCAAAACTAAGTTAGACAAACTGTTTACAGATAATGTAGAAAATGATTTTCCTGACTGTCCTGATGTACAAAGTGCATGGTGTAATATGGTACCTGATGCCCAAAATACATCAGAACAGACAAAAGAATCATCACTTTGATTTCAACCATGGAACCAGTAAGACGTATCTTAGACAACAAGATTACACGTAAGGCATTATTATATGCATTTCAATTGATCACTCCTGGTTATCTAACAATAACAAAAGAATTTATTCATAATCAATTGGAAAAAGGTGAAATGTATGGGGAATTTTGTAATGCATTACAAATCATGAATGCTTTTTACAAAGATAATGTAGAAAATATTTGGACAAGAGTTGTGTGGGGTAACATAATTTATGATAAAGAAATCATTAATTACTTGTATAGACAATGTGTACCACAAATAGATAGAAGAATAGCTTCTTCAGAAACTTTATTTGAGTTAAAAGCACCCTTAAAACGAATACCTACTAAAAGACATGAAGAAGGTATGGAAACAGAAAGTATGTAAGTGAATGATTTGACAACACTTTTTCACAAAACTACAATTATGGCATCGAGTGAATGTTTATTGTTTCAACACCCTTGTAATATCTTTATTTCGGGACCTAGTGGTTCAGGAAAAACAGAATTTGTCAAAAAGCTTATTGATATGAAACATGACTTATTTCAAATTCCCCCACAAACAAGCATTTGGTGTTATAAAGAATGGCAAAATACATATACTTTACTTAAAGAAAGTGAAGATATTAAATTCATAGAAGGTATCCCTGATGATGAATATGAAATTGTCAGTGATGTCACTATCCCCCATCTTGTAGTTTTTGATGATCTGTTAGGAGATAAAGATGAAGAAAAAATTAAATTATGGTTCACACAAAAAGGACATCATAGAAATGCAAGTGTCATTTACATTACACAAAATATGTTTCAACAATCTAAATCTAGTCGTACCATAAGTTTAAATGCATATTATATGATTTTATTTCAAAATACCAGAGATAAAGGACAAATTAAAGTATTGGCAAATCAAGTTCAATTACCACATTTAAATGCATGTTATCAAGATGCAACAAGTATTGATCATGGTTATTTATTAATTGATTTTCATCCTAGAACTCCTGAGTCTTTGAGATTAAGAACTGATATTTTTCATCCTTGGGTAACACAAAATGAAAGTGGCCCTATCATTTATACAAAACTATAAATCCCCCATGTTCAAATAAGTTGACGTTAGTTAGTCAAAGTTTGTCAACGACTACACATCATCACGGTATCATTCATACAATCTTTGGAACAACTTGGTCAAGAAACAAGTCCATTTGCAAGACAAAAATTACTTAAGAAAGGTTTTAAGAAAATTTGAAAATGGTTTACATTAGCAAGTAGAATCAATCTTAATAAGAAAATTAAATTGCCAAAACAAACATTAACCTACATGGATAAACATAAACAAGATCTTGAACAACTTGCAAATCCCAGAGTTGATCTTGCAACAAAACGAAACATTATTTTAAAACCAGGAGGTGGTGGATTTTTTGGTGGTGTTATCATTCGTAATTTAATTCGATGGGATGGTCATAAGACAAGTAGATCATTCTATTCACCATTCAAAAAAACAAAGAGTAAGAAACAAAAGTCACCTAGAAGGAAACGAAAATCCCCTAAGAAAAGATAAAATAATTCATCAAGTTCTAGAGAGATAAAAAATCAACGAAAGGAAGGACCTAAATATATGTACACAAATTTTGAAATTGCACCTCATGTATCTCCATCTACAAAAACAAAAGTATTACTTATGAAAAATCTTCAAAAACAAAGAAAAGTATAACCACTTAAGTTAACACGTGTAGTGTCAATAACAAAAGATGGTGTTAAAAATCACGAACCAATGTATTCTCTACAAAATACACAACATGTACCATTAAAAGAAAAGATTCCCACAATGGCACGTTTTACAGCTTTAAATACACCTAAACCTGTTAAAGGAATAAGGTCTTACTTTAAATAATATAAAGATTGGTTTTTTTTGCACATGTATAAATAGCATTACATTTTTATATTTGTTTCATTTAATCATTAGATTCTATAAGAGCAAGATGGTGAAACAAAATAAGAAACAAAAAATTCCTTTAGTTAAAAAATATGGTGGTATGTTAATAGGTTTAAGTCAAACTCCTCCAGCATTTCAAAAACAAATTATGAAAAATGCACCTAAAGAATTAATTAATTGTGTGTCAGAATGCTGTCATAATCTTTTAAAAGGCAACATACATCTAAGAAAAAGTCAGAAACAAAAATTACATCCAAAGCGTCAACAACTACGAGCACTCGCTAGTGAATCAATAACTCTTAAAAAGAAAAAAACAAATTTTAAATCAAAAAGGTGGTTTTTTATCATTACTTGGTTTACTTGGACCTGCTATAGGAGTTGCAACAAATCTTACAAATAAATTAGTCAGTAAAATATGAAAAAGATGGCTATTGTACCTTATCAAATGTTAGAAGATATGCAACATTTTAGAAATGAAAAAGCTCAAAGACCAAGATTACCCCCTAACCCACAAGTTACAAATACTGCACAACTTCAGAATAATTTATCATCTGTGTTAGGAAATTCAGAGTTGTCTGAAAGTGAGAAAGAACAAAAGTATGGGGAAACTTTACAAAAATTTCAAATGTCACATAAGAAGGCATTACAACCAACATTGGTTCCATTGCCTGAGTCAGGAGAAAAATCATTATTATTACGAGATCGTATTATAGAAAGTGTCCCTGTTACAATGAGACGTAAAGCAACTTCATTATTATCTGCTTTATCATCTCATCCACACATGAGTTGGGATGATCAGGGTGTATTAAGTTACGATGGAGAAGTCATAAAAGGTTCAAATATCATAGATTTAGTTAATGATGTTCTTAGACACCGAAAAGGTTTTAAACCGAGTGGATGGGAAATGTTTAGTCATGGATTAACAAATATAAATATCCCTCAAGATTTTGTTGGTAATCGTGAACGTTGGTTATGGATGAATAGACAACCTATACCCAAACCCAGTAAATATCAAAGTTCTCCAGAAGATAGTTTGTCTGAAACTCCTCAATCATCCACTCCAAAACATAAAGTTCGTCGAGGTCATAGAGTGCAGTGGAGTGAAGACACACCAAAGTCAGCACTAAAGCGTAAATTGACAAAACATAGATTATCTGAAAAATGGGAGGCTTATTGAATGATTTATTAACTGAAATATATTACAAATACAAAACATCCTGCTGGTTATGGTGGTATATAAACATTGTACAAACCAGCTCATAGTAAAGATAATTCCTTCACAATTCATCAAGTGAAAAAATGGTTGAAAGGAGAAAGAACTTATACTTTACATAAACCCATCTGTAAAAAGTTTTCAAGACGTAAGACTATAGTGGGTGGTATTGATCATCAATGGCAGATTGATTTAGCAGACTTACAAAGTTTACAATCTTACAATGACCAATTTCGTTATTTAGTTTGTGTTATTGATGTATTTTCCAAATATGTATGGGTAATACCCATTCACAATAAATCAGGAGAGACATTAACAAAATCTTTTCAGAGTACTTTGAAAACTTCTGGACGTAAACCATTATCATTACAATCTGATAAAGGTTCTGAATTTAAAAATAAAGATGTACAAATTTTTTTAAAGGAACAAAACATTCATTTCTTCACAACAGAAAATCCTGAAACCAAAGCTAGTATTGTTGAACGTTTTCAACGCACATTGAAAACACGAATGTGGAAATATTTTACACACAAACGTACATTAAGATGCATTGATGTGTTGGAAAATTTAGTTGATGGATATAATCATAGTTTTCATCGAAGTATTCAAAGAACTCCTGCTTCAGTATCATTAGAAAATGAAGTAGAAGTATCTCAAAATTTGTATGGTAAAAAAAAATCTAAAAAGAAAAAATACAATTTAAAGGTGGTGATATAGTACGTATTAATAAAACCAAACGTACATTTGAAAAAGGGTATTTACCAAATTGGACAAAAGAGTTATTTAAAATTACTCATGTAAAACATACAATACCACCCACTTATAAACTTGAAGATATGGGTGGTGAAAATATACAAGGGACATTTTATCCACAAGAAATTCAAAGTATAAAAGATGATAAAAAATATATAATTGAATCAATTCTTAATAGACGGTCAAGACGTGTGGGAAAGAAAATTATTAAAGAACTTAAAGTACATTGGGAAGGTTATCCAAAGAAATTTGATAGTTGGATAGCAGAATCAGATTTGATATAAAAAGAACATGTCATCAAATGAAACTTCATTACCTAATGAAACCACAAGTGTTGATGTACAAAGTCAACAAAGTCAACAATTTAAAATTTGTGGAAATCGTGTTGCAAAAAATCAAGTCACTTATTTCACACAGATTATTATCATTTATGGTATTATAATTACTGCCATTGCACATTTGAGTTTACAAAGCCCTGATAAAGAATTGTGGTTAGTGTTATTAAGTAGTTCATTAGGATATATTCTTCCTTCCAAGTCCAGGTTTAAAATATTTGAAACAACCACAAGATAAGAAAAATGAATTCATTTTACGTAACACTTCTAAGTGATAGTTCTATGGATATGTTTCCAAATAATAACCAATGTTGTTTTCAAACACAATTATCTAAACCCATTCATGTTGATAAAGAACATTGGGAAGTGGGATTAGTTGAAGTAATTTTACCTTCGGAAGCAAAATATATTACAGATGAAGAATCTGTTTTTAAAATCTTTGTGACAGATAGCAACATATCAAATTGTATTAATAAAACGAAATTGAAACATACATTTCACAAAGGTGTTGCTGCTGTTGAATTAAATATTTTATCAGGTGCATATTCAAATGGCGCTCATGTCAGAGATGCAATGCAAACAGAAATTCAAGAAAAACTTGGAGACATATTTAAATCATTTGATGTATTATTTCATGTTGGATTTTCAAGTCTCCAAGGGCGTGTAAAAATAGTAGGAAATAGTATTGGGAAAGTGGGTATTAAAATGTCAGAAAGTTTATTACAAAAATTGGGATGTAAAGATAGTTTTCCTGTCATTTTTCCTAACACATAAAAAGATGCATTTAAATATAATGTGGACTTAAATGTGGATTTCAATCAAATCTTTATTTATGCTGACATAGCAGATTATACATTTTTAGGTGATATTGAAGCACCTATTTTACGTGTGATTCCATTTGAATCACATAAAGAGTCTCTACACACTCATATAGAATTTGATAATGTACATTACATACCAGTATCAAAATCTTATTTTGATCAGATTCGTATAAATATAAATGGGAACACTGGTAAACCCATTCAGTTTGTAAGTGGCAAGACAGTTGTCAAGTTGCATTTTCGACAGAGATATAAATTAAATTTGTAAAAAATGATGCCGGTGTATCAAGGTGTACCACGGCAATATGGATATGGATTAGGGTCTATTTTTCACACAGCAATAAGAACAGCTGCACCATTTATAAAACCAATTGCAAAAAATGCATTTCAAACATTAAAGAGAGATGGATTAAGACATGGTTTAGAAATAGCAAATGAATTGATAAAAAAACATAAAGCACCTAAAGACATTTTATTAACTCATGGAAAAGATCTTTTGAAATCAGTTGGTGAATCTGCTTTAGGTATAAAAAGACAAAAACAAGAACGAAAACGTCAGTCTGTGGTTCGTTCTCGTAGAGGTAAGACACGTCAAAGACAAGCTTATTCAAAATGAAAATCAAGACCACTTGATATATTTGATTAAAAAAAATCATGATGTTACATGGATCTTGCAAACATTTTGGTAGTAGTTTTGATCCAGATAATGTATCACCAACATCAAGTGGTATAGAAAATATTGGTGAAATTGAACAATTTCCTATTGCATCTTTAAATAATTCTTCACCAATAGAATTTTTAATTCCAAGACAAACAACCAAGTGGTTAGATCTTGCAGCATCTACACTTGAAGTTCAAATTAAAATTACAAAACAAGATGAAGTGTTTTGGCTGGAGATACACAAATTGCTCCTATCAATAATTTTTTTCATAGCATGTTCAGTAAAATTGATGTTACACTGAATGGCAATCTTATCACCACCAATACAGATCTTTATCCTTATAGAGCATATTTTGAGAATTTTCTTAGTTATTCAAGAGATGTGAAAAAAACACATCTAGCTGCTAGTGAGTTGTGGTATACAGATACTCCTGGACACCATGCAGAAACAAGTAAAGCTTCGTCTAACAAAGGTTTGACTGAGCGAGCTAAAATAATTGGTGGTAGCAAAAATGTACAAGAGGAAAACTGCATTTAGATCTGTTTGTGCAAGATAAGTATTTACCAAATGGAGTTGAGATGAGAATTAAATTGCATCGTGCTCCAACTAAATTTTGTTTAATTGGTAGTGAAAATGGAAAAATAGAAATTCAAAAAGCCATATTCAGAATACCGGCATTGGATTTATTTCCAAAATTTGCGAATGATCTTAATGCACAAACAGATCGAACAAATTATAAAATGCCCATAAGACGTAGTGAAATTAAAACTTTTACTATTGGAAGTGGTCTTCGTCCAAAAATAGAAGACTATCTGTTTCATAAATAGATGACAAAATGAATTATTCTTGGTTTAGTTAGTAATAGAGATATAAATGGAGATATTGGCACTAATCCATTTAATTTTCAACATTTGGATTTGAATAAGTTGGAAATCACAATAGATGGACATTCCATTAAAGCACGTCCCTTTGAACCGAATTTCGAAGGTGGACTTTATCTAAATTCACATTTATCATTGTATGAAGCTATGGGCTATTTTGGACAAAATCAATCATTTAATTTATCTTTGCAAGATTATGCAAAAGGGTATACCCTTTGGGGTATTGATTTGACACCTGATCAGAGTAGTAGTGGGCCCTTGGCTCACCCAATAAAGTCTGGTAATCTTAGGTTTGAACTTCAGTTTGCTCAAGCTCTTCCAGAGGTGATCAACGTTGTTGTCTATGCAGAATTTGATAGTGAGATAACAAATTCAGAGAAGTGATATTTGACTATTAAACAAGATGAGTCAGTGTGAACATTGCAAGATGTGTAAACAGAAAATACAAACATTATTTCAAGAATGTGTAGTGATAGAACTGACAAAATCCATTCAACAGAAAATGAAAAATATCTGTGAAGAAGAAAATCGAACCAACACAACAACATTAATAGATATGAACATTGCAGAGTGTTTACAGAAAGTGTGTCCAGTGACTATACTATATAATCTACACAGGAGAGCAAGAAAAATAAACTTATTAGAATATTGTGCTCATATGGACTTTGAAATAGACTGCCAAAAAGACATTCAAAAGTGGGCAGATTTAGTTAAAAAGAGACTGGTCATATTATACAGCATATCTTGATTAATGGCTCCGTGCCAGCCTTTTCCAAGGCTAAGAAGATGGAAACCATACAATTACAAACTATACTTGACAGTTCTCAAAAGTTATCATCCTTAAATGGAAAAGTGTGTTCAAAAGACTTGTTACCAAAACAAAAACCTAAACACAGACAAGCATATATTGTGAACACAGATTCATCGAAAGAACCAGGAGAACATTGGATAGCAATATATTTTAAAGACAATCATTCTGCTATCTACTTTGATTCATATGGTTTACCACCAATAGATAGAGACATATATAAGTTCATTGTGAAAAATACAGATTCCTGGACAATAAATACAAAGAGACTACAAAGTGAATTTACTGTTGTGTGTGGAATGTACTGTATATTTGCTTTAGATCATCTTGCAAGAGGATATGATTTAGAAACAGTTCTTTCTATCAAATTTGATCCAAGAAATTTCCAAGAGAATGATAGAGATGTTCGACGATGGTTTGAGCAAACTTATAGACATTATTTGAAATAACTGTAATAATAATAAATATCAGGTGTCAAAACAATCCCACAGAGGTAATATTTTGCATTTTTAGTTTTTTAAGTTTTTTTTATTAAAGTCAATCATCTATTATATAATTTTCGCCAGACATTTGTGTAACAGAGAGATAGGGTTTTTTAGTTATTTTTTATATTTGTTTCAAAATCAGATCACTTGAGTGATATCAGTTTTTTTTATCTGACTCCCAAGATTTTTTTCAAAAAATCTTGGTTGTCAAATAAAAGCTAGCATAAAAAAGAATCTTGATGTAAATAGGTTTTCTCATGGATAGGCAAAGTCAGATCTCGGTGTATATATGTTCAGATTTCATTTCAATATAATGATTCAACTTTAAATACAGTTTTGTGTTTTGTTGAAACCTCTGTGATAGTTTAGTCGATTTTGTTAGGTTAGTCCTATAATCCCTTTTTTATCACCGTGTCCCTATTATTTCCCAACAGTAAAAAAGAGTTAAGAGTCACTTCTCTTTTTCACTGAGAGTATTAGGTTTTAATATTGTATGCATACTTATCAAAAAACTTTTATAGTGTAACCTGATATACAGTTTATACTGTAGAGAAAATTTTGATTGCTAAACATACAATGAATACTATTCTTACTATAGAAAAAACAACTATCACAGAGAGTTCGACCACAACGCGAATCCCTAAGTTTTTTTTTTATTTTGTGCATGTGTTCTTGTGTTTTATTGTGAGCATAATTTCCTTATGCTCACAACAAAACACAAGAAGACACACAAAATGCCATTTCCCCATTTATAGAAGTTGTATACACAGGGTGGAGAGATGACAACCCAAAACCACATGGATGAACCCTAATATAAAAAGATTTTAAATTAATATAGACATTGGGTCACACTCTAGGGAGGGAACTGTTTTTTTGTCTTTTTATAACAAAGACTTGATTGTGTACATGAGAAGATATAACTCTTTCTAATAGTGTGGTTGGCCCTGAAAAGGGCCGTTTTTAAAAATTTTCAGTTCCGTAGAGAGCTGTTTGGTAAAGCCATCTCTGCTTCGGTGAAGAATTCACCTTCCCACACGTCTATAGTTATTTCTGACATATCTTCATCTGTGAAACATTCTTGTTCCCATTGATAACTTTTCCCCACAAGAGCTTCTTCCTGCATATGTACGGGGAGACCAAACCAGTGTTTAGGTCGATTCTTGTACTGGATCTCCCCAAACGGACGTGTGGCGGATCTGACGAAAGTGTGGTCTTCAATCTTCTTAAGTTGTTCTTTCATGGGAAGTGTTGCTGACCACCACTTTCTCAAAGCCAAGGCGAATTCTTCATCGGCCCTCTGTTTCTTGGTTCTCACATAACTCTCTACGGAACTGTAATTGATCTTCGTTGGCTCCATGTCTTTTTCCTCTCTATCAAAAGATGATTTTCTTAGTCAGATGATGAAATGTATCCAAATCCTCAACTCACCTTCTTTTTATAGACAATGCGAGGATCGAAAATGCACTGAAGAACGATCACGTGACAATTTTGATCGAGTGCGGGAAAAAATTGTTGACATCGGATGGCTGTGACAGTAAAGGTCTGTTATCAACAATTTTTTCCCCGCACTTGATCGAAATTGTCGCGTGAGCATTCTTCAGTGCATTTCAGATCCTTGCATTGTCTATAAAATCTAACACACATTCCAGGCAATTCATTGCGTGCACTCGTCATTTCGTCATTGATCATTCATCAGACCAGTAATTGAACATTTGATCTGACAGTCAGATTGAGAAAGTGATTTTCATCACATTTCAATCATAAAAAAAGTAAACTAACACACATTCTGTCTATCATAATTTAATTACCTACTGACTTGTAATAGATTTCTACTTTTGAACAATGGCTTCTACCAACAAAACTGTAGAAAACATACAAGAGAAAAGGAGAGCAGAAAGGAGACAGGACAGGAAACAAAGGAAAGAGCGAGAAAGATCAGTCAGGAGAGGAGTAATGGATTCAGAGCTTGAGGTTAGTAAGTTTGATTCTCTAACTAGAACTATTGAGGGTCTGTCCCAACAATTATCTAATGTACAGGCTGAGCTAGCCGGCCTCCACAAAACTATCAGAGATAAAGATGCAGAAATCTCCTACCTAAGGGGCCAAATTAATCAACCATCCTTTGCTCCAGCTCAACTTATGCTCATGCCCGGTTCTGCACCGGCAAAAGCCCAAGAGGAGGCGGAGGCCACTAAAGGGGATGAGGTCACCAGTCTCTACTACTCAGCTTCAACAGCAACTAGTTCATCACCAGCTACTACATCCAGCAGTAGCCAGCCTAGCTCGTCAGGCAGCTCAGAGGCCCAGGGGTGTACTCAGGTTTGTACACTCACCCCTGGATCTCCTCCAAAAGAGGTTCAGGTTGCGGCAGAGGTCCACCCTGCCCCACCTAAGGAAGTCGTATCTGACCATAACAATGCAGTTAAAATCATTGGTGGCACAGCAACCCCAGCTACCTCTGAGTTGGAAAAGGGTGGAAGCCCAAGATCCTACGCAGATGTTGCCCGGGCTGCTAGGAGCCCAAAGACTAATACAGAAAAAATTTCTTCCCCAAACAAGGACCTTAAAGATCTCAAAGACCATCTCAATGCTAAGGTATTCAACCCTGACAAACCACTGTCACAGCTCCTGTGTTCTAACAACACACAGAATATTCAAAATACCCTTCAAATCGGCAACCCTCTAAGCATCAATGACAAACCTCAAATACCTCATAAGAAAAGAAAGCAAGGGCAAAAAGGTAACGAGTCTGACTCCGAAACGGAGCTGCAGGAGTACACAAACGAGGAGGGGTTCAACACAATGATCGAAAGAAAGGTCAAAAGGTGTAGAAGCCTCATCCCTCGTCCGTGCCCTCCTGGCTCGGTCTCGGCCTCACCCACACCACCTGACAAGACAGGTAGAAGCAGCACCATAACTGCTGATAAGGCTCCCAGTCAGCCGACTCAGCCAACCCCAAGACTTAATGCTAATAACGCTATTAACGCAAATAAGCTCACCCTCACCTTCACCAACCCCGTTAATGGAGCTCAATTTTTTGGAAGCAGTCAAAAAATCGGCAGATCGTCCCCTTACTAAAACCAGGAGACATGGGAGAACGACTCCCCCCAAGCTATCAAAAAGTCAGGTCCCTTTATAATTGTGGTGACTAGGGTTCACCCGGAAACCCCCAAGGATGCAATATCCAGGGGATTACCAAACTGCGAATGGGAGAGGTTTACTTCTAGGGCCACGGGCAGATGCACGTGGAGACTAAAAGTTAACAGCCCAAGTAAGGAAATTAAAGATCAATTGACCAAGAATGGAGTAAACATTGACGGCAGAACGCATGCTGTGGAAGAGTATAGAACCACCCCACCCATCCAATGCCATAAGTGCCAAAAATTCGGGCACTTAGCCAGTAAATACAGGGGGAATCTGACCTGCATGAGATGTGGAGGCACCATCTCACACAGGCCTGCAAGTCTGACTCTCCATTATGCCCAAATTGCAAATGGGCCCACGTTAGCAGCTATCGCGGGTGCCCCCATTTTAAAAAAGTCAAACAAAGCATAGAGTTAAAAAACCTAAACCTAAAAAATTCCGACAGCGCCTCCCCCCCCCCCCCCCCCCCCCCCATACAATCTGCTCACTAGTTGCAGGAGCATAGTCTGTTCTGTATTCAATCATGGACGAATACAATATACTAGATGATTTTAACGATTTAATTCGTGTTGACAACTCATTGCTGACACAGCAGAGAATACCAAACCAAAAGGATACCATACCAAGTAAGAGGGCGAATAATACTTTTTCACAAGATGAAAAAAATGAAACATTATTACAGAAAATCCTGGAGACTGTACAAGACATGAAATCATCTCACCAAAAGATTGTTCTCTCTGCTGATAAGATTACAGTTCTCACAGAATTCAAAGTGTCATCTCTTCCTTTAACAGTACCATATGAGTTGGCAGAACCGATACCTCAACCTATGAGAAAAAGGGGACGTCAAGCACGGAAACAGTTAGTGACTACACCCACACAGACAGATAAAGTAATTCAACAACCTATTCCAGACAATCAGAGTGAGGAAGAATCATCCGATGATATTGTTAAACCTAAAAAAAAGAAACGTGTACGATTCGATGGTCTTGGGCGATACATGAAAAATATTGCTAACTGTTGAGTGATTTGCACTACAACAAAACAAAAACAGCCCTTCTAAGGGCTTCCCACACTATTAGAAAGAGTTATATCTTCTCATGTACACAATCAAGTCTTTGTTATAAAAAAAGACCAAAAAAAAAAAAAAACAGTTCCCTTATCCTCCAGTGAAAAAAACTTATAAGCAAAAATGTACTATAAGAGCTGGTCATAAAGCATGGTGCGGAGGCATTATAGACCAAAAAAATCTGTAACTTATAGGCCAAAAAACTTATAACTTAAAGACCAAAATGTCTGTAACTTATAGACCAAACATGTATGCACTGTGCCACCAGTGCATACATATTTGGTCTTTAAGTTACAGACATTTTGGTCTATAAGTTTTAGTCTATAAGTTTTTTGGCCTATAAGTTACAGATTTTTTTGGTCTATAATGCCTCCCCTAACTACTAGTGAACGATTCGCATTGATCCCCTTTGAGCTCGTTTCAATATGGAATATTCCAATGTGATCGGACACATCGAATATGATTATGCCAGAAAGAGTTGACGATGCAAGATGATTCGAAAAAATGTGATCGATCAAAGTGGCTGAATGACTCGTAACTTTCGTCGGTTTTGTGATATGGGGTAGAATTCCGCCACAAAACATAAAATTAACGAATTTATCTCTTTTGGAATGAGATGAAACGTTTAACAAGTCGAGGTTGAGAGATGTCCCATAATATATGCTCATTTACTTTCCGCATTCAAAATACCAGTTATTTCATTCAGCTTGGAAAGAAAAATATTTATGTCCACTTTGGGGGCTGTATTAAATCTGTGTATTACCCCAATAATTTGAAGGATTTTTCTAGTTTTAATCTCAATAAAAAGCAATTCGAAGACATGGGGGATGAAGATGGAAAGGTCATTGCGAATTTTATATGAGGTACTCTCTTTAATATAAATTCCAACTTCACCTCTGCCATCATCATTTTCACCTCCATAATTTTTAATAAGAGATTTGTAGCCCTCGAGTGAGTATGAAATATTAGGAGGGATCTGAAAGATTTCGGTTAGGCCGATTATATCAAATGTTGTGCCGCCATGTTGTAGATCATATAACAAGTCTATCAAATGAATCCAGTGCGCTTTCAGACTCTGACAATTGATATGAAACAATGAGAATCACATGCTCAGTTCACTTGTAGTGGACCGAAAACCACCGAGTGAGAAATAATAAAATCTTTTAATAAGCCACAAACGTGGGACTCATTGGTTTCAAGAGTTGTACGTAGCTTTTTGTTGTACAAATGTCTGAAATCGTATTAATCAATGTCTGGATCTCGTCGAAAGTTAAACTACCCGCCATTGAATCCCTGTAAACCACCTAGAATTCTCTCGGGACATAAGAAGAAAGTGGGCATAAATGGAGAAAAAGAAGCCTCATTTCCGTCAAATTGTAACAAGGTTGTACCCACTTTTGCCCCCATAGAATTCTACAGAGAAAGAGATGGAAGGCTGGAATATGAAAAGAACAGAAAGATAAGTGTAATAAGCAACATGTCAACAAAATGGTATATATTTATATAACAAAGAATGGGTTGGTGCTTTTCTCTAGGGTGATGTATGGAATAATATGTAACTGATGGGTATTAGTTTCATTCATTCTCCCAAGGAATGATTTAAGCCACACATGGAAAAGTGCTACGAGACCAGCATCCTCTCGTATATACCTCCAAATAATGATCCCGCCGTGCGGAACTCTGCCCAGCTCCAAAAGGTTGGCCCAGGGCAATGGCCCGCATCGACGAGGCTATCATTAAGAGGCATATTTCGGGTTGACACGGAACAGATTTGGAGAAGGGGTTCGCTGACAGGCAATAACCATAAAATAGCATGTGAGAAATTCAATTCTATCTGCGAGGTGGCAATATAACACTGTTGTAGGTCGCAGACCTTTCAGCGTAGCACTACACAAAGTGGGGGATTTGCCAAAACAGAATGCGCGAGGTTCATCGTGAAGCGAGATGGGGGGGGCGTTATGGGACAGGGGCCCGACTCCTACCAATAAAGGCATGATTAAACTGTGAACAACCAACCCCTAAGGGAAAAAACTTCCCTCCTTCCTCAATATAAGTATCTCCAAGTGACGAGCATTTGAATCATATAACCGTCTTCATTGCGAGGTTAAAAAAGCCCTCCAAACTGAAAAAAAACAGGCCAATTGGGAAAAAGCAACAGCCAATCTAAATGACGTGAGAGATACCAAAAAATTCTGGAACTCCTTCAAAACACTTACTGGTGCAACAAATAAAGGCAACAAACCAGCAGCCAAACCCCCTTAAAAAGGAAGATGGCTCCTTCACGCGTACCGACAAAGATAAAGCCAACACTTGTGCCATCCTTCTTAGAAAAACCACTCCTTGGCCCGAATCATTCAATCATTTAAAAGCGCGCCTCCATATCTCCGCCCCAGTACCCAACCCGCGTCAATCAGACATCAATACCGCTGATGAAAAATATTATCTTTTTATACCTTCCTTGCGTAGTAACCCCCCCCCCCCCCTCCCCCGCCCGATCCTTCCAAGGTGTGTAAATGTCTTGTCCCCACCCACTATTGCAGCATTTATATGCCCTCCTCGCTGATCTAAGTGCAGCCCCTCCTATAATGTCTACACTGACAATCGTAGGCTAGGATTCCATACCCCCCCCCCCCCCCCCACACACACACACACACATGCACACACACACACACACACACACACGCATACACATGATGTACGCACTAACATATACCCAATTATCATAATCTCACAGCATATACACGCTGTGTTCAACACCAATGCGTTTTAGGTGTAATTGCTCTGTACACTAATTTGGCTGGATGTGTGAATACGGTATAAAAACTTATTTGCCTCTGTTACTAGGACGAGGTTTTAGAAATAGCGTCTAATTCATATTTGTTTTTTACGTTATAACGCGGAACATATATTTACTTTTTGCCACCCAAGGAAGATATTATACGGTATTTTTTGCATAAGAAGATATTATAAGTTATTCTGGTTGATTGACGTGGACATAGCCTGACGTTCACGGCTCGGAATTTATGTTCAACGGATACTGTTGGGAGTTTGCATGGAAATGTTGTTAAATATGCAAACGCAGAGAGACAGTGATTCACTTTCTTCTTTGGACGTTGTGTGGTGAGTTGTTATTCACTTCGATGGATTTTCCATCCATGGGCCCCTGAGCAGATTTATAATGGAGTTTACGTTATTCGGTGTGCGTGCTTAATATATGGAATTCGCAAAATGTGAGTTTTGACAGCTTAGTATTGCGCAGTCGAATGTTGAAATTTTGGAATGTTTGCGACAAAATTTAAGGCCGTTAATAGCCTTTGAGAAGTTTGTGTTGAAGGCTCGCACACTGATGTGGTTTGCATTGAAAATTGGAATATTTTGTTCCACTCGACTTAGTTTCTGAGACGAGTGGCACAAAATGTTCTCTTTTTCCGTGGTATTCATGTCATGTTATTAAGTTTGATTTGTGGAAACTTGCGTCTAAAACTTTAGTAATTTCGTGAGAAATTATATTCTTATGTGAATTCGTTCCTATGGTAGCCCGGTAGCACCAATTGCGATTCGAATCTGGCCATATTTACGTTAAAGATATTTTCACCTCAGGCACTGGATTGTGATTCGGATAGTGTGACCTATTCGATTACGGAAACCTAGTTGCTGAATTTAGCGTATATGCTGTATTTTTGGAATGTTTGCGACAAAATTTAAGGCCGTTAATAGCCTTTGAGAAGTCTGTGTTGAAGGCTCGCACACTGATGTGGTTTGCATTGAAAATTGGAATATTTTGTTCCACTCGACTCAGTTTCTGAGACGAGTGGCACAAAATGTTCTCTTTTTCCGTGGTATTCATTGTCATGTTATTGAGTTTGATTTGTGGAAACTTGCGTCTAAAACTTAGTAATTTCATGAGAAATTATATTTTTATGTGAATTCATTCCTATGGTAGCCCGGTAGTATCAATTACGATTGATATATAGCCTATCTGACAACGCATGGAGATTGTGTGAGCACAATTTTGGTTGTGGAACGTTGCTTTTGTTATAGGGACTTTGAATGTTGCGTATATGGGAATGGTTGTTAAATAAAATGTCATATCATCTAGATGAGTTGTTGATTATTGAATCTATCATATTTTTATGAATAATGCAGACCGGAGTATGGTGTTCCCTGTTTAGACCCTTCGCGTATACAGTCGTGGGTAAATATCTCAGATAATTTTCCAGCCAGTTATACCTTGTAAGTGTATTATTTTAGGAGGGGGGTTACTTTCCTGTGTGGGTGGTGTCCCTAACCCCACTTTCTTAAAGCTTAACGATGCCCTTCTCTTGGACCTGTGGGACACTTTATATTTTCTTTTGACGATTGGTCCGAGTTGAAACGTTACATCAACGTGTTGATCAAGGAGAGACTGTTGCGATAATGGAGACAAGTGTGGTTTTGGGGGATCCCACTGGTGAGACTCCCCTCCCTTTGGAAACCGGTAAATATTCCTTAAAAGAAATGTTTGACCCATATGTGCTGACAGACTTGCAGCAGGCCAATTCGACGTTGGAGAAAAATCTTGATGTTTTTATTCAGTTTGGAGGAGATTTGGGACATACTGATATAGTCCAGCATGAAATTCACACGGGTGACCACCCCCTATTAAACAATGGGTTTATCGGTTTCCTTTTCATAAGAGACGGGAAGTCGTGGAACAAGTAGAGTCTATGTTGAATCAAGGGCTGATACAACCCCCAACAGTCCCTGGGTTGCGCCCATTTTCTTAGGAAAAAAACGAAGGACGGCAGTTTAAGGTCCTGTGCGGATTACCGTAAACTAAACGCGATTACCCGTAAAGACGCTTATCTCTTGCCCCGAATTGATGAGAGTTTAGAGGGGATGTCGGGGGCAGAGTGGTTTTCCACATTGGATTTGGCATCGGGATATTGGCAGATGGAGTTGGCCCCTCCTGCTCGGGAGAAAACGGCTTTTACCATAGGGACGGAGTTATATAAATTTACGTGCTCCCGCTCGGGCTTTCTGGGGCCCCCTCCTCGTTCGAGAGGCTCGTGGAACTCGTTTTAAAGGGGCTTCATAGGAAAACGTGCTTGATATATCTTGGTGACGTCATTATCCATGCTCGCACGTTCCAAGAACATTTGGGGCGGATAGAAGAAGTTTTTAAACGCATTAGGAATGCAGGGTTAAATTAAAATCGTGCAAATGTGTATTGTTTAGACGTCAAGTGTCTTATCTAGGTCATATTGTGTGCTCGGATGGTGTTAGAGATTAAGCAGTGTTGTGTTGGAACATGGACCGTCACTAACAATTCATATCATTGTTAGTTGAATTTGCTTGAAATTTGCTTGATCATTCACAAACACTAGTGATGAGCCTATTCACCTCATTCCTATGGTGCGTGAGCAATCAAGCTCTAATTCGTGTTTTCTACAGATTGTTGAATTTTTGGAACCTTTCAAGATGGTCCTTTGCCTACACTTGCAGCCGAGCCTCTTCATCTCGGAGCAATGGTATTCAAAAAACCATCTTCTCTTCGTGAATAGTTTATTTTTATTGGTAGTGGCATCAAGTAGATATCAGATGGGGAGTGTCGTGTTTGGGTTGCCGTAGGCAACTTCCGCCCTTTTATTGTTTGTTTTCTCGGAAACGATGTCGTGAAATGTGCTCCACATTTTATCGTCTTCTAATTCATAATGTTATGTCTTTTGTTCTATCGCATATCACAGTCTTTTTACCGTCAAATAAAGCACATTTACTCAAACAGTCAATGGTGTTTTGGTTAGCTAGCTGCTCCAGGCAGTATGAAAAACATTCCGGATTAATGTTGGGTCGTAGTGCTTGTGCTTTATAACAGCAAGGGAAATTTCAATTTGATTGATTAATTTGACGAGTTCGCCTCAACGTGTTGATCAAGGAGAGACTGTTGTGATAATAGAGACAAGTGAGGTTTTGGAGGATCCCACTGGTGAGATTCCCCTCCCTTTGGAAACCGGTAAATGTTCTTTAAAACAAATGTTTGACCCAGATTTGCCGACAGAACTGCAGGTGGAGCAGGCCAATTCGATGTTGGAGAAAGATCGTGATATTTTTATACAGTTTGAAGGAGATTTGGGACATACTGATTTAGTTCAGCATGAAATTCACACGGGTGATCACGCCCTTTTAAACAACGGGCTTATCGGCTTCCTTTTCATAAGAGACGGGAAGTCGAGGAACAAGTAGAGTCTATGTTAAATCAAGGGATGATTTAACCCTGCAACAGTGCCTGGGCCGCGCCCATTGTATTAGTAATAAAGAAGGAGGGCAGTTTAAGGTTCTGTGCGGATTACCGTAAACTAAACGCCATTACCCGTAAAGACGCCTATCCCTTGCCCCGAATTGATGAGAGTTTAGAGGGGATGTCGGAGGCAGAGTGGTTTTCCACATTGGACGTGACATCGGGATATTGGCAGATGGAGTTAGCTTCATCTGCCCGGGAGAAAACGGCCTTTACCACAGGGGCGGGATTATATGAATGTACGGTGCTCCCGTTCGGGCTTTCCGGGACCCCCTCCTCGTTCGGGCTTTCTGGGACCCCCTCCTCGTTCGAGAGGCTTATGTAGCTCGTTTTAAAGGGGCTTCATTGGAAAATGTGCTTGATATATCTTGATGACGTCATCGTGTATGCCGGCACGTTTGAAGAACATCTGGAGCGGCTAGAACTCTGAAAAAATAGCTCGTATAAAAGATTGGCCTGCACCCACCTGTGTGAAGAAGGTACGAAGTTTTGTTGGGTTATGTTCATATTACTGAAAATTTATATCGCATTTTTCTGATTTGGCTAATCCCTTGTTAAGATTAACACGAAAAAATGTGAAATTTCAGTGGGAGGCGGAGCAACAGGGGCGTTCGACATTTTAAAGGACAAATTATGTCATAGCCCTATTTTGGCGTACCCTGATTTTAATTATGAATTCATTCTAGATACAGATGCAAGTCAATTTTGTTCCGGGTCAGTTTTGTCACAACTCGTTGTTACGGTGTGGAAATATTATTGATATTGGTAACAGAAAGAAATCTGAGAAACAGCAACAATAACTATGAATTTAATTATTCTGAAATTTAATTAAAAAAAATTATAAAAAAAATGATACAAAGATTATTCTGCCTCGAACATAGTGGGACATAAGTCTTGCAGATAGTTTTAACCATTATAATTCATAACAAAATATTGTGCATTTCGCTACAAAAGTTATCACAAATCCGTGACGCGGTAAAAAGACTGGTGATTTGGCCACTTTAAAAACATGCCGCTGATCAGCTGCGGCCATCAATCAACAACACAGGGGAGATAAATCTATCCAGTTTATCGAGTATGACTGTTACGAAAAATGAAACTTAATGCCGGAACGCCACACTCCCCGTCTGATATCTTTTGATATCACAATAAACTTACATTTAAATTTAATTATTTTTATGAAAATTGTGTTTGATTTCGCATACCACCCTTGACTGATATGAAAAATGAAACACAATGCCGGATACGGCTAAAGTCCAAAATGGAAAATTGAAAATAAAAATAGCCAACTGCAAAATGAGAGATTGTTCTTGATTGAGATTTAACCTAGTCCACAAGAAGAACCATTTCGGTTATAGGTCTAGTGTAAGTAAAGTTTTTGCCATCCCTGTGTACACGAACACAAGCCTTTCTAACTTTTCCATCGTCACTCTCGATGGCTTTCACTACCACACCAATCGGCCATTCAAATCTTGGTAACTGTTTTTCTACGATTAAAACTACATCTCCAGTTTTAATATCATTACAAGTTAAAGCCCACTTGCGACGGGTTTGCATGGAATGTAAATACTGACAACGCCACTGTTTCCAAAACAGATCAGACAACACTTGTACGTGCTTCCACTGAGCACGATACATGTCCTTCATACTAGAACTTTCTGAAATCACGGGTAAGTAGTCTACTTTTCCAGTTAATAACATTGAAGGACTCAAGACGATGGGCGATTCAGGATCTGACGATATCTCAGCAATAGGTCTTGAATTGATTATAGCAGAAACTTCTGCCATAAATGTTGTTAAAGTTTCGTTGGTTAAAGTCTTCACTGCAGAACTGAGCAATATCGAGTCTAATATTCTACGTGTTAATCCAATCATGCGTTCCCAGACGCCTCCCATATGCGATGAGTGTGGTGCATTGAAAATCCATGTACAGCCTGATTCAATTAAGAAATTTTTAAATTGTCCATCTTCAACATTCACGGAATTGATTTTCAAATCATCAACTGCCCCAGTAAAATTAGTGCCTCTGTCGGAGCGAAGGGTTTTTACTGGTCCTCTGATAGACATGAATCGTCGTAAAGCATTTATAAATGATGAGCTTGACAGTTCTTCGAAAAGTTCTATGTGTATCGCTCTGGTCGTCAAACATGTGAATAAGATAGCCCATCTCTTATTTTGAGTTACCCCACCTCTTGTCTTTCGACTAACAACTTGCCATGGTCCGAAAGTATCTACACCTACTGAGGTAAATGGGGGACCAGGTGTGATCCGATCAATAGGAAGATCAGACATCTTCTGATGTTCTATTTTGCCACGAAGTTTCCGACATGTTACACATTTACTGATGAATGACGAGATCATTCGTTTAGCACCAACCAACCAAAATCCACCTTTGCGCAAAGCGCCCTCTGTAATAAACCGACCTTGATGTCTGACTATTGTGTGATAATAATCGATGATTAATGTCGAAACGTGACCCTTGGGAAGAATTATAGGGTTCAATTCTCCAGTTTCTAAAATGTTTTTAATTTTGTTTAATCGTCCTCCAACACGTAGCAAACCTTCAGAATCTATGAAAGGTGAAAGGTTCAAAATAGAACTGTCTTTAGGAAAATGTGTACCACTTATCAAACAATGTATCTCTTTCGAGAAACAATTTCTTTGAACTTGCTTTAAAACAAAGTTTTTTGCACAGTCGAATGAGTCAACAGTTTTGTATCGCGAACACAAATGCCATCCCTTACAAAAGTCATTATTGTCTGAGAAAGTTTTAGCAATGAGTTGTAATAAAGAAATAGCTTTGAAGAGGCACTTCCAATTCGAAAATTTTTCAAAACGATATATTTCAAGAGAGTCAGTCACTTTTAATGTGGTTTTACATGTCTCTATATTTTCCGGTTTCACTTCACAGTCATTTTCGGGATCAATTAATGGATAATTATCCTTGGTCGAAAAGTCATTTCTGGGTGTATCGCATAACCAACTCGCACCACACAACCAGGTATCAAGTCGGGAGTCAACTGATGAAATAAAACATCTAGTACTAGAATCAGCAGGATTGTTATTAGTATTTACATAGTACCACTGATGATCTTTGGAAACTGTAAGAATTTTTTCAACTCTGTGGCTCACATAATTGAAAAACCGTCTCTTCTGATTGTTAATGTAACCAAGTACAACTTTACTGTCTGTATAATAATTCACTTCAGCAGGAGAAATATCTAGGTGCTCCAGAACTATCGCACCAACTTCAGTAGCAAAAACTGCTGCACACAACTCTAAGCGAGGAATCGAATGTCCTTTCAGGGGAGCTAATTTAGATTTTCCAAAAATAAAACCTACGTCTTGGTGTCCATTTTTTGTTGTTTTTAAGTATGCTACTGCAGCAATAGCTTCCTCAGATGCATCTGAGAAAATGTGAAGCTCTACACGGTCAACAAGACTTACTGAATGCTGAGAATACATTCGAGGTATTCGAAGATTTTCCAAAGTCATCGATGATCTACGCCACTTGTCCCTTCGCTCAAATTCATGTTGAGAAAGTGGTTCGTCCCAGTCCGTGCCAGGAGGTGATGCATTTCTGAGTAGTATTTTACCACTAATGGTTATTGGAGAAAGAAAACCCAGGGGGTCATAAATACTATTTACTGTTGAAAGAAGACCCCGGCGAGTATATGGTTTGTCGTCCGATGAAATATCAGAAATGAAACTATCTGAGTGAAGGTCCAAAGAAAGACCTAAGCTATGTTGCACAAGAAGAGAGTCTTCGCCAGAAAGAATACTTTTCAAACTTTTAGAAATGTCTTCGGGAGGAAACGCGTTCATTACCTCGACCGAGTTTGAACAAATTTTGTGAAGTCTGATATTTCCCTCAGTTTTTAAGGCTTTTTGAGTACGGCGCATCAAGTCTATCGCTTGTTCACTATTAGCCAATGAGGTAAGTCCGTCATCAACATAAAAATTTTTATGCACAAATTCTTTTACATCTTTGCCATACTGAGTGTCACAATTTTCCACGGTCCTTCTAAGTCCATATGATGCGACTGCAGGAGAAGGTTTGTTGCCGAATACATGTACTCGCATTCTGTACTCAATCATCGGTAAGTCAGGGTCGTTGTTCTTGTACCAAAAGAATCGTAAATAATCTCGGTGTTCTTCTTTTACGTAAAATTGGTAAAACATTTGCTCGATATCAGCCGTTACCGCAACCGAGTTGTTACGGAACCGAATTAAAACTCCAATAAGACTGTTTGCCAAATCTGGGCCAGACATCAAGAGACTATTGAGTGAAACACCCTGAAATACAGCAGAAGAGTAAAAAACACCCCTGATTTGCTGAGGCTTTTTTGGATGGTAAATGCCGAATAGTGGAAGATACCAACATTTATCATTATTATTAGGCGGAGCAACTTCGGCTGCACCATTATCTAGAATCTTTTGCATGAAGGTGACAAAATGTTCTTTTTTTGCAGGATTCTTTTTGAGATTTGTATCAAGAGCTTTGGCCCGATTTAATACATAAAGTCTATTATTAGGCACGAGTTGATTTTCATTTCTGAATGGTAATGGAGCTACCCAGTTTCCATTGTCATTCTTGTAGAATTCACGTTCCATGAGTGTAAGAAAGTGTCTATCTTCGGTTGACAAACCAACTTTGTCATCGTCTTTGTTTCTGATAAAAATTGAATCACCGGAAGAGTCGACAAATTGTGGATCACTATTTAAAACACTGCTTGTGGTGCATTCTTTGAGAAATAAACAATTTTGACATGGTTCGAAAATTGTTCCGCGACCATCTTTCATGACGTTAGTTTTGTTAACAGTAACTGAAGTTGGCTTGTGAACTTTCCCCAAACAAACATCTCCAACGATGACCCAACCGAGACTAAGTCGCTGAGCAAATGGTGTACCTCTTGGTCCTGTAATTTGTTCGTGTACATGATGAACTTCGGTGAGATCTCTTCCGATTAAAAGCTGAATATCCATGCTATCATTTAATGGGGCTATATTTTCAGCAATTCTGTTAAGATGTGAGAAATAATGGGCAATTTCCGGTGTTGGAATCTCCGATCTGTCATTCGGTATTTCCTTACATTCTAAAACGACAGGCAAGTCGTAAACAGACAAATTGTCAAAAGCACAGATGGACAGACCACTAGAGCATCTCCCAGATTTCTGAATACTGCCGGCACAAGATGACAGTTTATATTGAGTTATCGATCCTTGTATGTCCAATCTATCAAAGAGTTCTGACCAAGCGAGAGTGCGATTACTTTGATCATCAATAATTGCATATACATTCACAGCTTTTCCCGATTCCCCTTTCGGAAATATTTTCAACGGAACAATTTTTCCACATGAGCGACCTCTGAAATTGTTACCACATAGTTTGGTGCACTTTGAATCGACAGTTTCTGAACTCTTAACAGTGTGCTCCCCGCCATGAGGAACTTGATTCTGTATTGCAGCAGGACAGTTTCGAGCCACATGATTCGATGATATTGTTGTATAACTGGGGTTAACTGATTTAGTGAAGATCAGTTGCCAAGATCCACTTAGTGAACAGTGTTCACAGTGATGCTCAGTTGGTTTCTCAGTGTGATTGAGATGTCAGTTTGGGAGCAATTTGAGTGTGACTTTGGATGTTGAACCGTTCGGACGTTCATTTCGACTGTGTGTCAACCTCTGTTTATTGATACTGCTGTGTGCGGTATTCCGTTAGTTATACTGCTGTGTGCGGTATGCTATCTATAATACTGCTGTGTGTGGTGTTCCGTATGTTATATTGCTGTGTGCGGTATGACATCTATAATACTACTGTGTGCGGTATTCCGTCTGCTATACTGCTGTGTGCGGTATGCTATCTTTTATACTGATATGTGCGGTATTTACTGCTGTGTGCGGTAAGACTGTTATGATTTCCATGTCTTTCTTAATTGATAACGCCCTTAAATTTCATCCAATTCATTGAATGTTAATCAGCACTGAAAATACAACATTGGCATCGCCGACTAAAACTTAAGAAATTCGGCGATTGAAAGTCATTCCTCTAATTTTATTAACCCTTTACCCAACGTAACGGCCAAAACCGGCCAGCGCTATTCTCAAAAATCGCATATTTTCAAAATATTTTCATTTTTTGTCTCAAAAACATAGGTTATGACCCCTCGTTGGAACGAGCTCGTCGAGCTCGTTCCAACGAGGGGTCATAACCTATGTTTTTGAGACAAAAAATGAAAAAAATTAGTTATTCAAGAATTTTTTTGCAAGTGTCGTCTGCTTTTCATGTTAGGTAAAGGGTTAAAATGTTCCTTTGGTTCAACATTTTATGAAAATGTCCATTCAAAGAGTTGTGATTTGAATGTTATTAGCTTTCATTCACGACAATAAAATCTGTTCATATTTAACACCCTATTGAAGGTTAATTGCTTTCATGGGTTATATCATTTTTCTATCTGCTGATTTTTTAAATATTTTGTACTAGTTTTTAAAATTGTAACTAATCTCTCTATTTTTAAGCAGACTGCTGTTGGTGATTTTTGCATGTCGCAAGATGTATATGAATTCGAGACATTTTACCCAGACACGCAAACATGGAGGGGTGGAAGAATGGTGTAATCGGTTTGGCCACAGAGAGAAGATAGTGCATTAGTTTTAATCGGGTAGTCCGAGCGTCTTTTAACACCGTCCAAATACAAAGCCAACTGAATGAAATTGTTAAGAATGAAGACCTCCTAATTTCAACGATGGAGAACACGGAAATAGAGGAATAGCTTGGCAACAACTGGACGAAGCCGATACAGGTCAAACATCAGAACGTCGACGACATCTTATCCAGTTGGCCCAGGAGAATTGACGAGGAACTTAAACTGGCGCAAGCCCAACTTGCAGACGCTGTAAAGTGGCCAGTCTCATGACGACACGAAAGGATGCTGAAACTAGATTCAATTCTGCACCGTGCACAGATACAACCCAGCATACAGTTCTCAGCTCCGAATTGACACTGTCTGTACCAACACAGTTTTATTCAACCATGTCGACTCAGCCAAGTGATATTAAACCTTCACAGCAAAAGTCTTAACAATTTCGCATGTATCACATTCACCTCTGGATTCTGTGCTGCCACTTCCAGCAAATTATTCGGTGCATGAAAATGAGCACGAGAAGTTTCAAAGCATCTCACCTTCAACATTTATGCGGCCATTTGCTGCATTTGGTTTGGGGGAGAATGCAATGATTATCAGTGAATGTTTAAAGTTACCTAAATGCTCGCAACGTGAACACATTCACATTTAACATACACGTGGCCATTTACTGTATCTGTTGTTGATGATGAAATAGTCACTGAAAGTTTATGCGAAACTGAAGACTTGAGTAAACCCAGTAATGGTTGGGCTAATTACGATAATGGTTGTGACAGTGTTGAGGTGCCTTCTGGATAAACTACAGGTTTGCGATCACATGGTGTACTTAATCCGGTTTTCACAAACAGAAGTCAGCACCAAAGAGCAGCGCCGGATCAATGGACGGAAGGGCAATGATTATTTTTATCATACCAGAATACCTCCTGATACATCACTGAATCTTTTCGGAGTGAACTTGGGTATTCTGATGCTAACAGTAAACTTGAAACTGCACTTATGTTTTTAAAAGGAATCATGTGTGGAATCGGCTGTAAAAATAACAGCCAAAAGAAAACAAGAGAACATAATGATAATTGATGAGGTTATTCGCTTCATTGATTACGAGTAATTATGTTTTTTAAAAAAATATTGTCTTTTCTGGGAATTTATGAGTTTGACAGTGAGGTAATTCGCTTCACTGTTGAGCTGCTCATAGGACATATATTATGGTTCTTCACATGATTCCACAACAACATTGTACTTTTCTGCACCAATGTTCACTTGTTTGCATGTAAAAACTTAGCAAATTGTTACTTCGCACTTCTGCAAGACACATGGATAACTAGTTCCATTTTACACAACCCTTCACTTCTTAAATGCGGCCTCACTACAAGCACCTGCTTTTAACAAAACTTCTGTTCTTCGTGTCAACCCTTAATGTATCACAGCACAGCCAATGCAGTGAATCATTTTTGATTCTGCCCAGGTCTTGTCTCGATATGTTGTGTTTCTGAACAGAATTATTCAGCAATTTGTGATAACTGTCGCCTGTTTGATCAGTGAAATGTCTTTTTGTACGTATATCATTTTAAACGACCAACGAAGATCAGATATTTGATGAGGTTATTTGCTTCATTGAATATTTTCATTTGTAAATAGATGTTTTTACCTCCTGGTGGATTGCACAAACTCGTGTTAATTTCCTTTGAGTTCAGGACCCACAGTACTTTTCACATGTAAGCCTCTGTTCAGACAGGATTCAAACCGTAAATATTCATGGGGTTAATGTTGTATAACTGGGGTTAACTGATTTAGTGAAGATCAGTTGCCAAGATCCACTTAGTGAACAGTGTTCACAGTGATGCTCGGTTGGTTTCTCAGTGTGATTGAGATGTTAGTTTGGGAGCAATTTGAGTGTGACTTTGGATGTTAAACCGTTCGGACGTTCATTTCGACTGTGTGTCAACCTCTGTTTATTGATACTGCTGTGTGCGGTATTCCGTTAGTTATACTGCTGTGTGCGGTATGCTATCTATAATACTGCTGTGTGTGGTGTTCCGTATGTTATATTGCTGTGTGCGGTATGACATCTATAATACTACTGTGTGCGGTATTCCGTCTGCTATACTGCTGTGTGCGGTATGCTATCTTTTATACTGATATGTGCGGTATTTACTGCTGTGTGCGGTAAGACTGTTATGATTTCCATGTCTTTCTTAATTGATAACGCCCTTAAATTTCATCCAAATTCATTGAATATTAATCAACACTGAAAATACAACAATATCAGGCAATTAAAGCATAGTTTTCTGTCCATTAGGAATTTTTTTCGATCGTTGAAGTTCATAGATTTGAATGCACGACATTCATTCAGAGAATGATTTGCTTTGTGCAATCGGCATCTTTTCAGATTTCTATTGTCAGTTTGATCAACTTCTAACTTTCTAGCAATAGCAGGGGGTGCATTAAATTGCGGTCGAGGGTTAAATTTCACCGAATGAGTATCTTTCTTGTAAGCTGGTCCAGAATAAACTGAATGTTCAAAAGAAAATGCTGGATCATTTTTAACAGAACTTGTTTCTTTAATAAATTGTATGAAAAAGGAAAAAGGTGGAAATGGAACATTTCTTTGTGTCTTGTATTTTGAAGCCTGAGAAGTCCACCTCTCCTGAACACCAGGAGGAAGTTTATTTAAGATAGGTTTGATTCCTGATGACGAATCAAAGTATGAAAGTAAAGTTGAGCAATGATAGTTCTCTTTTGCCGACTCTATTTCAATCAAAATGTCTAACAGTTCATAATATTTCTTTGGGTCTTTGCCAGAAATTTTCGGAAAATTATCTAGTTTTGTTTTAAGTGAAGTTTCAATCATTTCTGGTCTGCCATATCGTTCATGAAGTCAGTCCCAAATTTTTTCCAATCCCCTTAAAGGGCAATTTATATTAGATGTCCGAATTGTTAGTGCAAACTTGGACGATTCAGGCCCGAGCCATCGTATTAATAAATCTAATTCTTCTGAAGGTGTTACGCCAAGTTCTTGTGATATTTCTTGGAAACTGGCTTTCCAAGTTGCAAAAGTTTCTGCCCGATCATCAAATTTTGTGAATCGAGACAAAAGAAGATCTTTCTTCAGAAGAAAGGTTGTAATATCATGAACCGTATCATTGTTATTTCGTAAGTTTTGTGTGAGTGGAGCTCCAACAAATTCTCGGCGAGCATCAGGCTGATAAATGTTCATGACGTCATTTGTAGTTCTGCCTGTAGGTTGTGAAGGTTCAACAAAAATGTTACGCTTGTCTCTCAAGTTCGAGTGGAAATGCTGAGGTTGGATTTCGGTTTCGTTGCCCATAACACTGTTCATGCCGCTTCTGTATTCTGATGTGTTGCCCTGTCTGAAGACTTCTCGCTGTTCATCCACAAACTGTTGAGTGCGTACTTTCTTATCAATAATACTGTCATCTACAATCGAGGGTGTTGAGTGTGACATTTTATCCTGAGAATTAAAATGTTTGAAGACTTCTGCCTCAGCTTGGGCTACGGCTGCTTCTGATTTCTGTTCCAAAACAGTGAGATTTGCATCAATTTCTGCTTTTTGCTTAAGTAGTTCAGCTTTTTGTTCTACAAAATGAAGTTTAGTTCGTTCGACTTCTGCTTTAGAACGCTTCTGCACAGTGTCACCATTCACAGATGATCTTTGTCCTTTAGAACGCTTCGAGGAAACAGAGATTGTGTCAAGGGCTTCATTTTTCAAAGTTTTTATTTCATCTTTTACTTTTCTAATCACATATTTTCTTCTGTCAGTTACTTTACGGCAATCAGGGCCCTGCGAAGGTTCGGAGATTCGATTCGATGTCGACATTGATGGTAAGATTCGAGATCGATTTCGAATTTTCTCTTGATTCGTTTACATTCGAATAGGGTGACTTGTATGTTTTAACCCTTTACCTAACGTAATGGCCAAAACCGGCCAGTGTTATATACGAAAATCGCCATTCATTTTTTTTATATTTTCATTTTTTGCTTCCAAAACATAGCTTATGACACCTCACTGGAACGAGCGCATTGCGCTCGTTCCAATGAGGGGGTCATAAGCTATGTTTTGGAAGCAAAAAATGAAAATGTTTAGTTATGCAAGATTTTGTTTTGGAGTGTCAGCTGGAACTGGCATTAGGTAACAGGTTAAGCCAGATAAGATAGAAGAAAACCAAATAAATTCTGGTGAAATCTACTCTCACGTCGCTTGACGCCACTAAAGCGCGCAAGTGTTACTATTAACACTACAATAACAGGTGCTGCTGATTATAGTGGTTTGGTGTTTCAGCATTAACGCCCCACGGAAGCTTAAACAATGCTCACATATCTTGAATAAAAATGCTCGAGATATCAAACGGTTCGAACCTGGCGGTATATTTACTGCATATTAACCTGTGCTATACTGACAAAAACACGTACAATATTGCAATTGCAACTTGCAAAATTGGAACTTGCGTCCTTGATTTGGATTCGAATTCGATGTCGACACCGGACTGCCGATTCGGTTCGGATTCGATTCGAGTTTACAGAACCCGATTCGCAGGGCCCAAACGGCAATATTCGATTTCTTCTTTACTGCCAGTAGCATTGTGGCGGCTGAGGAAAGCCTTATAATTTCCTGTTACTTCAACAAAGTTGTCTACATTGGAATCAATGCTTTTCTGAAGCTTGCGAAGTGAAGGTAAATCTGGCGTACAATCGTCAGCTTGGGCAAGAACGTCTTCAACCTGATCCCATGCCCTCTCTTGGAGTTAGAACAACTCGTTTTTCTTGATTTCATACTCTGATTGACCTTTATCCGTCTTTTTTCTTACTCGCTTACCAGATTCTACTGACATTGCTGTTGACTCAGAACTTTGAAACAAACTATAGTTTTCACGAACATCGAAAATACACCAAGGTTCTGACAGTCTTTTTTTTACTATTCTGCCTCGAACATAGTGGGACACAAGTCTTGCAGATAGTTTTAACCATTATAATTCATAACAAAATATTGTGCAATTCGCTACAAAAGTTATCACAAATCCTTGACGCGGTAAAAAAGACTGGTGATTTGGCCACTTTAAAAACATGCCGCTGATCAGCTACGGCCATCAATCAACAACACAGGGGAGATAAATCTATCCAGTTTATCGAGTATGACTGTTACGAAAAATGAAACTTAATGCCGGAACGGCACAAAGATCTTTTACACTGATTGGTCTACAGAAAATAAAAACAGTGGTACTTATCAATTATTGAATTTGTCCAAAAAACAGTTTGACAGAATCCAGTAATCCAGTGGTGAAAAATCTTGTGAAGAAAGTTACCAGCTGGTACATGTAGTATTAAATCCAAGAATGTCTCTTCAGAAACAGTATCCCGTAGATTTGTAATAAAATTTTAACTTAGAAATTTCAGCAGTCTCCAATAAAATATAATAAAATGCTCCGCAAAATTCAAATGGAGTAAAAATCCAAGAAGTATTGGCGCCACAGGTAATTTCCAAATAATCCAGTAGAATCCTGGCTTTTCACAAAAAGAATATTCTGTTTCACAGAAAGTATAAATTCTCTTTTTCAAGACGAATAGATTCTCTTCAAAATTCTCTCTTGGAATCAATCTTCCAAATTCACAAAGAAGCACTGCTTCTATAATAAATGAACTGGTCTGAAACAATAATAATCTCCGATGGAAACAACTGCTATTTTATAGAATAAATCTTTCTGAAAATAAGTTCTTCTGAAATGGCTTTCTAAAAATTAGTTTTTGAATTCTGTTGACAAACCTAACCAGGTAGAATGTCCTAGAAGATGAAATGTCTACAAAATTCTATCAGTTTCTAGGTGATTCCGTCATAATTCAAGTAAAGAAGGTCCTTGGCATACTTAAACAATCAACAGCTATATGTACAATTGATTAGTGTAGCAAAGATGTAAACAAAGGTCACTCAGTGCAAATGAGTCAGACCAGTCAGAAAATGCAGAAAAACATCAATCTGAAAAAAACATGCGGGCTATATAACACTCGTTGATGGTAAAGAGCGAGTTATAGTCTATTTCAGTAAAGTCCATTCTCCAGAAGAGAGAAATTACAGTGCAACTCGTAGCCCAAGAACATTAGGTTTCACTAGGGAAAAAAATCGGAGAAAGCTGATTTTTTCAGGGAATGTCGAGTACATGTCACTGAACGATTAAACAAAAGTCCCCTAAAATCCCAGTTGAGCTTTTTTTTCTACAGCCTTTTTTCGAAAACGCGTTTGAAAAAAATAAAAAAAAAATGCACGAACTTTGTAACCTCGAATTGATCCAACTGTATTTTTTGTTTACGCGTATTTCGAGCTACATAATGTCTAATATACATTTACCTAGAGGAAAATGTGCATTCTGTGACAATTTCTGCGAAAAATTATTGAAAATTCACAAAAAAGTATCGGATTTACGCAAAAAATGACGATTTTCCTAACGGATTTGCCCAAAGGGTCGTAGTACAGAACGGGATGTTAGTTGGACAGACGATAAAAAATCCACCACCATTTGAAGACTTTTATCATTGCTTACAAAATAGACATTATGGAAGACCCCCTCTGCTTCTGGCCGAATTCCCCTTTTGGCATAAAATTCGTCAGCATGAGGACTCAACTATTTTCGGGCTTGGGACCGAACAGACACGTCTGTGTCTGGCAGCATTAGATCAATAAATAATATTTACAGAATGTACAAAAATCAATAAATAATATTTACAGAATGTACAAATCAATCAACATGGATTAAGTTACATTGACTATTATCAACGCTATATACAGAAATGACATGACCTATATACATATTATTCATCGAACTCAGAAATTTCCGACAGGACAGTGTTTCTGTGGTTGTTACAAGAATCCGAACTGCAATTACACAAACCTGAGCAAGAGAGTCCTGCCTTCTTACACCCACACCTTTTTGTACAAGCACTCTTGCAACCACAACTGATCAGATTCAGTAGGTTATCGGGGGCACATGGCTTTGTGGCTGCAGTCGGTACAAGAAGTCCATTGTCTAGCGACCACCCCCAATCCGTCGGAGGAAGCGAAGTGCCCAGCCATTGTTGGACCTGGAGATAACATCTGTAGACATGTTGTTGTGCAGCATCGCTGCTTGGTGGGAGTGAGGCTAGGTCGATGGGTTTATTCAGTTTAGATTTTGCTACATAACGCTTGTAAGTGACATATCTATATTGGCCGAGAGAGGAAACAGTTTTACTCCCGTATAAGATCAGGAGAAGTTGTTCCCCGGCAGCGGCTACTGCACTTGGTGTACTGTCATCCGCCCAAATTGTGTTGACATACTGTTGTGAGTCGCTAGTAACATCGGAGACAATTGTACTGAATACTTTCTTCTTACCAACTCGAAAGAGTGCAGAAGTAGTGTCACAACCACTTATAGAATGTGCTACAAGGAGGTTGCTTCTATGGTCACCCATTTTGGTTGCTATTTCACTAACTGAAACTAGTAAGTTTGGGGTAATGGAATACATCATGTGAATATTACATCCCGGTTGAACTCGAGAGGTAAGAATGACTAACAAGTCTGTGTCTGTTCCCACAACGACAACATTGTTGTCATCTTGAGCGATGTCAAGTGCAGTTTCGGCTATCAGTACATCAGCATCAGCCTTGGCCTGCTTGGACTGATTATTGATAGCAGATAGCTCCTGCATTAGAAGATCGATCAGTTGGGTTTTGTTCTTGGCATTTGCAAGGAAATCGGATTGGGGTGTGGTGGCTGGTAACTCGGGTGAGATATTGATATCAATGGAATACCTGTCTTTAGATCTACGGGCTTGTTCCATGCCCTTTGTCGACACTGTACAAGCATAACCATCAAAAACAACCACGACGTTCGCCCCAAAATGTCTCACTAGATAATTGGAATATGATGTACATATGTCCTTATATGACGACTGTTTAGGCCATACAACTGCCCTCAATAAAAATCCACCATCTACAACAAACAGAGAATGTTCTGGGATTTTAGTTTGCTCGGAACCGTATGTTTTGAGGATCTTACCGAGCGTGCTTTTCTGTGTCTTCCTCATTCCAGCAGAATCAAACAATGCTGGTGGTTTCGGGGCGAGTTCATGTTTGAGATACTCTTCCATCTCTGCTTGTGACTGAATAACACATGTGATGCGGTTGAACGGAATTGTGGGGTCAATCACTACCTTACTTCCACGGACTTTGATGCTATTTGCCATCGATGCGAAAGACTTCACAGTGTCAACACGTCGTAGTTTGATGCTGTTGAACGTTTTGCTTACAACATTCGATACGCAACATTCACCAATTTTGCGAACTTGGTCACAGTTCACAGTTTCGTCGGCCACAAGCCCGGTCGCTATAGAGACTAATTGTAGTGGATCTCTATTCTGAAAGGGGGAATGCACTCTGAGCCAGTTCAATAATTTGGTGATATCATTGGCATCAGTCAATTGTGAACTTTGGCGGAGATCCCGATGTTGTTCGCCATGACCAGTGTGAACATGAACAAAATTTTCGAGAGCATTACATATCGGAAGGCAAAGAGGTAGTCCATGTACCCATTTCGCAACAGTGCTATCGGTTATTCCCCTGCCATGTGTGAGACCACCAGGGAGCTTGAACATTCTCATTAAACACTGCTCTATGGTCTGATCAGAATATATCCCGTCCCAGAATTTATCTGAGCGCCTTATGGTAAAGTAACCTTTCTCAGTGAACAATTTCAAATCATCCTGTTGCATTATTTCTGTTAGCTCATTCATCTGCTGCAAATAGAGATGAGAACTTTTTGCGTATGCAAAATGACCACCTGCGTGAAATACTGGAATCATATTGCGAACACAATATGTGTGGAGTTCCCAGTCGCCTGTGCGCTCTGCTCTCAAGAACAACTGGAGAAGACCTATTTGCTCGTAGTATTGTACCCAAAGCTTTCCTGTGCGTCCTACGGACGCATTCTGGAGCAGTTTGTGTAATTTTGACATGAGTACACATCAAGGGCGTGCACACATTACATGCCAATGCATCTTGAGTGTAGGCGAACACCACATTATGTGATTTAATCGAACATGGAAATTGAAACAATGATGCTATAATACGGTATTTGAATGAGAAAAGTCGATGCCGTTTGAATTTGAGTTTAGGGGGTATGGTTAATATTTCACACGTTTCACCAGTTCATTATGGAATAAATGACTATTGTTATATATCATTATAAAGTCACTGCTTTTCTGCAATTTTTGATATATAATTTAACTCCCAAAGTAGTCGTAGATTTGATTTAATGGACGTTGTGTACCGTTGTGTGTATGAAAACAATAAATTTTTTTTCGTAATTTTGTACATTTTCGTGAATATTTCACCATTGAGTGTGAGGATTGGTACAAAGTTGGCACTTTCTGTTAGGGATATGTATTCTCAATATAATTCAGCACGATATTTATGATTCTCACCCTACTAAGGCGAATAAGAATGAGAAATATGGAGCTGGGTCGAATTCTTTTTTAAATTTGTTTTTTTATCAAAAAAACGCTATAACTAAAAAAGCTCAACTCGGATTCGCGGGGACTTTTCACACTTTATCCGCAATGTGTGTCCCGGAAACATATAAAAAAATCAGCTTTCTCCGATTTTTTTCCTTACTTTCTCATTTTTATGTCTAATGTGCCTGGACTATATAACGATTTAATTGAATACAAGGGTCTCCCCGGCTGAATCATTCGTGCGTTGATTCATTACAATGAGAAGGTTGTGTTCTGAGCCAAAATAGAAATGACAGACGTTTTTCACATCAAGGTGGATAATTCTTATACAAAGTGTATGTTGATTAGCCACGCTTCAGATTTGTTTACAAATAAAGATCGCTACTAAAAATAGGATTCCACATTGTGCGTGGTCGAATCTCGGTCAACGTTGATTGGGTTTTCACTTGCAAAGCTACCTTTTATTTGGTTTTAATCTCTGATTAGGTTAATTCTTGTTACTGGAAGTTTGTTGCTTGTGGTTCGTCTGCCTGTCGGGTCACCGGGTCGTCCTACTGGGGCGCTTAGGCTATTTATACTCGGAAACTGATCGCGAAGCAGTTGACCCGTTTCCATGTGGGTCGACTCACGGAACTTGGTCATCTTCCATATAAGGATTTTCTCGGCAGTTTTCGTAACCATGCAATGGCGAGGAAACAAATTGCCGGAAGTCAAACCTTACGTGAGAGATGGCGCGTCGAGTCACAATGAATTACAAATAAAACGTGAACGTGGGCATTTAAACAATGCGACAGTTCCCAAGACTAACCAGGTCATTTTCATTCTTTGTGCGATTCACACATCTGACTTCAGAGCGTGAACATAACCTAGATAGCCATGGAACTACCAGATAGACTAGTGAAAGCCTTTTCAGCTCTGGGTGTCTCATGTCTCCTGGACTATCCAGGAAATAGGCTTGAGCGTCCACCTGAAAGTGGAGTTTGAAATTGAGAAGCCAACAACAACACCAGCCTCTTCGGGGAGAGGTAGTACCTTTGGAGAGAGGATCCCCTCTCCCACTGGTCCTCACCCGAAGGGGCACGGAGGCCCTGAAAAGAGACAGCACAAGAAGAAGAAGAAGAGCCCATCGACCAAGCGCAGGGACGCCCGGCGCTTGGAGGCTTTCCGGAATAGGAAGAAAGAGTTGAGTGAGGGGGTGGAGGCTCTGGAGGCAGCCGCCAGTTCCCCTCCCAGTCCCACTTGTACACCCAATCAACTGCCGGCTCCTGAGCCGGTACAGTTGGATGAGGAACGTCCAGTGGAGACTGAGGAGGAACTGGAAGTTGCTTTTTCACCGCCTCCCATCCCTCACTCCCCTCTTCCTTTACTACCGGAACGCCTGAGCCTGGAAGATGCGGCCAATTTGTCGACAGAAGAACTCCTCGAAAGATCTAAAGCATTACTAGAAGAGAGCTACAAATACTGTCCTAAAGAGATGCACACCACAGCGGCCCAAGAAATCCAAGCCATATCAACATCACCATCACAACCACCTCCAAAGAAAAAACACAGAAAAAGGAACAAACGCGGCTAAACCTCCTCCTTCCTTTTCCTCCTTTGACACGCCTAGACATGCAATACCAATCTACAGTCACCGAGGGTCGAAAGGGGCTTGCCTCTCATATCGTCCCTGCGCGCCTTTGGCGCGCGAAATCATTTCTTTTCGCAAGACTAACATTGATGTGATCTGTTCACATCAAACAGCGGGGTACAATACGCACCAAGGACTGTTTCCTGCAATAATAGTAATACGAATTCCGAAATGAAAATGACCCAGATTTGTCCATGCTCACGCTTTTGCGTTTTCGCCTGCAAAATAACAGGGAACGCTATGATCATTTAATTGCACAGGTTGAATAGGTAAATCGTTCTATTATTACGAACGATTGAAATAATTTAATACTAAACGTCCATATCAGTAAACGGAACACATAATACGGACACGACAATAAAATGGCAGTACAGTTGACGGCAATACAAACTGACAGTATTGTCAGTTGTAAGTTTTAAAAGCCTAAGGTGCAGAAAATATACACATGAAATTCCTAATACACCAATTGAAAGCACCCCAAAATGCCACATCACCCCGCTCACCCTAATCAGTTCGCCCCGAACTGACACAGAAAATATAGCGATATATATATATATTCCCAACTATTTACAAGTGAATTTTTTTTTTTCTGTACTCATGAAGTATACTAAATTACTAGTGGCTAGCTAGCACTAGCAGTAACTTAAGTTAATCAGGTCATACCGGAACTGACATTGAGAGAATATTTATCTATTCTCTCCACAATTAAAATATAAATTCCTCATTTTTTTTCCTAAATTTTGTTACATGAGTAGCGAAAATTGTGATTTCCCCTTTTTTTTTTTTTTTTTTTTTTTTGGAAACGAAAATCTAACTTTTAAGTCCATCAATTTTCAACTTTAAGCTATATAAAAAAAATTTTAATCTCGCTACTCTTGCTAGAAATCTGACTAATAGTAACTATTTTACATAATAATTTACAAGCTTAAAAAAAAATCGGCTTAACATATCTGGAAAGGCCATGCTCTTTTTTTTCCGCTTACCCACAACCCCTTAACCCTTTACCTAACATGAAAAGCAGACGACACTTGCAAAAAAAATTCTTGAATAACTAATTTTTTTCATTTTTTGTCTCAAAAACATAGGTTATGACCCCTCGTTGGAACGAGCTCGACGAGCTCGTTCCAACGAGGGGTCATAACCTATGTTTTTGAGACAAAAAATGAAAATATTTTGTAAATTAATTGGCGATTTTTTAGAATAGGGCTGGCCGGTTTTAGCCGTTACGTTGGGTAAAGGGTTAAAAGGACTATGTTACAAAAATTCTGAAGCAATGAATTACTGCGTCATAATCATATACCCACAAGTATGTGAAATCTACCAAGGATAGATAAACCGTTTACCTTGTTCTCTATCACTGGTATAAATTAGTTACAGTAAATTAGTACTGGCAGTTCGCCGTTTACGTCAATCTGAAATGATTTTATAAATTTTGATACAATGACCGCAATTTATTAGGGTTTTTTTTTAGTGTTTATCTATTCTTGGTGATCCCAAGGGTGAAATTGCAATTTAATATGTATTAATGTAAAATTTTCGGCAGAATCTGTGTTACTCTTCCCGTTTCCGTCTTACGGAGAGGTCAAGTGGTTGTACTTGTGGCTGTGGCAGATCATCTGTGTTGGTGGACTGATCTCTGCATGGTTTGTAGTGTGTCTGTTGTGGCAGGTCCCGTGTGTTTGCTGATTGTTCCCTGTACTGGAGAGTGTGATTTGAATTAGTGCCAGTGTCTGTTGTCTGAATGAGGTCTGACTGTGTGCCTGTGTGTGTGACTGTTGCCGTTTCTGGTTCAGTTACGGCATCTCTTGTTGTGGCAGTCAGTGGTTCCATACTTGTACCGCTCTCTGTGGTCACATTGGTTGTCATGTGTGGTTCAGTGCTGGTATCTGATGTCCTGGTTACTTCACGGTCCCGGACCCAGAAGTCTGTCAGCGTGTACGTGCTGTTGTCTGGCAGGGTCAATGTCTCCACTTTCTTTACTGCCAAATAGCCATATGGGATAAATCGTCGGCGGTAGGCCAGGTGGTGTTGCCTACTAGTTTTCCTGCTGGCAGCCAACAACTGCGCTGTCTGACCCTCCATATAAGTACTCGGAGCTCCAATGAAATAAAATCTGGGGTCTGCTGATAATTGTTCAAAAGATGTAAAGGGGTCAGGAAGTTTAAACAATGGATCAGGTCTAGCTGGTTGGAGCGGTCCTGGTTCCGGATCTCCCCTGTATGGTATGTATGGTGAGTCTGCTCGTGTAGTGGTAGTGGTTTCCATTGTTGTCAATGACGTTTGTGCATGTGTAGTCATGGTGGCTGTGGCTGATGTGCTTATGGCTGTTGTGAATGTGGTTGATATGGCTGTGGCTGCTGTGATTGTGGCTGACGTGGATACGGCTGACATGACTATGTCTGCTGTAACTCTGGCTGATGTGGATGCAGCTGATGTGGTTGTAGTTAAAGTGGTTTCTGTCAATTCAGGGTTGTTTTCAATGATTGCAGATATAACTGGTTCCATGTTGGTATCTTCCGTAATCTCTGGCAGGTATTCCCCCATGATCTGATCAAATGGTTGTATTTTGAGTGTGTTTGTGGGTATCTGCGTGTTGGTTGAGGACAGGGTTTTCTCAAGCTGAGCCAACTCCTATATGACTTGTGTTGCAAAATTTGTTTCTGCTGTGATGGGCGTGACTGGTCTACCATCTTCAGACTGCAGGTAAATTGGTGACAGGTCTCCCCATTCTGTGGCTGGTTGGTCAAAGTCAATCATGTGGTCCACTTTCTCCGCTGTGTTGGATGGTGTTTCAGATCCCTGGGTGGTTGCGTGTCGTGTTGGTTCCTTGAGGTGTACTTGTCTTCTATCCTGTGGTGTGTATGGTCGTGTATCTGTATGTTTAGGTTTCTTCGTGATTCTGTTGATGATTGTGTGGTTTGGCTTCTCAATTTTCGACAACACTCTGGGTGCAGTTCCTGATCTCTGTGGATGGCGGTCTCCTCTGGATTGGGTCTCATATGTTGTGTTAGCCTTTGGATCGGGCCACACTCCCCTATGGCAGGTGTCAATATGGTCTTTTAATCTATACTTTCTCACCTGTCTGACCCAGTATGTGCACCCCTTGCCACACTCATCTTCAGCATACGGCCAGTTTACGATGTTGCCATGTGCCTCTCTGACGTGCCTGGACTTCTTCCGTATGTCAAAGAATCTCTTTCCACATAGTTGGCACTGATACTGCGGACTGGGTCCATAGTATGGTGACATCTGAAAAATAGTAAAGAAAAAAACACATTAAAGCCAATTGTCAGGGCACCACATGCGATGGGGTCCCTGCACAGTCTTCCAGTCAGATAAGAGCTCAATTTGCCACACCACTTCCCTTCAATTATTATTCAGTTTTGCCTTTAGATTCCCCCCTAGTCATCACGGTTTTCGGAAAGAACCGATTTTGCTTTCTGCCAATATGAGGTTTCAGTCTATTGTAATGCACCACCTGACTTTCACCACTTGGACCATTTCTAATTTTATAAAGCAGGTCGGAGATGCGTGCTACCACCACGAAGGGTCCCTCCCATCTCTTCTGTAACTTATAGGATCTCCCTTTTTTGTGCCGAGGCGAGTATAACCATACTTGACTGCCTAACTCATATGATGACATCTTGGATTTGACATCATATTGACGCTTCTGGCTGTTACTAGCTTCCATTAGCCGCCCTCGTGCTGCTTCGTAGACGTTCCACATCTTTTCTTTCAAATCCTGGACGAATTCCACTGGATTTCGGGTAGGCTTGGGTGGTTTCCCAAACAACAAGTCAACTGGTAGCTCGACTTCTCGTCCCAGCATCATTTTACTGAGAGTTTCTCCCAAGCTTTCCTGCATCGAAGACTGGTAGGCATACATGACTAACGGCAACTGCTCGTCCCAATCTCTTTGCGATTTTGAAATCGTTTTGGAGAGCATATCTTCTATGGTCCGGTTCAGCCTTTCCACCAGGCCGTCACTTTGTGGATGATATGCTGTCGTTCGAGTCTTATCTATTCTGAAGGTTTTACATAATTGTTGAAATAAGTCTGACTCAAATTGTCTCCCTTGGTCTGTATGGATTTGCTTCGGAACTCCATATCGACATATAAAATTCTTCACCAACTCATCTGCAAACGTTTTCACCTCTTGGTTCACCATCGGGTAGGCTTCTGCCCAACGCGTAAAATAATCTGTTACAACCAAGACATATTTATTTCCATGATGAGCCTGAGGTAAAGGTCCAATTATATCTAAGGCTATTCTCTCCATTGGTGCCCCTACTACATACTGCTTCATGGCACCACGCAGCGCTGGTTTGTTCAGTTTCCTCTCCTGACAGGCTTCGCACCTCGCTATGAAGCAGCGTACGTCTTCATGAAAGCCGGTCCAATAAAACCGAGATCTTATTCTCGCAACTGTTCTGGTTATCCCTAGGTGACCTGCTGCTGGATCACTGTGTAGCATTTTTAAGACTTCAAGTCTCCAGCACTTGGGCAGACTTATCTGCCAAGAATGGGCATCCGCCTTCATATCAAGCCATTTTCTGCTTAATATGCCATCTACTACTTCTGTTTGGTCCCATTGAGCCCAATAGCTTTTCAACCTAGCTGATTGGTCAGAAATACTATTCCATTTGGGTTGCTTTAACTTGGATTCTTTCCAGTTGATCAACGTCGCTAAGATGGGGTCCCCTAGTTGAGCTTTTCTGATCTCAACTTTAGATCAGTTTTGGAACCACATTTGTGCCTCTGCAGTTTGTTCTACCAATTCATCTGATCTATTAGCACTGTAGGCTTTCCCAAGTGTGCCCTTCTCCCCGCTTAGAGCTCGGACAAATTCCTCAATATGTCCTTCCTCTTTCGTTTCCACCCTATGGGCCAATTCATTTACCTCCCGTCGTTCACAATGATCGCATGTTTCACATGGATGCCTAGACAAACAATCTGCATTAGAATGCAGACGTCCTGCTCTGTGTTCAATGGTGAAGTTATAACTTTCAATTACTTGCAGCCATCGGGCAAGCTGCCCTTCAGGATTTTTGAATCTCCTGATCCAATTGAGTGCTCCATGGTCGGTTCTGATCTTGAAAGGAACACCAAACAAATAATGATGGAAGTGTTTAACCGAATCAATGACCACTATGAGTTCCCTTCGAGTGATGCAATACTGATGCTCTGATTTGGGAAATGTGCGACTATGGTAGGCCACAACATGTTCCCTCTCGTTGTGTAATTGGGACAACACCACTCCCATTCCAACACCACTTGCATCTGTGTCTAATATGAAACTTTTGCTCAGGTCTGGATACATTAATATAGGTTGTGTAGACAAAGAAACTTTTAGCCTTTGGAATGCTTCCTCACATTCAGTATCCCAGTGGAATTTGGATTGCTTCTCTGTAAGTCTGTGCAATGGCTTCGAAATCTTTGTGAAGTCTTTTATGTGGCGATGAAAATATGAACAGGTTCCTAAATAGCTTCTTACGTCCTTTACGCTCTTTGGTTGAGGCCATTCCAGGATAGCTTTTATCTTTTCTGGCCCGGGTCTTATTCCTTCCCTTGAGACCATATGCCCCAGAAAAGTTACTTCCTTTTTGAAAAGGCTAGATTTCTTCGCTGATATCTTGAGGCCAGCATTACCAATTCTGGTCAGAATTTCATCGAGTCTTTCCAAGTGTTCATCAAAGGAACTCGAGAAGCATATGATATCATCTATGTATAGGAGGCAGGTTTGCCATTGTAAGCCGGAAAGTATAAATTCCATCAATCTTTCAAACGTGGATCCTGCGTTACAGAGGCCATAGGGCATTGAGTTGAATTCATACAAGCCCCCTGTAGTCGCAAAGGCCGTCTTAGGTCTATCTTCAGGTGCCATGCCTACTTGCCAATATCCGCAGCACAAATCCAATGTGGAGAAGAGAGTAGCCCCTCTCAAGGCATCCAGTGAATCGTCGATTCTCGGGATGGGGTATGAGTCTTTGACTGTGACGCTGTTCAACTGTCTGTAATCGATGCAAAAGCATATCGAGTTGTCCTTCTTTTTCACCAATACCACTGGAGAAGCCCATGGGGATTTGGATGGTTGTATTACACCCGTATCTAGCATGCGCTGTATTTCATTCTTTGCCTCCTGAAGCTGTGTAAGAGATATTCTCCTTGGAGGCTGTTTAATAGGCCTTGCATTCCCAGTTTCGATCTTATGTTGAATGATATCAGTCTTCCCAAGGTCGTTCTTCGATCTGGCAAATACTGGTGAATGTTTGTAGAGAAGTGTAATGACCTTATCTAATTCATCTTGAGATAGTGCGCCCCTGCAGGAATCTGTGATGACCTTAAGATGGTCAGGCAATTTTGCTTCGGTCATTTCACGGCCGTCATTCTGGACAGCAAATATTGATTCAGTTGTCTCGCACTCGGCTTCCTTGCCCATTAGTGCGTCTTCAATAATTTCCATCTCTCTACTTTCAATTGTTGTACACTCAGCTGTGTGTGTTCCGTTATATATGGTCTAAGGTTTGTCCAATAAATTTATAACCCGAATGGGTATGCACTGCTGCCCAGTGTCAAACAGACATTTTGCCACTAACATTCCTCGCTCGCTTAGGGCCTTGCTTCCAGCCTCTACTATGGCACAGTTACCAAAAGGAAAGTCACCGTTAATTTTTCCTGGTAGTATGATCTCACTCGAGGCTGGAATTACCACATTTTCACTGACTGTGACTCTAAATACTGAAGGTGTCAAGCTCTCCATTTGACAGGGTAAAGGTTTCCCCTTACAAGTAAGTCTATTTTCTCTCAGGTTAATTTCAAAGTCAAAATGGTGGAGAAAATCATATCCCAAAATAACTTTGGCTGCCACATCTGCTATGACCCATCTGTGACAGTAACTCTTTCCATCAACACGTAACAACAATTGTGCAGTACCCAGTGGTGTCATCGTCTTGCCATCTGCCATGTGTAGCTTTCCACACTTGCTTTCTAAAGCTGGTCTCAGATGTGCAGGAATTTCAAAATAAAGCTGGCTATGCACCACCGAAATTGTTGATCCAGTGTCCACTAAACAATTAATATTTGTGCCGTAAAGATTTGCTTTCACCAGTGAACCATCATTAACCACTCCCTTGATGTCGAATAATTGTTTGGGTCTTTCCAAAGAATTCACCAAGTCTTGACCCGCAGTCTTGGCCTCTAACAGTTTCCTGAATAGGTTTGGGTCTCCACAGTTTTCTCATTGCCTCCCCTTGTAGGTTGGTACTCCTTCCTCTGCATGGGAGCCCTGTGTGTCAAGTCCCATTTGCGTTTGCGGCAATCTTTGATAAAGTGACCTGGCTTGTCGCAGTAGTGACAGTTAGTGTTTTTACGAGGTCCCTGCGTATTTGTGTTTGATTCACTCCTGGTGCTGGTTACATTTCTAACTGTGTTTGTGACACCACTGTGTTTCAGGTCGTCTAGCCTGGATGAACTTCCTTGTTCAGCTACTCCTTCAACCTGCGCTCTGACATTGTAGCTTAAGTGGCCTTTTCACGCTCGGCTCATGCGAAAAGCCTCATACTTCAAAGCTAAATGCAAGGCTTCATCAATATTTTCTGTACTGCCTTGACATATGGCCCACTCCATATCTTCATCAATGAGTGCATATCGAAAGCTTTTGTATGCTAGGCTATCTCGTAACTCACTGGACGCTGAGGGATAGGCCCTTCTTGGTAATCTCTTAATATCTTGTGCTAGCTCAGACAAGCTCCCGTCCCGACGTCTGGTTCGGGCATTCAGTTGCACTCGGTACATTTCACACTGGTTACGAGGTTCGAAGTGAGAACCCAAAATATCCACTAAGTGTGAGTAACTGTTGAGATGATCCTGGTTTATATCTGACAGAATTCTTCTTGCTGGACCACGCATGCATAGCTTCCACCTGGTTATCCCAACCATTCAATCTGCTGACCATTTCAAAGTGAGTGAGGTAATCAGTCCAACTAGATTTTCCATCGTACATGTAGGTGTCTGCTCTAGTAAAACCTGCATTATGATCACACCTCCTATTGCCTTGTGGTCCTGAGTTAGGTACATGCAGTTCAGGATGGTTATTTTCCCATTCGTAGTTGGGATGGGTAGGGCGTTCAGCATTATTATGTTGGTTCCAGTCTCACCAATTAGGCGCTCGGTTTCGTACCGGGTAGGTCTGCTCATAACTCACCCACCCACTTGGTCTCTCGGTTTCAAACAGCCTTGGTTGAGCCATGTCCATATACATGTTTTCTCCCTCTTTACTATGCCCCAACATGCCCTCATTCTGTTGGACCATTTTATTTAATGCACCACTCAGTAGATCTATCTTCTGGTGCAAATCTCCAATCTGTAAATTTAGCTCCCCAATTTTGGTTTTATTGTCCTGGATTAAATTTTTAATTTCTTTAGGAGCACCTTGATCTACTAAGGGACCCGGTTCCACAATACTTGGTGACTCTCCCCTCTCTGATATACAGTCTGAGTGGTCATCAGACATTTCTTCTGGATTACCATTGGTAGCAGCTTCCCGATGTTGACCCTTCTTATTATTTTTCGGCATATTTATTTATTTTTAGGGGTAACTATAAAATTATTTATTTTTAATGCTCACTAATTTTATAACCCTTGTACTACTTTTGCTGAAGTTATAATTCTTTATAAATTTCAAAGCATTTCTTATTGATTATCATTTATTTGTGCATTTTAAAATTTATCCCACCTATGTGCCACCAAAATGTGTAGTGTGGCCAAGCTCTTAAGTGGGCAGAACAGAGTGCGACCCCCAACACCACAAACGAGAGGTTAATGATGGTAGAGTGGTTGGTTTATGGTGAGGGGTTAATGGTTTGTCACCCTGTTTCTGTGTTCTGTTGAGCCTGGTTAGCGGCTATTTTACATGTCTGGTGTTCCCCATCTAACCTGGTCTCGGTTTCTTTTGATGATGGTTATCCTTTATTTCTCTCTTGCCCTGGTCGTCGGGCTCGGTTTCTGGTAGTGGTAGGGAAATCTTTGGGTCACTGGGTCACCTTTTCACATGTGGACAATGGGTCACCTGGGGTTAATAATTGAAGAGAAGAGAGAAATATCTCCAGTTATACATTTTTATTTTCATATTTACAAGAAGTTCCTTTATATTTATATACAGGGCTGTATTGTACTACATTCTCAAGTATAATGATGGGTCTGGAACTGTTCTGGGAGTCAGGTACAAATAAATCACTTGCATAGGGTTAACCGGCCTGAAGGGTCTTACTATTATATATAATACTAACTACTGTAGATTTTGACAGGGAACAGTAAAAGTATTGGTTGTTTGTAACTCAAACAATCAATACTTACTCTTAAAATTATACTTGTATATTACTTATAACGATTTAATTGAATACAATGGTCTCCCCGGCTGAATCATTCGTGCGTTGATTCATTACAATGAGAAGGTTGTGTTCTGAGCCAAAATAGAAATGACAGACGTTTTTCACATCAAGGTGGATAATTCTTATACAAAGTGTATGTTGATTAGCCACGCTTCAGATTTGTTTACAAATAAAGATCGCTACTAAAAATAGGATTCCACATTGTGCGTTGTCGAATCTCGGTCAACGTTGATTGGGTTTTCACTTGCAAAGCTACCTTTTATTTGGTTTTAATCTCTGATTAGGTTTATTCGTGTTACTGGAAGTTTGTTGCTTGTGGTTCGTCTGCCTGTCGGGTCACCGGGTCGTCCTACTGGGGCGCTTATTATACTCGGAAACTGATCGCGAAGCAGTTGACCCGTTTCCAAGTGGGTCGACTCACGGAACTTGGTCATCTTCCATATAAGGATTTTCTCGGCAGTTTTTGTAACCATGCAATGGCGAGGAAACAAATTGCCGGAAGTCAAACCTTACGTGAGAGATGGCGCGTTGAGTCACAATGAATTACAAATAAAACGTAAACGTGGGCATTTAAACAATGCGACAGTTCTCAAGACTAACCAGGTCATTTTCATTCTTTGTGCGATTCACACATCTGACTTCAGAGCGTGAACATCACCTAGATAGCCATGGAACTACCAGATAGACTAGTGAAAGCCATTTCAGCTCTGGGCGTCTCATGTCTCCTGGACTATCCAGGAATAGGCTTGAGCGTCCACCTGAAAGTGGAGTTTGAAATTGAGAAGCCAACAACAACACCAGCCTCTTCGGGGAGAGGTAGTACCTTTGGAGAGAGGATCCCCTCTCCCACTGGTCCTCACCCGAAGGGGCACGGAGGCCCTGAAAAGAGACAGCACAAGAAGAAGAAGAAGAGCCCATCGACCAAGCGCAGGGACGCCCGGCGCTTGGAGACTTTCCGGAAATAGGAAGAAAGAGTTGAGTGAGGGGGTGGAGGCTCTGGAGGCAGCTGCCAGTTCCCCTCCCAGTCCCACTTGTACACCCAATCAACTGCCGGCTCCTGAGCCGGTACAGTTGGATGAGGAACGTCCAGTGGAGACTGAGGAGGAACTGGAAGTTGCTTTTTCACCGCCTCCCACCCCTCACTCCCCTCTTCCTTTACTACCTGAACGCCTGAGCCTGGAAGATGCGGCCAATTTGTCGACAGAAGAACTCCTCAAAAGATCTAAAGCATTACTAGAAGAGAGCTATAAATACTGTCCTAAAGAGATGCACACCACAGCGGCCCAAGAAAGCCAAGCCATATCAACATCACCATCACAACCACCTCCAAAGAAAAAACACAGAAAAAGGAACAAACGCGGCTAAACCTCCTTCCTTTTCTTCCTTTGACACGCCTAGACATGCAATACCAATCTACAGTCACCGAGGGTCGAAAGGGGCTTGCCCCCCATATCGTCCCTGCGCGCCTTTGGCGCGCGAAATCATCTCTTTTCGCAAGACTAACTTAGATGTGATCTGTTCACATCAAACAGCGGGGTACAATACGCACCAAGGACGGTTTCCTGCAATAATAGTAATACGAATTCCGAAATGAAAATGACCCAGATTTGTCCATGCTCACGCTTTTGCGTTTTCGCCTGCAAAATAACAGGGAACGCTATGATCATTTAATTGCACAGGTTGAATAGGTAAATCGTTCTATTATTACGAACGATTGAAATAATTTAATACTAAACGTCCATATCAGTAAACGGAACACACAATACGGACACGACAATAAAATGGCAGTACAGTTGACGGCACTACAAACTGACAGTATTGTCAGTTGTAAGTTTTAAAAGCCTAAGGCGCAGAAAATATACACATGAAATTCCTAATACACCAATTGAAAGCACCCCAAAATGCCACATCACCCCGCTCACCCTAATCAGTTCGCCCCGAACTGACACAGAAAATATAGCGATATATATTCCCAACTATTTACAAGTGAAATTTTTTTTTTCTGTACTCATGAAGTATACTAAATTACTATTGGCTAGCTAGCACTAGCAGTAACTTAAGTTAATCAGGTCACACCGGAACTCACATTGAGAGAATATTTATCTATTCTCTCCACAATTAAAATATAAATTCCTCATTTTTTTTTCCTAAATTTTGTTACATGAGTAGCGAAAATTGTGATTTCCTTTTTTTTTTTTTTTTTTTTGGAAACGAAAATCTAACTTTTAAGTCCATCAATTTTCATCTTTAAGCTATATAAAAAAAATTTAAATCTCGCTACTCTTGCTAGAAATCTGACTAATAGTAACTATTTTACATAATAATTTACAAGCTTAAAAAAAAATCGGCTTAACATATCTGGAAAGGCCATGCTCTTTTTTTTCCGCTTACCCACAACCCCTTAAAAGGACTATGTTACAAACATTCTGAAGCAATGAATTACTGCGTCATAATCATATACCCGCAAGTATGTGAAATCTACCAAGGATAGATAAACCGTTTACCATGTTCTCTTTCACTGGTATAAATTAGTTACAGTAAATTAGTACTGGCAGTTCACCGTTTACATCAATCTGAAATGATTTTATAAATTTTGATACAATGACCGCAATTTATTAGGGTTTTTTTTTAGTGTTTATCTATTCTTGGTGATCCCAAGGGTGAAATTGCAATTTAATATGTATTAATGTAAAATTTTCGGCAGAATCTGTGTCACTCTTCCCGTTTCCGTCTTACGGAGAGGTCAAGTGGTTGTACTTGTGGCTGTGGCAGGTCATCTGTGTTGGTGGACTGATCTCTGCATGGTTTGTAGTGTGTCTGTTGTGGCAGGTCCCGTGTGTTTGTTGATTGTTCCCTGTACTGGAGAGTGTGATTTGAATTAGTGCCAGTGTCTGTTGTCTGAATGAGGTCTGACTGTGTGCCTGTGTGTGTGTGACTGTTGCCGTTTCTGGTTCCATTACGGCATCTCTTGTTGTGGCAGTCAGTGGTTCCATACTTGTACCGCTCTCTGTGGTCACATTGGTTGTCATGTGTGGTTCAGTGCTGGTATCTGATGTCCTGGTTACTTCAGGGTCCCGGACCCAGAAGTCTGTCAGCAGGTACGTGCTGTTGTCCGGCAGGGTCAATATCTCCACTTTCTTTACTGCCAAATAGCCATATGGGATAAATCGTCGGCGGTAGGCCAGGTGGTGTTGCCTACTAGTTTTCCTGCTGGCAGCCAACAACTGCGCTGTCTGACCCTCCATATAAGTACTCGGAGCTCCTATGAAATAAAATCTGGGGTCTGCTGATAATTGTTCAAAAGATGTAAAGGGGTCAGGAAGTTTAAACAATGGATCAGGTCTAGCTGGTTGGACCGGTCCTGGTTCCGGATCTCCCCTGTATGGTATGTATGGTGAGTCTGCTCGTGTAGTGGTAGTGGTTTCCATTGTTGTCAATGACGTTTGTGCATGTGTAGTCATGGTGGCTGTGGCTGATGTGCTTATGGCTGTTGTGGATGTGGTTGATATGGCTGTGGCTGCTGTGATTGTGGCTGACGTGGATACGGCTGACATGACTGTGTCTGATGTAACTCTGGCTGATGTGGATGCAGCTGATGTGGTTGTAGTTAAAGTGGTTTCTGTCAATTCAGGGTTGTTTTCAATGATTGCAGATATAACTGGTTCCATGTTGGTATCTTCCGTAATCTCTGGCAGGTATTCCCCCATGATCTGATCAAATGGTTGTATTTTGAGTGTGTTTGTGGGTATCTGCGTGTTGGTTGAGGACAGGGTTTTCTCAAGCTGAGCCAACTCCTGTATGACTTGTGTTGCAAAATTTGTTTCTGCTGTGATGGGCGTGCCTGGTCTACCATCTTCAGATTGCAGGTAAATTGGTGACAGGTCTCCCCATTCTGTGGCTGGTTGGTCAAAGTCAATCATGTGGTCCACTTTCTCCGCTGTGTTGGATGGTCTTTCAGATCCCTGGGTGGTTGCGTGTCGTGTTGGTTCCTTGAGGTGTACTTGTCTTCTATCCTGTGGTGTGTATGATCGTGTATCTGTATGTTTAGGTTTCTTCGTGTTTCTGTTGATTATTGTGTGGTTTGGCTTCTCAATTTTCGACAACACTCTGGGTGCGGTTCCTGATCTCTGTGGATGGCGGTCTCCTCTGGATTGGGTCTCATATGTTGTGTTAGCCTTTGGATCGGGCCACACTCCCCTATGGCAGGTGTCAATATGGTCTTTTAATCTATACTTTCTCACCTGTCTGACCCAGTATGTGCACCCCTTGCCACACTCATCTTCAGCATACGGACAGTTTACGATGTTGCCATGTGCCTCTCTGACGTGCCTGGATTTCTTCCGTATGTCAAAGAATCTCTTTTCACATACTTGGCACTGATACTGCGGACTGGGTCCATGGTATGGTGACATCTGAAAAATAGTGAAAAAAAAACACATTAAAGCCAATTGTCAGGGCACCACATGCGATGGGGTCCCCGCACAGTCTTCCAGTCAGATAATAGCTCAATTTGCCACACCACTTCCCTTCAATTATTATTCAGTTTTGCCTTTAGATTCCCCCCAGTCATCACGGTTTTCGGAAAGAACCAATTTTGCTTTCTGCCAATATGAGGTTTCAGTCTATTGTAATGCACCACCTGACTTTCACCACTTGGACCATTTCTAATTTTATAAAGCAGGTCGGAGATGCGTGCTACCACCACGAAGGGTCCCTCCCATCTCTTCTGTAACTTATAGGATCTCCCTTTTTTGTGCCGAGGCGAGTATAACCATACTTGACTGCCTAACTCATATGATGACATCTTGGATTTGACATCATATTGACGCTTCTGGCTGTTACTAGCTTCCATTAGCCGCCCTCGTGCTGCTTCGTAGACGTTCCACATCTTTTCTTTCAAATCCTGGACGAATTCCACTGGATTTCGGGTAGGCTCGGGTGGTTTCCCAAACAACAAGTCAACTGGTAGCTCGACTTCTCGTCCCAGCATCATTTTACTGAGAGTTTCTTCCAAGCTTTCCTGCATCGAAGACCGGTAGGCATACATGACTAACGGCAACTGCTCGTCCCAATCTCTTTGCGATTTTGAAATCGTTTTGGAGAGCATATCTTCTATGGTCCGGTTCAGCCTTTCCACCAAGCCGTCACTTTGTGGATGACATGCTGTCGTTCGAGTCTTATCTATTCTGAAGGTTTTACATAATTGTTGAAATAAGTCTGACTCAAATTGTCTCCCTTGGTCTGTATGGATTTGCTTCGGAACTCCATATCGACATATAAAATTCTTCACCAACTCATCTGCAAACGTTTTCGCCTCTTGGTTCACCATCGGGTAGGCTTCTGCCCAACGCGTAAAATAATCTGTTACAACCAAGACATATTTATTTCCATGATGAGCCTGAGGTAAAGGTCCCATTATATCTAAGGCTATTCTCTCCATTGGTGCCCCTACTACATACTGCTTCATGGCACCACGCAGCGCTGGTTTGTTCGGTTTCCTCTCCTGACAGGCTTCGCACCTCGCTATGAAGCGGCGTACGTCTTCATGAAAGCCGGTCCAATAAAACCGAGATCTTATTCTCGCAACTGTTCTGGTTATCCCTAGGTGACCTGCTGCTGGATCACTGTGTAGCATTTTTAAGACTTCAAGTCTCCAGCACTTGGGCAGAATTATCTGCCAAGAATGGGCATCCGCCTTCATATCAGGCCATTTTCTGCTTAATATGCCATCTACTACTTCTGTTCGGTCCCATTGAGCCCAATAGCTTTTCAACCTAGCTGATTGGTCAGAAATATTATTCCATTTGGGTCGCTTTAACTTGGATTCTTTCCAGTTGATCAACGTCGCTAAGATGGGGTCCCCTAGTTGAGCTTTTCTGATCTCAACTTTAGATCGGTTTTGGAACCACATTTGTGCCTCTGCAGTTTCTTCTACCAATTCATCTGATCTATTAGCACTGTAGGCTTTCCCAAGTGTGCCCTTCTCCCCGCTTAGAGCTTGGACAAATTCCTCAATATGTCCTTCCTCTTTTGTTTCCACCCTATGGGCCAATTCATTTACCTCCCGTCATTCACAATGATCGCATGTTTCACATGGACGCCTAGACAAACAATCTGCATTAGAATGCAGACGTCCTGCTCTGTGTTCAATGGTGAAGTTATAACTTTCAATTACTTGCAGCCATCGGGCAAGCTGCCCTTCAGGATTTTTGAATCTCCTGATCCAATTGTGTGCTCCATGGTCGGTTCTGATCTTGAAAGGAACACCAAACAAATAATGATGGAAGTGTTTAACCGAATCAATGACCACTAGGAGTTCCCTTCGAGTGATGCAATACTGATGCTCTGATTTGGGAAATGTGCGACTATGGTAGGCCACAACATGTTCCCTGTCGTTGTGTAATTGGGACAACACCACTCCCATTCCAACACCACTTGCATCTGTGTCTAATATGAAACTTTTGCTCAGGTCTGGATACATTAATATAGGTTGTGTAGACAAAGAAACTTTTAGCCTTTGGAATGCTTCCTCGCATTCAGTATCCCAGTGGAATTTGGATTGCTTCTCTGTAAGTCTGTGCAATGGCTTCGAAATCTTCGTGAAGTCTTTTATGTGGCGACGAAAATATGAACAGGTTCCTAAATAGCTTCTTACGTCCTTTACGCTCTTTGGTTGAGGCCATTCCAGGATCGCTTTTATCTTTTCTGGCCCGGGTCTTATTCCTTCCCTCGAGACCACATGCCCCAGGAAAGTTACTTCCTTTTTGAAAAGGCTACATTTCTTCGGTGATATCTTGAGGCCAGCATTACCAATTCTGGTCAGAATTTCATCGAGTCTTTCCAAGTGTTCATCAAAGGAACTCGAGAAGCATATGATATCATCTATGTATAGGAGGCAGGTTTGCCATTGTAAGCCGGAAAGTATAAATTCCATCAATCTTTCAAACGTGGATCCTGCGTTACAGAGGCCATAGGGCATTGAGTTGAATTCATACAAGCCCCCTGCAGTCGCAAAGGCTGTCTTAGGTCTATCTTCAGGTGCCATGCCTACTTGCCAATATCCGCAGCACAAATCCAATGTGGAGAAGAGAGTAGCCCCTCTCAAGGCATCCAGTGAATCGTCGATTCTCAGGATGGGGTATGAGTCTTTGACTGTGACGCTGTTCAACTGTCTGTAATCGATGCAAAAGCATATCGAGTTGTCCTTCTTTTTCACCAATACCACTGGAGAAGCCCATGGGGATTTGGATGGTTGTATTACACCCGTATCCAGCATGCGCTGTATTTCATTCTTTGCCTCCTGAAGCTGTGGAAGAGATATTCTCCTTGCAGGCTGTTTAATAGGCCTTGCATTCCCAGTTTCGATCTCATGTTGAACGATATCGGTCTTCCCAAGGTCGTTCTTCGATCTGGCAAATACTGGTGAATGTTGTAGAGAAGTGTAATGACCTTATCTAATTCATCTTGAGATAGTGCGCCCCTGCAGGAATCTGTGATGACCTTAAGATGGTCAGGCAATTTTGCTTCGGTCATTTCACGGCCGTCATTCTGGACAGCAAATATTGATTCAGTTGTCTCGCACTCGGCTTCCTTGCCCATTAGTGCGTCTTCAATAATTTCCATCTCTCTACTTTCAATTGTTGTACAGTCAGCTGTGTGTGTTCCCTTATATATGGTCTAAGGTTTGTCCAATAAATTTATAACCCGAATGGGTATGCACTGCTGCCCAGTGTCAAACAGACATTTTGCCACTAACAATCCTCGCTCGCTTAGGGCCTTGCTTCCAGCCTCTACTATGGCACAGTTACCAAAAGGAAAGTCACCGTTAATTTTTCCTGGTAGTATGATCTCACTCGAGGCTGGAATTACCACATTTTCACTAACTGTGACTCTAAATAGTGAAGGTGTCAAGCTCTCCATTTGACAGGGTAAAGGTTTCCCCTTACAAGTAAGTCTATTTTCTCTCAGGTTAATTTCAAAGTCAAAATGGTGGAGAAAATCATATCCCAAAATAACTTGGGCTTCCACATCTGCTATGACCCATCTGTGACAGTAACTCTTTCCATCAACACGTAACAACAATTGTGCAGTACCCAGTGGTGTCATCGTCTTGCCATCTGCCATGTGTAGCTTTCCACACTTGCTTTCTAAAGCTGGTCTCAGATGTGCAGGAATTTCAAAATAAAGCTGGCTATGCACCACCGAAATTGTTGATCCAGTGTCCACTAAACAATTAATATTTGTGCCGTAAAGATTTGCTTTCACCAGTAAACCATCATTAACCACTCCCTTGATGTCGAATAATTGTTTGGGTCTTTCCAAAGAATTCACCAAGTCTTGACCCGCAGTCTTGGCCTCTAACAGTTTCCCGAATAGGTTTGGGTCTCCACAGTTTTCTCATTGCCTCCCCTTGTAGGTTGGTACTCTTTCCTCTGCATGGGAGCCCTGTGTGTCAAGTCCCATTTGCGTTTGCGGCAATCTTTGATAAAGTGACCTGGCTTGTCGCAGTAGTGACAGTTAGTGTTTTTACGAGGTCCCTGCGTATTTGTGTTTGATTCACTCCTGGTGCTGGTTACATTTCTAACTGTGTTTGTGACACCACTGTGTTTCAGGTCGTCTAGCCTGGACGAACTTCCTTGTTCAGCTACTCCTTCAAACTGCGCTCTGACATTGTAGCTTAAGTGGCCTTTTCGCGCTCGGCTCATGCGAAAAGCCTCATACTTCAAAGCTAAATGCAAGGCTTCATCAATATTTTCTGTACTGCCTTGACATATGGCCCACTCCATATCTTCATCAATGAGTGCATATCGAAAGCTTTTGTATGCTAGGCTATCTCATAACTCACTGGACGCTGAGGGATAGGCCCTTCTTGATAATCTCTTAATATCTTGTGCTAGCTCAGACAAGCTCCCGTCCCGACGTCTGGTTCGGGCATTCAGTTGCGCTCGGTACATTTCACACTGGTTACGAGGTTCGAAGTGAGAACCCAAAATATACACTAAGTGTGAGTAACTGTTGAGATGATCCTGGTTTATATCTGACAGAATTCTTCTTGCTGGACCATGCATGCATACTATTAGCTGCATAGCTTCCACCTGGTTATCCCAACCATTCAATCTGCTGACCATTTCAAAGTGAGTGAGGTAATCAGTCCAACTAGATTTTCCACCGTACATGTAGGTGTCTGCTCTAGTAAAACCTGCATTATGATCACACCTCCTATTGCCTTGTGGTCCTGAGTTAGGTACATGCAGTTCAGGATGGTTATTTTCCCATTCGTAGTTGGGATGGGTGGGGCGTTCAGCATTATTATGTTGGTTCCAGTCCCACCAATTAGGTGCTCGGTTTCGTACCGGGTAGGTCTGCTCATAACTCACCCGCCCACTTGGTCTCTCGGTTTCAAACGGCCTTGGTCGAGCCATGTCCATATACATGTTTTCTCCCTCTTTACTATGCCCCAACATTCCCTCATTCTGTTGGACCATTTTATTTAATGCACCACTTAGTAGATCTATCTTTTGGTGCAAATCTCCAATCTGTAAATTTAGCTCCCCAATTTTGGTTTTATTGTCCTGGATTAAATTTTTAATTTCTTTAGGAGCACCTTGATCTACTAAGGGACCCGGTTCCACAATACTTGGTAACTCTCCCCTCTCTGATATACAGTCTGAGTGGTCATCAGACATTTCTTCTGGATTACCATTGGTAGCAGCTTTCCGACGTTGACCCTTCTTATTATTTTTCGGCATATTTATTTATTTTTAGAGGTAACTATAAAATTATTTATTTTTAATGCTCACTAATTTTATAACCCTTGTACTACTTTTGCTGAAGTTATAATTCTTTATAAATTTCAAAGCATTTCTAATTGATTATCATTTATTTGTGCATTTTAAAATTTATCCCACCTATGTGCCACCAAAATGTGTAGCATGGCCAAGCTCTTAAGTGGGCGGAACAGAGTGCGACCCCCAACACCACAAACGAGAGGTTAATGATGGTAGAGTGGTTGGTTTATGGTGAGGGGTTAATGGTTTGTCACCCTGTTTCTGTGTTCTGTTGAGCCTGGTTAGCGGCTATTTTACATGTCTGGTGTTCCCCATCTAACCTGGTCTCGGTTTCTTTTGATGATGGTTATCCTTTATTTCTCTCTTGCCCTGGTTGTCAGGCTCGGTTTCTGGTAGTGGTAGGGAAATCTTTGGGTCACTGGGTCACCTTTTCACATGTGGACAATGGGTCACCTGGGGTTAATAATTGACGAGAAGAGAGAAATATTTCCAGTTATACATTTTTATTTTCATATTTACAAGAAGTTCCTTTATATTTATATACAGGGCTGTATTGTACTACATTCTCAAGTATAATGATGGGTCTGGAACTGTTCTGGGAGTCAGGTACAAATAAATCACTTGCATAGGTTTAACCGGCCTGAAGGGTCTTACTATTATATATAATACTAACTACTGTAGATTTTGACAGGGAACAGTAAAAGTATTGGTTGTTTGTAACTCAAACAATCAATACTTACTCTTAAAATTATACTTGTATATTACTTATAACGATTTAATTGAATACTTCTTCTTCTTCTTCTCTATTTCTGCCCGCAGTCAATTCTGACTATTAAGGGCAGTCTGGAGGACTAAAGAAAGTAAGCTCAGGTGTTAGTCAGCCGACTTTGAAGAAAATAAAGATGATGGTTGTTAATGACAAAGGAACATTTAACAGAGATGGAGTTTTTTTTTTATTCATTTATTTTTTTCTTTTTATTTTAGTTAAAACTATATACAAGTCTGAGACAGTTATTTATTTCGTGTTTTTTTTTGTGGCCAGCAGTATGTTGTTAAGTTCTGAAGGCTTGAGCTCGGTTTTAAAATTGTCCAGGTTGTTGGACTGAAGAGCAGATTTAGGTAGGAGGTTGTATTGGGTTATTGTCCGTGGGTAGAATGAGAATTTGTTTGTATCTGATACGGTAGAGATAGTGTGGTATGTTGTTGCTTTGTTTTGTCTTGTAGCAATAGTTTTCTCATGGAGGATATTTTCAGGGTTTAGGGCTATGTCACCGTGTTTGATTTTATGGAGGACAGATCATCTAGTTCTAAGTCGCCTTTGCTGTAGACTTGGCCAATCCAGGGAGTTAATCATTTCTGTTGGTGAGCTAGTATTATGGTATCGGTTTTTGACATACCTAGCTGCCCTGCGCTGTACATTTTCAAGTTTTTTAATTTGTTGGTCATGATGGGGGTCCCAAATGGATGATGTATATTCCATTTGTGGTCGAACTATGGACTGGTAGGTTCTTTCTTTTATGGTTTCGTTTGTAATTTTTAGATTTCTTTTGAGGAAGCCTAATGTACGATTTGCCTTGGAGGAAATGGTTGCAATGTGTTTGTCCCATTTTAGGTCACTCTGGATGGTTACACCTAGGTATTTCGCAGAGTTGACTTTTTCGAGTGGGTGGCCTTTCAGATGGTAGGTTGCAATTGTGGGATTTTTTTTCCTCGTGATACTTAAGAGATTGCATTTGTCAGGGTGGAAGGACATAAGCCAATCTTCTTCCCACTTCGTTGCTATGTTTAGATCGTCTTGAAGCTTGGTTGTATCGGCTTTACATTTAATAGTGCGGTAGATGATACTGTCATCGGCAAAGAGACGAAGTGTGCTATGGTTTAAGTCTTGTTGGAAGTTGTTTATATATAGGAGAAAGAGAATGGGGCCAAAGACGGAGCCTTGTGGTACCCCGGAAGAGACAGGTATCGATGAGGATTGTATGCCGTCAAGGAGGACAGTTTGTGTTCTATTTGACAGGAAATGTGAGATCCATTGTAAGGTCAAATGGTCGATTCCGTAATATGACAACTTATACAATAGTCGTTTGTGTGGGACTTTATCAAAGGCCTTTGCAAAGTCCATGATGATGACGTCAACGGTCTCCCCGGCTGAATCATTCGTGCGTTGATTCATTACAATGAAAAGGTTGTGTTCTGAGCCAAAATAGAAATGACAGACGTTTTTTCACATCAAGGTGGATAATTCTTATACAAAGGGTATGTTGATTAGCCACGATTCAGATTTGTTTACAAATAAAGATCGCTACTAAAAATGGGATTCCACATTGTGCGTTGTTGAATCTCGGTCAACGTTGATTGGGTTTTCACTTGCAAAGCTACCTTTTATTTGGTTTTAATCTCTGATTAGGTTTATTCTTGTTACTGGAAGTTTGTTGCTTGTGGTTCGTCTGCCTGTTGGGTCACCTGGTCGTCCTACTGGGGCGCTTAGGCTATTTATACTCGGAAACTGATCGCGAAGCAGTTGACCCGTTTCCTAGTGGGTCGACTCACGGAACTTGGTCATCTTCCATATAAGGATTTTCTCGGCAGTTTTCGTAACCATGCAATGGCGAGGAAACAAATTGCCGGAAGTCAAACCTTACGTGAGAGATGGCGCGTCGAGTCACAATGAATTACAAACAAAACGTGAACGTGTGCATTTAAACAATGCGACAGTTCCCAAGACTAACATAGATGTGATCTGTTCACATCAAACAGCGGGGTACAATACCATCCAAGGACGGTTTCTTGCAATAATAGTAATACGAATTCCGAAATGAAAATGACCCAGTTGTCGCCTGCAAAATAACAGGGAACGCTATGATCATTTAATTGCACAGGTTGAATAGGTAAATCGTTCTATTATTACGAACGATTGAAATAATTTAATACTAAACGTCCATATCAGTAAACGGAATACATAATACGGACACGACAATAAAATGGCAGTACAGTTGACGGCAATACAAACTGACAGTATTGTCAGTTGTAAGTTTTAAAAGCCTCAGGCGCAGAAAATATACACATGAAATTCCTAATACACCAATTGAAAGCACCCCAAAATGCCACATCATTATGACTCATTGATAGGAGCTCATCTGGGATTCTTTAAAGCGTTAATGAAAATTAAAGAACGTTTTCTTGGGGGGGGGGGGGTTGAAATGATAAAAAATGTAGATTTATGGGTGCTTTCATGTCAGATTTGTCAGCGTCGTAAGTTACCTCCTAAGGCTTTTCAGGCTCCTATGGTTACAGACAAGGTGTCTGAACCAATGGAATGTGTAGCCTTGGATATTGTAGGCAACCTTTATATTTTTGTAGTCTCGGACTATTTTTCTAAATGGATCGAGGCATTTGATATTCCCAACCAGAGAGCAAGTACGATAGCTGATATTTTAGTACGTGAGTGGATTGTTAGGTGCGGCATGCCTAAATTTCTCCACCCAGACCAGGGAACTAACTTTGAATCTGAATTAATGCGTGAGGTGTGTAAATATTTCGAGATTAAGAAAACCCGTACGTCACCATATATGCCGCAGTCCGAAGGACAAGTCGAAAGATTTAATCAGACTTTGGCTTCAATACTAGCCTGTTTCGGGGTGGAAAATCGTAACGATTGGGAATATTATCTCCCTTTTGTTATGATGGCATATCGTAGTGCCACACATGAAACTATTGGGTTCACTCCCTTTAGTGTCATGTTTGGCAGGAACAGTACTCTTCCCGCGGAAGTGGATGCGGGAAATGTTCCGGGTAAGGAGACAAGTCCTAACCTGTATGTTAGAGAGTTGGAGAGTCGCTTGCCCGGAATCTTTCAACCTGTTTCTCAAAAATGTGAAGCAGCTACTAGTCATAAAAAAAAATTATGACCGACGAGTCCATGCAAGCCATTTGTTGATGGGGATAAGGTTTGGCTTTATGCATTAAAGGCGAAGAAAGGTCAAACTTCAAAATTTGCTAAGTTTTGGTATGGTCCCGATATTGTTAAAGGGAAACTCTCGGACGTCAACTATGTAGTGGTCCGAGAACAAGGAGGACGTTTACAGATAGTACATTTTAATCGTTTAAAACGTTGTTTTCAGCGCCCACAGAAATCATCTGATACTGTGGTGGATAGTCAAGCAGCATCTGCTCTAGGTGAGCACGACCCTAGTAATCTAGGCAAAGTTCCCAAGATTTTGTTTTTTATTAATTTTTTTTGCCCCGATTCATTTGTTTAAAAGGAGGGCCAGTCGTGTGTCCGGGGCATGGGCGGTCAACCTTTGGATTTGTTGAGATGGTCCACCTGTGAATTATATTTTTAGCCGGAGTTAGTTATTAGTTTTATTTGAATTATATGATGAGAGTTTGGCGAATATTTGGAATGGCGCTATATGATATTGAGCGCTTTATGTTTTATCTCGCTGTACTATTGAGGGTCACGCCTCCGATAGGCGTTATCTTGAGGGTTAAATTTTTATTGATATATATTTATATTGTATATACAAATCTATGCTGGCTGTTGTAACCAAGCGTAGAAATATCGTAATGATGCGGCACTGACTAGTGTCAGTGATGGGGCACGTGTTATGATATGTAGAAGTGTAAATATAGACGCGATGTCTCGTATTGATTATTTTTTATGAATGGGAGATCGCGTATTGTGCGTTTTCCGGTTTTTGGTGTAATTGGGAAACCGTTCTCAGGTGGAGACATGGCATCAAAGTAAACAAAAGTTTAAAATTTGGATTATTTGGTTTTTTTTTGTTTTTTTACTCTAGGTGGTGATGACTTCGGATCCTTCTGTCTGGTTAGATTATGGGGCATCGTGCTGGTAGGTTGGTTTAGGGTGGGGGTATCGCGTGGGATCTCGTGGGTGGTGTCGTGTGTGGTGTTGTGTGGTATGTCCCGGGGCGGTGCGTGAGTTTGAGGGGTAAGTTAAAGTACGACTGTTTGAAGAATGAATGGGGGTGCGAGTGTGTAGTAGCCCGCGGGTGGTGGCCTACGTTGGTCGAACTGGACAGTCGGAGAGGGAGTTGCCCCATATCTAGGTATAATTTTAGTTTTTTCTGGAAGGGATGCTCCTAAGAAATATGTAAAATTGAAAATTGAAAATAATATATATATTTTGTCATCAGATACTTTGGCTGTATGGCTCTGCTTTCAGCGTTATGATTAAGATCTTCATATTGGGCCATAGCTATATTCATCGTCTCCAGAAAGTCCAGGAGAAGCATCCAAATATATGGAAAGATTTCAACATTAGAGATGCAGTAGAATTTGTTGGTTTGCCTGGAGCAAAATTGGTGGACTTCGTCCCGGTGAATGTGAAATCCCCTGATGTTGTTATCCTGCAGATTGTTGGCAATGACATTGATGACATAAGTGTTTCGTCGCAATTATATCTGAGTGACTTTCAGAAATTACTGCCGCGTTTTGAGGTTGCTGGTGTTAAAAACACTGTTGTTTGTAGTATCTTTCCTCGAGTCAACACTCGTCATGTGTCTTCCGATATGTTTGAAATGAGAAGAAATTACTTAAATCAGTCCTTGAAGACTATGTCTGGCCAACATTTTTTATTTATTCGACATGCACAAGCTATGGCCACCCATATGTTGGCTGATGGTGTGCATTTGAATGCACAGGATAATACATTTTTAAATAGAATTTTAATGGTCTTACGCGGAATATTATAAAATATAAGATTTTGGTCAAGTCTAATTGACGAGGTTGAGCCACTCTTACTCTAGCGATAACATCTCTTGGCGCAAGTCTATACGTGGCGGCAAGCAGTCCACTAGTATCGCACACTTTTCAGCCAGTGGCAGACTCAACCGGATAGCCGAGGGAAGAGTAGTCCGAACCAACCCTAGTTTTGACTGGTCGAGATACTGCCCCCTTCTCCCTTATGCAATCTTTGGCAACTTTACCGTGGAATTGTAGAGATTATGTCATAGTCCTGGGATGTAATTTGTAAATTATGGACGGAACACTTTAGTGGGGAACACACTTTGGTTGTTGGTGGGGGGGGGGGGGACTTTTGCCCCTCCCCACCCATGAAGTACAGGAGGAGTTAAGTTTTATAAGCAGTTTAGCTTGAACATGGTTAGGATTGGGATCCGGTATATGTAGGCCTGCTCGCCTCCGTAAGGGGTAGTATAATGTGCTGAAAAGAATTGGAAATGCTTTCTTTATATTAAATATTATAACATCTATTTTCTAGTTGTTTAGTCGCTGGATACCCTGCTAGGAATGAAAACCCGCTTCTTAGGTCTATAGGAAGGGCTGCCTTCGATTCGCTAGTTGTGGTGTAAATTGAGAGGGGCTTGGCTCAGGTTTGTTACAAAACACTAAAAATCAAACGTCTTACAATATGAAATCCAGCAAGATCTAACACCTGTGAACCGACAATATTGGTAAAGGTAAGGTGAACAAACAGGCAGTAATAACTGCTCTGTTGTGACCTTTCACCAGGAAGGACTGTCTTCCCCGACTCATAGAATAGACCTTTTCACAGATGCGGAATGGGAATCTCGATCTCATTCGCGCAGAGCAGGTAATCAAACTCGGTTGCATTTGCACAGAGCAGATTATCAACCCCACTCTGCGCAACTGCGATCGAATTTCCTATTCCGCATCAATGAAAGGTCTATTCGTTTCGGAGCCATTACCGGATTATTGTTTTTACTGTTTTATATTTATACAAAAACATGGCCGATTTCGAAATCTCCATTGACGCCTCGCGAGTATTCAAATGACGATACTTAAATGATAAAACATAGTTTGGATTAATAAACTCAGCCCAAATGTGAGGAAATACGTGTACTATCGATTGCAGTCGGTAATAAGGTCGAAAGCTTGATATATATTCCCAATTTCGAGCTTTGAGTTCCCATAAAAACTTGATGGGAACTTTTTCTTTTGGATTGAATGGTAAGAATCTGAACGTGGAGGGGTGGGTAGCCACTAAGTTCGGATCGCTGAACTAGGTTTTGTTTTGTTGACGAGTGACAAAACTGCAGATATATCACTGAAATGACACAAAAATGTCTGCGTGAGTGAAAATGCTATCCCTGGGTATCCAAGCAACCAACCCATACAAATATTTTCAAGCATAACACACAGATGTTCCAGCTGAAAGAGGTTGGGGTGGGGGGGGGGGGGGGGAGGCGTAGTCCCTAAAAGGTGAATGAAAATCGTCTGCTAGTATCAGTGTCGCGTGTCTACTAATAATGTTTTGCCCATTTGGCCATATACAGTATAAGTCAAAATGAGTTGAAGAATAACCACGACCGGTATAAACTATATATAAAGGTATATATAGGTGAATATGTCTTAAACTAATAACACAAGAATCGGACATAAAAATATATAAATTCTTCTTTTGACTATTTTCTCCTTCAACTCAAACTTACATGTCACACAGTGGAAGCTGTTTTATTACAAAAACACCCACGAAGTGGAAGGTCCACACAGAGCCGGGAAAAGCAAATTCGGACCCGGGTTTAATTGTGTAACGGCTCCCCTTTCAGAAAATGTCGAGATATTGCACGACTTGTTTTCACTGTAATCAGTGGAGCCAAGAAATAGCGCTCCTACTAAATACCGAAGGTCACCGAAAGCTACCGCGGGCCACCAATGGTCATCGAAGGCCACCCATTATTACTAAAACTGTTTTATCTGATAACCATAGAGTATAACAACCGTTGTATATACTTGAAGTATATACAACGGGTGTTGTATATAATTATAATTTATGCGAACGACCTCTGACCTCTTTCAATTCCATTTTCATTCATTCATTCATGAAACATCGTTATATCACAGGGCAGGTTTTAATTGTACGCTTATTGCACTTTGTCAAAATCCTCTGATGGTGTCATTTCTTATTTATTTTGCTTCAATAAAGGCAACCTAAAATTTTGCTTCAAAACATTGTAGAAATTACTTGAATGTTAATAGTAATTAGTATGCGGCGACTGCGAACTATTTATAGTCACGGCCTCGATCAAAAGTACTCGCGGAACTGCGCTAATTAAAAGTTCGTCTGCTCTACCTGAAAAAAAAAACACTTCGTAAAAATTGTAAACAAACGCAAAATTATTTGTTATATTGGGACTACAGCATAAAACACGGAAGAAAACTGGAACTATGTCAAAAAAAGAATAACTCTACCGAAACACCGTTTTGTTACTGTTAATAAAATAGTTGAAATTTATTTTGTTCCAGCGCAGTTACATGATGCAGGAAGTGCAATCGCACTTTACAATCGCCGTCATCGATTTTGTAATGTAAGGGACACGACTCTATGCGTCTTGTCCTATTTCTTTTGTCTCGTAGACTGGTTTTGTTTGGTGGCCCGTGGGAAGCATATATAAGTCGGGTAGACGCACGAGACGGGTGTCTGTTTGTTATCAGATAAAAACAATAAACATATAGTGTGTTTTTATATCTGTGTTATACAACTCGTTGAAATATGGTTTATTTTTTCTCGGCGAAGCCTCGAAAAAATAAACCATATTTCAACTCGTTGGAAAACACAGATATTAAAAAACACACTATATGTTTATTGTCTATATATTTAAAAGCGTTTTTGAAGTCAAACAATCTTTCTAAAAATATCGAGGAGCGAACATTGGTAACACTCGTTCTTCAAATTAGTTGTTTTATTTCAAAACGGAACTATTTTCTACGGTGGCTGATTTAGGCCACTCTCAATACTTTTTTTATCTCGAGATCTCGAGATAATATCTCAAGATCTCGAAAAAGTATCTCAAGATCTGGAGAAAGTATCTCAAGATCTCGAGAAACTATCTCAAGATCTCGAGATAATATCTCAAGATCTTGAGATAATATCTCAAGATCTCGAGAAAGTATCTCAAGATCTCGAGTTATTATCTCAAGATCTCGACATTTTGGAATACATATAAGCGCACAATGGTACCGTATAAGCAACATTATCAGCTGTTAGTTCTCTGTTGTGATAGTTACTGTGATTTATTTATGCCAGCACATTTGGTAAGTACTGTAGTAAACGTTAATACTTCTCGAGTGTAGTCATCAATTTGTTTGAAGGGAGCTCAGTGGCTCATTGACGATAGTGTCGGACTTGAAACCGAGAGTTCGAACCTGGTCCGCGTCATTTGTGTTGTGTCCTTGAAAAAGGCACTTAATCCCGACTGCTCCTGAGGGAACACGGTTGCAACGTGTGCTAACACGTACTGCACGCCGATGGTACACGCGCCTTCAACCAACGATAACTCAGGTTAGAACTTGGAGAGTCTGGCAGTTACTCACCGCCGTTCGATGGTTCTCCCCGGGTACTCCGGCTTCCTCCACCCGTAAAACTACACCACACGATATGACCCTGGCTGTTGAAAGTGTCGTTAAACCTAAATAAATAAATAAATGTGTTTGATTGATTGATTTGTATTATGTCGCATTCAACGGTTACTCGTCGCTGTTCGATGGTTCTCTCCGGGTACTCCGGTTTCCTCTACCCGTAAAACTAGCCGACACGATATGACCCTGGCTGTTGAATGTGTTGTTGAACCCCAAGAAATAAATTAATAAATGAATAAATTTGTTTGATTGATTGTTTGATTTGTATTATGTCGCATTCAACGCCAAAGTAATCAGTTGCAAAAAGTAGGAGAATGTGTCCTTGTTTTTACGTATAATGATTATTTTAAGTGTTTGTGGTGGGTGATGGGTGACAGGTACGTGTGGTACAGATGTCCTCCATTGTTGCCTGTTTAAAATCGTTAACGACATTTTTTCTCAATTCTATATAGAATGTCCCTGTGTGTATCAAGGCAATAATTGTTTGTGCCATTGTTGTAACTTGTAATTTAAATAAATCAATGGCGTAGCGGAAAATCTTGTGCCCCTCCCCCCCCCCTCCGCCCTCCCCCGCGAGACAGAGACGGGGGCCCTTTCATAATGGTGGTTACCTTTAAAACGGGAGCAAATTTAGTGTTACCGTGCACAGCATACATGATTTCACGTAGTACATACGCCATAAATTAAATGAAGCTATAGCCTATAGGATCGATTCTAAAAGTACCACTCTGTAAATTTTTTCATTACATGTTTTAAGTTTCACCCCACCATCCAACGATACACACATGCACGCCCAAGTTCCCAACATGTGTGACTTGAGAGGCACCATGTATGTATATTGTTCATTTCTCACCCCTATCAGTTACAATGATGTAGCGTTCACTTAAAAGAATAATACATAGACTACAAAGGGTACGTCGTGTGGAAGTGAGAGTTTGAAATTATGTGTATTTGGTACACTGTGCAGCAGTCACTCAGGTAAACATATCAACACATACGCAACCTGGCATGTATAACAGATAACCATAAATGCTACGCCAACATAGCCAATCCTGAATTTAGTTCATAACATTAACATTTATGACACTTGTGATATTTACCAGTTATTAAATGTTGAATAGAACCAAATCAGGATTGACTACGTCTTTATTAAGACATATACTTACTTACCCTATTGATAGGAAAAACGACCTCTCCAGCCTCAGTGTCAACCCCATTCCTTTTGTCTATTTGTTTATTTCATTCTGTCTGTCATCATTTCCTGCTATCGTTTATTTATCTCTCTTCCTCTATTCTGTTTTACTATCTCTCTCTCGCTCGCTCTCTCTTTCTCTCTTTCCCTCTTTCTTCCAGCTTTGGGACGGTCCGTCAAGACGGGGACCCCCCTTCTAGCCGGGGTCCCCCACAATGCCGGATCTGCGGGCCCATCCCCGACGCCACTGAAATAAATATATTTTCTGGCTACTTAAAAATCGGATCCGCTTGTGTATATATATCGTACTATTGTTTAAAGGTGGTCCATCATTTCGGGTGATCATTCCTAAGGTATAGCTGCCGCGTATAGGTGCCTGCGAACTACTCGGGATTCGATTCGATTTGAAACCACCACCAAGGTTCAACTAGACTCAAAACCGTTGCTGTTGATTCGAGATTTTCAGAAGGAAAATTAGAAAGTTATTTCTACTCAACAAAAACACGGAGTAGCATAAGGTTATAGGCTTATATCCGAAGTCGGAATAAACGAACTTCAATCCCAAAAACAAAACAACTTGGTTTCCGTAGCATAGTTAGAAAAATAGTACCTGACACTGTGATATCTGCACAGCTATCTTTATGACAAGTGAGAAAAATGAAACTTTCTAAATGCTTCAAAAGAATATTTGTTACTCTTCACGGATTGCTCAAATCCGCCGACATATAGTTCCCCCCCTAAAACGCATTTGAATTTTTTTATTTCTTTTTCTGAACTGTAGTTTATGATCCCTCATTGGGACGAGGTCGTTGAGATCCTTCCAGGAAGGAGGGGAGGGATAAGCTATTGTTTGAATGAAAAGAGAGAAAGAATATTTTTTGAAGATTTACCCGGAAAATGATTGTCGTATCGTGTTAAGCTTGATTCGTTGCATAAAGGTGATTCGGGTCTCTGTTCGATTCGACCAGAAACCCCCAATTCGCAGAGCCCGATATAAAGACGAGGTAACTACGGTATCGTAGGTAACAGTATCCCTCTGCACCAAATCGTCATCCACGTTTATCTGCATGTACGTGTATGGGGGGGGGGGGGGGGGGGGGGGGGCTCGAGGCGTAGGGTTTCGCGTGATGATTCTGTTCCGTGTTTAAGACGTTAAAAGGGGCACCAGGAATATATATATATTCCATGGTACTCGTGTACGGTGGCTGATTTAGGCCACCCTCGATACTTTTTTTTATCTCGAGATAATATCTCAAGATCTCGAAATAATATCTCAAGATCTCGAGATAATATCTCAAAATCTCGAAATAATATCTCGAGATCTCGAGATAAGCATATATTATCGGTGTCACCCTTTGATCATTAGCATGAATTCACTCCTGTCACACAAACTGTGTATTTACTTGTCGCATCTTTTTCGACTGTAACATATTCATGCTTCCCATGACAATTACACGAATCCACTCCTGTCACTCAGAAAAGTGAATAACTTATCAACCAACCACTTTGTTGCGTATTAGTTATGAGAGCCCACCAAATCTCAGTCCAGCACTTATACAAACCGAGTCCCGTCATCCGAGCTTGCACTTGCTGGTGTCTTGTTCCCACTCTAATCCCAAAGTGTCAACCCAGCACCCGGCACCTCTCAGTACCTACTGTTGTGCCTTTTACCCTAACATACAACGTTTTCTCACTACTTTACAAGATGAAAAGTTTGTGTCTGTCTAAAACTCCAAATCCAAAGTGTTGATCCAGTACCCGGTACTTCCTAGTGCATACTGTAGTGTTTTTTACCCTAAAACTCAATGTTTTCTCACTTCTTTTCCTCTCAGTTCTTCGCTGATTGTAATGATTTTTACCCTAAAACACAAAGTTTTTTCACTACTTTACAAGACACACACCCATAAATACCAACTATTTCCTTCCAGCTCCATATTGAATGGAGTTATTTTTACCACAACTCACAAAGTGTACTCACTACTTTCCACGCAGATTAGAAAAAGAGGCGGTGATGCACCCCAAACTGGCCAGAAATCTTCGGGGAGGAGGGCATATAGGGACCAGGAGGCATCAGATTGCCAGTAAATCGGGATCAAGGGAGCTACTCGGGTCTGTCGGGAAAGAGGCCCTTAATTTGTGGGAAACGGAGTAGCGAAAAGGAGGGAGTGGATGTGTTATAACCAGGTAGGGACAGGCGATGCTCTCGTGTCATGAGAGCATCTTTCCCTTATATCATTGGCAGGCTTCAATCCTCTTGAGAAGGACCCCTCTTACCTTTTAGGGCACTAGGAGGAAGGGAAACTGTTGTTGCGCCCCGGGAGGGGTTTGTGTGATATATAGGGTGGGGAGGCACCAAACGGCCAGTTAATCTACGGTAGGGATGCTACTGTGGGTATATTTGAGAGGGAATCCCTTTATGGGACCGGGAGTAGAAAAATAGAAAGTGGGGTGTTACTTGTTTCAAGTGTCGCGGGGACATCTTTTCAACACAATATTGCGGGGTTCACTGTTTTGCGGGAGCGACACATTCGCTTATTTGGGAGGACCGCCAATTTGGTCAAACATTTTTTGGGAGCTGCAGCAGCGATATGTCAAACCGGGGGTGTGTTCAGGTTTGAGTTTCGACTATCATTGCAGGGTGGTTCGCAGTGGTGTTGTTTTGAGGGGTATTGTTGGTAGTCCCACTGGAGAAGTATGAAAAGTGTATTCATAGTTGGGTATTGTTGGAGGACAAATCTATGGTGTGGTGCGCTATCGGGGTTTGGGTGGGCAAGATGTTGCTCTCATAAGTTGGGTGTGTGTCTGTGTCATCTTGTGAGTTAAGAGGGAGTGGCGAGTGGTCCTGGTGGAACTATGCTCTCGTGGATGGCGAAATTAAGGTTTCCCAGGTTGGAATGGGTTTCAGCCGGTTGAGAACATAGTGGACCAATCAATCTTATGGGACGGGATGTCCTGTATTACTGTCGATTCATGAGTTGACGTTGGGGGTGGGATCACAAGTACTGGGGGATCTCCTGTGAACGGTTGAGAGTATATGATCACGGAGGATCGTATGGTTAATTGGGGGTGCCATGTTGCAGCTGGTGAAGGGTGGCAGTAAACGACGTTGAGGGTGCTTCATCTTGTTCGGAGATACTGGGAATCGGGTTCAAGTTGTCCTTCTATATATGCGCGAGACAGTATACATCACCATTGGAGTTGTCACTTTCGGGTATGTCTCTGGGGGAGTGTGAAAAGTATATGGACCGTTGAGACTTGTCGGGCGACAGGTCAGTCTTTTCATTACTACATGTAATTGGGTTTTGTGTGGAAACAATGTTAGTCATGCCCATCCTGCCACATTTGGGATTCGCAGGAGGGGGTTCTATTCGCCTCTTGGGCTCAGGATTATGGGTTTAAGTTTGGGTGTGTAATTGTGAGAACGGCTCCTAAGTGTCAGGAGATTGCTGTGTATTGACCATAAATTCACGGTTTTGTCTACCATCTGTAGCCTTGTACTGGGCAAGCCCTTTTCTAACACTGACGTTGGTAATACGTGAGGTCCTTAATCACTCGTCCGGAAGCAGTATCCGCTGGAGATAACTAGTTACGCCTAATCCAGACTTTTCAAACCAACGAGAGGAAAGGGAATCCTCGGGTAGGTTTATAGCTGTCTCTAGTGTAGGATTATTATACATCGGGTAGCACCGTCGATTTGCTCGGTCAAAATGGACGCGGGAATGGAGTTGAACTTATGTTGTATGTCTCAGTCAACAAAGTGGAAAGTAGGTGAAAAATTCACCAAGGGAGTGGGGATGAAATCATTCAGTGTGGAGCTGGGAGAGCTATTTGTATTTGCGGGTCTATGTCTTGTACAGTAGTGAGTAAACTCTGTGAGTTGTGGTACAAATCACTCCATTCAATGTGGAGCCGGAAGGAAATATTCAGTATTTATGGGTGTGTGTCTTGTAAAGTAGTGAGTAAACTTGGTGTTTTAGGGTAAACATCATTACAATCAGCATGGGCTGGGAGGAAAAGAAGTGAGAAATCGTTGAGTTTTAGTGTAAAAAAACATTACAGTATGCACTAGGAGGTACCGAGTGCAGGTTGACACTTTGGGTTTGGAGTGGGTCAGTGGGAAGAAGACACCAGCAAGTGCAAGTTCGGATGACTGGAGTCGGTTTATATTACCACTGGACTGAGAGTTGGTGGGTTCTCATAACTTCGCAACAAGGTGATTGGTTGATAAGTTTTCTGAGTGACAGGAGTGGATTCGTGTAATTGTCATCGGGGTGGGGGGGGGGGGGGGCACGAATATGTTGCAGTCGGAAAAGATGCGACAAGTGAATAAACAGTTTGAGTGAATTCATGCTAATGATCAAAGGGTGACACCGATTATACATGCTTATAGATAATATCTCAAGATCTCGAGATAAAAAAAGTATTGAGGGTGGTCTAAATCAGCTACCTCGTGAGAGCGACTCTAAACCAAATTAAAACAAACAGAAAGAAGAATAAAAAGCGTGAAAGATGTGTTGCCCAAATTCATTTACCGTATCTCCTTCCTTTATCACTTCACTTCCAAGACAGTCGCCGCGCTGTTACGACTGGGGATAGATTTCTCTTTCCTATTGCCGCCACTGCCGTGTAGAATTTTTTGGGACACCGACAGTCGAATGTTCTAGTGTGTGGGACGCGTACGCCTTAACATACAGACATGGCGTTTTGATGTTTTTGGATTATTCCGAGACCCAGACGAGGAGGTAAGACTCAAAAGAGTGGCACTACCCCAACCTCATCCCGACTCCTATCAATCTTCTGAAGAGGACACTGTTCGCGAAAACGATACTGTACTAAATGTTATGGTGGCTGATTTAGGTCACCCTCAATACTTTTCTATCTCGAGATCTCGAGATAATATCTCATGATCTCGAGATAAGCATATATAATCGGTGTCACCATTTGATCATTAGCATGAATTCACTCCTGTTACACAAACTGTTTATTTACTTGTCGCATCTCTTCCGACTGCAACATATTCGTGCCACCCATGACAATTACACGAATCCACACCTTCCACTCAGAAAAGTGAAAAACTTATCAACCAATCACCTTGTTGCGTATAAGTTATAAGAGCCCACCAAATCTCAGTCCAGTACCAATATACTGGGACACCGACAGTCGAATGTTCTAGTGTGTGGGAATGTTCTAGTGTGTGTCATCCGAGCTGTCTTGTCCCTACTCCAATCCCAATGTGTCAACCCAGCACCCGGTACCCCCGAGTATACCTACTGCAGTGCTTTTTACCCCAAGCACAAAGTTTCTCACTACTTAACAAGATGAAAAAGTTTGGGTCTGTCTAACCTTCCAAATCCGAAGTGTTGATCCAGTACACGGTACTTCCGAGTGCATACTGTAGTGTTTTTTACACTAAAACTCAACGTTTTTCTCACTTCTTTTTCTCCCAGCTCCACGCGGATTGTAGTGATTTGTACCCCAAAACACAAAGTTTACTCACTGCTTTACAACTTTACAAGGCACACATCCATAAATACCAAATATTTCCTTCCAGCTTCACAATTAATGGATATGATTATTACCACAACTCACAAAGTTTACTCACTACTTTACAAGACACAGACCCGTAAATACCAAATACCCCCCCCCCCCACCCCCCCCCCCCCCCCCCCCGGCTCCACGCTAAAAGGTTTCATCCCCCACAGTGACATGAATCACCCACTCCCTTGGTGGATTTTGCACCTACTTTTTACTTTGCTGACTGAGACACATCGTCTCGACACGCTGTTATTCAACGGATCCGTCATTCAGCGTAACTTGCCCGTCATACAGCATAACTTCCCATTCCCGCGTCCATTTTGAGGTCGGTGCAAATCGACGGTGCTACCCGAAGTATAATATCCTACAATAGCGACGTCTATAAACCTACCCTAGGATTCCCTTTCCTCTCGTTGGTTTGAAAAGTCTGGATTGGGCGTAACTAGTTACCCCCCCCCCCCCCCCCGCGGATACAGCTTCCGGACTAGTGATTGAGGACCTAACGTATTAACCCTTTACCTAACATGAAAAGCAGACGACACTTGCAAAAAAAATCTTGAATAACTAATTTTTTTCATTTTTTGTCTCAAAAACATAGGTTATGACCCCTCGTTGGAACGAGCTCGAAGAGCTCGTTCCAACGAGGGGTCATAACCTATGTTTTTGAGACAAAAAATGAAAATACTTAGAAAATTAATTGGCGATATTTGGGAATAGCGCTGGCCGGTTTTGGCCGTTACGTTGGGTAAAGGGTTAACAACGCCAGTACAAGGCTGCAGATGCTAGACAAAACCGTGAATTTATGGTAAATACCCAGCAATCTCCTGACCCCCAGGAGCCGTTCTCACAATTACACACCCAAACTGAAACCCATAACCCTGAGTCAAAGAGGCGAATAGAATCCAACCCCTCCTGTGAATCCCAAAAGTGGCAGGATGGCATGACTAGCATTATTTCCACACAAAACCCAATTACGTCTAGTAATGAAAAGATTGACCTGTCGCCCGATAGGTCTCAACGGTCCATACACCTTTCACACTCCTCCAAGGAGATAGCCAAAGGAGACAACTCCAATGGTAAAATATCCAGTCCCCGCGCATATAAAGACGGTCAACTTGAACCAGATTCCCAGTATCTCCGAACAAGATGAAGCCCCCTCAACGTCGTTTACTGCCACCCTTAACGAGCTACAACATGGCACCCCAAATAACAATATGATCCTCCGTGATCCCATACTCTTACCCGGTCACAGGAAAGCCCCCCCCCCCCCCGTACTTGTGACTCCCCACCTTCAACGTCAATTCATGAACCGATTGTAATACGAGACATCCCGTATCATAAGACTGATTGTCCTGGGGTCGCCGAGGCTCAGTAGGTATAGATGCAAGCTACAAGCCGAGAGGTCCTTGATTCGGCAACCGCGGTTGTGTCCTTGGACAAGACACTTCACTCTCATTGCCTACGTGGCGTTGTGTACTAAGGCGTACTGCACGTCGATGGTGCACCTGTCCACAGACAACTCCCCTCTTGACTCACAAGGTGCCACAGACACATACCCAATGTATGAGAGCAACATCTTGCCCACCCAAAACCTAACTGTACATCACACCATTGATTTGTCTCCGACAATACCCAACTATGAATACACTTTTCATACTCTTCCAGTGGGACTAACAACAATACCCCACACAAACGACACCACTACGAACCACCCTACAATGATAGTCAAAACTCAAACCCGTGAACATACCGCCCGGTTTGGCCTATCGCTTCTAATTGTTTGACCCAATTGGCGACCCTCCCAAATAAGCGAAAGAGCCCCTCTCGCGAAACAGTGAAGACGCAATGTTGTGTCATGACACGAGCGCATCGCCTTTCCCTACCAGGTATAACGCACCCACCCCCCCTTTTCGCTACTGCTTTTCTCACAAGGGCCACTTTACCTACGCCCGAGTAACACCATAGATCCTCGCTTTTCCGGCAATCTGATTCCTTTTACCGGGTAAGAGTTAACTCAAAATCAATCGTATAATGTCAACGATAAGATAACCCCCCCCCCCCCCTCCACGTAAAGGTAGGCGGGTAAAGCGGGAGTTGGGGGGGGGGGAGGGTGCATACTTCCGCACCTCTAAGTTACCTTGACAATTTATTCTGTTATCATGGATCCTGACAACTTATGCCTGGGGTAAGAAGTCTTTTAAAAACACAACATTATCATAAATAACTGGCCAACTTTGAATTTACACAAGGCCACAAATGCAGAAAGTGATATTAAACACCAGAAAATACACACATCACATAAAAATCATAAAAATACCTTTCCTCGCAACACTGAAACCACGAAATGATGTTTGACCTGCAAAACGCCTTCAAATGCACGATAAAATGATTAAAAATCGATAAGATGTACCCAAACTATGATTTGAGCCACCCCAAAAATTTTTCAAAATTTTGTTGAAAAATTGTTAGTTTTCATGGCTGTTTATTACACTGCTGGCTAAGTTTATTACATTACTGGTTATTACACTATTGGTTGATTTGTATCGCACAACTGGTTGATTATACACTACTGGTTAATTTTTATTACACTACTAGTTAATATTACACTACTGGTTGATTATTACACGACTGAGTGGCCTTAATCAACCGCAAATACGAAATGTTGCCCTCAGGTTCTCAATCAGCCACCGCTAGTGCCTATCACCATTGCCTGTAATACAGGGGACTAATGGATAGTAAGTAACAGCGGTTGTGGGAGATGGAGTCTCAAATAAAGGAAGACTGGGTTTTCTTATCGCTAGTTTCAATTTCTTTTGTATCAGTCGCCCAAGGAAAGCAACCACAACAGTATTTCTAATCCACGTGGTAGCTGGAGACTCTACGGCAGCCCATTAGTGCCACGGAAAAAATATCTTTGCGAATATTTGCAAACACCTCAGGGTCAATTAGGTGAATTTGTTTTACTTCGTGCAATCATTCCAACTTATTCAGAATTAATTTTTAAGCAGAAATAATCAGTCCCGTAATGTTTATTTATTTATTAATTTACTTATTGGTGATGTACGACTCAAGTCATTTCGTGTTGGTGACAGTGTCACGGGTGGAGGAAGCCGGAGAGAACCACAGAGCAACGGCGAGTCAATGTCAGACTCTGGTGGTTCTCTCTGGGCTCTCCAGCTTCCTCCACCCATAACACTGACACCAACACGATATGACTTGAGCTGTTAAAGTGTCAATTATGTGACTGATTATTTTTGCTTAAAAATTAATTCTGAACAAGTTGGAATGATTGTATGAAGTGAAATAAATTTCACACATTAGACCCCATGGGGTGTTAGGCAGGAGGTGGGGTGGGATTGGATGCAAAGATGTTTGCAAATATTCGCAAAAATATTTTTCCCGTGGCACTAATGGGCTTCCGTAAGACTCCATAATTTCCATCAACAAAGCCGACAGCGTAACAGTGCCTTTGATCCTTTGATTTTGCGACTTTTGAATTTTTGAAGTTTGTACGCTTGTTGTCGATTTCAAAGTAGCCAATGCTACCTCTTCAGAGTCAATGAAACACTGTGATTGATGAGATCAAATATTATTGGACTTCAGTGTAATGATTGACGCAGTTTGAATCCACAAGAAGGGAAGCAGTGGCGACGCCAGAAATTTTTTTGTGGGGGGGGGGGGGGGCAACTAGGGGGGGGGGGGGGGGGCAGACTCTCATGAAGGGGGGCAAATACGTAAAGGATCATATCATTACTTTGTTATGAGGTAGTCCAAACTTGGACCCAAAGTCCGTAATATACTTTTTTGGTTTGGTACGTCCTGTGGACGTACCAAACCAAAAAATTATATTACGGACTTTGGGTCCAAGTTTCGACTAAATGTAATGGTAATTAGCGGTCCTCCTTTCACAAAATCCTGGATCCGCGTCTGGTGGGTCTGTGCGTGAGAGAGAGAGACTTCAAATAATTGAACAGTGCAAGGGAGATAATGCCCGTCTGGCATAATGCGAAATCCATGAATTTTTTTAGACAAGGGATATGGACAGACATGCCTTTGTTGGCTCATAACTTAATTATAACTTATAAGTATCTGCATCCGAGTCTTTAAATCTCTACTGCCTGGATGTGTTCATCAGCTAGCCTGAGGCTTTGGGCTAAGTGTGTATGGGAAATTATTGGGAATAAAAAAAGAGAGGGGTGTGTGTGTGTGTGTGTGTGTGTGTGTGTGTGTGTGTGTGTGTGTGTGTGTGAGAGAGTGACTGAATGTGTTTGTGTGTGAGGGTGGATGGAGATGCATGCGAGATGGTTGGGGGTGGGGGGGGGGGGAGGGCAACTGGGGGGCAAAGCCTTCGTTGGGGGGAGGCAAATGCCCCCCCCCCCCCCGTAGCGCCGCCACTGAAGGGAGGGCGATCACGGACATTTTTATTTTTCAGCAAAATGTTAGAGAAAGAGCACGAATCAACTTTCTTCGACTATCTAGTCGAAAACAAGATTCCAAAAGAACTTGTTGACGTAATGAAGCAGGAGCAGGTATCCGTATCCATATAATCTTATTAACTTTCAGTATACTAGTAATCCTTGTAACATATGTCGCGTCACCGAAGCGTCGCATTCAATTCGAATTATTTTTGAGTTTTAAACAACTGTTTAAACATATGTCGCATTTAATTCAGACAAATCTGGACGAATCAAAAAAAAAAAAAGAACAGCAGACAGTGTCGTCTGTGCTTTCTTTGTTGATAATTTGGCTATCGTCTTAACTGGGCATTTAAATTGCGATGGTTGTTTTGTTTTTTTTTAGCTCGCTTCACAGGTACCCGACACAAGCTGCGAAATCTAAAAAAAAAATGATATTCGACAGCATTTTTGAATTGAAGCTGACGTGCCCCCATAATGGTATATAAAACTCGCTTTTCGAAAACGATAGCACTCATCTTCGTTATACCCCTCCCCCCCCCCCTCAAATTTGATTAACATAACGTATCCAGCAGCTCCCAGTGTCAGTAGAAAGGGGAATGAATAAGCGTTAAGGTGGTGTATTACACGACCGTTGGGTGTTCTTGGGTTGCTCATGATAACCGGGAGAAGTCGTAGAAAAAGCCGAAAGTCTGACAAGATAGTGTACAGTGGAAAGTGGGTTACGGCTACAATTATCCGATTTATTATAAATAATTTGAGGTCCGATTTTCTATGGAGGGCAGATTCAAACATTAACCGTATACCTTTATCAATTACTAATCTCAGATCCACATTTATTCATTTCTGGCGATCACGTTTACCGTTTACACACTTTTTAGCCGTCACTTCAAATCGAATGAAGTTTTTTCGCGTTCATAGATACGGTGAATTTTCCCCATTCTCCCATTGGCTTGTTTTAAATAGTAGCCAATGGGATGTTTTTGTGAGCATCTTCTATGCTTCTATGCCCGCCATTGGCTTCGTGAGTTTCCAAGAAACATTTAAACAAATGTGTAAACGGCAGATGTGATTGCCCGAAATTAATGAATGTGGATCCGAGATTAGTAATTGATAAAGGTATACGGTTAATGTTTGAATCTGCCCTCCATAGACAATGGGGCCTCGAATTATTTATAATAAATCGGATAATTGTCGCTCGTAACCCACTTTCCACTGTACTCTATCTTGTCGGACTAAATGTTTTTCAGCCCTTTCTGCGACTTTTCCCAGTTATCATGAACAACCCAAGAACACCCAACGGTCGTGTAATACACCACTGTAAAGCTTATTCTTTCCCCTTTCCACGGACACTGGATACTGCTGGATGCATTATGTGAATCAAATTTGAAGGGGGTTGTTACAACCAGTAGTGTATAAATTTACCAGTAATGTCGAAATCGACCAGTAATGTCGAAAAAATTAACCAGTAATGTCGAAATCAACCAGTAATGTAAAAATCCGTAATGTCGAAAAATTAACCAGTAGTGTCAAAAAGTGACGACCAAAATGACGATTTTTCGGAAAAATTTCAATATTTTTTCGGGTTGCTCAAATTGTACTTTTGCCTATATTTATCGACTTTTAACCATTTTAGCGCAAGTTTAAACACATTTACCCCAGTAAATATGGAATTTTATGTTTAACAATTATTTCCCTCTTTCATATGCACAACATATCCCATCCTATTTGCTCTCTCTCTCTCTCTCTCTCTCTCTCTCTCTCTCTCTCTCTCTGCCTTTGTCCTCTCTATCTATCTATCTATCTATCTGTCTGTCTGTCTGTCTGTCTGTCTGTCTGTCTGTCTGTCCGTGTTTACTTTTGCATACTTATGTGCCTTCGATTTGGCAAAACAGGCAACTTATGTGGCCAATTTCTGTTACGTGGCTAGCCACATAAAACGATTCAGCTGAACTCTTTAAAATGATCTATTGGACATATCTAGCCACTTTAATTTTATAGCCCCCCTATGATGGAAGCAAAGATGTCCATGCACTTGGAAGTCCAAGTCTGCGGACAAATATTATGTTGCTAATTATTCCGAATATTATGTGGCTAATTATTCCAATTTTCCACTGTTCTGAGCTACAGCATTGCAATCGGCCTCATCTGGTTACATCTGATATAATTCCAATGTATTCTGATTGTATAATGGTAAATTTGGTTGCAATTAACTAAGTGGTAGACACATAATATTTGGGTTTTAGCCACATAATGGTTGGAGGCCACATAATATTTGGTTTTTAGCCACATAATGGATGGAGGCCACATAATATTTGGTTTTTAGCCACATAATGGTTGGAGGCCACATACTATTTGGTTTTTATCCACATAATGGTTGGAGGCCACATAATATTTTTAGCCACATAAGTCATAGCCACATAAGTATCCATTTGTCCGTCCGTCCGTCCGTCCGTCCGTCCGTCCGTCGTCCGCCCGTCCGTCCGTCCGTCCGTCCGTCCATCCATCCATCCATCCATCCATCCATCCATCCATCCATCCATCCATCTATCCCTGTCCCTCTGCCTTTGCCCCTCTTTGCCCTCTCTATCGCTCTCTCCCTATCCCCTTTTCCCTCTGTCTTTGTCCAACTCTCTCTCTCTGTGTCTCTCCCCTCTCCCCCCCCCTCTCTCTCTCTCTCTCTCTCTCTCTCTCTCTCTCTCTCTCTCTCTCTGAATAGATAATGAATTGATACGACGCTGAAATATTTAGTCTAGTATTTAGCGCTCGCACAGACAGACATACAGTCACACATGTAGGCTGGCAAGTGTGTAGGCAGGCAGGTTAGCAGCATCCAGGCAGACGGACAGAAATCCAGACAGACAGATAGCAATGTGGCGTGTGAAAAATAACCCCTAGACGTGGATAGACAACTGAATGACGGAAAGACAGGCAGACCTACAAACAAAGATTGATTGGTTGGTTGATTGATTGATTGATTTCGTTTACGACACTTAGTTTAAAGCACGCGCACCATACACGTGTCTCTTCGGCATGTGGCTTGGCACACGAAGTCAACGTGCACCTGGGATAAAGTGTCATTCCCAAGGACACAACTTAACTGACCTCGTCAGGTATAGAACCCGGATATTCATCAAATTGAATTTCGAGGCAATTTCTCGATTGAGCTAATAGTGCTCCCCACGTACATGCGGGTACATGCGGGTGACGCAGACTGACTGATTGATGGATGTAGGTAAAATGACAGGTAGCAAATTGGTAGAACTAGATGATAGACATGTATCAAATATCGGGTAGTGACTGACATTATAATAGTCAGTCATTAAAACACACGACCAGGGGTGTCATCGGGGGGGGGGGGGGTGGCTATACCCCCTTCCCCGTCGGCAAGTGTTAGTGCTCCTCATTTTGGTCGTCACTTTTTGACACTACGGGTTAATTTTTCGACCTTACGGACTTTTACATTACTGGTCGATTTTTTCGACATTACTGGTTGATTTCGAAATTACTGGTTAATTTTTTCGACATTACTGGTCGATTTTGACATTACTGGTAAATTTATACACTACTGGTTGTAACAGGGGTATAAAGAAGATGAGTGCTATCGTTTACGAATAGCGAGTTGTGTACTTTGTTAATATTTATATACCATTATGGGGGCACGTCAGCATCGATTCAAAAATGCTATAATTTTTCTTTCGATTTCACAGCTTGTGCCGAGTACCTGTGGCTCGCTTCACGTTCAAGGTGCCCTTCTAAAGGCGGACCCTTGCTAAAGGAGGGATGGAGCTGATCGTAACGTTCTAAGGAATGCAGCTTTTTGAAGTTTCCATGAACCCATGTGGGCGCATTCTGGTGTGCGTTGGCGGAATATATTCTATGTGGTCCCGACAGATGGTGAGTTTGCGGCGTATGTTGAGGCCGGAACTGATAGGGACACCCCGACAGGAAAAGACAGCCATCGCCCATTCCTGCAGCGGAGAAAACCTCCAGACCGGAGCTGATGGGAACACCCCGACAGGAAAAGATAGCCCGTCTTCCATTCATACAGTGGAGAAAACCTCTGGAGGACCTCCTCCAACGACCTTGTCTCTGTAAGAATCATTATCGGATATGCCCGGTTTAGGAAGACTCACAAGACCGCTCGGGATCGCTGTTTATATAAAGTTTTAGGCTAGATAGCTTTCGCATATGCCCCCCCCCCCCCCCCCCACACACACACATACACAGCCCAACCCGCAATGATTGTGTCTGAGAAGAAAAATGAAACACATCTACATGCCTGATGGTTATGATATTGAATCAACTACATAAAATGGGTGGGGCGGTTGTGGTGCGTGAGTGCGCGCGCGTGTGTGTGTTTATAAAAAATGCACCCAAACTAAGAGGTCCGCCACTTAAGCGTCTCAAAGCCCGTGGAAGAGTACGAGAGGGCCCGCTCCCTACTAGGTGGGCGTGGGGGGGGGGGATTTTGACATTGATTCTGATGCTATTGGGGCCGACTCCCTGATATGTTACTTCGATGTTTGAATCCCTAGATTACAACCACATGGCAATTATGTACTTCTCAAGCACCCATGCATAATCTCGGAAAGTATTTTTTCAACATGTATACCCCATGAAATGTAGAGATTTTTTCGTACCTATTAGAATCTAGTTTGTTCTCTGTTTGCTTGACGCGAATAGACTCATATTTTGCACTCGCTGGTAATTTGACACCCGAATAAGATTGGCTGGATCGTGTTAGTGTCCGACGTCGCATTCAAACGTTACCAGCGTCACGTCGCTTTTTGACATTACTGGATACCTGGGGCCTTTCGACCCCCCCCCCCCCCCAAGAGTAATGTAGACCAAGTTCCCTCTATGTCCCATCATGTTCAGCGTTACTGGCGTCGTGTGAAGTTGCAACATTATCGACGTCACCCTATGTCACGGACGATCTATTTTTGTCCCTGCTCCGAGCAACGCCGGATTTTTTTGTTCAGCTATTGTTATATAAATGTCATTTTCAACCATTTCATCGACTGCAGGTCCAACTTGTCGTTTGGTACCGTAACACATCTCTTGCGAAAACGGGGTGGGGATGGTGGGGGCGTATGGAAGACACTGTGGAATCGAGAGCACAAAGAGTACCGCAAACCAGTCACGATGTCTGTAGTATATGATGTGGAAAATGACCCACATCTGGGGGGGGGGGGGGGGGTGTCATCGGGGATGTCATGTGACATCATAGTCACGTGACCCAGGGCCGCCGTGTTGTTGTCATGGTAGCCCGCGTGAGCGCCTATTTTGTGACGCCATTCCCATAATGATACGTGATGTTAGTGCGCCGGCGCAACGCGTGTAGTTAGGGTGACACGTGTTTCCGTCGTTTATTTTGTTTATAGGAGGACGCCAACTTGGTTTCTACGGTAGTACGCGGTTGCTATGAAGCCGAAAGGCTTCTAATTAGACGAGAGTATTTTTTAAGGGTGTGTTCCTTTGTACTGGGCTATGACTAATTACCCAAATGTGCCCGACAGTTCCCGGAAATCACAGAAATGTTCCAAAAAACGGCCATTATCTGGTACCGATTTCCCCGTTTTATGGGCATATACCCCATAAGACACATTCCTTTGTATAAGTCTATGACTAATTACCACAAACAACCCGGCAGTTCCCAGAAATCGGCGAAATGTTCCCAAGACGGACTTTGGCCCATATTCTCCTAGAACCTTGCCGCTAACAGTAGCATGTACTATAAGGCCCATTCCGTTGAATTGGGGTATGCTTAATTACCACAAACAACCCGACAATTCCCATGAAATCACCCAAGATCACCGAGACGGATTTTATTTTGGTGCAGGTTTCCCCTGAATCCCATTTTGGTAACATCTGCCCTTCAGAATCCCTTTTTCATCGTATGAGGTCATTAGAAAATCCCCCAACAAGGTATAATTTATCACCTAGCTTATCCTCATCTCGTATGAGGCCATTAGAAAATCCTCAATTTGGTATAATTTACCATCACAAAATGTGTAACTTTTACAAAATTCTCACTGGGAATGCTCGGAACTTCCTCCACGAACTTTTACCATCTCGTGTCACCGACATATCCCAATATAATTTACGAAACGCATCTAATTTTGTCCCTTATTTCTGTCGAACGGAACTCTTAAAACGATCATTTTTCCCTCCCTGTACTGAAGTATGGAACGCCCTACTGGAGGTTGTTCGAAACAGTCGGTCGCTTGGGAATTCAAAAAGTCCATCTCACCACCTTTGAGTGAGCCTCCAACATATTTCTCAACCGGTATCAGGAAATACAACATAATTCACGCACAATTGCGAACTGGATGTAGTGACCTTAATGGTTAATGGGGTACATTGAGCCCGCCATTTTCGATTAAATTGATTATTGCCATTTTGATTAAATTGATTATTACGTCACGTTTAATTTTGTCCTTTTGTCCGACCATAAAAATTTAAAAATTATACTTTGAATTTCATCTAATATCCTATCAGCCGGATCGGGATGAACAGAAAGATAGTGTAGTAGGATGGGGATAGCTGACGTTTTAATAACTGTAACTTTGCCGACTAGTGTATGATTTCTGAGGGACCAATCTGCTAGAAGTTTTCGCAGTTTGTTTATTTTTTTCTGGGAAGTGTTTATAGAAGTAATTGGCCGAATTTAGTTCAAATTTTATGACAAGGGTGGTAAACGTTCCGTTATGATTCCACTATATCTGTTTTTTTCTGTTTCCAGTTCAATCCCACAGTCATGCCGAGATCATATCCAAACGATATGAGTTTTATCAAAGTTAACGCTTAATCCGGATATCGCAGCGAAGTTTTCAAGAGAATTTAAGGTCTCGTTTTGGGAATCTTGGTCGTCATCTAATAGAGTACTGTCGTCAGCGAATTGGTTGATTACGTACTCTGAGTCATTAATTTTGATTCCGTTTTTTTTTTTGGGGGGGGGGGTGGGGGGGGGGGTGGGGTTGAATTTAAGGAATGCGCTAAGTATTTCGACACACAAAATAAACAGGTAATGAGACAATGGGTTCCCTTGACGTACTCCCCTCTGAATATTAAAATAATCTGAACAATGCCCATTGTTTACGAGCAGCTAGAAACCTCGCCGTAGAACGTGTTGAACTACTGAATTAAGGATTCGCAGTCCTGGAAATGAGACGGGCGCGAGTGTAATTGATCCCGTCAGCACCCGTGATTTCTATTTTACGGGAGGTGAAATATGCACTTGTTGAAAAATATTGTGGAGCACTAATATACTGTGAGGACATATAAAAGTGTGTTGTTTTGAGAGAGCAGCGCACTGTGGCCAGTGGCAAGTTACTGTCATAATTCAGCAATTGCTTATACATTTAACCCCTTGAACACTAGTGGTATCTGCTGCCATGCCAGTTCAATGGCAGCAATTAGAAGAGTCCAATTTGATTATTTGGCGTAGACCAATCAATATTTTCAACGTGCAGCCTCAGGGCTGCACGTTGAAAATGCTGATTGGTCTACCACACACATTTACTGAACAGCTATCTTATTTGATGACGTTATGACGTATCATGCTCCTGACTGGAAAAACAGCCGCTCAGGTTCAAAGGGTTAAGGTTTCTGGTGTTTGGTGACAGTACTCCCTCGAAAATGCATGTACTAACATTTTACGGGCGTGAATTACTCTCGTCTCTGATTTCGCGGGAGCTTAAAACTGCACCCGTCAAGTTTGTTCATTTCCAGCACTGGATTCGCCAAAATTTAAAAACAACAGTTTTTCTGATAAAAGACCAGTAGGTATAAAATGCCGATTCTAGACCACATGTACAAAAAATGTACACGTACACGTTAATGTACGTGTACCACCATAGGGATTTAGTGTTAAATCGTGTACAGAGTGTAAAAAATGTTGTTTTTACATGGTGGTCCAGAAGCGGCAAACGCAGTTTATCGCATTTTAGACCGTTCAAACAGCCGTTGGCGAACGAGTGTGAAGTCGGCGCATCGCTCGGAAGGGAAAAATGTACGAAATTCGAAGAAAACATCTACGGTGGCTGATTTTGGCCACCCTCATTACTTTTTTTATCTCGACATCTCGAGATAATATCTCAAGATCTCGAGAAACTATCTCAAGATCTCGAGATATTATCTCAAGATCTCGAGAAACTGTCTCAAGATCTCGCGATAATATCTTAGGATCTCGAGAAAATATCTCGAGATCTCGAGATAAGCATATATAATCGGCGTCATATATAATTTATGGTCAGTACCCAGATCATTAGCATGAATTCACTCAAACTGTTTATTCACTTGTCGCATCTTTTCCGACTGCAACATATTCGTGCCCCCCCCCCCCCCCCCCCCACACACACACACCCATGACAATTACACGAATTCACTCCTGCCACTTAGAAAACGTATCAACCAATCACCTTGTTGCGAAGTTATGAGAGCCCACCAAATCTCAGTCCAGCACTAATATAAACAGAGTCCCGTCATCTAAACTTGCACTTGCTGGTGTCTTGTTGCCACTCCAATCCCCAAGTGTCAACCTAGCACCCGGTACCCCCCAGTATCTACTGTAGTGCCTTTTACACCAAAACAGAACGTTTTCTCACTACTTTGCAAGATGAAAAGCTTGTGTCTGTCTGACACTCCAAATCCAAAGTGTTGATCCAGTACCCGGTACCTCCTAGTGCATACTGTAGTGTTTTTTACCCTAAAACTCAACATTTTCTCTTTTCTTTTCCTCCCAGCCCCATACTGATTGTAGTGTTATTTACCCTAAAACACAAAGTGTACTCACTACTTTACAAGACACACATCCGTAAATACCATATAGCTCCCTCATCCCCACGCTGAAATATTTCATCCCCACTGCCTTGGTGAATTTTTCACCTACTTTCCACTTTGATGACTGAGACATACAACATAACTTCAACTCCATTCCCGCGTCCATTTTGACCGAGCAAATCGACTGTGCTACCCGATATATAATAATCCTACACTAGCGACAGCTATAAACCTACCCGAGGATTCATTTTCATCTCCTTGGTTTGAAAAGTCTGGATTAGGCGTAACTAGTTACCTCCTGCGGATACTGCTTCCGAGTGATTAAGGACCTCGCGTATTACCAACGTCAGTGTTAAAAAAGGGCTTGCCTAGTACAGGGCTGCAGATGCTAGACAAAACCGTGAATTTATGGCCAGTACCCAGCAATCTCCAGACACCCAGGATCCGTTCTCACAATTACACACCCAATTTGAAACCCATAACCCTGAGCCCAAGAGGCGAATAGAATCCCCCCCCCTCCTGTGAATCCCAAACATGTCAGGATGGGCATGACTAACATTTTTTCCACACAAAACCCAATTACATGTAGTAATGAAAAGATTGACCTGTCGCACGACAAGTCTCAACTGTCCATACACCTTTCACACTCCTCCAGGGTCATACCCGAAAGTGACAACTCCAATGGTGATGTATACAGTCCCGCGCATATATAGAAGGACAACTTGAACAAGATTCTCAGTATCTCCGAACAAGAAGAAGCCCCCTCAATGTCGTTTACTGCCACCCGTAACCAGCTGCAACATGGTACCCCCAATTAACCAAACGATCTTCCGTGATCACATACTCTCACCCGCTCACAGGAGACCCCCCACCCCAGTACTTGTTACCCCCCACCACCAACGTCAACTCATGAACCGACAGTAATACAGGACATCCCGTCCCATAAGATTGATTGGTCCCCTATGTTCTCACCGGCTGAAACCCATTCGAAGCTGAGAAACCTTAATTTAGCCATCCATGAGAGCATACACGCTAAAAACTAATGTGTTAAAAACTACACTTGAAGTGCTGTATTTAACACTTACTAAGAGCTGAACTAGCACTTTGTTCAAGTGTAGATATCCCAGAACTTGACAGGTGTTACAATAATATCACTTGACAAGTGTAATGTCGCGACACTTAAAAGGAAACAACGCAGATGACGCGGATCAGGCTCGAACTCTCGAGCCCGATCCGCGTCATCTGCGTTGTGTCCTTTTAATTATGTCCCCACCAAGCGCAAATCAAATTATGGACGATTCTGGAAGAACCACCAATGCTAGACACATGGGAAGTGTCATCCATTCAAGTTTCAGATGTCTGACGAATGTAATGTCTAAGTGCTTAAAGCATTGCACTTTGAGTGTTAAAATCAAACCCTAAGAGTTAGAATGGGTTTAACACCTTGAAAGTGTCAGTTTTAATACTTTAGTTTTTAGTGTGTAGTTCCACCAGGACCAAGCGCCACAGACCACTCCCTCTTAACTCACAAGATGACACAGACACACACCCAATTTATGAGAGCAACATCTTGCCCAACCAAACCCCGATAGTGAATCACACCATTGATTTGTCCTCCGACAATACCCAACTATGAATACACTTTTCATACCCCTTCAGTGGGACTCCCAACAACATCTCTCAAAACGACACCACTGCGAAACACCCTGCAATGATAGTCGAAACTCAAACCCGTCGACATACCGCCCGGTTAGACCTATCGTCGCTATAGCTCCCAAAAAATATTTGACCCAATTTGCGGTCCTCCCAAATGAGCGAAAGTGTCTCTCCCGCCAAACAGTGAACCCCGCAATGTTGTGTTGAAAAGATGTTCCCGCGACATTTGATACAAGTCGCACCCCACTTTCTATTTTGCTATTTAACATATTATTTTACATTATTTAACTCAGATTAGAACAGTGGCGAAGGAACCGGGGGGGAGGGGGGGGGGGGGGGTAAGGGAGATATTTCCCACACCCCCACACATTTGTCAAAAGTGGGCTTTACTGGGCTGGGTTTGTGGTTTCTCCACACGGGATGCCCACTGGTTACCATATTCCGACATTGCTGTTAATGATTACTGGATTGAGTGGGTTCCATGTGGGCTTTCTTCCACCAATAAAACTGACACTGACAGTCGTGTTTTCGCCCAATTGTGGAAAGCGATGTTAAACCCCAACCAATCACAGGGTAATTCATTGTATGTTCAATATTCCTGTCATTTTGCTCGGAAATCACGCTGAATTGATCAGAGAGCTGACGTATTTCCTTATTGACGATGTATTCGCTCAGAATCACTCTGAATGCATATTTGTACATCTTAAATTAAAAAAAAATCCCGGGGAAGCCCCCCCCCCCCCCCGGACCCCCACCAACGAGACGGGGGGGGGGGGGTGGTACCCCCTCTCGTGCTCACCCCCACTCGCCTCTTCGCGGTACGGATGACGCTTCGCGTCATAGGAATATACGATTTATTTGCTCAGAATCAACCAGAATGCATGTTTTTACATCTTAAATTCGCCTCTTCGCGGTACGGATGACGCTTCGCGTCATAGGAATAGGAATATACGATTTATTTGCTCAGAATCAACCAGAATGCATGTTTTTACATCTTAAATTCGAAAATTTTTCCGGGGGAGGCCCCCGGACCCCCACCAACGAGACGGAGGATACCCCCTCTCGTGTTCATCCCACTCGCCACTCGGATGATGCGTCGCGTCATGGGAATATAGGTCCTACCACCCCCACCCCCACCCCCCTCCCAAATAAAATTAGCTTACTACGCCCCTGGATTAGAATTATGAACGTATCACTGAATGTATAACATGTACCTGCATATGTTGATGTTCAAACGTTTTGAGCAATTCCATTGGCAGCTTAGAAGACCACGACAACCGTTGGCGTAGTGATAAAACTAATGAATCCACCAGAAGGCCTGGCTGTTTTTTAGCATGACTGGATACGGCCACGGCCTGCAGGTGAGCCCGGTGTGAGAACCGTCCCCAAATGTTATGGGGTTCTATTGGGATTTTTGAAACATTTTATTAAAAAACAACTTTTTCCGCTTAAAAAAATCAGGAAGTTTTTGCTTCAAAAGCTACCAGAATGCTTCCTTTGATTGCCCTTTTCAAAAAAATTTCTGGGGGAGTAACCACCTCCCCTCCCCTCCCCTCTCAAAAAGCTCGTGCCTTCAGCACTCACGCCAGATGCCTTCGGCATCTGGATACCCCATACCCATTTAGTATCAGCCAGTTCACCCAAATTAGCAATATCAGCACCCCCCCCCCCCCCCAATATAAATTTCGTTCCGACAGGCCTGGCAAAGTAGTGAGTACACTTTGTGAGTTGTGGTAAAAATCACTTCATTGACTGTGGAGCTGGAAGGAAATATTTGGTATTTATGGGTTTGTGTCTTGTAAAGTAGTGAGTAAACTTTGTGTTTTAGGGTAAGCATCACTACAATCAACATGGGACTGGAAGGAAAAGAAGTGAGAAAACGTTGAGTTTTAGGGTAAAAAACACTACAGTATGCACTATAGGAAGTACCGGATACTGGATCAACACTTTGGATTTGGAGTGTTGGACAGACACAGACTGTTCATCTTGTAAAGTAGTGAGAAAACGTTGTGTTTTATGGTAAAAGGCACTACGGTGGGTATTGGGAGGTACCGGGTGCTGGGTTGACACTTTCGGATTGGAGTGGGAACAAAGCTCGGATGACGGGATTCGGTTTATATTAGAGCTGGGTTGAGATTTGGTGGGCTCTCATAACTAATACGCAACAAAGTGGTTGGTTGATAAGTTATCCACTTTTCTGAGGGACAGGAGTTGATTCGTGTAATTATCATGGGAGGCATGAATATGTTGCAATCGGAAAAGATGCGACAAGTAAATAAACAGTTTGTGTGGCAGGCGTGAATTCATGCTAATGGTCAAAGGGTGACACCGACTATATATGCTTAACTCGAGATATTATCTCGAGATCATGAGATATTATCTCGAGATCTTGAGATAGTTTCTCGAGATCTCGACATAGTTTCTCGAGATATTATCTCGAGATCTCGAGATTAAAAAAGTATTGAGGGTGGCCTAAATCAGCCACCGTACTAAAGTATATTGATGGTAATTATTATACACCTGAACTAGAAACTAGGAACTAGTAACGGGATTCACATTGAACTAGGAACTCGTTATGGGATTCACATTGAACTGGGAACCAACGAGATTCACATTGAACTAGGAACCAGGAACTAGGAACGGGATTCACACTCAACTAGGAACTGGGAATGGGATTCACACTGAACTAGGATCCAGGAACTGGGAACTAGGAACGGGATTCACACTGGACTAGGAATAGGAACGGGATTCACATTGAAGTAGGAACTAGGAACGGGGTTCACGCCGCTTCTTATCTGAGTGTCGGCGTATCCCATTTTTTGTCAAGGCAGTTGAAGTCTCCTGTTAGGAAGATGTTATCGTTTTGTTTGGTCCTCGGTTCGAATCCCACCTGCGGCAACCGCGTTGTGCCCTTGGGCAAGACACTTCAGCCCGATTGCCTACATGGGGGCACGATGACGCTGTGTACTGAGGCGTACTGCACGTCGATGGTGCGCATGTCTTCAACCAATCTAACCCTGCCTGTGCTGAGGTGCAGAGTTCAGAGTTACGATGTTGGAGAGCTGACAGCTGCTCGTCGTTGCTCGGTGGTTCTCTCCGGGTACTCCGGCTTCCTCCACCCGTAAAACTGTCACGGTCGCGATTAGCCAATGTGCATAAGTATGTGACCTTAAACACCAATAAAATAAATAAATATCGTTTGGTTTTCATCACATATTTTCTTTAGTGATTTTCCAAGTTCTTCGGTGTCATTGCGAAACTAATAGAAGAATTATTATTACTCTGGCGATAATAAGGTGACAATCAAGTAGTCAAAAAGGTGTTGAAAGCGTAATAATGTTAGCGATTTCAAGTGTTATAAAAAGCATAATCAGCAAATTTATTGTGAATATTTTCTGGTTACCTTTAACAGAAATACAACCTGAAAATATTGTGTCGCGCTATTGTATAATTGGTTCCGTGACAACTCGGCCTCTGGACAACCCTGCCCGAGCTGATTTTTCGGGACAACTCGGCCCCGTATTGGGCCGAGTTATCCCGGTTTTGGGGGCCAACTTGTTCCGATTTATTGCAACATTTTATAGATTTTTTTTGTTTAATTCCAAGAATTTTGAAATTTATTCAGTTGTATTGTTATGTTTGTTATGTATTTAGACACATTTCAAAGTATTTATTATAAATTATAACAAAATATGAAGTAGGCCTACTTACATGTTTGTTTAAATTTAATTTCACAGTAAAAAATATCCCTTATAATCCTTCGCGATATTTGAACATTATTCAGAATTATATCCACATAAGCAAGAATACGTCAACCCAACACCACAAACCGATAAACTGACTGGAAAATATGTGTTCAGTTCCAGAATTGTTTTTTTTAGCTTCTTGCTCATTAAAAAGGGTCTTTGTGTACTTGTTTGTTTTGTAATTGCATTGAAATGATCATTCTTAACAATTATTTGAGTGATGTTTATGTTTAGTGATATGACTTCACTAATTGTTTGTGCCTTTTTAACTGAAATGATTACTGTTAATAATTTATCATATGTTGTTTTTAAATATGTTCTTTTGTAAGTTTGTAACATTCTTATCTGAAATAAAAAATACATTGTAATATTTTATTTGTATATTTAAAATACTTTAATTTCTTTGTTCAAAGTATATTATAATGTTTACAAGTTATTAAAGTGAGGTATATCGACATCAGTTTGGATATCCCCTACTTTTTTTAAATAGTATATATGCTATTTATTTTCGATTTCCATGCTTTGTAATTCTGTACCTTCGTGTGTTGTGAATAATATAAATATACTGTAAACAATATGACAAAATTAGACGTTGAAGGGCGGATACCAGCCATAAACCCTGTCGAATTTGATCACAACACAAACAAAAAAAGACATATAAGAGCAAAGAAATTCGATGACTGCATATCCAAAAATATCGTGACAGCATCAGCACGTGACAACAGCAAAGCAGTAGTAATTCCATCAACTAAGTCGGAACAATACAGACACTCGTTCTTTGTAAGAACTGCTGTTGATTGGAACCAGCTGGAGGACAATATAGTCCAAAATACCACACCAGAAGCAGATCCGCGCTATCCGGACAACATCTGAAACCATCTTAAGGCGCTCTCTCGTTCCGTCACGTTAAAGCCCAGAAGGGATCCTGTGACGTACCAATACAGATACAGATACAGAAAATTATGCTTAATACTTTCATTGTTCGTTTCTCGTTTCTCTCAATTTTTATAATCAATTTTCCATATAAAGTTGAAAGAAGGCCGACTTGTCCCGAGACCGAAATTGTCCCGAGGCAGAGTTGTCCAGTTCCCGTATAATTCGGTAGTTATTGTCATTACTTATTGTGTATTGCCACCAAGTGTGGTCACACTTTTTTGAGCTCCTGCTGTTTCATAGTTTTCTACTGGACATTTTTGGATTTATCTGCTGGAAATTGCAGTACATATTCCTTACAAGTTGTGCATTATTTTGATGTGACTTTGAAGATAAAATTTTTCATCATTTTTGTGTTTTTTAACAAAAAAAAAAACTCTGAAATTAACTGAATATTTCTCCATCTTGGATTCTTTCCTCAAGTGCAGAGTTAATCCTGATTATAACACCTATTGTTCTCAACAAGATTGGACTGTTAAACCCATTTGCCACTCTATTCACTGCTAATGAGAGACACGCCTAGTGCCATTACATTCATGTGTTTCAGTAATGACAATTAAAATGTGTTTATTTAATTACACCTCAGATGAGCTCCATTCAATTAACAACACAATGGATCACCTTAAGCATCGACCTAAAGCATATGTTTTTAAAGCCTTGAAAAAACAAAGAATACTAAAACCAGAATTTTGTTTTACCAAGAACAGCTCAGATAAAGTATACCAACCAAAGAGATTAAAAATTCAACACAGACAAGCAATAAGACCAAAGCCTATTAACTCTGGTGTGAATACCAACAACATTCATGTTATCAGCATAGATACCACTACTCTTTCCCAGAAAAAAGTACCTCTTTTGAACTTCGGACTACTGAATACAAGATCTGTTGCTGGAAAGGAACATGAACTAAAGGACTTCATACAAGACAACAATCTCAGTGTTTTGGCTCTAACGGAAACATGGTTGAAAGAAAATGATAGTGACAGTTTTCTATTGGACAACTATTGCCACCAGGTTTCTCCATTTTACATAACTCACGGGGGAGCCGAGGTGGTGGTGTAGCTGTCATCCACAGCAATGCCCTAAAAGTAAAACATCATCCTGACACCTATAAAACGCAGCCATCTTTGGAAATGCTAGAGTGCCTCATGTCGACCAATAGTTCACTTCGATTACTCATAGTTTACCGACCGCCACCATCAAAAAGAAACAAACTTACATCAGCACAATTTTTAAATGAATTCTCAGAATGTCTGTCCTTTTATGCTTTGTATGGAGGAGATATACCTATTGCCGGCGACTTCAATATCCATGTTGACAATTTAAATGACACTTTTACGAAGCAATTTACTAATCTGTTCGATTCATTCCGCTATTCGCAACTGGTTTTGAAACCCACCCACAACAGAGGACACACCTTGGATCTAATTCTTGTTCCTCAAAGTAACAGCACGTCAGTACAAAACATCTGTGTCACAGATCCAGCATTATCTGATCACTATGCAGTCTTGGCTGAATTGACACTAGCAACCTCCAAAATTCCTCCCAAGAAAATTACTTATCGAAAATATAAATGCATCAACATTGATTCCTTGAAAATGGATATAAGTTCATCAACACTGTCTCCAAATTATTTTTGTAGTAGTCATGGATCATCTGAGCAACTGTTATCTTTATTTGAAGAAACTCTTAAGTGCATCATGGCTGAACATGCACCACCAAAGTCAAAAGTTATAACTCATAGGGAAAAAGTGGAGTGGTTTACAGAAGACGTTAGAGCTGCTAAACAACAGCGTCGCAGACTTGAGCGTCTATTCAACAAAACGAAGCTTGAGATTCACCGGCAGATGTTCTGCCACCAAAGAAATACAACTAATAAGATCATCAAAAAAGCGAAGAGGGAGTACTACAATTCTCTGATAGAGGGGTCATCAAATACTAGGGTGTTATTCTCGGTAACCAATAGTCTCCATGGTAAAGAACAAAAAGTCATTCTCCCAGATCATCTAAATACCAATGAAATTCTGGAAAAATTCAGTGATTTTTTCGTAACCAAAATTCAATTAATCCTGGATAGTATACCATCACGTGAACCACCAGAGTTTGATCAACTTAACATAAAAAGGGATTTTTCCAGTTTTCACACTGTCTTGGAAGAAGATATTCGAAAAATGATTTTGTCATCATCCAATAAATCCAATGATCTAGATGAAATTCCAACATTCCTTCTGAAAGAGACAATTGATCATCTTCTGCCAGCCATATCATCTATTATATCTGCATCCCTTCATGAGGGATTTGTTCCACGCCCACTGAAAAAAGCACTTGTTACTCCACTCATCAAGAAGCCATCTCTTGATCCTGACAACCTGAAGAAATATCTAGAAGGTCGCAGTCAACAAATATATATCAACAAGACCGGTTCAGAAAGCAAGATGTTAAAGTGTGGTGTTCCTCAGGGCTCAGTTCTTGGTCCACTTTTGTTTACTCTGTACACTTCTTCTCTGGGTCGTCTTCTTAAAAAGCATGGCATATCATATCATCTGTATGCGGATGATACCCAACTGTACATTACATTTAATTCATCTCTTCAAAGTGACTCAATCACTGCAGTCAGCAACATGGAAACTTGCATAAATCTGGTGCGGGAATGGATGATAGATTTTAAACTGAAAATGAATGACTCTAAAACAGAATTCTTAGTGATATCCGGGGTTCGCATGCCTACACCCACTGTTACATCAATTCAGGTTGGAAACAACATCACCATGAAAAGTGAATCGGCCAGGAATATTGGACTGATTATGGACTCAAATTTAAAGCAAGACATCCATATCAATAAAATATGTCAAAAATGTTACTGGCAGCTTCGGAATATTGGAAGACTGAGAACTTATCTTAACCAATCAGCACATGAAAAACTTGTGCATTCCTTCATCGCCTCACAACTAGACTATTGTAATTCAGTGTTAGTGGGGCTGCTGCAGTATTTGATTCAGAAGCTTCAAAAAGTTCAGAATATTGCTGCTAGGATAATTACTGGTACCAAATGCTCTGAACACATAACACCTGTTTTAAGACAATTACATTGGCTTCCAGTTAAACAGAGAATCAATTTCAAAATATTGATCTTAGTATTCAAATGTATCCACAAACTGGCTCCTGTTTACCTGCAAGAGCTCATCACTGTATACACTCCATCACGCAGTCTGAGATCTAAAGATCAAATTCAACTAGTCATACCTTTTTTTAGCAGATCTAATCTGGCTAACGATCGTGTGTTCTCCATCGTGGGTCCAAGATTGTGGAATGCGTTGCCTATTAGTGTCAGAAATTCAGAAACTATCAACATCTTCAAAAGGAATCTTAAAACTTTCCTATTTACTGAAGCATTCCCCTGAACCTCCCTAGAGGAAACTGAAACATGTGACTCTTTATTTTCAGAAAAGTGTATTTTATTTCTGTGAAGCGTTTTAGGGCACTCTTCGTGGTTTTACGCTTTTACAAAATCAGTTATTATTATTATTATTATTACTTGGATAAGGAGGGGGTGGGGGGGGGGGGGGAGTTAACACATTTGTTTTGTTTTTTTTGTCAGACCAGGCTGAAACGCCAGCCTGACGCCATCGATTGATTATGTTAGAAGGACGTGGATTGAAAGCAGCATATCCCCAGTAAAAAAAAAAACTAAGGTCTACAAAAATAAAAAATCTGTTTCTCAGGCCCTCCCGCATGGTCCTTTTGGTTGCCGCATACTCTCTTTTTATGACCAATAAATTTAAAATTAAATGGTTTATGTCTGATATTTTACCCAAATTAAAAAAATTGATGAATTTGTCCATTGAGTGCAAGAAGGCTTTGCATTGCTTTAGCACTGCAAAGCCTTCTTGCACTCAAGGGATGAAATACACCACCAACCATGCTATTCTGTAGATTAAGAGGCTTACAACTTGAACCAAAAACATGAACTTTTGATGGCAAAGAACAAATTACTGAAATGAAAAATAAAATAAAAAAAAAAACGCTCGCCCGCATGCAATTTCACAAATTATGGCCTGAGAAACAGAAGCTCTACTTTGTGTGGCCTAAAGGAAATATTTTTATTTTCATTTTTAGGAGAACAGAAACTAATCAAACTCATACTCTTTTATTCTAGGTGAACAGAAGCTAATTACGTTTCTTTTATTTTAGATGGTTTACAAAGTCCTGTTTGAGTATCTCCCCGTGGTGTTGAACGGTAACGGGAATTATTCATATATTCTCATTTATTTTGAATTTATTACTCTGGAATAAATCATAAAAAAATATGTACAACATGATTTACTAAGGTACCGAATCGTCCAATACCAAGTGCCGAATCGTCCAAAATCAAGTGCCGAATCGCCTAACGCCAAGTGCCGAATCGTCCAACGCAGGTGCCGAATCGTCCTTTGCAGGTGCCGAATCGTCTCGGTGCCGATTTGTACAGGTGGTGATGCCGAGCATTCATTTATAGTCCCATGTACATGCAATCAAAATCGAACGCCCTCCTGTTTCATCTTCAAGGGGAGTCGACGATTTAAATGAATTCAAACATAAAGTTTTTAAAAAAATTGTTGAGCGTTTAAAAGTGAAATAACTAGGTACATGTATAGCAAGGTCCAATTTCCTAGATAATAATATGAATTAGGTTTGACCTAGAAGAGAACGCAGCCGCAAACGACTCCACTGCGTCGTAAAATTGAAAGAAAATGATTCTTCCTACCGCCGGTAGAATTGCAACACCATTTTTTCCGGTCGTACTAAATACCGAGAAGAACCGAACAGTAGAAAAATAAGGCATATTAGGCAAAATAAAGGGCATAACTTTGGTAAAACCAAGAAGCGCGCGCAACTCTCTGTGTTTTTTAAATTATAATGACATAAACTTAAGGGCCTATATAAGTAATGACATTTTGTTTATTTTGAAAATTCTCACCTCTGATATTCCTTCAATTCAAATTAAGGGCCTATATAAGTAATGAAATAAAAACAGCAAACAAAATTTACTGTGACAATACCAAGTCTGAAATCCCATAAATTCAAAATAAATATACACATATTATACATCAAAATGAAGATTGTGAGGTATAGAACCTGAATAAAAATACATGCTACTTACTCACCTAATATATGTGAGGCATGAATGGTTCCTGAAAGTATTCTACGGCATTAGCACTGGAACTGAAAACAAAACAATTTCTCATGAAAAACAGTTATGGCTAAACCTGTTCAAAACATCAAAGAACAACGCTAGGGGGTTAAGGGGTCGTCCAACCTAACTTTGGTCAATTTTTTGACATTTTTCCCAATGCCTCAGAAACAGATAAGAGAAGTAAGGAAAGGCAAATTATATATCAAAATAATGAGTAAAGTGCATAGAAAAGGTACATATAATTTTTTTCAGGAAAAAAAGTGAATTTTATGATTTTGAAGAAGATTAATTTGCAAATGGCATAAGTAACGAACCGGTATCCTCAATATAATGATAACATACTACCTACTCGGAGAAAGCATTTTTTTGACACACACTCTGGTGGGTTTTGACGTTTGAATGTAATAACATCAACACAAATTTTTGATGTTCCGGATGTGGCCATGCTTCAACGATGTTTTTCCGGTCATGTGATTACGATGTGGTTCTTGCAGAAATACTCAATTTGGGCAATCGTAAGAATGCAAAGATGTGATCACGCCCTTTATTTGTTCGAGACAATGTATGAGCGGATTTGCAAACAGGTGACAGCAAGTACTTGAGCTGTTAATGTCATAACTGCAAAATATGGTTCGAAATTCCCTCTCGCGTTTACAGGCCGTCTGAACTTTTTTGTTGACAAAAAATCTGAATTATTGCGCACTAGAAAGACAACATGAACCACTTGTAAAAAAAATAACCGAGTGTATAAAATCGGGACGATACACACAAAATAAGGCAATATTCATAACAAAGTAAGCAGAATGCTTCAGAAATCACTTTTTCACGAAGTATATTCCAAGTGACCTGGAACTATATTGAGCGTGTTAATTTCCCCCTGTCGCTGCGAAGTTATTTACTTCCTAGTAACCATGGAATTTGAAGGCGGGTATGTTTGATGTCTGCAAAGGACCGATTGAAGATGGGTTGAAAATGATGCATTCGTGCTTTTAAATAAGGTGCGCTTGGACGATGCTGAGAATTTAGTTTTTTCTTGCAATCAACCATAGTAATACAAGCGTCGATCAGTGTCTTTTATGATCGTTTTACACTGACAAATGTGACAAATCTCCTTCACCGGAAACCATCCCCCAATTTGCATATCACAATAAACATAACCGCTGTCACGGAGTGTCAGCGTGGCCGTGTGGTCAAAACCGAAACGAATTATCGAATGCACGGTCAATATTAGCTGCAATTGGCTTTTAAATAAATGAAATACACGAAATATTCGCAATTTATTCATTATTCATGCTGAGTTACTTTTTAACCAAACCACATGCGTTCAGTTTCGTTTGTCGGCATCAAACTGATATTGTTTGTGGTAATTAAATAGTACGAGAAGGCGCAGGAAGCCAAATATTTTCCATCATCTATTATTTAATTCAAATTGATAATTTCTTTTATTTTACTGAAATTATGAACTGATAAGGTGGGTGTGTTGCGATTATTATGCCCCAGACCTGGAAGTTGGAAAATCAAAGGTGCATCTAGGGCTGTGCAGTGGTGACCCCTGTCCTCTTAATCTTAGTCTTACCCATTCATCATTACATGTACGAACATTCCCCCTTGTATCTCAACCATTGCTACTCCAATTTGAAGGATATTTGGTTTTGTGATCAAGCATCATGGGGAAACAATGCCTGTGTAGCTGCTGTAGCATGTGTTTCTTCCCACATTTTTTCAGAGTTGTGGTACTTTTTCACTCTTTTGAGTTAGAAAATTTTGTTTATAACTAGTTGATTTGTTACAATTTGTTGCAAAGTGCCTGCTAATACCCTCAATTGTATTGCTACAGAATTTTCTTGTGAAGATTTTGTTCCTATTACTTATCAAGCAACAACCTAATGAATATTCTGTATAAAGCCACCAATCTGATGTTTGACACTTTTATCGGAGCTGTTTTGAAGGCTTATGGAACTCGAAATGTTGATTATGGCAGGACTTTTCTATTCACCCATTAATTGATAAATTAAGTGTTATAGTTGGAAGTAAGAAGCATGAAAGGTCCAGAACTAAAACTCTAAAAAGAATGTTTTGCAATGTAACTTGATTTTTGCAGATACACTTATTTGGAGGTTTACCTGTCTGATAGTGTTTGGAACATGTGTGGCCAAGATCTTCAAAAAGAAAAAAGAGTTAAACTTTGAGAAAAAAGGCATATGCCTTGAGTGCCAGAGGTAGAGTCATACAAGGAAGAGAGCCCCCCCCCCCCCCCGCCCCCCCCCCCCCCCCCCCCCCCCCCGAAATTTTTTGTGTCAAATGGAGCTCACTTGTCATCTTTTTGGGATTGCTTTGTGTACTGCGTTCTTGAAAAAAATATGTGAGACCCTCTGGATGTGCCCTTCTGATCTCAATATGTCAATAAGCCTCCTTGGGGAAAGTACATGCAATAATGGTTATGTAAGGTTGATTTGATGTGTTTTGAATAACAATGCACTTTTAAGTACATTAGATGGTTTATTGCAGTGACAGGTTACAGTTACCCTTATTTCTTCTCCAACAGATATCATGAGTGTATTGGTGTTCAAGAGTTAAACAAAGCTAATATACTTATTGATAAACCAGACAAATTTAACAATTTAATCACTATCAAATTGATGCATGGGATAAAAGGGGTTACAGTGCAAGGGGTTTGTATATATATTTATTCAACTACAATGTATGACTTTGCAGTGCATTCTACATAGGAGAATATCATATTTTCTTTCCAAACCATTACAGTAACACATAATCTTGATATTGGGAGACACTCTTTTGTCCTTCCATACTTCTTCTGCTGGACTCCTTCAAGTTGACCTTTGTTGAACTCCCCAAATCAAAACATAAACAAAAGAAAATGTCTGCCTTCAATCAGTGAGCACTCCACTTATAAAATTTGGTCTCAATCTTCATTACTTTCATGAATTAGGAAAAGATTTCTTCGAGTGTGTACTTAAATGTTTATAGAATACAGCTGTTATTTTATTTTGAGGTATTTTATTGTAAAAATTTTGTTCTCTTACTTATGCCATAGCAGACTTTCAGGTGGTGCTATTTACACATGGCAGCAGTTCCATGGCAAATTTCAGTTTCCACATGTTCTATGTTTCATTCCAAGCATTTTGGTATATAATTTATTGGGGTTATTCATTTTGGGCCTTTTTTAGACTTGAAAGAAAATTACATGAAATTTGACCAAAGTTAGGTTGGACGTCCCCTTAAAACAGTTCCAAATGCATTAGTGGGGATACTGAAAGAAATAATTGCAACCCTATACATTCCCTCCAAAGAGAAAGCCATCTTTGTTATTGTTTGGTTGTCACTAAAAAGTGTACTCCGACCCCGACTCTGAAATTACCGACTCCAAAAATATTTCTTTTTATAACTCTTTTATTAATGGATCAGTTATACTGAAATTCAACATAAATGTACAGAATTATGTGTAGTATACATACAATCATATAAATGTTACAAAAAAATTATGATTTTTATTAAATTGACTTTTATTGAGTTTTGACTCACTAAAAAGTGTACTCGGCGATTTCAACGAAATTTCATTCTCTCATTCATATAATACATTCTTCCAGCTAATTTGTTGCAGTATTAAGAATATATTCGTATTTTACAATGTCTAATGCAAGATTTATAATTAATATGGAAATTAATCATGCTTAAAATGAAAATTTACTCGAATGAGATTCGCCGACTCCGGCTTCATTTGAGGTTGCATGTAAAATTCAAACTTGCAATTGGCGGATCAATAGTCAGAGGTTTTCCTGGACTGTGGTAACTGACGCAGTTAACATGCACGAGAAGGCGTTGAAAGTGATTTTTTCATAGGTAGTTTGTTGGACAACTTCTTTTTCTCACTGAAATTTATGTCCAAGAAAGTCTATCACATTTGCCTTAGAGTTGGCGTGTGTTGCTTGTAGACTTACTGATCTTTTTGATGACATGGTGGAGTGTAGCAACACCACTTGTCGTCGCTGGTGTCATATACAGCGTGCTAATATTTCCAGTTCAATCACTGATAGCATTAATTTCAAGTGTGAACGGTGTTAAATTGTACCACCTACATCATGTATATTAAAGTACTTTGTAAGTTAGTGTGGAGATTGTGAAACAACATACTTTTCGAAAATTGACTAATAACACCCACACCAAGAGAAGTTAGACACTACTTTTGTAATATAATTCTCGAGTCTATATGCCTTCCGAGATATATAGTATTGGAAATTGTATTACGACCTTTGGGTTCAAATTCTTATTGAAAAATTACCTCCCGTGCTACTGACAGAAGCTAGACTCCTTCTCCACAATATAATTCCTGATGTTATTTGCCTCAGAGTCCAACTTCTTATTGAAAAAAATACTACTACTGACAGGTGCTATAGACTCTATTGTTATAATTCCCGATGCTATATGCCTTCAGAGATATATAGCGCTGGAAATTATTTTACAGCCTTAGGGTCCAACTTCTTATCGAAAAAAATTACGCCCTTCTCTGCTACTGACAGGTGTTAAGATTGATTGTGGTAAAACAATTTTCTTATCCGCGTCACTTACCACAATCCGAGAAAACCCCTGACTATTGATCCGCCAATTGCAAGTTGGAATTTTACATGCAACCTCAAATGAAGCCGGAGTCGGCGATTCCCATTCAAGTAAATTTCCATTTTAAGCACGATTAATTTCCAAATTAATTATCAATCTTGCATTAGACATCGTAAAATACGAATATATTCTTAATACTGCAACAAATTAGCTGGAAGAATGTATTATATGAATGAGAGAATGAAATTTCGTTGAAATCACCGAGTACACTTTTTAGTGAGTCAAAACTCAATAAAAGTAAATTTAATGAAAATCATAATTTTTTTGTAACATTTATATGATTTTATGTATACTACACATAATTCTGTACATTTATGTTGAATTTCAGTATAATTGATCCATTAATAAAAGAGTTATAAAAAGAAATATTTTTGGAGTCGGTAATTTCAGAGTCGGGGTCGGAGTACACTTTTTAGTGACAACCTTATTGTTTGTCTTTTTGCTGGGGTCAACAGAGTTCAAAAAGTTAAGAATAAAAAGTTCAGGTATGGAAGCTTGCTGTAGTCACATTATAGCTGACTGAAAAAAAATCAAATTCCCAACAAGTAATGATGCAGATAAATTAAACTGATCACCTAAGGCTATAAAAAAAAGAACCTCTGTTTCTCAGGCCCGCGCGCATGGTCATTTTTGGTGTGCATGCAACCTTTTTATGACACCAAAAAAATCTTCAAAAAAATTTGAGATATTGTGCTCATTTCGGTAAATCGATATCGATGCATTCGTAAATTTTAAATTAACCAACTTCAAGCTTTTTCTACATCATACCTTAATAAAGTGGGTGGGTTTTAGCAATATTCACGACAGAAAGTGTTTTATTCTGTAAAAGGTAAGTCATAATGACAGCAAGAAGGAAGGTGTCTTTCAGTCTGACAACAAACAGTCACAAAGGGGAATGGTCGATTCGCACCACGTTTGATTCGCACCAACTCTCAGAAAGTCTGCAAAGTCAGGTGCTGTGTTGAATGGAACACAGCCTCCTGGCATTTATTTTTAGTAACATTTGTATTATAAATGGCCATCATTGGGAATTTGTGTACTGTTATTTGAAACCGTTACGAGTTTCCCAGTTAATTTAAATCAATGCCTTTGAGGTGCAGGATAATTGGATAACTAATAGTAACCGTTGCTTGATATAAAAGTAACAGTCATAGTTGAAAATAAATTGCATATAGGCAGGTATGTGCGGTTGAATTGGTTAATAAAAACACGCAAACATTCGTTTTGTATTTCATTTTCAGATTTAAAAAAAATATGATTTATGGATGAACTGCCCGTTCAAATGGGTTGTGATAATTTTGAATATAATGGGGGAAAATTGCGATTCCCGATTTTATTAGGCAAGTTGTGAAAGGATTTATTTTGAGGGGTAAAATAAATCTCTGAAAGTTGGCACTTCGACATTTGATTTGTCCCAGAGACGTTTCAACCCGAGACGTTTCACCCACGAGGTGTTTCGTGACTTTCGTCCTGTATTATAATTTTCACGTTTCACTGAAAAAACAAACATTCAAACCCCACTTCATTTACGACTCAACACCCCTGTGGTGAATAACCAATATATTTGCGAAATTTTGCGTGGTTCACCAGACGTTTTGGAGGGGGTCAAATTACCACAAACAACCTCTCGGGGAGAAAATAAAAAGAAAAAAAAAACCCCGCCCGCATGCTTTTTTGGAAAAAATGGCCTGAGAAACAGACAATCAACTTTGTATGGCCTTATGGATGAACTGCCCGTTCAAATGGGTTGTGATAATTTTGAATATAATGGGGAAAAATTGCGATTCACGATTTTATTAGGCAAGTTGTGAAAGGATTTTTTTGGGGGGGTAAAATAAATCTCTGAAAGTTGGCACTTCGACATTTGATTTGTCCCAGAGACGTTTCACCCACGAGGCGTTTCGTGACTTTCGTCCTATATTATAATTTTCACGTTTCACTGAAAAAACAAACATTCAAACCCCACTTCATTTACGACTCAACACCCCTGTGGTGAATAACCAATATATTTGCGAAATTTTGCGTGGTCCACCAGACGTTTCGGTGGGGGTCAAATTACCACAAACAACCTCTCGGGGAGAAAATAAAAAGAAAAAAAAAAGCCTGCCCTCCTGCATGCTTTTTTGGAAAAAATGGCCTGAGAAACAGACAATCAACTTTGTATGGCCTAAGACATTTCTTAAAATTAAATGTGTCCTCCTTCTTTTTCATTGCAAATTAGAAAACACTTTAACCCTATCGAAAAAATTAACTCTCTCAACTCAAACTTATCAAACTAACCAGTACTAAAAAAGAGGTCAAGAAATTTTACAATGGTAACGTGAGACTTAATATTGTTCAGATGGGCAGCCATGTTGAAAAGAAACACCCATGCAGTGGAGTTTCCACTAAGAACATGTCTTTTGAATTTATGGAACTCTGATTTCAATAGCTCAAACTTTCAATCAGCAAGGATGCTATTTCACAGAAATAAATGTATTCAATGCTGGGAAACTCCACTCTTGGGTTGTTCTTTGGTACACATTGTGACGAGATAAAAAAATCCAAATAAGGCACCTCACAAAGTAAATCTTCTGTTTCTCAGGCCATTTTGTACAATTGCAGGCAGGTGTTTTTTTTTTTTTATAATGAAATCTTTGCCATCAAAACTTCATATTCTTGGTTTGTTTTATGCCATAATTAACAGATTAGCATGGGTGGTGAAGTATTTCATCCCTTGAGTACAAGAAGGCTCTGCAGTGCTAAAGCACTGCAAAGCCTTCTTGCACGTCACGAACAAATTTATCAATTTTATTAACTTGGGTATAATATTTTAACTTGTTCTAGTTTGTATTGATGATGAACAGAGAGCATGCAGCAGCCAAAACGACCAAGCGGGAGTGCATGAGAAACAGATTTTCAACATTTTAGGCCTTACAAAACAAGATATATAATTAAAAACATACCTGAGTATATTTATTAGAAGGGTTTCTGTGAACATTTCAGAACCTCTGTGCTCTCTCTCTCTCTCTCTGTGAACTGGCACTAGGTGATTAATCATATTACAGTCATCTAGCCTGAACCCCCAGGTCCTGCTGTACTAAGGTTGCCTGGTTGAGTGACTTATATGCTAATGTACGGTACACAATCTATAAATAAACTGTGATGCAGCACTCACCTTGTAGTTATGTTACATGAGCAGGCTAGCATACTACAGTAGGTGATTAAAAGCCAAAAGGTACATAAAGCTGCAATCTTGTGCTGAGACTAAGGAGTTATATATATTTGCACCATATCACTGAAAACGAAAATCCTTTGCATTTTAAGGATGGTGAAGGAAATTCAAGAACACACGGCCAACAAGATGCCTGCATCGCAAAGCCAAGTGCAGCTAATCCCCCTGCACACAAATTGAGGGAGGGGAGCAAACAGAATGTGGAGAGTGGATTGTAACAAAATCACCTGTGGAGTGGAGTTATCACCCAAAGTATCATTTTCAAATTCTGAACATATGGACAGAAAACACAAGCATTGGCAATGTTTCAGCCAATGGACCTCCGGGTTTAACCTGGAGGTCCACTGGCTGGAACTTTACTCGTGTTTGTTATACTTTGCAAAAAAATTAGCAATTTTTCTCTTCGGTGGAATCTCCACTTTGTTGTTGATTTAGTGATAATACACTCTCCACGTACTGTAGGTATCTTTCTGCACACATAGGCATTTCTTTTTTCCACACATAAAATCACACAAAATGAAGCCAAACACATATTGGAGTGAACAAAAAAACATAATGAAAGTGTCAATGACACTGTAGCTCACAACTTGTGTAGGACATGTACATGTATAGTATGTGACACAGCAATGACACACATCAAGGTAATAATCTGATAACAAACTTACATGTAAAGTATTGTAAAGGAGGGTGATAGTTAGATGATAAACAAGAAAAGATATCTCCATGGGACCCTTGTATGGTGCACCATAAGCCAAATGTTAGCAATTGTTTTGGTATGTTTAATTCAAACCCTTCTAAGGTTGATCCATACTAATTAATACATATTTGCCCAGTCCTTCTTAAAATATAGGTATTTGAATTTTTTATCTTTAGCTGATAGGTTTCCCATGAGGTGAGGAGGTTTCATTTTTCTCATTGGAATAGAAAAGCGGTTTGTACTGATGTTTACCCTCCCCAAACACACCAAATATTAACACAGGAACTCGGCTATAACACATTTGATTGAATATACACATCATACAAAATTTAATCAAATCAGAACATTCATTCAGAAGCTCTGTACAAAAAAACAGATTGCACGAATTTCAGTACAAAATGCCTGCCGGCGGCCATTTTGAACTCCAGACCGCACTTGTTCTCAACTTCTCATCCCACGATGATCACAAAGGTACCCAAGAAGTTTCGCAAAGATCGGTTCATAAATATGGTCTCTTGTCTGAGTCGTATTGAATTGTTGACAGATGGACGGATGCACAGACGGGCTGTGACAAAACCTCAAATTTGACTATGTCAGGGCTAAAAACAAGTGGCCCAAGGGTCTTAATTGCTCGCTTGACAAAGTTGTTCAAACAACTATTTGTGTCATATCCAGTTAGTCATGGTTCATCAACACAACAAAGGAATGAAGTCATGAAATTATTCATAACTCTAGTGTCCATGTCAGATGATTATTATCATAGGTCTTCCTGAGTGCTTCCATCTGTATCAGCTGTAGACAAACTTCCAAGGATTCTTATGTCACTTGACCCCCCCCCCCCACCCCCCCCACCCCCCCATCAAATAGATTCCAAATATTGGCCTGATTGAAACAAACTGCAATCTGACACACGCACACCGTAAGATCACCTCCACCACTGAAGATGTTGTACACCAAAATATGAAAGAAAGCATTTCAAGTGGTGTGTCAAGATTTGCAATGCCATCTCCCCACATTGCACTAATTTATTTATTGGTGTATAACTATAAGGTCACATATATCTGCACAGGGCTAATCATGATCACAAAGATTTTACAGGTGGAGGATGATGGCCTACCCGAAGAGAACCACTGAGCAATGGCAAGCAACTATCGGCTCCCCAATATACGCCACACAAACAGGGTTAACATTGATTGAAAACGTGTGCACCATCGACGGACGTGCAGTTCGCCGTATTACACGTGACCGTGCACCCATGAGGGCAAGGGAGGGGGTGAAGGACACAACGCGGTTGCCAGGCCTGAAAATAAGCAGTCTGACATTTGCAGAATGAGGTCCACAGAGGGTGAATTTGATGATGCTATCCCATACAGTGGGCCAATTTATCCTCTGGGTACCTTCTGTTTAGTTTTGAGACCCTGATTCAGACTGAGGTTCCAAGAGGGTGGATTTAGTGATGCTACCCTGCTGTGTGCAGGGTAGCATCACTAAATTCACCCTCTTGGAACCTCATTTTGCAGATCTCCTTCTCGTTTGTTTGGAATTGATAGGTTGGGTATGGTGGCGCCCTGACCCAACCTATCAATTCCAAACAAACAGGAAGGAGATGCAATAAAGAATCTCATTTACAATGCCTCAGAAAAAATATTTCGAATTATTTTAACTGAAAGAGTAGTGTTGTGAAGTCAATCACTGAATGATAAGTGAATGTTGGAAATTTTATCACTGAAGCGGCCTCCCGTACAACTATTTTCCTAAATTCTAATGCAAAAATATGTGCAATATTCTGACAAGAAAGAAAGACTTATACCTTGATCTCACATTTATAGTACTTTGTCGTGGTGTACGGACTGCTTTAGCGCGATTTTTTCAGCATGGTGTACATCAACATGGCTCGTTTTTCCTTGCAATAGGAATATTTTGACCTGCCAACTGCAACCCAAGTTCGATACACGTGAGATCGAAAAATAAACACACCTGTATTTGATAAATCAAAGAATGTCTTGCTGCTTCCATTGTCGGAATATTTCAAACGCCATACCATGAATCACGTCGGTGATTCCAAGAAGTAAATTGTTTAAAAAATTATACTTGTTTTCTATCAGATCGCGCAGATTTCAGCGCTAAAGCCTAAAGACAGTCAACGTTGTTTGTTGTTGTGACCGAAGAACTCCTAAACAGCGAAAGGTCGCTAAAAAAATAGATCACACTTTTGCGATACTTCTCTTCTTCATAGAATATTTCTTTCCGTTTATAATGTATTTCAGAATAATTCCAGTATTTCCTATGTACTTTGTTACGATATCGGCAATATTATGCAGCTTTTGTAATGCGGCAGAGTAATTTGCTCAGACTGTGACCTTGCGATGGAAGCTTTGTATCAACACAAAACTGTAAACAACCGAAAAATGTTTAAAAAACAGATAATGAAATTAAAGATCGCCATCGCTCTAGACAGTAATATTATTTGACAAATACAATGTTTAGGTATTGATGAGTTGATGCAATGATACTGTTTTAGATTTACGAGGATTTAAAAACACCCGTATTCTGCATCGTGGGTTTCAATATCATGTGACAACGTCCAACATGGCTGCCGCCATGTCACAGTGAACAACAAACTGTAGATTTTCTTTTTCACGTACCATGGTAATACACGGTTTCATAGATGTCCCATATATGAAGGCGTGGAGTAGGTATGTTCTAATTACCAATTTGGTACCTTAGTGAACCGATTACGTGGTTTGATAATAGGTGACATGCGAATAGAAAGGCAACTTTCAAAGTCGTCAAAAATCTCAAATATACATTTTTTTCCGATTTTTTGTTGGCCACCTGCATTTATGAACATTTCGTGATAACTTTGCTATGAAAACCCATCTTGGGCAGCTTTTGTTAATTTTTTTTCACGTTTCTTTCTGAGAGGCCATTTTTCAATTCATTACTTATATAGGCCCTTAAGGGGTCGTCCAACCTAACTTTGGTAAATTTTTTGACATTTTTCCCAATGCCTCAGAAACAGATAAGAGAAGTAAGGAAAGGCAAATTATATATCAAAATAATGAGTAAAGTGCATAGAAAAGGTACATATAATTTTTGTCAGGAAAAAAAGTGAATTTTAGGATTTTGAAGAAGATTAATTTGCAAATGGCATAAGTAACGAACTGGTAAAACCACAAAATAATCGGTAATTCGAAAGCCTTGTCCTCAATATAATGATAACATACTACAGACTCGGAGAAAGCATTTTTTTGACACACACTCTGGTGGGTTTTGACGTTTGAATGTAATAAAACCAACACAAATTTTGGATGTTCCGGATGTGGCCATGTTTCAATGATGTTTTTCTGGTCATGTGATTACGATGTGGTTCTTGCAGAAATACTCAATTTGGGCAATCGTAAGAATGCAAGGACGTGATCACGCCCTTTATTTGTTTGAGACAATGTTTGAACGGATTTGCAAACAGGTGACAGCAAATACTTGAGCTGTTAATGTCATAACTGCAAAAATCATCCCTCTCGTGTTTACAGGCTTTCTGAACTTTTTTGTTGACAAAAAATCTGAATTATTGCGCACTAGAAAGACAACATGAACCACTTGCCAAAAAATAACCGAGTGTATAAAATCGGGACAATACACATAAAATAAGGCAATATTCATGACAAAGTAAGCAGAATGCTTCAGAAATCACTTTTTCACGAAGTATATTCCAAGTGACCTGGAACTATATTAAGCGTGTTGATTTCCCCCGATGTTGTGATGTTGTAAGTTACCACGGACTGTGTTGATGTCTGCAAAGGACCGATTGAAGATGGGTTGAAAATGATGCATTCGTGCTTTTAAATAAGGTGCGCTTGGACGATGCTGAGAATTTAGTTTTTTCTTGCAACCAACCATAGTAATACAAGCGTCGATCAGTGTCTTTTATGATAGTTTTACACTGACAAATGTGACAAATCTCCTTCACCGGAAACCATCCCCCAAATTGCATATCACAATAAACATAACCACTGTCACTGAGTGTCAGCGTGGCCGTGTGGTGAAAACCGAAACGAATTATCGAATACACGGTCAATATTAGCTGCAATTGGCTTTTAAACAAATGAAATACACGAAATATTCGCAATTTCATCATTATTCATGCCGAGTTACTTTTTAACCAGACCACATGCGTTCAGTTTCGTTAGTCGGCATCAAACTGATATTGTTTGTGGTAATTAAATAGTACGAGAAGGCGAAGGAAGCCAAATATTTTCCATCATCTATTAATTAATTCAAATTGATAATTTCTTTTATTTTACTGAAATTATGAACTGATAAGGTGGGTGTGTTGCGATTATTATGCCCCAGACCTGGAAGTTGGAAAATCAAAGGTGCATCTAGGGCCGTGCAGTGGTGACCCCTGTCCTCTTAATCTTAGTCTTACCCATTCATCATTACATGTACATACAGTACGAACATTCTCCCTTGTATCTCAGCCATTGCTACTCCAATTTGAAGGATATTTGGTGTTGTGATCGAGCATCATGGGGAAACAATGCCTGCATAACTGCTGTAGCATGTGTTTCTTCCCACATTTTTTCAGAGTTGTGGTACTTTTTCACTCTTTTAAAATTTTGTTTATAACTAGTTGATTTGTTACAATTTGTTGCAAAGTGCCTGCTAATACCCTCAATTGTATTGCTACAGAATTTTCTGGTGAAGATTTTGTTCCCATTACTTATCAAGCAATAACCTAATAAATATTCTGTATAAAGCCACCAATGTGATGTTTGACACTTTTATCGGAGCTGTTTTGAAGGCTTATGGAACTCAAAATGTTGATTATGGCAGGACTTTTCTATTCACCCATTAATCGATAAATTAAGTGTTATAGTTGGAAGTAAGAAGCATGAAAGGTCCAGAACTAAAAGTCTAAAAAGAATGTTTTGCAATGTAACATGATTTTTGCAGATACACTTATTTGGAGGGTTACCTGTCTTATAGTGTTTGGAACATGTGTGGCCAGGATCTTTAAAAAGAAAAAAAGAGTTAAACTTTGAGAAAAATAGGCATATGTCTTGAGTGCCGGAGGTAGAGTCATACAAGGAAGCAAGCACACCCTCCCCCTCCCCCCCTCCCCCAGGAATTTTTTGTGTCAAATGGAGCTCACACTTGTCACCTATTTGGGATTGCTTTGTGTACTGCATTCTTGAAAAAAATATGTGAGACCCTCTGGATGTGCCCTTCTGATCTCAATATGTCAATAAGCCTCCTTGGGGAAAGTACATGCAATAATGGTTATGTAAGGTTGATTTGATGTGTTTTGAATAACATTGTACTTTTAAGTACATTAGATGTTTTATTGCAGTGACAGGTTACAGTTACCCTTATTTCTTCTCCAACAGATATCATGAGTGTATTGGTGTCCAAGAGTTAAACAAAGCTATTATACTTATTGATAAACCAGACAAATTTAACAATTTAATCACTATCAAATTGGTGCATGGGATAAAAGGGGTTACAGTGCAAGGGGTTTGTAAATATATTTATTCAACTACAATGTATGACTTTGCAGTGCATTCTACAAAAGAGAATATCATATTTTCTTTCCAAACCATTACAGTGACACATACATCTTTATATTGGGAGACACTCTTTTGTCCTTCCATACTTCTTCTGCTGGACTCCTTCAAGTTGACCTTTGTTGAACTCCCCAAATCAAAACATAAACAAAAGAAAATGTCTGCCTTCAGTCAGTGAGCACTCCGCTTATAACATTTGGTCTCAATCTTTATTACTTTCATGAATTAGGAAAAGATTTCTTCGAGTATGTACTTGAATGTTTATAGAATACAGCTGTTATTTTATTTTGAGGTATTTTATTGTAAAAATTTTGTTCTCTTGCTGCCACAGCAGACTTTCAGGTGGTGCTATTTACACATGGCAGCAGTTCCATGGCAAATTTCAGTTTCCACATGTTCTATGTTTCATTCCAAGCATTTTGGTATATAATTTATTGGGGTTATTCATTTTGGGACTTTTTTAGACTTGAAAGAAAATTACATGAAATTTGACCAAAGTTACATGTAGGTTGGACGTCCCCTTAAATGTACACAAAATGTACATCACAATGAAGGTTGGGATGTATAGAACACGAAACACATGTGTAATCAACTCATAGAGTCGACTGTAGGCACCACTGGTTCCTGGAAGTCTGCTGCCATATTCGCACCAGAACTGATAATTTAAGAATATGTCACGAAAACAACTTATGGCCAAATGTGCTTTACATATCCAAGAACAAAGCTAGGGGATAAAAATTCTTCAAAACACGGCGACAGAGCTGCATTGGGGAAAATTCCAAAGCCTTTGCTTTTGTTTACGTAATAATAACACTTCGGCCGGCCGCTGATTTGTCGCGGTTCTCGTATGAGAAGGCCTTGGTTACCCATGTTCTACCAACTGCCTCCCCCTATTCCCGCGCTTCTTCTCTCCTCCCAACACTCGGAGACGAACTGCTTGATGACATCCCTTGCCCCATTCTTCCCAATCTCTCTGATTAGTATATTAACCCTCGCCTTTGAGTCGCCCCCTAACCACCTGTCCTTCATTCTCCCATCCCACTTCTCCATTATACTCCCCGTGAATCTTGTTCTTTTAGACTGGTATTTTGGGCATTTTATAAGAAAGTGTTCCAGGGTCTCCACCATGCCCACGTTACACATCTGGCACTCCTTTTCACTGTGTTTCCCAATTTTTCCCCTCAGCTCCAGGGACCGCGACCTCAGCTTGAACAACAGTGACCCCCCCAAAGGTGCCATCAAGGTACTCTTCAAAACCAGGCTTCTCTTTATCACGCAGGCCACCCAAAGATCTCTTTGATTTGACCCCCTCTCGCCAATTACGGTTACAATCCTCCATGACCCTTTCTCTGACGATCTTTTTGCCCTGGTTTGCCCCAACGTCAAGGTCCGAGATCTCCATTGAGTAGTTTTCTACTAGCTCCCTCACTTGGACCATCCACCCCGTCTTGATATTTGAGTTGAAAGTTCTCAGGAACATTACTTTACACCATCGGCTATCGGGGAGATTTACCAAATAATTAAGATAACCGAGTTTCAATAGGTCTATCCTGTCCTTGATCCTCATCCACCCAAGCTCGCCCCTGATTGCTTCTAGTGCTGCGGCATTACTCGAGCCTGTTATCCATCGGCCTGCATCGTTCTGCAGGATTTCCAAGCTCTTAACAGCTGTCTGGTTTAGGGGTACAACTTCCGTACCAGATGTTATTCTTGGCAGACCCACCATTTCCCAAATGGTTTTCCCCACGAAAACCTTATTGAAACTGTTTCTCCCTATAAGTTTCATTTGGTTAAGGATTCGCTTCCCCTTCAGAATCAATTTATTTGTGTGGTTTCGGTAGATGCCTCTTCCTGTGATGTTTCATGTAATATGATGTTTATATTTACCCCCAGGTATTCATAGTCACTAGTCTCTCCTACACTAAGAAGTCTACTGCTACCTTCCGGAATGCAGAACTCCCCCACTCCGAGTGGGGTCCACTTTGCGGCCCACGGGTATAACTTTGCGCTTGCTTTCATTAAGTTTGAGTCTCCATTTGCTCCCATATTTCCCAACAATTCCCAGCATCTTCTCTAACCCCTCTTCGCTTTCTGACACTAGCACCATATCGTCTGCAAAAAATAGCCCTGGGATCTTCAAGTCACCAACTGCAACCCCCTCGTCGCTAATGCAGGAGTTCATCTCCTAAACCTTTGATGTACAATGCAAAAAGAATTGGCGAAAGGATACACCCCTGTTTTAGGCCTATCTCCATAGGCACACGTTTTGTTGTAATGTTACCCAGGCTAAGTTCACTCTGTACATCTTTATATAATGCTTTCATAATCCCAACAAACTCGCCCCCCCCCAAGCCCAGAGCCTCCAGCTTGTGCCACATACCCTCCCTCCATACTCTATTGTATGCCTTTTTAACATCCAAAAAGGCCATGAACATCTTTTTCTTTTTTGCTTTCGCGGATTCTATCATTTGGGATAGCGTGAAAAGATGGTCAGTGACTCTCCTTCCCTTCCTGAAGCCATTCTGGATTTCTCCCAAAAAACCCTTCTCCTCAATCACCTCCTCTAATCTCCCATACAGGACTTTACAAAAGACTTTTCCAATGTTGCTGCTGACAGAGATCCCTCGATAGTTATCCAAGACGTCTTTTTCCCCCTTTTTGTGAATAAATGTCACTTTACTTTCCCTCCACTCCTTTGGGACCTCTTGTTTTTCTATGGCTAAATTGAATAGGGCAGTTAGGCTTTCCAAGAGTTCCTCTCCCCCTTTTTTGATAAACTCGTTAGGAATTTCGTCCACCCCTCCTGCTTTTCCATTCCTCAATTTTGAGATCACCCTTCGCACCTCCTCAGTTTTGATTTCGCTGCACACGAAGTCCAAGAGATTTTCCTCGACTTGGTTCGGACACTCCGGTGGGTTCCCCATGCCCCATCCCTTATTGTTTACCTTTTCCCAGTGCTTGATTAGTTCTAATGCGATTTGATCTCGCTCTTCTGTAACTCTGCCATCTACTTTAATGCTCTGTTGGTTATTCCCTTTGTTACGTTTGTTCACCCATTTCCAAAATACGCTCGAACTCGACCCCCCTGTCATTCTTATCGTCCTAATAAGACTGCTATTTCGCACTCTCCGGTTGTCGTCTTTAATCTTGTTTACTTTATTTCGTGCTTGTTGGTATTCTTCCTTTGCTACGTATGAGTACACTTTCGATTTCCGGTTGACGTCATCGGACAGAAAAAGCATGTAAAAACAACGCCGTCTAAAATCAAATAATGAAAAAGATCACCTCATACAGTATACTTTTATTAGATAGAGATTGCACAGTTGCCATATTCAATGCAAGGTATCATGATACCTGTTGAAATTTCTTAGAATTACGATTTTGTTTTTTGATGGAAATTCGTGGTAACGAGTGATTTGCGCATGTCTGTCGAGCATGGAAACATCTTCAATAAAAAATGCAGACAGTGTTGTCCTATTCCAAAATGCAGACCTATCTCTGCATTCGAAAGTGTTTTGAATGCCTAGCTTTGTTCTTGGATATATGAAGCACATTTGGCCACAAGTTGCTCTGATGAAATATTATTTTATTATCAGTTCTGGTACGAATACGGTAGCAGACTTCCAGGAACCAGTGTCGACAGTCGACTCTACATGTATGAGTTGATTACATATGTGTTTCATGTTCTATAAATCCCAACCTTCATTTTGATGTATAATTTGTGTATATTTAATCTGCATTTAAGGAAAATGAGATGTGAGAATTTCAAAATAAACAGAATTCCATTACTTATATAGGCCCTTAACAGAATCAAGTCAGGCAGATTTATAGTTTGTTTTTTTTCATTCATTTTTTCTATTTGCCTTTTTGGCAGATTTATTCTGATTTATTTTCAATGCATTGCTTTACTAGTTGGTGTACAAGCATTTTTTGGAAATTTTATTCTGCTTCTCTTTTGCAATGTGGCAGTGACGCATGGGAAAGGCGCGCGATCGCTCTCGCACACCATCAGTCATGCAAAAAATTGTTCAAGGTGCGTGAATAATCGCTCACCTCTATTCTTGGGTGTCGTTTATCCATTTGAGTTGCATCAACAGAAACATTCAATTAATTTTTGATGTTGGGAAATTTTTAATCACTCACATTTTGATACGTTTAAAGTACAATTCCAAATAATTTCCTTTTCGTCGTTAAGAACATGACACACAATAGTTCTCTTATACACCCACACACAACACGCTAACAGTAAGAGGGCTGTACATTGACAACTCGCCCAGACCTTACTCCTGCCAGAAAACGAACACGCATTTCAGATATAAAAAAACGGTGGTCATTCTGAGATCTGAGAAATGTTTTAATACTTCCGTATTTTTTTTTTATCAAAGACATGCGGAATATTGCCCCGTTCCTTATTTTCATTTACACACGTGACACCTGTCGCTCCAATTCACCAGTGACACGAATTAATGTGCTTGATTTGGAATTTACGCATCCATTTTCCACAATTTTAATAATGTGCCATTTCCAGAACTAATTTTAGTGGGTTACATATATTTTCACTGTCAAAATTTCCATCCGTGTTGAGTTGTATTCATACATTCGTTTCGAAGGACGCTTGTCAATGGAAATTGCAAAGTAAATTTTTGTGCATGTCATAATATATAGTTCACTTCAGCTTATCTAAAAGTTCATTTCAGGAATTCTGGTAATACATTTAATAAACAAACGTTAGATTTGAAGCTTGCAATTTTATTCTGAACCAAAAGCAAACAAGAACAATTAACATTAACTTAACTTAATTTAGAAAAAAATACACTTTGAATGGTATTGGGACGTTTCGGCCTCAGGACGTTCCGGCCTCAAGACGTTTCAGCCCTATATTAACAGTCAGCAGTGAAGGGGATTATCTCATTTGCCAGTATATAATAGAGGATATAAAGAGGTGTTAATTGATCAGTATTTTTCAATTTCACAACCTAAACAGTATTAAAAAAATGAGGATAAACATTGAATCAAAATCACTCTCCTCACATTTTTCACTCTCGCAAACTTGATTTGAGGTGAGCGATTTTCCACTCGCCTCCATTTTGCTCTCATTTGTCACTGATGCGGTGCAGGTTTTTGCTACCGCCACTGTACAGATTTCGGCTTCTCTCTCTTTTTTGACGTAGCAGTGCCTTTTGGCTTCTGTCAGCAGTGTGTTTCAAACATCTCCTGCTATGCGGTGCATATTTTTTGCTACCGCTGCGGTGCAGTTTTTCGCTACCACGGGCAGAGCAATTTGGCTGTTGTCCTCTGTAACATAATTTGGACATTACGATTTTTTTTTTTGTTGGTTTATTTGTTCTGCATTTTTATTGGGGGTGGGGGGGGGGGGGGCAGATTTATTGTTTCTGCTCATTTTTTTGGGGGAGGGGGTGGGGCTTTTTTGCACTGGTTACACCACCTTCATTTTCTTGGACCTATGATATGTCTGAAAACTTCCATCCCAGTGCAAAAAGACTGGCCCTAATAAAATTGGGACATCAGTCGATGATTTCCTTGCAAAATTCAAATTTTTAATGCAAATTGTTGTAACAAAACAGGCAACCAAGTTGAATGTGCAGTCCATTCCAATTATGCAGCCTTTTTGTATCACGCATTTTAGGAGCGTTAATTGCTCACCAGTATGGCAAATAGGGCTGTCGCGACTATCATTTTTTGTAATCGACTAATCGTGACCAGTAATCAACGGTTAGTCGATTAATAGTCGCTTCCCATGATTTTTTAGCAAATCATTCTTCTGTTCGTAAAACTCTGAAAATGACAATGGCACCAGTGTGTTCAGACGAAGTGGGGTTGTGGGAACAACAAATCGGTCCCGACTGAACGTCACTGAAGCTACATGTAGTCCAATCTTGGACCCACAGTCCGTAATATAATTTTGGGGGTTGGTACGTCCTGTAGGACGTACCAACCCCCAAAATAATATTACTGACTGCGGGTCCAAGTTTGAACTAGATTGAAGCCGATGAATTCACCAAAGAACGTTCCTGCATATGTTTCCTTTCTGCAATAAGTTTCTCGAAATTTTGAACATTGAGATCTATGCATTCCCTCGTCAGTTGTTAAAATTGGATCTCAGTCTGAAGTTCCGAACTTTGAGAAGTGATCTGACGTTCGTCATAATTTTGTCACTTCCGTGCTTTGGGTTTTCCAATGAGTGCATTCGTGTGTACAAGACTGGAGAAATTCAGAAGAATCTATTCTTCTCGAGTAACTGTGAGTGTTCTTTCTTACATAGTCAGTGACAGTCGTACAGTCTTCCGGATATGAATGTTAACTATGGTTAGATTATGTCGTTGATGATTTCGTCATTGGTGATGGGGGTGACGAGGTCATCGCCATCTCTGTCTTCTGGCTCGTTATCGAATTTGGGGTCACGGTAGATTTCAGGGTGTTCACTGATGAGGTCATCGATCGCGTTAATGGCGGCGTCATCATTGCCCGTGCCTTGATTCGGGCTATGCGTTTTTCTTAGGAGGTCGGCAAAAATGTCTTTGTTGGTGTGCGCGAAGGAACCGTCTTCCCTTTTAAGAGGTTTGGCAGCAGCTTTGCCGCCCTTGTTTTTTTGCCCTGTTAGGATTTTGAAAGAGTCCCAGAATTTTTTGGCATCTTGGACCCCGTTTAGATTGTCTGTTGCCTTTTCCCAGTTGGCTTGTTTTTCAGCTTTGAGGGCTTCCTTGACTTCGCCATGAAGGCGGTTATATGTTTTTATGAGGTCAGCTTTCTTGCCGGGGTCAGTTTCAGTTTTAAGAGCGCGAAGAGCTCTACGTTTGGTTTTGATTAGTGACAGTGTGTCGCCCGAGATAGTATTTCTCCAGGGGCGCACTTCTTCTTTTGGGCATATATTTCGTTTAGGGTTGAGTTAATGATTTTCTCTATGCCCTCGCATTTGGGGGGGGGGGGGGATGAGGGGGGTTTTTGTGAGTCTGATATCAATGAGTTCGCGATAGAGATTCCAATTAATTTTTAAAAAATTTCTGCGGAACGTGGGGGGGGGGGGGGGGGGGTACCTGAGTGGGCCGTTTCCTAGCTGCAGTGAGGCATGGACCGGGAGGTGATCGCTGCCTAAGTCATCATCGCCGACCCAGTGGTCAATGATGTGGTTTATCAGGGAGTCACTGGCGATAATTAGATCGAGGATATCAGATGAAAATAGTGGGTTGTTACTGATATAGGTTGCTGAGTTGTCTTTCATGACCACATGAAGGTTATGTTTTTTTGTAATTTCGAAGAGGGCTTCACCGTTCAGGCTGGTTTTGATGCAGCCATAGTACAGGTGTTTGGCATTGAAGTCGTCGAGGAAAATGCAGTGTTTGAATGTCCTTGTAAAGAATTCAAAGACAGTGTCCGAAACAATTTTGCTTGGGTCGTTATAATAACAAACAATCGCGATGTTTTTATTGTCGACTGTGATTTCATTGTCGACTGTGATTTCAGTTGCAATCACCTCTGCATCGAGGTGATTAGTTTTTATTGTTTTGGTTTTGATGTTCTGCTTTATTAGAAGAGCAACGCCGCCACTTTTAGTGATTTGTCGGTCTCTTCTAAAACTGCTGAACCCACTTATTGAGAAATTTCTGCTGGGGTAAAGCCTACTTTCGCAGCTACAGATAATGTCTGTGTCTTTGAAGTATCGGCTCATTTGAAGTTTTTTATTCTTAACGCTTCTAGCGTTCCACACGGCTATTTGTAACTTATTCATGATGGGGTTGAATTAAAGTTGCGGTGTTTTGTTAGTGATAATTGATGGCTTTAATGAACATTAATTGCGGGTTTGATTAGAGATTCCGAGATTTGAGTTTTAAATAGCCAGGACGCTGATCGGCTTACATCTTGACAGATGTCAGACAGATTGGTTTTGACATGTTTATTCAATACCGAGTAGAGTGCTCCTGCGACTAGGGAGCAAACAATGTGTGGAGAAGAGGCGTTGTTAGGTTTAATTAGGTTTAGTTTTTTAAGTTCGATGTTTGTCTTTATTTTTTTATAATGGGGACACCCGCGATAGTTACTTGTATGATCTCCTTTGCAGTTGGGACAAGAGGGGGAATCCAATCTGCATGATTTGGTTAGGTGTTCCCCTCCACATCTCATGCATGTTAGAGTCCCTTTACATTTATTGGCTACATGCCCAAACTTCTGACATTGTGGCACTGTACCGGAGGAGTGCTACTTCTATACTCCTCCGCTGCATGCCACCCCATTATTAATAATTAATATTAACCACATTAGCTAGAATTTTTACTTTTGTTTCCTTATTGGGGCATGTGACTTTGAGTTTCCAAGTTACCTCAGCGGTGGCCTTTGACTTGAATCTATCCCATTTGCAGTTTTCTAACCCTTGACTTATGAGCTCCTTGAGCGTGTCAGGGTGAACCCTGGTAATAACTACTGTAGATACAAGGGGGCTGATGCCATTGGGATGTTTCTTATTATTCTCTGGGTTAGCTTTTTTGATGGGGACGGGTGGGTTCCGCCTCCCCCTGTGACTGTTGGTTAATCGATGAGTATTATTTAGTTGGTCAATGCTGTTGGACACTACCGTATTCCAAGGTTTTTCCATGAGAGGTGGGATATTGGATTCTGAGATACTAGAGGTAGTATTGGAGCCAGAACCCGTGGCTGAAGCAGAGGAGTCTGAAATCGCCTGCATAGCATGTACCCATTTTATCTCACAGAAATTCCCTCCAAACATTTCGCCATATTTATCACTCAACACTATCCCCCGCCTCTTACGAAAACCACCACTTTGCAATGTCCCGTCCGAAAAATGCCAATTGCCTATCTGTTAGTTATATTCACTTGCTTCGTTCACTGATTGGAATTGAACAATAACATGTTCAAGTGATAGAAAACAGGAGAATTTGTTTCATTTCAATCATTTATTTGCAATGATATTGGGGAATGTGACCCAGAGTTTTGATTTTCAAGTGAAATGACAGCGCACAATGAGCAACAGCAACATAGACCGTACAAAACAATGCCGTTGCTCACCACGTGCTTTTTATTGAGGACAATTCGACCCTACTCAATTTCACCCAGACTTTTCATCGGTTCAAATTGAAACATTCGGTCGAAATTAATTAAAGCGTCCTTTTTGCGAACTGTGAAAGAAAATCAAGTGGAACATCCATTTGTAGCGTTTTCTGACGGCTCTTTCTGAAGAGTAGGCCTGCCCTTACATGTACAGCAGTGCACAAAATTCATCGATAATGAATTGAATGAATAAATTTTTCTCTTGAAGAGTGATTCCCCCCGAACTGCGTCATGTGCATCAAAAACAAATGCAAAATTATGTACTTTATCCACACATGTGTACACGGCACTTGTAATAATGGCTATTTGTGTGGCTTCAAATTCCGTCACCCAAGCTGTGACACCTGATGGGTATCCCGACAGGTACCGTATCACTGTAACAGTATTTTGAAATTTTTGATTTTTTGAAAAATTTATTTTGCAAGTGTCGTCTTTAATGGGGTCCACCATTCAGTAGGGTAGGTGTGTGTGTGGGGGGAGTGGGGTGCTTAAAATTTCCGCTCCCCCAAAATATACACAATTACTAACACATCCCAAAAGGGAGCCTGGAGGTTGTGTGTTATTCGAGACAATTTCATGACAAATTTTCTCTCCGTCGTGCTCTAACCGCCTCAACAAATACGTTTCTTTCTCTTTTCTTTATCCAACATAACGGCCAAAGCTGCCCAGCGCTTTTCATAAAAATCATAATTCATATGTTTTAATATTAGGCTATATAGTTCGGAGGTGGGGGGGGGGGGGGGGGGGCGATGGTCATACGCTAGAGTTTTTAGACAATGTTCAGCCCCCCCACCCCAGGAAATTTAGTCCACTTGGGGGGGGGGGGGGGGGGGGGGGGGGGGATTAGATTTTAACGACAGAAGAAAGGTTAATAAAAATGTCATTTATTTAAACGTAACGAATCATCTCTTCCCATTGAAATACATGTAGGCCTAGTGGGTAGTTTCAATACAAAACACCCAATCGAAAAAAAAAAATAGTAGCCACTCCTACCCTAACTTAACTGCACACGTGGTTCATTACAGGTATTTGTTTAGTGATCAAACCAGTAAGAAATAAATATCTAATTAGATACTCACTGAAACTGTCTGTACAGGTGCCAAATTACAGGAGTTTGTTTAGTAATTAAACCAGTGGTAATAAATGTCTAATTAGACACTCGCCCAAATTGGATTAGTGATGGGGACACAAATCAATCAGCTTCCCATTGTTCGATTCTTCAAAAGTCATTGAAGAAATGATAAAAGTTAAATTGCTTAATATCTCCCTGGAATTGAAGCATTGTCTGTTTGCTGTTTTTACATGAACATTGTACAATTAAAATTTGGACCCAAGAGAAGAGAATTCCCCAACCCTCACACTTTCATCATATTTTGTCATTATATTTTCTGTTTTCTCACTTTTAAATAAATACATATATGTTTCAAATGGTATACTTTATTTTCCCATTACACTACTGCGCAAGCAACCGTTACATGAATATCCTAGGTCCGAGGTGAGACAAAAGTATTAAACCCACCCGATATTATGCGGACAATGAATGCAATAATTAAATTGGACAAGACATTTGGAGTGAAAGGGATTAACTCCAGAGAGCGTACATGTAATCTCGGCATTAATTCTGAAATAGATAAGACCAAATAAACTACTGCATGTTATTGTCACAGAACATCGGAATGATAACCAGTCATCAATAATTTTCGAATCATATTTATGTACATGTACATTTGTGTCGGAATGTTGCAATTTGTTGGAATTTAAAAAAAATTCTTTCTGATTAAAAACGTCAATATTTTATGAGTGTTGGTAAATGTCATTTTGTCGAGTTGAGAATGTTGTGTTATACATATATTTCGACCACAAAATTGTGAGAGTCCTGCAAAATAAGAACATCCTTTTCGTTCAGGTGCCCTAGAAATTAATTACAGCTGTAATCTGTTTGACCTTGAATCACAGCGATTTTAATATCGTATCAGACATTGACTCGAAAAACAATTGCCAATATTAGTCGGCGACTTCTCTTAGATCTTCAGTGAAGATATTGTGGACTTGGGATATTCATGTAATGGTCACTTGCGCAGTAGTGTATATTCTGTCTTGATGGTGTAGATGTGGCAGTTGTCCCGCTCATGATTCCCTTCCACACATACACATACCTACGCACCATAACAGCACTCCAGCGAACTTCATGTCAACATGTATGCCCTGGAATGAAAGTGACCTGCTACAAGCTGCAATACCCCTCCCCCCAAACACTATTCTGGAAGAAAAACATTTTGTTCAGGCATTTCCATATTTTCCATGGCTACAAGCAAGCGATCAAATTATGTCAACAAGATAAGTCAAGATTATTTGCCCCACAAAAGTTAACGACAGACCAAGAATGTAATCGGTATGTACTATCCAGTGGTATTATGAACTGTTTCCATTCTTGGTCTGTAGTTTCCGATTGTAGGACAAATCTGAGACTCAAAGTATATTGACACTCAGTCAAATTTGCCTGACAATTTCGTATGCGTTGAATTTCCACCCAGTGGATGTTTTCAAATCCACCCACGATCTGTGCACTAGGTCTGCAAGAGGTACATGTAACCAGGCAATGGAAAGCTAAATATCTATAAAGGCCGTCTATGGGGGAGGGGTCGGTGTCCGATTTACATGAAACATGTTGGGGCGAACAGCTCTGGGAGCGAAATTGTCTTAAACGTAATTTCTCAGACTTCTCACAAATGTATTATGTGTTCACTTTGACGACTTTGAAATACACATTGTCCTTTTGAAAAAGGGGCATTTCAAATGTTACTGATGAATAAATACATGAAAAACACTTGCATTGTTCTTTTTCTGTCATTTGAAAAAGCTTCCCTTCATCCAATTCAACTCGATAAATGAATACGATCTGAATATCGATTCACCGCAAAACCTCCGCCTCTGATGAGCGGACATAATAATAGACCTACTGACTTCACAGTTGCTGAGTAAAAGATGGGTACACAGAAAAAATGATATTTGATAATTTTTTTGGTCGAACCTCTAGGCCTACCCACATTTGTAATAAGAAGGGACCGGGGTGAAGAGGTTTGATCCCCCAAAATGTTATCAAAATGTCAATTTTCCAAGTTTTCCTCTTGGGTCGAGCACGTGGCTGACTTGTGCTGTTCAGGTGAATATATGAATATTTTATTTCGGTCCTACTATTTAACGAACACAAACGAACATAAACGAACAGAAGAGAAAATAATAAGAAATACAAGTTAAAAATGGTTGAGGGTGCATATGCAGGCATATGTGGGTATATTATTCGTTTGTAAAATTTTATTCACTTGTGATGAGTATTTTGATGATTAATAAGGTTTATAAAATGTACGACGGCGCGAAATTCTTGTGTTCGTTAAGTAGTAGCCTGCTTGAAGGTGTCGACAAGATGCGACAAAGGTGTGAAATCAATTAGCTGTCTATCTGAGGAAGAATGTCGCTGAGGAAAACAGCGAAATTTAGGTTCAAGAGGATGGCAATCGCCTATTTTAATCGTGTGTAAAATTGTATCCACGTCTGATGAGTATTTTAGTGATAAAGATTATAGCCATTATTTGGATTGACAAACATGCATCAAACTCTTGCTTTGGATTCCGAGGACGCATCACGGCGAGTCGGGAACAAACCGTGATCTACCCTTAGAAAGCGGAGCAACACTCGGATACATGTAGCATATTGTACACCCACATAATGATAATAATCTAAAGATCTTACAATATCTTGGGGATATATATATTCTGATTTTCTTTTCAATTCACTGCCTTACCATAATTATATTTGATGTGAAAGAATGAGTTTTCCAAAATAAATTTAGGAATTCTGTATATAAGATGCGACACAGGTGTGAAATTAATCAGTTGTCAATCCGAGTTGGATTATTGCTAAAATAAAAAAAAAGAGGGTGGGGTGGGGGGGGGGGGGGAGATATAAGTTTAAAATGTTGGAGAGCGTAAATTTTAACCGTGTTATTTTTCTTATCTTTCTGGATTTCTGTTTTATCGTTGTCAGTCAAGTCTTCTGATCTTTAACGGGGTTAAGTTGTTTTTGTAATAAGTGCCTCTAAACCTCTAAATCCGCCTGACTTGACTCTGTTAAGTCTGCCGGTCCCAAGCCCGGGCAAAGGATGAGGGGAGTTTAACATTCATCTAGTCCAATACTATTAGCCTTCGCCTGTGCTCCGAATTTATTTTTTAATTTTTTAATATGTCGCACCGGTGCGACATATTAAAAAAAATAATACCGGTAATAATAAATTCGGAGCACAGACGAAGGCTAATATTATTGGGCTAACATTTATCGCGAAGCGGTTAGGCCTACTGTATTATGGAACGCGTTTCCTGGAAAGAACCGGGGGTGGATGGGGCTCGTTGGTGAGAGTCTGTGGGTGGAGGTGTCCCGGGATTTGTCATTGCCACAGGGGCAGGTGCCCCCTCCCCAAAATGTAGCTGTACCCCCTTCCAAATGTTTCCCGCCAGTAGTTAGACTTAGATTTTAAAATTTTCCTGGGAAATTTTCCCCATAACCCACACCCCCCCCCCCCCCCCCCCCCCCCAAATCCTGGGGAAGGACCCCCAGACCCCTCCCCTGCCTTTCGTGCATCTGATGGCTATACCCCCCCCCCCCCCCCCCCCCCCCCCCCCACCCCACCCCACCAGGAAACTTTTTCCTGGCTACGTGCCTGGTTGTCCTCTCTTGTTAGTAGTCTTGCTCCGCTTTCTAAGGGTAGACCACGGTTTGTCCCCGACTCGCCGTGATGCGTCCTTGGAATCCAAAGCGAGAGTTTGATGCATGTTTGTCAATCCAAATAATGGCTATAATCTTTATTTATCACTAAAATACTCATGAGACGTGGATACAATTTTACACACGATTAAAATAGGCGATTGTGGCTGCCATCCTCTTGAACCTAAACTTTGCTGTTTTTCTCAGCGACATTCTTCCTCAGATAGACAGCTAATTGATTTCACACCTTTATCGCATCTTGTCGACAGCTTCAAGCAGGCTACTACTTAACGAACACAAGAATTTCACGCCGTCGTACATTTTATAAACCTTATTAATCATCAAAATACTCATCACAAGTGAATAAAATTTTACAAACGAATAATATATACCCACATATACCTGCATATGCACCCTCAATCATTTTTAACTTGTATTTCCTATTATTTTCTCTTCTGTTCGTTTATGTTCGTTTGTGTTCGTTAAATAGTAGGACCCTTTTATTTTGCTGTGAACACAGGGACAATAACAATGACAGAAACGGCTCATGTCAGGATAATTCGAGAAAGTAAAAGCTACCTTACTGTCATCAGTATGCACAAAAGGCCTGAATTATTTTTTCCCAATGAATCGAAAAGCACTGGCAAAATTGTGGTGGGGGCTCCTAGGCTCTCCCTTTGTGTTGCGCTTGGAGGTGTGTTATTTTTTCTATTTATGGGTATGGAAATAACCCTGTTATTATGTGTGATTTGCACGAAAGATAAACCTTTTTTTGGGGGGGGGGGGAGGGGGGGGGGTTATGGGCCTTGATGAACTTAGAATTTTGTGAGATTGCACCACCCGTCGCAGCTACGGTGTCGATGTCGCGATTTTTTTCTCGTGCATAAATTATGCCAATTAGACTAACTTTGATCTATTTAGTGTTACTTTCAGCACATAACTGCAAATGCCAATACGGCTCGGGCTAGAGGCCGTATTTATGAACCAATCTTTACGAAAACTTCTTGAGTACCTTTGCTATCACCGTGGGATGAGAACGAGTGGTTTTGGGTGCAGTTCGAAATTCAAGATGGCCACCAGCAGCCATTTTGTACTTTAGTTAGTGCAATCAGTTTTTTGTACAGAACTTCTGTATGAAAGTTCTGATTTGAATATATTTTTGTATGAATGTTTAGTAACATGGAATACATCACATTTAATACAAGTTTTTTTTCTCGTGCAGAAAGTATGCAAATTAGATGAACTTTGATTTATTCAGTGCTACTTATACACAGTAAGTGCACATGTCAATACGGCTCGGGCTGGAGGCTGTATTTATGAACCGATGTTCACAAAACTTCTTGGGTGTCTTTGTTATCACCTTGGGATGAGAACGAGTGTTTCTGGGTGGGGTCCAAATTCAAGATGGCTGCCAGTAGCCACTTTTTACCGAAATTAGGTCCAATCAGTTTTTTGTACACAACTTCTATACGGCTCAGGCTAGAGGCTGTGTTTATGAACCAATCTTTACAATACTTTACATGTACCTTTGTTATCAGGTCATTACCCAGATGTCTGTCATTGCTGTGTCATATACTATACATGTACATGTCTGAAACAAGTTGAGCTACAAAAAACAAAGGTAGATGTACAAATGTATACTGTGGCGAATGACATAGCCTTATGATTATCTTCCTGTCACCCCATAATAGGGAAATCACACAAATTTCATGTGTTTTTTCAATATTCATTGCAGTTAAGTGTGTTTCATCATCGCGTAACCAGTGGCGCGTTTGGTATGACAGATTACATAAACTATAACCGGAGCCGGGGCTGTTAACAAAACATTTAGCCGAAAGTAGGCTGTTGACCACATTAACACACAACTTTCGGTTTGAGTCTGTGCATTATGCACTTTTACTGTAAAGGTAAAATTGTGTTAATATACTAGAGTATGCAGGCTAAAGTGGTAATAATTCAAATTAAATACAGTCAACTGGGCAGTAGCGGATCATTTTTTGCAACTTCAATTCCATGGATTAAATAAAAGTGAATATTCTCACTTTTTATACTGATATTTGTCACTTTATATGTGATCACCGTTTTCAAAGAGTTACGGCAAAATCGGCCTCAAATATTTTTCAAGCCATCGTGTTTAAGAAAACAGGTTTACTCGGTAGTATCGAATCAGTTTTGGTAGTATTGAATCGCCGACTTCAGACTCCCCATTCTCCATTTAATTGGTGGAAACCTTGGCACACTTTGCATAAAATAAACCAGAAATATGTAATCCATCACAAAATCGCCATGTTTATGGCACTCTTTGCCAAACCACCATCATTTTTAGGTCAACTTTGACGTAAGCCAAATTTGAGTTTATGCCATGGCCAGTCATCCGTCTGGCCGTCGGTCCGTCAGCAGTTCAATACGGCTCGGGCTAGAGGCCGTATTTATGAACCGATCTTTATGAAACTTCTTGGGTACCTCTGTTATCACCATGGGACGAGAACGAGTGTTTTGGGGTCCTTTCTGAAATTCAAGATGGCTGCTGGTAGCCATTTTGTACAAAATTTGTTGCAATCAGATTTTTGCGCAGAACGTCCATATGAAAGCTCTGATTTGAATAATTTTTTGTATAAATGTTTAGTACCATGGGATACATCACACATAATACAGGGTTTTTTCTCATGCCTAAATTATGCAAATTAGACTAACTTTGGTTTATTTGGTGTTACTTTCAGCACTGTAAGTGCAAATGCCAATACGGCTCGAGCTAGAGGCTGTATTTAAGAACCGATCTTTACGAAACTTCTTGGGTACCTTTGTTATCACCGTGGGACGAGAACGAGTGTTTTTGGGTCCGGTTTGAAATTCAAGATGGCCACTGGCAGCCATTTTGTACAAAATTATGTGCATTCAGATTTTTGCGCAGAACTTCCATGTGAAAGCTCTGATTCGAAAAATGTTTTGTATGAATGTTTAGGACCATGGGATACATCACATATAATATGGGGTTTTTTCTCGTGCATAAATTATGCAAATTAGACTAACTTTGATCTATTTAGTGTTACTTTCAGCACTGTAACTGCAAATGCCAATATGGCTCGGGCTAGAGGACATATTTATGAACCGATTTTTACGAAACTTGAGTACCTTTGTTATCACCATGGGATGAGAACGAGTGGTTTTGTGTGCAGTCCAAAATTCAAGATGGCCACCAGCAGCCATTTTGTACTTTAGTAAGTGCAATCAGTTTTTTGTACAGAACTTCGGTATGAAAGTTCTGATTTGAATATATTTTTGTATCAATGTTTAGTAACATGGAATACATCACACATAATACAGGTTTTTTTCTCGTGCAAAAATTATGCAAATTAGATGAACTTTGATTTATTCAGTCCTACTTATACACAGTAAGTGCACATGTCAGTATGGCTCGGGCTAGAGTCTGTATTTATGAACTGATCTTCACGAAACTTCTTGGGAATCTTTATCACCTTGGGTGTTTCTGGGTGCAGTCCAAAATTCGAGTGGCCATTTTGTACTGAAATTAGTGCAATCAGTTTTTTGTACAGAACGTCTGTATGAAACCTCTGATTTGAATAATTTTTTGTATGAATGTTTAGTAACATGGAATACATCACATATAATACAGGTTTTTTTTCTCGTGCAGAAATTATGCAAATTAGATGAACTTTGATTTATTCAGTACTACTTATACACTGTAAGTGCACATGTCAATACAGCTAGGGCTGGAGGCTGTATTTATGAACTGATCTTCACAAGACTTCTTGGGTACCTTTGTTACCACCTTGGGATGAGAACGAATGTTTCTGGGTGCGGTCCAAAATTCAAGGTGGCTACTAGTGGCCATTTTGTACCGAAATTAGGTCAATCAGTTTTTGTACACAACATCTATATGGCTCAGGCTAGAGGCTGTATTTTTGAACCGATCTTTACAATACTTCTTGGGTACATTTGGTATCACCATGGGATGAGAACGAGTGTTTTGGGGTGCGGTCCGAAATTCAAGATGTCCACCACCAACCTTTTTGAATCAAAATTAGTGCAAACTGTTTTTTGTTCAGAACTTCTGTATGAAAGTTCTGATTTGAATAAATTTTTGTAGGAATGTTTAGTAACATGGAATACATCACATATAATATGGGGTTTTTTCTCGTGCAGAAATTATGCAAATTAGATGAACTTTGATTTGTTCAGTGCTACTTATACACAGTAAATGCACATGTCAATACACCTCAGGCTAGAGTCTGTATTTATGAACTGATCTTCACAAAACTTCTTGGGATACCTTTGTTATCACCTTGAGACAGGAACGAGTGTTTTTTGGGTGCCTTTGTTATCACTGTGCTATGGGAACAAATATTTTTGGGTTCAGTCAGATCCACTCTGGGTCTCAAAGATTTCTTTTCTAGTTTAGCATCTAACTGTCACCCCACTTTTACAATACTTTACGTATATATTTGTTACAGACTACGGTCAGCATTTATGTACAGACTGTTACAATACTTTACATGTACCTTTGTTATCAGGTCATTACGTAGTTGTTTGTCATTGCTGTGTCACATACTATACATGTACATGTCTTAAACAAGTTGAGCTACAGTGTCATTGACACTTTCATTTAGTTACCTGTTTGGGAACAAACCCATGTAAAAATTAAATTTAAAAAAATAACCAATTTTTCGGAGCCACTATTTCCCATAATTCATCTGGTAATTTACCCCTATGTATCAGACTCCAACTTTGGAACCAAAACTTCAAATTCACTTGTCCACAAAAATCCTAATGTAATCATATGTCGGATACTAAAAATATATCTCTGTTTTACAAGGCCTCAATTTCAACATATGCCGTATGTTTAGAATTTTCCCCTGTGCAATAGAGCAAAACTATAGAGTGGAACCTTAGGTACACTGATTTATTGGAAATTGTTTGTTTCTGGACATACAGTACAGACACCGTGGACTGGTCACGGTTGAGCAATATTTCCACGGGTGCAATAAAATTAGATTCCAAACAATAATTATTGGAATAATCATAAAAAATTTAATTAATGAAGCACCGGGTTGTACCTGGTGCTTCATTTATTAAAATTTTGTGGCTGATGATTTTTAGCTTAACTTTACAAGTCAAGATAAGCTATTGCCATCACGCGTGCGGCAGTCTGTTCACATTTTCCTTTAGCACAGTCTACACCCCGCAGTTCTTGTCTGATCGTCACGAAATTTAATATGCAGGTTTGGGGTCATGTCTAGATGAGAACATCCCCTTTTGGTTGCGATCGGTCAACCGGTATGACTGCCCGAGCCCTACAGTCTACAGGTCGTTTTTATGAAGGGATTTCATTGTAACTCGGTAGGATGCCTCTGTGTAATGCCTAGATGAGAATGTCCCCTTTTGGGCATGATCTGTCAACCGTGATGGCTGCCCAAGCCCGAAACCCAACAATTTTAGCACAGACTGCAGGTCATGTTTAATATGGAGGGATTTCATTGTAACTTGGTAGGATGACTCCTTATGATGTCTAGATGAGAATTTCCCCATTTGGGCATGATCTGCCAACCGTGACGACTGCCCAAGCCCAAAACCTGAAAACCTTTAGCACAGTCTAAAGGTCATATTTATTGAGGAATTTCATTGTAACTTGGTGGGTTGACTTCATATTATGTCTAGATGAGAAAGTCCCCTTTTGGACGGCTACAGGGGCCCGAAGCCCGAAAACCTTTAGTACAGTCTAGAGGTCATACATGTATTTATGAAGGGATTTCATTGTATCTTGGTAGGATGACTCCAAATAATGTCTAAATGAGAACGTCTCATTTTGATCGCGACCATTCAGCCTTGATGGGTGCCTGAGCCCAAAAACCTTTAGCATAGACAAAAAGGTCATATTTATGGAAGGATTTCATTGTAACCTGTTAGGTTGACTCCATATAATGCCTAGATGATTACATCCCACTTTGGTTGTGATTTGTCAACTGTGATGGCTTCAGGTGCCCGAAGCCCAAAAATCTTGAGCACAGTCCCCAGGTCATATTTATGAAGGGATTTCATAGTAATTTTGTAGGATCACTCCAGATGATGCCTAGATGAGAATGTCCCCTTTTGGTAGCGATCAATTTCAACCATTATGGCTGCCCAAGCCCGAAGCCTGAATACCTTTATCACAGTCTACAGGTCATATTTATGAAGGGATTTCATTGTACAGTAAAACCTGTCTTGAGAGACCGCCCTTTGGGCCACACAAAAGTGGTCTCTCAAGACAGGTGGTCTCTCATAACAGATTCAAGGTTTTCTCAAGTCAGTGAATAACCAACCACAAAATTCAGATATGGAGAAGAATGGATTTTTGTAATTACTTTGTAGTTCTTTTTTATGAAGTTTTTGTAACAAATTGAAATGGACTGTTATAAAAATTATAAAAATAAATTACTTCATTGAAGATTTTCAACACTAATTTATTTTTATAATTTTTATAACAGTCCTTTTCAATTTGTTACAAAAAGATTTTCAACACAAATTTATTTTTATTCCTGTCTGTCACATTTCAGGTATGTATGAAATTGGGTCGCCGGACATTTCCCCATCGGACATTACCCCATCCCATTTAGGCCGGACATTTCCCCATCGGACATTACCCCATTCTGCTTAATAGAAAAACGGACAATTCCCCATGCAGACTTTTCACCATCTTCTAAATGTTTTTGTGGGTCTGTTTGTTTGAAATTTTCCTGTTGATTTGTTGTGTATCATTCCCTTTTTATTAAGCCTACATGGGTAATATTGTTTGAATTGTTCGTGTTAAAAAAAATTTGTGTTCTGTTTTCGTAGCAATTTACAGTTAACTTTTTGTTGAGATGATTGATAAACGGTCATCTCTTCACTGATGTGAAATTCAATGAATACACCACTTTTTCTCACACAAGTGGATTGAACAATATGGATGTTTTCATTGCAATTTTAATATTTGTTCTTTCTGTCGAGCTACTTTCGTTCAAAAATATTGTTAAGTTGATTGATAAACAGTCACGTCTTCATTGAAGTAAATGACAATGAATGCATCCGTGTTTATCAAACAACTCAACAAGAAGCATGTGCAAGAGATTTATAAGCAAACATATTTATATACATACACTTGTAACCAGATAAAAATTCTTGTTTTTTATTATTGATGTTGTGTTTTCATTGTTGTGAAAATCAGATTGTGCTAAAATGTGCTAATGCATATACCATATGCCGAGATGTTGTTTTTCGAGTTATAAAAGAATAAAAAATGAAAACTTCCGCCCTCGATGGGGAAAGGTGTTAATATCCGACGGGGAAATGTTCACCTACGATGGGGAAATGTCCGTCTCTGATGGGGGAATGCTGATGGGGAAATGTCCACCCTCGATGGGGAAATGTCCGGATGGTGAAATGTCTAGATGGGGAAATGTCCGTGCACCATGAAATTGTTTATTCAGCAATAATCCTAATCCTAATCTTTTCACAGGGGTCTTATAAATTTAAACCCAATTAAGAGCTTTTAATACTTTTTAATTATGTTAGCATAACCACAATGGATTTTCCAATTCCAGAACAGGTAAAAAGTTTTTGTCATGGTTTCAGTCTTCAAAGGGGCGGTCTCTCAAGACAGGTCCATTATGGCATAAAAATACAAGTTGGTACCCGGTCACAGTGGTCTCTCAAGACAGGTGGTCTCCCATAGCAGGTCCATTATAGAGTAAAACCAGTCGGTGCCTGGCAGATGTGGTCTCTCAAGACAGGTGGTCTCTCAAGACAGTGGTCTCTCAAGACAGGTTTTACTGTAACTTGGTAAGATTGACTTCATATAATGTCTAGATGAGAACATCCCCTTTTGAACACGATTGGGCAACTGTGACAGCTACAGGGGCACAAGCCTGTAAACCTTTAGAACAGTCTACAGGTCATAATTATGAAGGGATTTCATTGTAGCTTGGTAACATCCCCTTTTGGTCATGATCATTCAGCCTTGATGGCTGCCCGAGCCCAAAAACCTTTTGCATAGTCTATAGGTCGTATTTATGGAAGAATTTCATTGTAACTTGCTAGGTTGACTCCATATAATGCCTAGATGATGACATCCCCTTTTGGTTATGATTGGTAAACTGTGATGGCTATAGGTGCCCAAAGCCCGAAAATCTTGAGCACAGTTTACAGGTCATATTTATGAAGGGATTTCATTGTAACTTCGTAGGATCACTCCAGATGATGCCCAAATGAGAATGTCCCCTTTTGGTTGTGATCATTAAACCATGATGGCTGCCTGAACCCAAAGCCCAAAAACCTTTAGCACAGTCTTCAGTTCATATTTATGAAGGGATTTCATTGTAACTTGGTAGGTTGACTTCATATAATGTCTAGATGAGAACGTCCTCTTTGGACGCAATTGGGAAACTGACGGCTACAGGGGCCCGAAGCCCAAAAGCCTTTAGCACAGTCTACAGGCCATATTTGTGAAGGGATTTCAATGTAACTTGATATATAGAATGACTCGTTTTGAAATAATTTCACTGTAACTTGGTAACTTTCGTCGATATACGTTGACTGTGAGGCCCACATACCTTAACTGTGAGGTCATATTAACCCACCCCTCAGCTCTTTAGTACAGTGTACACCTCATATTATTTTTATCAGAAACATAGCATACAGGGAACAGAAATGAACATATTCCAAATTATCACAATTCTTGTCTTATTTCATAATCCTATCATAAACATTGAACCTTATCCTCTTCATCAAACACAACACGCGAGTTAAGCTACAGTGTCATTGACACTTTCATTGTTCAACTCATAAATGCATTCATGGACATCGCTGCTCATGTGTGGTTTATGACCAATCCACGGCGACCGTACTGTCCACACATGTGTTAAATATAGAACTCACTTGCATTCTCTAATAATATTAATTAGGTTAGACCTAGAAGAGAATATCGGCTGAGTTGGGTACATGTAAAGGGCTAAACTGACGATTTTAATGCTGAAAAATTCAAATAATGACGACAAAAAACAGTCCTAAGATAAAAGATACACAAGTTAGGTTCCTACAATTTGGGAGCGAGAAGGCCAGTTTTTCCATGCATTAGTGAAAAAATGTTTCAGTGAGACTTTTCAATGTAATTTGCATATGAAACCTTTACGATTGGATTGCTTTGAAACTTGATATGCTTGTTTTGGGTGACCTCTAGATGGGAGCTATCGATTTTCTTCCATTTCTATCAAAAAATTTTGCTGTGGCCAACGTTTTTAGAACTTAGTTTAGTCAGACCTCAATATTTCCCTTTGGCACACCCTACAGGACACATTTATGATCGGATTGCTTTGAAACCTGGCATGCTTATTTGGGGTGACCTCTAGATGGATAGCTGTCGATTTCCTTCCATTTCCGTCCATCAAAATATGTTGCCCCTGGCAACGATCTTTGAACTTAGTTTAGTCGGGCATCAATATATTCCTTTGGCATTCCATAAAGGGCGCATTTATGATCAGATCGGTTTGGAACTTTGTATGCTTGTTTGGGGTTACCTCCAGATGGGAGCTATCGATATTTTTATACTGTACCAATGACCCAGACTTAGCTGGTGCTAACTCCACAAAAAAACCAGGGCCAAACACAAATTTTGCCCCCCAATCCCCAAAATTTGCATCCAAAACAAAAAGAAATCATGTCCTAAAGGACCTCCATAGTACGACTCTACTGCGCATGCGCAGTGACGCAGTCGTCCCGAAATTGGCGCCAAATATCATTCTCTGTTTGGCCCTTCATCAGTCAACATCTCACTGATCTTTGTGCTTGTAAATCTCAGTTTAAAGGATGCCAGACACGTAATTCTTGGAGAAAATGTGATTCTAAGGAGGATAGAAGGAGGAGAGGAAAAAAGAAGTGGCAAAAAATAATCAGGGCTGTACTTAAAATTTTTTGTTAAAATTATGTTAAGTTGCCTATTTTCGAGGCAAACGCCTCTTGTTGTCATTCTTGCTAATTGTTGCACTGCTTATTCAGTGTTTCCTCTCCCCTAACCTTCTAAAGTCCCCCCTTGCAATTCTCCCATGCTTTTGGCATATTTTTGAGAAGTTTCATTTCTAAAATTTCCCTGGGAGAGTTGCTTGGTTACAGAATGTTTTCTGTTATTTTCCCCATAGTTACGTTTTCACCCATGGGTGTATAACGTTTGTGTTCTGCATCTTCCATCTGATGTTCTGCAGATTCTCCCCTGGGAGTCTCTGTTTTGCATCAGATAGAGTGTAATTGAGGACTGATTCCGGGCCAGTTTTTTCAGTGCCTGGAGTCATGTTTTCTTCTGTGTTTACGCTGTTTGTTTTCATTGGCAACAGCCTTTTTTGAGGGGGGCTGTTTGCCTTTGAGGTGGTTTATCTCATTATAAGATACATTTATATTATCCGAAAGTGTCTCATTAATTATTTTATATAATTTTAAAATTTTTGACCACACTTTGCCATCGGATCCATCGGGGCTCAACGTTACTTTTCAGCAACTTGGGCTTCTCTGAAAAAATATTTTTTCAAAATTATTTTGTTTTGCAATTGTTTTTTCATTTATTAATGGATCATGTTATTATGTATCTTTGTGTCAGGGGTTTTTGCGAGTAACTAGGACTTATTGTTGTTCCTTCACAATGAAAGGAACTTGTTCAAATTGTAATAGGAAGAAATCTTCCTCTGACTTTCATGATTATTGCATAAATTGTAGTCAGTGTTCTCGCATTAATCCCTGTCCTGTATGTGAACATTGGGATGAGAAACATTGGAAACGTGTGTCACGATATGTTGTTTCTGGAGAAAGAGCGATGCCGGCTCTTTCTCCACAAGGTCACTCTACTCTCTCAGTTTCTATTTCAGAGGAACCAGAACAGGGTGATGTTTCCATGTTATCTTCTTCAAGTGTGCGTCCGTCGTCACAATTAAATACAGAGCTAGCGGCAAAAGTGCTCATGGAGATTAGACAAATGTCGTCCGCTAGCTCGCCCGGTGTAGCGTCCATTCACCGAATGGTTCGGCAGCCGGGTTCGTCCGATGCGGTCCAAGAGGAAATTTTGGGTGATGCGAGCACTATAAAAATAATAGATGCACACCCAGTGACGGCGGATAGTGAACGAGAACGGAGGAAGCCTTTTAGTCCGGTTCCTAGCTCGTCCAGGTCCAGCCGGGCCGCGAGCGAGAGAGGCCCCTCTCTCGTACAACAACATCTGGGACCAGATGTTGTGGTACAAAATGTGTCTTTAGCGGAGCATACGTCCGTCGCTCGGGACGCTCCGTTGTATAAGCAGTCCGCAGAGACTGTTAAGGCTTCCTCTTCTCGCCGGCGCACACGACCGCACCTTGGCTGCGTGACCTCCGATATCTTGCCAGCTTCGCCGAGGAAGGATTATTCGGCGACCAGGTCACACCATCCGGCAGCCAGGGACTCGAGACCGATGGACTCCGGACGTTCGCATAGGAAAAGTATGCGGGAGCCATCCGATGCGGAGCTGCCCTCGGCAAAGCAGCGAAAGACCGCTCCTCCGCAGGTCTCGACGTCGGACATTCTAGTGCAGATAGCACAGCTTATCGCAGCATCCCAGCAGCCGACAGAGACGGTGTCGGATCGAGAATTATCCGACGGCGCTGGGTCGGTACGCTCCGCCGAAGCATCGGGGGCGGACGACCGGGAACATCGGGAGGTCCGACCGGATGGTGAAAGGGATACGGATGAATTGGAGCTATCCCTTTCGGAACAACACAAAGCTGCCGTAGACTTCATCCGGCACTTTCTTCCTCAAGTTGTTCCGTCGGGCCAGACTGCTGCGCTTCCGGACAGGAGAATTATAGCGTCATTGGACTCTGATTTTTTCGAGCGGTTCAGGGACATCGCTCCCGAGTTTCCGTCGCAGTCCAATAATGTTGCAAGAACATTTGAATTATTGAACGACGCTATTTTTAAACTTGCTTCCAGGACAGGGAAAGCAGGCTTCTTGTCCGCAAATACTCTCAACCTGCCTTTCATTAATGCAAGGAATAAATTCGACACGGCAGGTCAGGGTATACCGAGAGTTCCTCTGCGTATGGACGACGAGGCGGAAGACTTAGAGCTATCATTACCGTCGTCAGCTTCTATTCCAACCGCAGTGTTGGAAACAGCTATTGCGTCTAACAGAGCCAATTTAGATGCCTTATCTTACGCAGATCACCTTACGAAGGCGTTATCACTGCGTCTTCAAGGGGAAGAGTTTCAGGATATACAATCCTCCTTAAGACTTCTTTCAAGGGCAGTAGCTTATTCCACGTGTAACTCCGCCCTTTCAGTGGCTAATCTGGAGTTGGTTAGACGTGACGCAGCCCTGTCTACATCCACACTAGTGGATTCTAAGGTGAAGAACTCTCTTAGAGTCGCTTCGGTCTCAGGAGATCTTCTCTTTGACGGCAAGCTTTCCGCTATTTATGATAATATTAAAAAGAAAGCTAGTGATTCTCTGTTGTTTAGATCCGCTCCTAAAAGGTCGGATTCAGCAGACACGAATAAGGCAGGCACTTCTGGGTCTTATCCGCCCAAGAGAGGTTCCTATAGAGGTTCCGGTGCGTCCTCTAGCTCTTATTCGAGAGACCGTCAGGATAGCGACTCTCGTTCGGGACGTCCTTCAGGCCGGGACAATCGGTCGGACGCCCCGAGGTCGACGAGGCGAGGTGCGGGTCGTGGAAGACGTGGTTTCTCCTACCGCAGGCCTCGCAGATCCAGGAGGTGATGGCTCAAACCTCTATCGCGTTCCGGTTGGCGGAAGGTTGTCGAGTTTTTCTCAAGAGTGGGCGTCGATTACGGACGACCCTTGGGTGAGAGGAGTGACTTCGGAAGGTCTAAAGATATCCTTCAAACGAAAGCCTCCATTAACTCGAAGTCCAAAGTGGACTCATCTTCCGTCAAACCCTCAGAAAAGAGACGCTCTGCTATCAGAGGTGCAGTCTCTTTTAATGAAGAACGCGGTAGAGGTCGTAGAAAACCAGGAATCGCTGGGATTCTACAGCCATCTGTTTCTGGTTCCGAAACCAGACGGCTCGTTCCGTCCAGTCATAGATTTGAGCTGGATAAACAAGCTGATCATCGCTCCGAAGTTTTATATGGAGACGATTCGATCGGTCAGAGCGAGTATTCGGGTGAACGATTATGCAACGAGCATAGATCTCAAAGATGCGTACTTTCACGTCATGGTACATCCGACATTCCGAAAGTATCTACGCTTCGCAGTCCTAGGAGTGGTGTATCAGTTCCGGGCCATGTGCTTCGGATTGAATCTAGCACCCTGGGCTTTCACTCGAGTAATGAACTCGGTAATGATTTACTTCCGAGCTCATTCGTCTGCGGTAACGTCGGCCTACCTGGACGACATTCTTCAGAGGTACGGCAACGAGTTAACGCTTCAGAACGATGTTCAGAATCTTCTTCTATTGCTCCGACGTCTCGGTTTCATAGTAAACGAGGAGAAGTCGGATCTGGTGCCGTCCAAGTCATTCACTCATCTGGGAATGAGCTTCGAGACGCACAACAATCTCGTTCGTCTGCCGTTAACCAGAGCGAAATTAGTCAGTTGTTACGCTCGCTATTGTCTAAATACAGACAAAGTCACAGCGAGAGAATTTATGAGACTGATAGGTCTGTGCGGAGCCGCTGCGGATCTCATTCCGATGGGACGGCTACGCACACGGCCTCTTCAAATTTTCTTGACTCAGAATTGGAGTGTGAAAATTCATTCGCTCGATGTAGACGTTCTCTTGTCAGATCAAGTGAAACAAGAGATTCAGACTTGGGCAAACATTCAGTGGTTAACTCAAGGAGTTCCGCTGCAGTTGCCGGATCCGAGTTTTACCATTATGACGGATGCCAGTCAAACAGGTTGGGGTGCATCATTAATCCCAACGGATTCGAGATGCCAGGGTCTTTGGGATCCGCAATTCCTGTGCAAGCACATAAACATCAAGGAAATGATGTCAATTTGGCTTGCGTTACGTCACTGGATGGACATTATTCACGATGCTCATGTCCAAATCCTATCCGACAATACGACAGTAGTGGCGTATATACGGAATCAGGGAGGCACTCATTCAGTTCCGTTGTTCAATCTAACGGAAAGAATCCTTCTGTTTGCGTTGGAACATCACGTTCTTCTTTCGGTCCGTCACATACCGGGTCGTCTGAATGTGCTAGCAGACTCCCTTTCTCGAAAGGGTCGCTTGTTGCCGTCGGAGTGGACTCTCAACAAACAAGTATTCAATCAGATTTGCTACCAATGGGAACGGCCAATGATAGACTTATTTGCGACACATCTCAACAATCAGTTGCAGACGTATGTGTCCCCGTGTCCGGATCCAAGAGCATTTGCTGTAGACGCTCTATCGATCCCTTGGGACGGAATGATAGGATATGCGTATCCTCCAGCGCCGTTAATTCAACAAGTATTGCTAAAGATAAAACAATCTCAATGCAAGATTCTGTTGGTAGCATCTCTGTCGCCACAGAGACCGTGGATAAATCTACTCAGGTGTCTGTTGTGGGACCTACCGCGGAAGCTCCCTCCACGAGAGGATCTTCTTTGGCAGGGGAAATCGCGCCAACTGCATCACAACCCGCAAGGTCTCAACCTTCACGTTTTTCCGTTGTGCGGTCCTTCTTGCATGGCAAGCACTTTACAGGACGAGCAGTGGACGCGATTTCTAACTGTAGGAGGACCTCCTCTTCGCTAAACTATGCGGCTAAGTGGAAGGTTTTCCGTCGTTGGTGTAGGGATCATTCTGTTGATATATTTGATCCCTCTATACCAGACATTGCTAACTTTCTAGTATACTTGTTTGACGAAATCAAACTGCAACCAGTTACTATAAAGGGTTATAGATCTATGTTATCTGATACCTATGCACATCATGATAGTTTACAAATTGGATCTAATGTCTCTTTATCGAAATTGGTTAGAAACTTTTCGATAAATAGACCAAGAACTCTTAGATTAATTCCTAAGTGGAATTTAGCTTGGGTTCTCCTTAAATTGAAGGAAAAGCCATTTGAACCTCTTGGGACAGTAGATTTCAAATTCTTATCTTATAAGACAGCTTTTCTCTTAGCTTTCTCTTCTGCCAGAAGAGTCAGTGAGTTTCATGCACTATCGGTGGATGATTCTCATTATCGTAGTGTTGGGAACACTATCACCTTCACTACTAACGTCGGTTTTTTAGCTAAGAATCAGGCTCCTAATAAATATCCGGAACCTATCGTTATTAAGGCTCTTCCGTCTTCAGACGGGCGTAGGCCTTTACTCTGTCCTGTTAGAGCACTACGTATCTATAAACAGAGATCTCAGTTCATCAGAAAGGGACGGAAACGTTTCTTTCTGTCTTTGATGCCTAATAGAAAGGACATTTCAGTCCATTCTATTGCTAGATGGATTCAGTTAACTATCCGTACTGCGTATGAAGATTTATCTTCTTCTCAGCAGTCTGTGCTTAAGATTTCTGCTCATGAAGTAAGAGCTCTTTCTACTTCCTGGGCTTATGCTAATAGTGTTGCTATTACAGATTTAATGAAGGCTGCTTATTGGTCTCAGCCATCCACATTTACTAATTTTTATCTCAGAAATATTGAGTCCATTTCTGGAGACCTGCATTGTTTAGGTCCGTTATCTGTTGCTCAGAATGTCGTCCACTAAACAGTTGCAACTATAGTTATGCAGGCTTTCTGTTCCGGCAGTGACTCCGTCCGGCTGCCCTCTTCGCTCTGGGCTATTTGACCCAGGGCAAGGGGAGGGGGGGGGGGGGCGGGTGTTCCCTTAGGTCACCTGCTTTATAGTGAAAAGCAAGGGAATGCCTCCTCCAAGACAGTATTTCTGAGTCGCTTCCGGGATGGTTTTAAAGTGTAATATTAATGTTTAATTTCATTCATGTCTTATTTTTAAAGTGTAGCTCGGTGTGAAGCATTTGTATATGTCAAGTGTCAAACGGGCTTTAATATACAATACTCGGACACTTTTAAATGATTATAAAGAGTCTCAATTCTCTGGACTACTTTATTTATTGGCTTGTTTTAATAATAATTAGTATAAAGGTTATACTGGATATTAATAGAGAACATGAATGTTATTGTGCTCAATTATTAAGGGTAGTGTATCTTTCTAATTTAAATATTAAATAAGAAAGATACATGTAAAGCCTAATACTCCTTTTCTCCTTAAGGGGTTATCTCTTTATTTTATAATTGAGCTTATTGGATTTTCCTCTATGTCCTAGGCCCTCCAGCCTGTTTACTATTCAGCTAAGTCTGGGTCATTGGTACAGTATAAAAATGTTAAAAAATTTATAGTAATTTATATATTTTTTATACTTACCAATGACCCAGACGGGGATGGCCCTCCCTGAGTTGGGAACTCTTGCCTCCCCGCTGAGTACATAGCGCTGACCAGGCACTGCCAGTAGAATGATATTTGGCGCCAATTTCGGGACGACTGCGTCACTGCGCATGCGCAGTAGAGTCGTACTATGGAGGTCCTTTAGGACATGATTTCTTTTTGTTTTGGATGCAAATTTTGGGGATTGGGGGGCAAAATTTGTGTTTGGCCCTGGTTTTTTTGTGGAGTTAGCACCAGCTAAGTCTGGGTCATTGGTAAGTATAAAAAATATATAAATTACTATAAATTTTTTAACTTTCGTCAAAAAATGTTGCCACTGGCATTGACCTTCGATGAACTTAGTAAAAACTTACTTAATGCAGTTAAGCATCAATATTTCCCTTTGACACACCCTGCAGGGCACATTTATGATATGATGTCAAAAAATGTTGCCGCTGACCTTTGAAGTTAGTTTAGTCAGACCTCAGTATTTCCCTTTAACACACCCTTTAGAGCACATTTATGATCGGATCACTTTGAAACTTGGTATGTGTGTTCAGGGTGACCTCTATATGTGTGCTATTTCTCTTTTTTCATTTCCATAAAAAATTATTGTCGTTATCACCAGCCTTTGAACTTATGCATTTGTGCATCAACTTATCCCGTTTGCTCTCTCTGCAGGATATATTTATACCCCCTGCAAACAAAGTTTGGGGGGTATATAGGAATCACCCTGTCCATCTGTCTGTCCGTCCATCTGTCCGTCCGGGCAGACATATGGGGGTTTAGGTGACTATTTGTTGGTAGAAATGTGGGTTAGGTGATTACCGCAATTGATGTGACTAGTCACATAGTTGAATGTCATTATTCTAGGGTGGGGTTTAGAGTTGGGATGGGATGGGGTTAGGGTCAGTAAAGGTGGGATTAGGGTTTGCTTCCACCCTAAAAAATTTTCACCCCAAAAGTTGTTTTAATACAATGGACATGCATTTTAGTTAAAATAGTCTAGGAATATATTGAATTTGCATTAGTCTAGGATGGGGTTTAGAATTGGGGGTGGGGGGAGTAGGGTTAGGGTCAGTAAAGGGTAGGGTCAGGGTTTGCTACCACCCCAAAAATATTCCCCAAAATCACTTGTTTTAATATAATGGACATGCATTTTATTGTAGTCCCTTAAAAATAGCCACATAACTACCATTTTGTTAGGATGTCCGTCCGTCTGTCCATCCTTGTAAGTGCAACTCCTAAACCGTTAGACGAATTTTCATGAAACTTTACACAATGGAAGAACTCCATATGAAGATGTGCATGAAGCAATATAATTCCGTTCTGACATTTCCAAGGGGAGATAATCTAACTTATACATTTCAGACGCTGGGGGTATCACTTTGTGAGTTTGCTAAAAGTACTTCTAGTTTTGAATTTTCATAAAAAAAACCCCAAAACCATTGCCACAAGCAATGACCTTCTACTTAGTGCATTTGTGCATTAACATTTTCCTTTGGCATGCCTCCGAGGGCACGTTCATTACCAGGTTGTTTTGAAACTTTGTAAGCTTATGCAGGGTGACAAAGATAGGAGCTATTGATTTTCTTCTCATTTCCATCAAAAACTGTTGCTGTTAGCAACAATCTTTGAATTTATTGCATTTGTGCATCAACATTCTTTGACATGGCCTGCATGTCACATTTATCATAGGATTGTTTTTGAACTTGGTGAGCTCATTAGGCAAGACCTTTAGATAAGAGCTATTGATTAGCATTCATTTCTGTGAAAAAAGTTGCCATTTACAATAACATCTGAACTTACGGCATTTGTGTATCAACATTCTTCCTTTAGCCAGTCTTACAGTTTACATTTAAAAATGCATGGATTACTCTGACGTTGTGCACACACAATGCTGTTATGTTGAAATTTCATCAAATAACATTGGTACCAATGATCTTCAATTTTGCCAATTCATTTATGACTTAACATCCCCGTGGGAACCCCGGGAAGTAAGCAGCACTTGTTTACTGTGGTAAACCAGTTCCGCTTTACTAGTAAAATAGGACCCAGTCACCAATGCTTGGGGTGAAAGTCCTCTAAAATGGGCAACATGTTGATCAACGATTGACTAAACTTGACTTCATCTCCATGTTGTGTCACGATTAGCCATAGTGCATAAATATGTGACGTTAACCACCAACAAACAAACAAACAAACAAACAAATATGACTTAACAAGTTCAAGTTTGTCAAGTTGAGCTACAGTGTCATTGACACTTTCATTTCTTTTGCACACCCTACAGGGCACATTTGGACACTGCCAGGTTTCTTCCATTTTTATGCCCCCCTCCCCCTCCCCCGACTTAGGTCGGGTGGCATTTAGTGACTGAAGTGTGTGTGTGTCTGTCCATCCATCCGTGTGTGTGTGTCCGCGCCAATAACTCTGAAACGGTTAGAGCCACAGACTTCACACAGTTATAAAGGACCATGGGAGGATGTGTCACACACCATAGCTAGGTTCGTACCTTCAAGGGCAAGGTCACATTTCAAGGTCACACTAAAAATTGGTCAATATTCGTGTCTCAGCCATAACTTAGAAATGAATCTTGTGTGTAGTGACATCTGAATGAGAGATATCAATTTTCTTCCATTTCTATAAAAATATTGCCAGTGGCCATAATTATGATCAGATCTCTTTGAAACTTAGTATGAAAAAAATTTGACATCGGCATCGACCTTTGATGAACTTAGTGTAGTTATACATTAATACTTCTTTTTGGCGCATCCTACAGAGTGTAGTTGTGCATTAATACTTCCTTCTGGCACATCCTACATGGCACATATATGATCGGGTTACTTGGAAACTTGGTATGCTTGTTGGAGGTTACCTCTAGATAGGAGCTATCGATTTTCTTTCATTTCCATCTAAAATTGTTGCCATTGGCAACGTCTTCTGAACTTTGTTTAGTTAAGAATCAATATTTCTTTTTGGCACTCCCACAAGGCACATTTATGATCAGATGGCTTTGAACTAGAGCTGTAGGTTAACCGAAACCGAACCGAGGTTTTTATTTTTTTTTAAAAACCGAAACCGTCGACATCCCGTAATCTAAGGTTTTTCGTTTTTTATTAAATACTCTCTTGCTGCAGAAATTCACAGAATGTAGCCATCCCAGGGTAGTGAGAGTACCCAGACACTGCCAATGGCAGTGTCTGGGTACTCTCACTACTCTGGGAAGGCTACATTCTGTGAATTTCCGACATTTCAGTTTAGTTGTGTTTGCAGCTTTCCCCAAGTTGCGTGTAGGTGTCAGACCTCGCAAAATGGCCAAGCACAATAAAAGTTCTGTATGTTTAGGCAATTATTATATTGGCCTTCCTGATTCTTCATGTATTATAGCTTATTTCGGGCATTCATTGAGTTTCACTCAATTTCACTACCATTTAGTTATGACTCAGAATGAGTTTTATTGAATTTTATTGGGCCTCATGAATAAACCGAAAACCGAACCGAGGTTTTACTCCACCTGAAAAACCAAAACCGAAACCGAACAAGAAATTTAAAAACCTACAGCTCTACTTTGAACTGGGTATATTTGTTTGGCGTGACCTCTAGATGTTTGAACTGGGTATATTTGTTTGGCGTGACCTCTAGATGTTAGAACTGGGTATATTTGTTTGGCGTGACCTCTAGATGTTTGAACTGGGTATATTTGTTTGGCGTGACCTCTAGATGTTAGAACTGGGTATATTTGTTTGGCGTGACCTCTAGATGTTAGAACTGGGTATATTTGTTTGGCGTGACCTCTAGATGTTAGAACTGGGTATATTTGTTTGGCGTGACCTCTAGATGTTTGAACTGGGTATATTTGTTTGGCGTGACCTCTAGATGTTAGAACTGGGTATATTTGTTTGGCGTGACCTCTAGATGTTAGAACTGGGTATATTTGTTTGGCGTGACCTCTAGATGTTAGAACTGGGTATATTTGTTTGGCGTGACCTCTAGATGTTTGAACTGGGTATATTTGTTTGGCGTGACCTCTAGATGTTTGAACTGGGTATATTTGTTTGGCGTGACCTCTAGATGTTTGAACTGGGTATATTTGTTTGGCGTGACCTCTAGATGTTAGAACTGGGTATATTTGTTTGGCGTGACCTCTAGATGTTAGAACTGGGTATATTTGTTTGGCGTGACCTCTAGATGTTAGAACTGGGTATATTTGTTTGGCGTGACCTCTAGATGTTTGAACTGGGTATATTTGTTTGGCGTGACCTCTAGATGTTAGAACTGGGTATATTTGTTTGGCGTGACCTCTAGATGTTAGAACTGGGTATATTTGTTTGGCGTGACCTCTAGATGTTAGAACTGGGTATATTTGTTTGGCGTGACCTCTAGATGTTTGAACTGGGTATATTTGTTTGGCGTGACCTCTAGATGTTTGAACTGGGTATATTTGTTTGGCGTGACCTCTAGATGTTTGAACTGGGTATATTTGTTTGGCGTGACCTCTAGATGTTAGAACTGGGTATATTTGTTTGGCGTGACCTCTAGATGTTAGAACTGGGTATATTTGTTTGGCGTGACCTCTAGATGGGTTCTATTGATTATCTTCATTTCTGTCATGAAATATTGACATTGGCAATGACGTTTCCTGAACTTAGTGTAATTATGCATCAATATTTCCCTTTGGCACAATCTGCCAAAGGGAGACTAGATGGGAACTATTGTTTTTCTTCCATTTCCCATGACATTTGAACTGAGGTTAATTAGGCATCATTATATTTTTATACTGAACCAATCACCCAGACTTAGCTGGTGCTAACTCTTAATTATTTAGGGCCAAACGCAAATTTTACCCCCCAAATCCCCAAAAATTTGCATCAAAAACTGAAAATTACGTGTCCTATATAGTCCTCCATACTTTTTTGTGTATCAGTTGCGACGACAAACGTTGGAGGCGTGTGTCACGGTAGGTTGTTAGCAGGGAGAGGATCATTCCGGTCCTCTCTCAGCAGGATCACTCTAGTTTTTCACTCTCTTTTTCAGAGGAACAAGAACAGGGTGATGTTTCCGTGATGTCCAAGAGTGTGCTTCCGTCGTCACAATCAAATGAAGAGCTAGCGGCTAAAGTGCTCATGGATATATGGCAATTGCCTAAGAGGCCCCAAGTAGGGTCGACAGCATTGACGTTTACGTCCGCTAGCTCGCCCGGCGTCCATTCACCGAATGGGTTAGCACCCGGGTTCGTCCGTTGCGGTCCAGGAAGGAATTTCGGGGGTTGCGAGCACTATAAACATACCATGTGCACACCCAGTGATGATGGAACAGAGGATAGTACGGAGGAAGCCTGTTAGTCCGGTTCCTAGCTCGTCCAGGTCCATCCGGTCCGCGAGCGAGAGAGGCCCTCTCTCTCTTACATCAGCATCTGCGCCGCGATGTTGTATGTTTGTTTGATAGTCGGAGCATACGTCCATACCTCCTGCTCGGGGTGCTCCGTCGCATAGACAGTCCGACGCGACTGTTCTATTGGCTTCCTCATCCTCACATCAGCACACACGACCGCACCTTGGCTTGTGACCACAGATTTCCGGAGGACGTTCACATATGATATAAGGCAGGAAGGAACGTCCAGGGAGCTCCTGCTTCGCCGACCAGGGATTCCACGTCAACCAGGTCACTCCATCCGCTCGCCAAAGACACGAGGCCTTTCCAGTTGGGACGTTTGCATATTATATAAATGCAGGAATGAATGACCCTGGAGTTTCCAGCAGCTATTTACATAAGACCGCGGCTCCACAGGTCTCTTTGATGATTAAGAACAGAGTAATGTTTCCGTGATGTCTTCGAAAGTGTGCTTCCGTCGTCACAGTCAAATGAAGAGCTAGCGGCAAGAGTGCTCATGCAGATACCTCAATTGCCTAAGAGGTCCCAAGTAGGATTGACGGCTTTGGTGTCTGCTAGCTCGCCCGGTGTAGCGACCATTCAACGAATACGTCCAAGGGAGATTCCTGTAGAGGTTCCTATACATCCTCTAGATTTTACTCTGGAGACCGTCAAGGTAGCGACTCAGGTAGGGGGCCATAATTCTGGCTGAAACAACCGGTCAGACGCCCCTAGATCAACAGGGTGATGTGCGGGCCGTGGAGGACGTGGTTTCTCCTTCCGCAAGCCTCACAGATCCAAGAGGTGATGGTTTAAACCTCTGTCACATTCCAGTGGGCGGAAGACTGTTGAGTTTCTCAATCAATTTGGATTTTATTATGAAGACCCTTCGGTTCGAGGGGTTATATCGGAAGGACTGAACTGTCCTTCAAAGGAGAATCTCCATTAACTCGAAGTCCAAGATGGACTCAACTTCCGTCAAATCGGCAGAAAGGAGCCTCGCTTCTATCAGAAGTCCAGTCTCTTTTAGTGAAGAACACGATAGAGGTCGTAGTAAACCAGGAATCTCAGGTTTCTACAGCCATCTTTTTCTGGTTCCGAAACCAGACGGCTCGTTCCGTCCAGTCATAGATCTGAGCTGGATAAACAAGCTGATTGTGGCTTCAAATTCTTTATAGAGACCAATTGATCAGTCAGAGTGAGCATTCGAGTGAATGACTATGCTGCGAGCATAGATCTCAAGGATGCGTACTTTCACGTCAGGGTACATCCGGCGTTCAGAAAGTATCTTCGCTTCATCGTCCTAGGAGTTGTATTTCAGTTCCGAGCAATGTGCTTTGGTCTGAATCTAGCACCCTGGCCTTTTCACTCGAATAATGAACTCGGTATTGTCTGCAGTAACGTCAGCCTACCTGGACTATATTCTTCAGAGGTACGGCAACGAGTTACCACTTCAGAATGATGTGCAGAATCTGCTTCTTTTGCTCCGACTTCTCGGTTTCATAGTAAACGTAGGGAAGTCGGATCTGATGCCGTCCAAGTCGTTCACCCACCTGGGGATGAGCTTCAAGACGCACTATCTCGTTCATCTGCCGTTAATCAGAGCGAAGTTAGTCAGTTGTTACACTAGCTATTGTCTTCTCTCAAACAGGGTTTCAGTGAGAGAATTCATGTGACGGATAGGTTTGTGCGGAGCCCCCGCGGATCTCATTCTAATGGGGCAGCTACGCACTCGTCCTCTCCAAATCCTTCTGACTCAGATTTGGAGGGTGAAGATTCTTTCGCTCTATTCGGACATCCTCTTGTGAAATCAAGTGAAACAAGAGATTCAGACTTCGGCAGACATTCAGTGGTTAACTGGTTGAGTGCTAGAAGCCACTATCAGGGCTTTCCAAAAAATGAGGATACCAGAGCAAAAGCAAACATTTTCCTTCCTCATGTTTCATATTCAGTCAAGCACAAATAATATTTTGTTAAAATAGATTTGTTCTATTACAAATTATGGGAGAGTGGCCGAAGGCACTCTCCCATAATTTGTAATAGAACAAATTTTAAATGACAAATTCAGACCACAAAATATAATCTAGCCCTCAACCAGTTAACTCAGGGAGTTACACTGCAATTGCCGGATCCGAGTTTTACAATTATGACGGATGCCAGTCAGTAGGTTGGGACGCAACATTGAGCCCAACGAATTTGAAGTGCCAGGGTCTTTGGGATCCTCAGTTCCTTATCAAGCACATAAACATCAAAGTATTGATGTCAATTTGACTTGCTTCGTCATTGGATGTATGTTTTTCAAAATGCACACGTGCAAATTCTATCCCAAAATACGACGGTGGTAGCGTATATTTGGAATCAGGGACGCACTCATTCCATTTCGTTGTTCAAGCTAATGGAAAGAATCCTTCTGTTTGTACTAGAACATTAGGTTCTTCTGTCGGTCCGTCATATTCTGGGTTGTCTGAACGTATAAGGGACTCCCTTTCACGGAGGGGTCGCTTGTTGCCGTCTGAATGGATTCTCAACAAACGAGTATTCAATCAGATTTGCTACCAATGGGAGCAGCCAAGGATAGTCTTTTTGCGACGCATCTCAACAAATGTCCAGATCCTCGAGCGTTTGCAGTAGATGCTCTATCGATCTTGTGAGAAGAATTGAGAGGATATGTGTATCCTCCAGTGCCGCTGATTCAGCAGACATTGCTCAAGATAAATCAATCTCAGTGCAATTCTGTGGGAGCATCTCTGTCCCCACAGAGACCGTAGATTATTCTACCCAGGTGTGTGTTGTGGGGCATGCTGTGGAAGCTTACTCCACATTTTGGTCCATTCTATTGCTAGATGGATTCAATTAACTATCCGTACTGCTGATCTAAATTATCTTCAACTCAGCAGTTTGTGCATAGATTTCACCTCATGAAGTAAGGGCTCCATCTACTTCTTGGGTTTTCGCTGATAGTGTTATTATTACTGATCTAATAAAGGCTGCATATTGATTTCAGCCTTCTACTTTCACGAGTTTTTTTATATTAAGAAATATTGAGTCCATTTCTGGAGATCTGCATTGTTTCGGTCCGTTATCTGTTGCTCAGTATGTCATCCACTAAACAGTTGCAACTATGGTTATGCAGGTTTTCTGTTCCGGCAGGGACTCTGTCCTGCTGCCCTCTTTGCACTGGGGTATTTGACCCAGGGCAAGGGAAAGGGGGTTGGGGGGGTGTTCCCTTAGGTCACGTGCTTTATAGCGTAAAGCAAGGGAATACCTCCTCTGGAGTCAGTAATTCTGAGTCGGCACCGGGATAGTTTTATGTAAAGCCTATTTCTCATTTTCTCCTCTAGGGGATAATTCGGTTATATGTAGTTGAGCCTATTGGTTTTTTGGCTCACCAACGTTAGTTGTGTGAGCCTATGGCATAGCCCTCATGTCGGCGTCGGCATCTGCTCTCAAATATTTTGGAACTTTTGTGTACAGGTTTTGATTTTTTGGCTTTTTAAAATTTTTTTAGTTTCTGCATATTGCTATGGTGGTTCACTATAACATTTAACTCTTTTCCAGGGTATTTTGTCTTAATTTTAACCCTTTGAATCAAATTTTAGACTTATTTTGATGTTTGCGTGCAGGTTTTGATGTGTTTTTTGGCTCACCAACGTTAGTTGTGTGAGCCTACGGCATAGCCCTCATGTCGGCGTCCCCTCTCAAATATTTTGAACTTTTGTGTACAGGTTTTGATTTTTTGGCTTTTTAAAAAATTTTTTAGTTTCTGCATATTGCTATGGTGGTTCACTATAACATTTCACTCTTTTCCAGGGTATTTTGTCTTAATTTTAACCCTTTGAATCAAATTTTAGACTTATTTTGATGTTTGTGTTCAGGTTTTGATGTTTTTTTTTTCCTTTCTTCCAAGTGGAGATTTACCTTGCAGCATATGTCCATGCTTTCTATTGTATGTAAACATGCATCTCAGGGCAATGTTTGTATTATTTAACCCTTTTCCTGCTGAATTACTTCAATTTTGGACTTTTATGTACAGCTTTTGGACTTAGGCTTACAGCTTCTTACTTTTATGTACAGGTTGTGATAAAAAAAAACAATTTCAAGTGAGGTTGACCTCACTGCATATTGCAGTGGTGGTTATTATAACATTGATATCTTTCCAGTGCAATTTTAAAAATTTTTTAACCCTTTGAATAGATTTTTAGACTTATTTTGACGTTTGCGTGCAGGTTTTCATGGTTTTTTTTTTCCTTTCTTCCAAGTGTAGATTTACCTTGTAGAATATGTCCATGCTTTCTATTGTATGTAAACATGCATCTTAGGGCTATGTTGTATTCTTTAACCCTTTCCCTGCTTAATTACTTCAATTTTGGACTTCTTTTGTTTACAGGTTTGGATTTTTGTGCTTTTAAAAAATTTTTTTTCTTCTTTGCATATTGCTGTGGGGGTTCATGATAACATTTAACTCTTTTCCAGGGTATTTCGTCTTAAGTTTAACCCTTTGAAACAAATTTTGGACTTAGTTTGACGTTTGTGTGCAGGTTTTGATGTTTTTTTTACTTTTATGTGCAGGGCTTGAGGTTTGTCTTTCTTTTCTTCCTCGTGTTGACTTACCTTGTAGCATATTGCCATGGTTCCTATTTTATGTTAGGATGCTTCTTGGTGCTATTATTATATTATTTAACCCTTTAGCTGCTTATTTACTTTAATGTTGGACTTTTGTGTGCAGGTTTTGTACTTTTGTGTGCAGGTTTTGATATTTTTTTTTTAAGTGGAGTTTTACCTCACTGGCATATTGCCATGGTGGTTACTGTAACATTTTCAGGGTATTTTTCTAAATTTTAACCCTTTGAAACAAATGTGATACTTTTTTGACTTTTATGTGCAGGTTTTGAGGTTTGTCTTTATTTTCTTCCAAGTGGATATTTTTCAAGTAGAGTTTCACCTTACTGGCATATTGCCATTGTGGTTACTGTGACAGGGTATTTTTCTCAATTTAACCCCTTGAAACAAATATGATACTTTTTTTTACTTTTTGTGCAGGTTTTGAGGTTTGTCTTTCTTTTCTTCCAAGTGGTGACTTACCTTGTAGCATATTGCCATGGTTCTTATTTTATGTTAGGATGCTTCTTGGGCTATTTTTATATTATTTAACCCTTTAGCTGCTTATTTACTTTAATTTTGGATTTTTGTGTGCAGGTTTTGTACTTTTGTGTGCAGGTCTTGATATTTTTAGCTCATCTTGACAAAGTCAAGCTGAGCTAATCTCATCGTTCTCCGTCCGTTGTCCGTCATCCATCGTCTCTCGTCCATCGTCCGTCGTCCGTCAACACCATGTTTTGGTCTTCTCCTCCAAAGCCACTGGGACAATTCAAGTGAAAGTTTGTGTGAGTGATGGTCCCAAAGGGGCATTTCATTTTTGTTCAATTCAGCATGCCCAGCCCCATAGGGAGGGAGTGGGGGAAAATGCTCCAAAATATTTTAAAAATCTTCTTCTCAAGAACCGGTGTGTACAATGACTTGATATTTGCTATGGAGCTTCCATATGAGGTGTAGAATCAAGTTTGTTCAAACAAAGTTCGTGAAGTAATATTTGCTTTTGTAATAGGAGGGGTAAGATTTTTGGCCCCGCCCAAAATTTCTATTTTCTGAACCGATGGTCCGGTATGAACCAAATTTGGTTTGTGGTAGTATTGGGTCATAAGTACTTGACCCATGCAAAAAACAAAAATTCCCGCATCCCCATGGTGAACCCTGGGAGCTAAAAATAGAAATATTTTCAAACGCCCATATTTCCCAAACCCCACGGAACAGAGAGCTTTTATTTGGTATGAAGTATCCTTATGACCAGTAGAATTGAATGGTAAAAAAAATTGCCATCGGTTATGTTAGGGTGTTCTGTAATGGGCATCGAAAAAATGCCGAGTCAGCATATTTGCAAAAATTTTAAAAAATCTTTTCTCCAGAACCAATCATCAGAATCTTTTGATATTTGGTATACAGCATTCAAAGGGGGGGGGGGGGGGGGGGGGGGGGGGGGGGGGGGGGGGGGGGGGGGGGGGTGGGCAGATAAAAGTTTGTTGAAATAAAGCTCATTGGTTCATATTTGGGCTCTCTAGAGGAGCCCGAAGTTTTAACATAGGGTAATATGGGGAATATTCTTTAAAAATCTTCTTCTTCAGAACCACCAGTCAGAATCTTTTAATATTTGGTGTACATCACTGTTATGAGGGTCAGATTCTAGATTGTTCAAACCAAGTCCCTAGGTTAATATTTGGGCTTCCTACGGAAGCCCAAATTTTATCTTTGTTCAATATGGAGGGTAATTTAAAAAAATCTTCTTCTTCAGATCCATCAGTCAGAATGCTTTGATATTTGGTATGCAACATCTCTTAATAATGGGGGTCAGATTCAAGTTTGTTCAAATCAGATCCCTAGGTATATATTTGGGCTCACTATGGTAGCCCAAATTTTTACTTAGTGCAATCTGGGGAAATTTCCTTAAAAATCTTCTTCTTCAGATCCACCAGTCGGAATGCTTTTATATTTGGTATACAACATCTCTAGGGGGGTCAGATTCCAGGTTGTTCAATTCGAGTGCCTAGGTTAATATTTGGGCTCCATATGGGAACATGAAATTTAACTTAGTACAATATGGGGGAATTTCTTCAAAAATCTTCTTCAGATTTACTTGTCAGAATGCTTTCACATTTGGTATACAACATCTCTAGGGGGGGTCAGATTCAAGTTTGTTCAAATCGGATCCATATGTTAATATTTGGGCTCGCTATGGTAGCCCAAATTTGAACTTAGTGCAATTCGAAGAAATTTCTTTACAATTTCTCTTCTTCAGATCCAACAGTCAGAATGCTTTCATATTCGGTACACAACATCTCTAGGGAAGTCAGATTTAACTGTGTTCAAATCAAGAGCCTGGGTTAATATTTGGGCTCTCTATGGGAGCCGGAATTGGCCATTTTGCTGAAGAATTAAAAATTTTGTATTCAGTACCCTCTGTAGGTACTAAGATTAATCCACATAGGTTGTATCAAGGGGCTTCATAGGGGAGCTCTACATTTTACTTATGATCAACTGAAGAAAAGGCATGGCCCAGGTTATTTTTGTCACTCCTGAGGGACTCAAGGATTGACAGTGTAGCCTGTGGAGATGGCTTGCTTAATGTAGACTCATTCTTGGACTCTGTTTAAATTGTGTTCTGTACAAGATGAGCGCTTCAGGCCCCGTGGGGCCTCTTGTTTATCTTAACTGACACAGGTACGATTAAATTGTAGGGGATTTCGTTATGACTTCGAGTCCCCCCCCCCCCCCCCACCCCCCCCCCCACCCCCCCCCCCCCCCCCCCCCCCACACACACACACACCATGAGAGAACAATTTCAGTTCCTATATTTTTCTGTTAACTGACACAAGTACCATTGAATAATGCGGGTGAGGAGATTTCGTTATGACTTCGAATTCCTCCCCCACCCCCGCACTCAGACACTTCCTTATGTGTTATAAGCAATTACCCGGGCAAGATGTAATTCTATTCCCACAAGCTTTATTATTGTAATACATGCATTTTATGCATTTATGTAGTGTTCTGTGGCGACCTCATGAGCTCATCCGCATTTTACCTGATTTTGGTTGATTTGTTATATACAAGCGTTTTTAGCTCACCTGACTGAAAGTCAGGGTGAGCTTTTCTGATCACTTTTCGTCCGTCGTCCGGCGTCCGTCGTCCGTCGTCCGGCGTGAAGGTGGTGTTTGGGTCTTTTTCTTCCAAACCACTGGCCGCATGTTAATGAAATTTCATGTGAGTAGGGGTTATATAGCGGCATTTTGATTTTTGGGCAAATTAGGTTTCGGCTCATATTGAGCAGAGGGGTGGGGCAAAAATGCTCCAATTCTTAAAAAATCTTCTTCTCAAGAACCAGCAATAGCAGAGACTTGATATTTGGTATGCAGCTTCCTTTTGAGGTGTAGACTCAAGTTTGTTCAAGAGAAGTTTGTAGGTCTATACTTGGCGATGTTATGGGAGGAGCAAAAATTTTGGCCCCACCCCAAATTTCTATTTTTTAAACCGAGAGGCCAATTTGAACCAAATTTTATGTGAGGGCTTATTGGGTCATAAGTACCTAATTTATGCAGAAATTTTTTTTCCTGTAGCCCCGTGGGAACCACAGGAGCTAAAAATAGAAAAAAATTAAAACGCCTATATCTCAAAAACTGCACGGCAGTGAGAATTTTTATTTGGTGTGAAGCTTTCTTGGGACCAACAGAAAGGATTGGTAAAAAAAAATTGCTATCGGTTTTATCATAGGGTACTTTTTCGGGACTCTGAAAAAGTGCTGAGTCAGTATTTTTTAACACAGTAGGCAATGGGAAAAAAATAAAGAATTGTTTTCTTCCAAACCACTGCTCTAAAAGCTTTCATATTTTACATATAACATCTTTGGAACATTGATTCACATATTTGTAGAAATCAAATTCCTCGGTCCATATTTGGGTTCCCTATGGGAACCCAAATGTTCAAATTAGTGCAATATGAGGGATATATTTTAAAAATCTTCTTCTTCGGATCCACAAATCAGAATCTTTTGATATTTGCTATGCATCATCCTTAGGGGGGTGAGATTGATGTTTGTTCAAGCCAAGTCCCTGAGTTCATATTTGGACTCCCTTTGGGAACCCAAATTGTAACTTAGTGCAATACGAGGTATATTCTTTTAAAATCTTCTTCTTCGCATCCACCGGTCAGAATCTTTTGATATTTGGTATACAGTATGCTTAGGGAGGTGAGATTCAAGTTTGTTCAAGTCAAGTCCTTCGGCTCATATTTGGTCTCCCTGTGGGAGCCCAAATTATAACTTAGTTCAATATGAGGAATATTCTTTAAAAAAATTTTTTTTTTCAGATCCACCAGTCAAAATCTTTTGATATTTGATGTACAGCATTTGTAGGGGGGGGGGGGCGGGGGGGGGGGGGGGGGGGGGGGGGGGGGGCTGAGAGTGAAGTTTGTTAAAGCCAAGTCCCTTGGTTCATATTTGGGCTCACTGTAGAAGCCCAAATTATACCAAAATTTTTATTTTCCAAACCAAGAGGTCGATTTGAACCAAATTTGATATGTGGGCTTATTGGGTCACAAATACCTAATTTATGCCATAAATTGTTTTCCTGTCCCCCACGGCAACTACAGGAGCTGAAAAAATTTTTTTTTTTTTGAATGCCCATATTTCCAGAACTACATGGCACTGAGAATTTTTATACAATGTGAAGCTTCCTTAGGGCCGGGAGAAAGGAATGGTGAAAAAAATGCCATTGGTTTTATCATAAGTACTTTTCCAGGACTAAAAGTGCCGAGTCATCATTTTTTAACACTGTAGGTAATGGGAATAACGTTGAATAATCTTCTTCTCCCAAACCACTGCTTCAGAAGCTTTTGTTTTTGGGTTCCCTATGGGAGCCCAATGTATAACTTAATTCAGTATGAGAAATATTCTTAAAAAATCTTTTTTTTCTGATACTCCTCTCAGAATCTTTTGATATTTGATTTTTAGTTTTCTTAGAAGCGGCAAATTGAAATTTGTTCAAGTTCTGGTTTATTGATAAAATTGGGCCCAGTAACCAATTCCTGCGTTGAAAGCCCTGTAAAGTGGGCAGTAATAGGCATAAACGATTGACCAAACCTGATATTATAATTATGCCTCTGTAATGATGTAGCCTTAGAAAGTGACCTTAAATTCCAATAAATAAATAGATAAATTATTGAGTACCCAATATGGGGATCTAACATATGAACACTCTGGGTTACTAAGTAGAGAAAACACTTTTATGTTGAAAAACTGATAATAACCACAAGGCAGAATCCCTTGCTATTTTGGTGATATGACTCGGCCAGTATCAGGTGAGCGCCCTCAGGCCCCGTGGGGCCTCTTGTTTTATAAATCATCACAATTAAATTGCTACTCTTGAGAACCTCGCAGGCTGCATAACCACTTAACTGGTATTCAGATGATTACATTCTAAATACAAATGCTTCCGCGCATTATTATTATGGACCTTGAAATAATAATTTATTTTGGGGGCGGTCCATGTAGGAGCCAGTTAATCATACCTTTGTACATCTCTAGATCCAAGTTTCTATTTTGTTTGGTACTCAAACTACACTTGCTTTTACGATTATAGATATCAGATTATTCACATTGGAGAGCGTTGTTACTGGAATTTATTGTACAGTGGCCGCCTACGGATCATGTAGGAAGTGTGTTTTCTCAGGAATCGTTCATTGTGGCTTGATTAGATATGTGTATGTTATATTTTTTATATCACCAGTTTTCGACATATCTGTGTACGATGTCTGCAGTGTATGCTATTTACTGTGCAATATTAATTTCCAGGATCGTCACTGTAGCCATAACTTCTGAAGTAATGTTAAGCACCATTTATTAATCTTGAATTAATACTTGAGTGCATGTTTGATGATTAATTATTTTGTTGTTGGGTACCGCTCTTATTGTTTCCAGAGCTCTCCCCCTTTTTTATTTTGAAGGTTTCTTCAAAAAAAGGGGGGGGGGGGTGGTTACCCATAATCTGGCTTAAAATGTATGTATCTTTGAAGGATGCTGTTTTTATTAGTTCAACTTTGGCGAAGCCAAATTTGAACTTATGCCATGGCCAGTCGTCCGTCGGGCCATCAACAATTCAATACGGCTCGGGCTAGAGGCCACATTTATGAACCGATCTTTACGAAACTTCTTGGGTACCTTTGTTATGACCGTGGGACGAGAACGAGTGTTTTGGGGTCCAGTCCAAAATTCAAGATGGCCAATGGCAGCCATTTTGTACAAAATTAGGTGCAATCAGATTTTTGCACAGAACTTCCATATGAAAGCACTGATTTGAATAATTTTTTGTGTGAATGTTTAGTACCATGGGATACATCACATATAATACAGGTTTTTTTCTCGTGCGTAAATTTACGAGATTCAGCTATGTCTGGGCCATTGGTATACTTTGTAAAAATATGATAAATTCATAGTAATTTGTATATTTTTATACTTACCAATGGCCCAGACGGGAAGGGCTCTCCCATGAGTGGGCACTCATACCTCCCCGCTGAATTATTATGTAATACTCTCTTTTACAAAGAATGGTGTTGGCGCCAATTCCGGTCACTTCCTGTCGTCTGCGCATGTGCAGAGGGTAAATGTATGGTGGACCAGTTAGGACTACTAATTTTCGGTTTTGCATGCAAATTTTGGGAATTGGCGGGCAAAATTTGTGTTTGGCCCTAGATATTTTAGAGTTAGCACCAGCTATGTCTGAGCCATTTGTACATGTAAGTATAAAAATATACAAATTACTATGAATTTAGTATTTTCTTCCATTTCTGTAGAAAATGTCATTTGCAATGTCCTTTCAATTCTGTTCAGTTAGGCATCAACATTTTCCTTTTGCACACCACACAGGTGATCGGATCGCTTTGAAATGTGGTGTGCCTGTCCAGTGTGACCTCTAGATGGGAGCTACCAATTTTCTTCCATTTCCAGTGAAAAATGTTGCCGTTTGCAATTACCTTTGAGTTTAGTCAGGCATCAGTATATTCCTTTTGCACATCCTGAAGGGCACATTTATGATCTCATCGCTTTGAAACATGGTATGCTGTAGATGTGAGCTTTCGATTTTTTTCCGTTTTTGTCAAAGAACTTTGCCATCAGCAATGACCTGTCCTTTACAATCAGTTCATTTGTGCATCTCCATATTTTCTTTGGCATGCTTTAAAAAATACAAAATACATTTATGGAATGGATTACTTTGAAAAGAATTTTGCTGTAGCAATGGCCTATTCATTTGGAACGCTCTGCAGGCACATTTATGAATAGTTTCCTTTGAAATTTACTGTGCGTGTTTGGGGTGGCTTTTGATTGTTATGTGGCTGCTCATGTAAGCGGGCCGTATTATGGTATGGCACCATCCATCCATCTGTCTGTCCATCTGTCAGTCAGTCTGTTAACTTTTGTTTGTTCATGCGATAACTTGAAAACAATACATCCAGCAGATACTGTTTTTTATGGTTGATTAACCATGACTAGAGGATGGTTCCTTTTGATAACCAGCCTTCTGACATGTCCAATATGGCAGCCATGGAACCATCTCAGAGTTTTGGTGACTTTTGATTCTCCACGCAAAAACTTGAAAACAATATATTCAACTTTAATGGGTCATAAGCCAGGAATGTACAATTATTTTTAAGGAATTATTGACTTTTTGTTCAATTAAAAATTTCTTCACAAGTGTAATTTCTTCATGGGTGGCTGTATATTGATCCAACGCCTGGTGGTGTACTTGTTTTAATTTCTATCAAAAAACACTTTTTGTTGAACTTAGTGCATTGGTGAAGCATCTTATTTCACTCACTACAGGGCATTTTTATGAATTTACACCAGGAAAGTGAAAAAAACATTGCTGCAGGCAATGACCTTCAAAGTTAGTGCATTTGTGCATTAACATCTTCCTTTGGCACATCTCAGAGGGAACATTTTTAGCCCGACTGTTTACAGTGAGGGCTATAGTAATGACTTTTGTCCATCCGTCTGTCCGTCTGTTAACATTTAGAGTTTTGGTTAAAGTTTGTGGTTAAAGTTTTTTTACTGAAGGTTCCAAGTGTTTTTTTTTTTCTCCTATTTAGTTGACATTTGGAGTTTTGGTTAAAGTTTGTGGTTAAAGTTTTTTATACAACCTTCAAGTACAGGCTATACCCGGTAGTTCTTGTCTGATCATCATGAAATTTCAAATGCAGGTTTTAGGTCATGTCTACATGAGTACGTCCCCTTTTAGTCGTGATCGGTCCACCGGTATGGGTGCCCAAGCCCAAAACCCGAAAACCATTAACACAGTCTACAGGTCGTATTTATGAAGGGATTTCATTGCAACTTCATAGAATGCCTCTGTATAAAGACTAGATGAGAACGTCCCCGTTTGGGCATGATCTGTCAACCGTGATGGTTGCCCAAGCCCGAAACCCAAAAACTTTTAGCACAGTCTGCAGCTCATGTTTAATATGGATGGATTTCATTGTAACTTGATACGATGACTCCGTATGATGTCTACATGAGAATTTCCCAATTTGGGCGTGATCTATCAACCGTCACGACAACCCGAGCCCAAAACCTGAAAACCTTGAGCACAGTCCACAGGTCACATTTATGGAGGGATTTCATTGTAACTTGATAGGTTGACTTCATATAATGTCTACATGAGAAAGTCCCCTTTTGGACATGATTGGGCAACTGTGACAGCTACAGGTGCCCGAAGCGCGAAAAACTTAAACACAATCTACAGGTCATATTTATGAAGGGATTTCATTGTAACTTCGTAGGATCAATCCACATGATGCCTAGATGAGAATGTCCCCTTTTGGTTGCAATCATTCAACGATGATGGCTGCCCGAGCCCGAAGCCCAAAAACCTTTAGCACAGTCTACGTGTCTTATTTATGGAGGGATTTCATTGTAAGTTCGTAGGATCAATCCACATGATGCCCAGATGAGAATGGCCCCTTTTGGTTGTGTTCATTCAACCATGATGGCTGCTCGATCCCGAAGCCCGAAATCCAAAAACCTTTAGCACAGTCTACTTGTCATATTTATTGAGGGATTTCATTGTAACTTGATAGGTTGACTTCATATAATGTCTAGATGAGAACGTCCCCTTTTGGGCAACTGTGACGGCAACAGGGGCCCGAAAACCTTTAGCACAGTCTACAGGTCATATTTATGGACAGATTTCATTGTAACTTGATAGGTTGACTTCATATAATGTCTAGATGAGAACGTCCCCTTTTGGGCAACTGTGAGGGCAACAGGGGCCCGAAGCCCAAAAACCTTTAGCACAGTCTACAGGTCATATTTATGGACGGATTTCATTGTAACTTGACAGGTTGACTTCATATAATGTCTAGATGAGAACGTCCCCTTTTGGGCACACTGTGAGGGCAACAGGGACCCAAAGCCTGAAAACCTTTAGCACAGTCTACAGGTCATATTTATGGACGGATTTCATTGTAACTTGATAGGTTGACTTCATATAATGTCTAGATGAGAACGTCCCCTTTTGGGCAACTATGACGGCAACAGAGGCCTGAAGCCTGAAAACCTTTAGAATATTCCACAGGCTATAATTATGAAGGGATTTCATTGTATCTTGGTAGGATGACTCCAAGTTTGTGGTTAAAAACCAGACAAACACCACCACCCCCTACAAACCACCCCCTCCCCACCCCCAATTAGGCTTTTTTTTCTTTTCTCCAATATGCATTTTGAACTATTTACAGTCACTACATGCGGAATCTTTTTTTTAAACTTACGCACCCCCCCATTCCCCCACCCATGTGCCAATTAGGCACTTTTTTTTCTTTCGTCAAAAATTCTTGTTTACAGTTCTGGTTAAAAACCCAAACACCAATGCCTCCTCCCCCCCCCCCCCCCCCCCCCCCCCCAATCAGGCATTTTTTTTTTATTTTCTCCAATATGCATTTTGAACTATTTACAGTCATTACATGCAGAACCCTTTTTTTTACCTTTTGTCAAAAATGCTTTTTTACAGTTTCGGTTAAAGTTTGTGGTTAAAAATCCAGACAGAAATTATCCACCTCCACCCCCCCCCCCCCCCCACCCCCGCCCCCCAAATTAGGCTTTTTTTTTTCTTTCCTCGAATGTGCATTTTGAACTATTTACAGTCACAACATGAGGAACCTTTTTTTAAACTCACGTAACCTCCCTACCCCCCCCCCCCCCCCCCCCCCCCCTGGGGGGCCAATTAGCCACTTTTTTTTCTTTTGTCAAAAATGCTTTTTTACAGTTTTGGTTAAAAACCCAGACAAACACCACCACCCCCCACCCCCATGGTGCCAGTTAGGTATTTTTTTTTTCTCTGCTCAAAATGCTCTCTGAAGGATTTAGACTCACCACATGTGGAAAAAATGTACTCCCCTAACACACTCTCACTCTCCCCCACCCCTCACCCAACCTCCTCCTCACCCAGGGCCATTCATGCAATATTTTTTTGTTGGTACAAAATGCATTTTTAGCCTGACTATCGGTCCATCCATCTGTCTGTAAACAATTGGTTTCCGACTGATAACTCCAGTTTGGATTATCTGATTTCAACCAAAGTTGATATGTGTATTTTCCAGCTAGTAATACAGGCCAGGTTTTAATATAGGTTCCACAACTCCCCCTCCCGAACCCCCCCCCCCCCCCCCCCCCCCCCCCACACACACATACAGACCCGCACACAAACGTGTCACTTAGGCAATTATTCCCCAAATGTATTTTGAAGGATTGGGAGTTGTTACATGCAAAAAAGAAAATTGACTCATATAGCCCCACATTGGTGTATGTACTGCATCTTTAATCCTTTACCAAACACACGTTGAAGCCAACAGTACAAATTATTTTTCTGAAACATCAGATTTTTTCATTTTTTATTTACTTCTAACCATGGCTTATTACTCCTTGTTGGAACAAGCTAATCAAGTTTGTTCCATTAATAGGTCATGAGGTACGTTTTGAAGTAGAGAAATGAAAAAATAAAATTTGAATAGCAAATTTTGTACATCACGAGTGCAGATATGGCAGATTCGTTAGGTAAACTGTTAACAAAAAATGTCTCCGATTATTTTGCGTCCAAGCATTGCCCTTGCTGGGACAGTCGGGCTGCAGGTGTAACATCACTCTAGTTTATTGGTTTGTTTTGAAAAATGGTATACTTTTTCAGGGTGACCCAGATAGCTATCGATTTACTTTTCACAAAATGTTGCTGTTAGCAACGACCTTTGAATTTAGTGGTTTTGTGCATCAGCATTCTAAGACCTCAAGATAAGAGCTATCAATTATCATTCATTTCTGTGAAAATTGTTGCCTTTTACAATAACCATTAAACTTACTGCATTCTTCCTTTATCCTGCCCTAGAGTTGACATTTAAAAATGCATGGTCTGACATTGTGCAGACACAGGTCTGTTAAGTTGAAATTTCACATTGGAACCAAACATCTTTAATTTTGCCATTTCACTTATAACTCACCAAGTTCAAATTTGGTAAGTTGGGCTACTGTGTCATTGACACTTTCATTTCTTAGTATTACCGGCAATGACAGGTGATTCTGTAATTTTATTTTTTTGTTCTTCAGAATACACATGATGATGAAAGAATGCTGTTTAATGTCCAGGTAATGGAAACTGGAACTTGCAGCTTTGTGTTGAATGTTTAGTATTGGTGGAAAAAGGAAAGATTCAGATTGAAGGCGGACATGAAATTAGAGTAATGTTATAAATTGACAGTTAACTTAATACAAATTGCTGATTTATGAAGATTTTGAGAAGATACAGTTGAAATGTAAATGAGGGACATTGGGCTGTTTTCATTGGACTGTTTGAACAGAACAGACTTGGTTGATCATAAAAACTATGGAGGAGCTTTCTAGTGGATTCACGTGTGTTAGATCTTTTAACAAAAAGCAAGGTTTGACGCAACATTTCAAAACACTCACAAGTGAGAAAGCATTTGAATGTAATATATGTAATGAAGAGTTTGCTTGTGAATCATATCTCAACAACCATCTTAGAACTCATACAGATGTGAAACTATTTGAATGTGAAAAATCAAATCAAGCATTTATTAATGATTCAAAGCTCTCCAAACATGATGGAATTCCTACAGGAGAGAAACTTTACCAATGTAACGTATGTAGTAAAGAATTTACTACTGAAACACAGCTGAAAACACATCTCAGATTTCACACAGGGGAAAAACAATTTGAATGTAATATATGTAATAAATCATTCAACAATAATTCAGATCTCTTCCACCATTTCAGAATTCATTCAGTTGATAAAACATTTTGGTGTACTATGTGTAATAAAACATTCGATCAAGAATCGCTTCTCAAAATCCATCTCAGAACACATACAGGTGAGAAACCATTTGAATGTAATATATGTAATAAAGCTTTTGGTCATGAATCAGATCTCAAAAGACATGTCCAAATTCATACAGGCGAAAAACCATTTAAATGTATTACATGTGATAAAGCATTTGGTCGAAAATCACAACTCAAAGATCATATTCAAACTCATACAGGTGAGAAACCATTTGAATGTAATATATGTAATAAAGCATTTGGTCATGAATCTTATCTCAAAATACATTTCAGAACACATACAGGTGAGAAACCATTTGAATGTAATATATGTAATAAAGCATTTGGTCATGAATCTTATCTCAAATTACATATCAGAACACATACAGGTGAGAAACCATTTGAATGTAATATATGTAATAAAGCATTTGGTCTAAAAACAACCCTCAACAATCATCTCAGAGGACATACAGGTGAGAAACCATTTGAATGTAGTGTATGTAATAAAGCATTCAGTCATGAATCTGCTATCAAAATACATCTCATAACACATACAGGTGAGAAACCATTTGAATGTAATATATGTGATAAAGTATTTGGTCTAAAAGCAAACCTCAACAAGCATCTCAAAACCCACGCAGGTGGGGAACCGTTGAATGTAGATCTCGGAACACATACAGCTGAGAAACCTTTTGAATGTAATATATGTAATAAAGCATTCAGTCAAAAAGCAACCCTCAACACACATCTCAGAAGACATACAGGTGAGAAACCATTTGAATGTAATGTATGTAATAAAGCATTTGCTCAAAAAGCATCCCTCAACTTGCATCTCAGAACACATACAGGTGAGAAACCATTTGAATGTAGTATATGTAATAAAGCATTTGCTCAAAAAGCTCAACTCAATGTGCATCACAGAAGACATACAGGTGAGAAACCATTTGAATGTAATATATGTAATAAAGCAGTCAGCCACAAATCACTTCTCATAATACATCTCAGAACACATACAGGTGAGAAACCATTTAAATGTAATATATGTGATAAAGCATTTGGTTCAAAATCACACCTCAGCATGCATCACAAAACTCACGCAGGGAAACCATTTGAATGTAATATATGTAATAAAGCATTTGGTCTTGAATCGAATCTCAAAATACATCTCAGAAAACATACAGGTGAGAAACCATTTGAATGTAATATATGTAATAAAGCATTTGGTCATGAAACTAGTCTCAGAAATCATCTTAGAACACACACAGGTGAAAAACCATTTAAATGTATTGCATGCGATAAAGCATTCGGTCGAAAATCACAGCTCAAAGGTCATGTTCTAATTCATACAGGTGGGAAACCATTTGAATGCAACATATGTAATAAAGTGTTTGTTAATGCTTCATATCTCAAAGCACATACCATAACTCATACAGGCGAGAAACTGTTTTAATGTAGTAAGAAACCATTTGGTCATAAATCTAATCTCACAGTACATCTCATAACACACACAGGTGAGAAACCATTTGAATATAATATATGTAATAAAGCATTTGGTCATAAATCTAATGTCACAATCCATCTCATAACACACACAGGTGAGAAACCATTTGAATATAATATATGTAATAAAGCATTTGGTCATAAATCTAATCTCACAATACATCTCATAACACACACAGGTGAGAAACCATTTGAATATAATATATGTAATAAAGCATTTGGTCATAAATCTAATCTCACAATACATCTCATAACACACACAGGTGAGAAACCATTTGAATATAATATATGTAATAAAGCATTTGGTCATAAATCTAATCTCACAATACATCTCATAACACACACAGGTGAGAAACCATTTAAAAGTACTGCAGTAAAAGATTCAGTTGAGAATCACTTCTCTAGAACTAGCAGAAAAAAGAAACTGCATCAGTAAAATGTGCCAAATAACGATATGTTGAGAACATACAGTAACAAATGATTTCCAGACTGTTTAATGAGAATTCAGTCAACATGTGATTAAGTGGTAAATTGTCACGCTGTTAACAAAGGCATCATTATAATATTACGAAACAAATGGTGTCTGAGAAACAAGTTCACAGAGTCAATACCAGGTATTTCCACCATCGGCATCGACACATACCCGACATTGGCGCCTCATGGATTGAACAAGGTAATGGAAGATAGTGCTGCCGCGGTTAAGACTTTTTTCTGACTGGTTAACCAGTGTGTTTGACCGTGGTTAACCATGGTTAACCGCATTTAAGGTACCTATATTTGTAGTGTGTTCTTGCTTCAACTGTAACTATTATATCGGGCCGGCCAATGTTATTTACATTGACCATAAATAATAATAAAGAAGTATTCTATTTAGTCGTTGTTGTTCAATCGCCCATGTGTTTACATCAGTGCGTGTAATAGGAAATCAACAGGTTTGAGGGGCCAATATGGATGAAACCATAAAAAATACAAAATCATCAAAATAACAACGAAAAAATAAATAATAACACATTAAATGTTTGCCAGCAATACCTGGAGAGACGTATTTATTTATTCCCTGAACTCCAATTCACTGATGTGTAATGTCCGGTTAAAAATTACGCACACGTGCACCAGGTAAAGTTAGATCCAAGAGCACCAACAATGCTTACATGTAAGTGGGACAACAATTTGAAAATAATTTGCGCTGTAACCTGCGCATTTGTTGTATTTTTATTGGTTTTTCCAAAACGTTCTCGCGTTCCGGAAAAAACAACTTAATCACAACAACTGCGCAGGTTACGGCGCAAATGGTGCTCTGAATCATCTGATTCTGAAACTATGAAGTTTCAGTCACAAACGAGCGTTGGATTTTCTTGACAGGGATGAAAACATTGGGGTGATAAACAAACAACGAAAAACAAATAAATGCGAGTATTTTTTAAATCTTTAATAATAATTTTCCTTTATTCTTTTATCTTATTCACCACGTGGTAACTCGTGAAAACTTACCTATTTCCGTTGCATCCCAAACGACTTATACACGGGGGGCGACTTATACACGGACATATACGATGAGTATAGTGAATGTAAGGTTAACCGATTAAAACATTTTCTTGACCGGTCAAAGTTTTAACCACAGGTTAACCGGTTATCCGGATAACCGCGGCAGCACTAATGGAAGAACTCTTGGGGATGTCATCCCACACCTGGATCAACATTCATCATTGTAACTCATCCAACGTCACAGGCTGTTGTGGATGATTACATACCCGACTTTGAAATTTGTCCCATGCTTATTGGGCAAAAGATCGGGTGAAACTGTCGGCCACAGTAACAACTTCCATTGCCAAATGGTCTATCACGACATGAGCAGCGTGCACTCTAGCATTATTGTGCTGAAGGGTGGCATCAGAGGAGATACTGTGTTGCAGGAAGGAGATAATGTGAGCCTGCAGGATCTCATCTCAGTAACTGATTCAGTCAGATTGTCATACTGACCAGAAGGAATGTTATATCATCGGTGATGCTACCCCATCCCATAACACTACCTCCACCTAACATATGTTGCCAAGTAACAGCACTCAATGTTTCCTCCTGTGTGATGGTAAACTCTAGAATGTTTGTCACTGCTGTCTTAGTGGAATTTTGACTCATCTGTGAATAGGATACGGGCCCAATCTCTCTCGAGTGAAGCAAATATATTGATTGCACCAGTCCCGATGAGCCACTGTTGGAGAACAGACCAGATAGCCAAACATATTGGGCAGATGTTAACATTCCTTAGATGATTCTGTACAGTTCTTGCATTGATTCTTCTCAACCCAGGGATACTTCTAGCAGTAAAGGTTGCAGTCTACAAGCAGTTCTGGATGTGGCTAACATGGATGTGCTTAACCTGCAGCAAAAGGTTAGGTTGAGAATCACTTCTCTAAAATATACTAGCAGAAATATACAATGGATGCCCTGATCAAGGATGCCATTTGGTGTTGCTGAAGTGCTGAAATCGTTTCAAGAGGTTATGACTTGTATTATGGTGGATGCCAAACTGGATAGCAACATCATTATGGCTCCTTGCAGTCTCTGTATCATGCCGAAGTCGATCGTTTCCGCTCCTTGCAGTCTCTGTATCATGCCGAAGTCGATCGTTTCCGCAAAGTATAGCCATAGCTTTCAGGAAAAAACCTATTTTCTGATTATCTGGCATCAGAATAATGACTCGACAGTGATCAAGTTGCATTGATTTATCGCTCCAGATTTCCATCCACAAAAAAACATGAAAGCACAATTATCCCCCAAAATGAGAAACCATCTGTGCAAGAAAGGCATTCACCCATCACGACTTCCAAAGGGTGTTCACATGATCCTCATGAGTAGTTTTTAGCTCACCTGACTTTCAGTCAGGAGAGCTATAGTGATCACTCACCGTCCGTCGTCCTCCGTCCGTCGTCCGTCTGCCGTGAACATGGTGTTTGCGTCTTCTCCTCCCAAACCGCTGAACCAATTTAATTGATATTTGAGATAATAGTTTGTTATGACATCGCAATTTGATTTTGTTCAAATCAAGTTGCCCCGCCCGTGGGTAGGGCCACACCCAAAAAGTGTGCTGAAATCTTAAAAAATCTTCTTCTCATGAACCAGCAGTAGCAGAGACTTGATATTTGGTGTGCAGCTTCCTTTTGAGGTGTAGACTCAGATTTGTTCAAGAGAAGTTTGTGGGGCTATACTTGGCGTTGTTATGGGAGGGGCAAAATTTTTGGCCCCGCCCAAAATTTCTATTTTCCAAACCGAGAGGCTGATTTGAACCAAATTTTATGTGAGGGCTTATTGGGTCATAAGTAACTAATTTATGCTGATTTTTTTTTTCCCGTAGCCTCATGGGAACCGCAGAAGCTAAAAATAGAAAAAAATTAAAACGCCCATATCTCCAAAACTGCAGGGCACCGAGAATTTTTATTTGGTGTGAAGCTTCCTTAGGACCAACAGAAAGAATTGGTAAAAAAAAATTGCTATCGGTTTTATCATAGGGTACAGTTTCGGGACATTAAAAAAGTGCTGAGTCAGCACTTTTTAACACTGTAGGCAATGGGAAAAACATTAAAAAATCTTCTCCAGATCCAGCAGGCAGAATCTTTTGATATTTGGTATGCAACATTGGAGGGTGGATCTGATTCAGGTTTGTTCAAACCGGCCCCCTGGGTTCATATTTGGGCTCAGTATAAGAGCCTGATTTCGAACTTAGTGCATTTCAGGCAAATTTCTTAAAAAATCTTCTTCTCCAGATCCAGAAGGCAGAATCTTTTGATATTTGGTATGCAACATTGTGGGGTGGATCTGATTCAAGTTTGTTCAAATCGGCCCCCTGGGTTTATATTTGGGCTCAGTATAGGAGCCCAAATTTGAACTTACTGCATTTCAGGCAAATTTCTTTGAAAATCTTCTTTTCCAGATCCAGCAGGCAGAATCTTTTGATATTTGGTATGCAACATTGTGGGGTGGATCTGATTCTATTTTGTTCAAATCGGCTCCCTAGATTCATATTTGGGCTCACTATAGAAGCTCGAATTTGAACTTAGTGCATTTCAGGCAAATTTCTTCAAAAATCTTCTTCTCCAGATCCTGCAGGCAGAATCTTTTGATATTTGGTATGCAACATTGTGGGGTGGATCTGATTCCAGTTTGTTCAAATCGGCCACCTGGATTCATATTTGGGCTCACTTTAGAAGCCCAAATTCGAACTTAGTGCATTTCAGGCAAATTTCTTTGAAAATCTTCTTCTCAAGATCCAGCAGGCAGAATCTTGTGATATTTGGTATGCAGCATCCTTAGGGGGGTGAGATTCAAGTTTGTTCAAGCCATGTCCCTAGGTCCATATTTGGGCTCAATGTGGGAGCTTGAATTGTAACTTTGTTCAAAATGAGGAATTTTCTTAAAAAATCTTCTTCTTCAGATCCAGCAGTCGGAATGGTTTGATATGTGGTGAGTAGCATCCTTGGGGGGGGGGGGGGGGGGGGGGGAGGGGGGATTCAAGTGTGTTAAAGCCAAGTCCATGGGTCCATATTTGGGCTCCCTGTGGGAGCCCAAATTATAACTTAGTCAATATGAGGAATTTTTCTTTAAAAATCTTCTTCTTCAGATTCAGCAGTTGGAATGTTTTGATATTTGGCATGGAGCAACCTTAGGGGGCTGAGATTCAAGTTTGTTCAAGCCAAGTCCCTTGGTTCATATTTAGGCTCACTATGGGAGCCTGAATGACAACTTAGTTCAAAATGAGGAATTTTATTTAAAAATCTTCAGATCCAGCAGATGAATGCTTTTGATATTTTTTATGCAGCATCCTTAGGGGGGTAAGATTCAAGTTTGTTCAAGCCATGTCCCTAGGTCCATATTTGGGCTGATTGTGGGAGCTCGAATTGTAACTTGGTTCAAAATGAGGAATTTTCTTTAAAAATCTTCTTCTTCAGATCCAGCAGTCGGAATGTTTTGATATTTGGTGTGCAGAATCCTTAGGGGTGTGAAATTCAGGTTTGTTAAAGCCAAGTCCCTGGGTTCATATATGGGCTTCCTGTGGGAGCCCGAATTATGACTTAGTTCAGTATGAGGAATATTCTTTAAAAATCTTTTTTTAGATCCACTGGTCAGAATATTTGGATATTTGGTTTCAGCTTTTCTTAGGAGGAGCAGATGCAACTTGTGGAAATCAATTCTCTGGGTTGCTATTTAGGCTACCATGTCAGGTGAGCGCCCTCAGGCCCCCTGGGGCCTCTTGTTTACTGAAGTATTTACTATTGATAATATACTGGAAAAAGTTTCCATATATGCGTAGTTTCTTTTTTCCGCTTATGTACATCTCAAAACACATACAGGTGAGAAACCATTTGAATGTAATATAATAAAACATTTGGTCAAAAGTCAGATCACAAAACAGAGAACCCTTACAGGTGAGGAAAAAAATTTCAGTATGGAAAGCCGTTGCTATTACAGTAGGATCCTCTTAATTGAATATCCATTTTGCCAGTGAAAATTATTCAGTTAACAGGAGTATACATTTAACAGGGATTTGGTCAGTTTCCTGTGTTCTGGACGTAAACTGAGCATTTATTCTATTATATCTTGTTTGTCAGAGCTCATAGAGCTCTGTCTATCAAGATATAATAGAATAAATGCCTGTATTTGTTTGTCAGAGCTCATAGGGCTCTGTCAAACAAGATATAATAGAATAAATGCCTGTATTGGATGTAGTGAGACCAAAAAGGTTGATAAATAAGGGGATTTTTGTGCGTTTCACAGTAATTTTTTCGACAGATTACAAAATTTATATACAATTAACAGGAGTTTACTCTACAACCCATATGCAATTAACAGATCAAATTTGTACTGAAGGTATGGTAAATGGTTTTGTGTTTGAAAATTATATTCAATTAACAGGGATATACAAATAAGAGATATCCAATTAAGTGGGCTCCACTGTATTTAGAAGGACAAATAAACATTATTTTTTATAGCTCCCCCCTCCCACCCAGATTTGGAAAGAGGCATGAATCAGACAAATTACAGGGGTTTTTTTTTCAGCCCCACCCCTAACTTTCAGAGTGTTATTATTTAGAAATTCATATGCACATTATTAGCTCACCTGAGCGAAGCTCAAGGTGAGCTTTACTAATCGCTTTCCATCCGTCCGTCGTCCGGCGTCATCCGGCTTAAACTTTACAAAACCAACTTCTCCGAAGAAACCACTGGCCCAATATTTTTCAAATGTTGGGTAAATGTTTATTACCTAATGTCAATTCAGATTTGTTCAAATGAAGTTGCCCCTCCTACTGGGTGGGGCCACGCCCCCAAGGGGCACCAAAATCTTTGAAAATCTTCTTCTCATGAACCAGCAGTAGTAGAGACTTGATATTTGGTATGCAGCTTCTTTTTGAGGTGTAGAATCAAGTTTGTTCAAGAGAAGTTTGTCGGGCATTATTTGCCTTCGTTATGGGAGGGGCAAAAATTTTAGCCACACATAAAATATCTATTTTCTGAACCGTAAGGTCGATTTGAACCAAATTTGATATGAGATGATAGTAGTTGATTGATGCAAAAAAAAATTTTCTCGTTGCCCCGTAGGAACCTTGGGAGCTAAAAATAGGAAAAACCTTAAAACTGCCATATCTCCAAAGCTACACGACACAGAGATTTCTTATTTTGTATAAAGCTTACTTTTATCCAGTAGAATAGAATGGTTAAAAAAAATCCCTATCGGTTTGATCACAAGGTACTTTTTTCAGGACTTTGAGTCAGCACTTTTCAACACTGTAGGCAATGGGAAAATATTAAAAAATCTTCTTCTCCAGATCCAGCAGGCAGAATCTTTTGATATTTGGTATGCAACATTGTAGGGTGGATCTGATTCAAGTTTGTTCAAATCGGCCCCCTGGGTTCATATTTGGGCTCAGTATAGGAGCCCAATTTCGAACCTGGTGCATTTCAGGCAAAATTCTTAAAAAATCTTCTTCTCCAGATCGAGCAGGCAGAATCTTTTGATATTTGGTATGCATCATTGTGGGGTGGATCTGATTCAAGTTTGTTCAAATTGGCTCCCAAAATTCATATTTGGGCTCACTATAGAAGCTCGAATTCGAACTTAGTGCATTTCAGGCAAATTTCTTCAAAAATCTTCTCCAGATCCAGCAGGCAGAATCTTTTCATATTTGGTATGCAACATTGTGGGGTGGATCTGATTCAAGTTTGTTCAAGTCGGCTCCCTAGATTCATATTTGGGCTTACTATAGAAGCTTGAATTCGAACTTAGTGCATTTCAGGCAAATGTCTTCAAAAATCTTCTTCTCTAAATCCAGTGGGCAGAATCTTTTCATATTTGGTATGCAACATTGTGGGGTGGATCTGATTCAAGTTTGTTCAAATCAGCCCCTGGATTCATATTTGGGCTCATTATAGAAGCCCGAATTTGAACTTAGTGCATTTCAGGCAAATTTCTTTAAAAAATCTTCTTCTCCAGATCCAGCAGGCAGAATCTTTTGATATTTGGTATGCAACATTGTGGGGTGGATCTGTTTCAAGTTTCTTCAAACCGGCTCCCTAGATTCATATTTTGGCTCACTATAGAAGCTCGAATTCGAACTTAGTGCATTTCAGGTAAATTTCTTGAAAAATCTTGTTCTCCAGATCCAGCAGGCAGAATCTTTTCATATTTGGTAAGCAACATTGTGGGGTGGATCTGATTCAAGTTTGTTCAAATCGCCCCCCCCCCCCCCCCCCCCACCCCCCCCCTGACGTTTATATTTGGGCTCTGTATAGGAGCCCAAATTTGAACTTAGTGCATTTCAGGCAAATTTCTTAAAAAATCTTCTCCAAATCCAGCAGGCAGAATCTTTTGATATTGGGTATGCACCATGCTTAGGGGGGTGAGATTCAAGTTTGTTCAAGCCAAGTCCCTGGGTTCATATTTGGGCTCACTGTGGAAGCTCGATTGATAACGTAGTTCAAAATGACGAATTTTCTTCAAAAATTGTCTTCTTCAGATCCAGCAGTCAGAATGCTTTTGATATTTGGTATACAGCATCCTTAGGGGGTGAGATTCAAGTTTGTTCAAGCCAAGTCCCTGGGTTCATATTTGGGCTCACTGTGGTAGCCCGAAATATAACTTAGTTCAAAATGAGGAATTTTCTTTAAAAATCTTCTTCAGAATGTTTTGATATTTGGTATGCAGCATCCTTAGGGGGTGAGATTCAAGTTTGTTCAAGCCATGTCCCTAGGTCCATATTTGGACTCACTGTGGGAGCTCGAATTGTAACTTAGTTCAAAATGATGAATTTTCTTTAAAAAATCTTCTTCTTCAGATCCAGCAGTCGGAATGTTTTAATATTTGGTGTGCAGCATCCTTAGGGGGTGAGATTCAAGTTTGTTAAAGCCAAGTCCCTGAGTTCATATATGGGCTCCCTGTGGGAGCCTGAATTATAACTTAGTTCAATATGAGGAATATTCTTTAAAAATGTTCTTTTTTTTTAGATCCACTGGTTAAAAATCTTTGGATATTTGGTATAAACTTTTCTTAGGAGGAGCAGATGCAACTTGTTGAAATCAATTCTCTGGGTTGATATTTAGGCTACCATGTCAGGTGAACGCCCTCAGGCCCCTTGGGGCCTCTTGTTTTATACCCTCCCCAATCACCCCATATATGGAATGTAATTGGTACATTAAATAAAATTTATTCACAGCCTCCCCCCCCCCATTAACCCCTTCCCCAGCATACTAAGCAGGTGATGAGCTAAACTGACCTAAGTATCTATCTGTGCGTCGAAGGTGCACTTGTCTTCAACCAATGCTAACCCTGATTGTGTGGAGTTGTTGGTGAGCTGACAGTTGCTCACCATTGCTCAGTGGTTCTCTCCAGGTACTCCAGCTTCCTCCACCCATAAATCTGTCACAGTCATGATTAGCCTTTGTGCATACAGTTAAAACTAGAAGTCCTGTCATGAATTGTGCGCTTATCTAGGCTTAATTGTGCGTTGGAATTGCATGCAATTGCCATATTGAATGGCATCCAAAACACGGCAGGATCTCCTGGTTACTCATAGTAAACACATGCAATGTTTCTGCCAATGGACCTATATGTGCGCATTTCATGACAGGACTTCTAGTTTTAACTGTAAGTATATGACCTTAAAAACCAAAAAATAAATAAATAATCCATCCGTAAAACTGTTGTGGTCATGATTAGCCATTGGGCAGAAATGTATGACCATAAACACCAAGAAATAAATAAATATTGATAAAATAAAATGTTGAATACTGATACGCTTTGATAGTGTGTTAATTTTTGTGAAACTTTTCAACATCTGTCAGTGTGTGGCGACCTCATTGGTGATCTATTTTTAGTCTTTGGGAATGATGCTGCAGTTCAGTGCAATTCAGTGCATTGTGAATGTGTTTATTTGAGGTGATAATTACCTTGATCTGCTGATGGTGCTTGGTCTAAACTGCATTATATGTATTTATTACATTCCTCAGTTTGTTTTGCATTGAATTTAATGTTGATTAAAAAGTGGTAATGTCACGAGTGAATATGTCACTTCAATAGTAACTTTGGAACGACTAACGTATATAAGCCACGTCCCCACCAATTTGTTGATGTTTTGTTTTCCAGTTCCACATCAGTTAATTAAAATGAATTTTCTTTCTGAATATTTTAAAAAATCCTTTCTTTCCTCTATGAACAGGTTCGTTAGCACAGTTGACAAAATCCAAATAGAAATGTTTTATCTTATGGCTGAATGCCATTCTCCAAATGCGACTGGAACGCCACATAAAATAGTAAAATATCGATCGAAAGTCACAAAAATAAAACTGGGCCATTTCCAATCGAAGATTTGACACAGAAAGTGATGTAATCATATGCGCTAATTTCAGAAGTATTTCAGAGTTGCATTTGTGAATATTTTGTGTTGAATTATTTTTAATGAAAGAGAGTTTGGTCTAAAATGTCATTTACTAAAGAGAGTGTCCCATTCTTACGACAAGTTACGGTATATAATTCGCCTTGAGATAGGACTATTTCGTATTTCCTTCCTGCTAATTTTAGAAATGTTTCCGTGTTTACACTAAATTGGATTATATCTGACAATAGTTTGGGTTGAATTATTATAGTAAAAGACCTCTTTATTCCAAATGTCATGTAATAAATAGAGTAATCAATTTGTTTTGAGCGTTACGGTAAATAATTCATCTCGAGACAGGACTGTTTCGTAAATCACTCGGGCTACGCCCTCGTGATTTACTCACGTCCCGTCTCTCGATGAATTATTTACTGTAATGCTCAAAACAAATTGATTACTCTCTATTTATTTATGAGACCCTTTAATTTAAGGTCAGTACAACAAACTATGTGAGGGCTTTTCTTTTTCTTCGCAAATCCCAAAAGAGTTGAAAGCACATGATTTGAAAAAACAAGATTGGTTAGTTTGTCAGACATCTCATTTTGATGAGGAAAGCAATACTTATCTGTCAATAAATAGATGTGTTTGCAAATAATGTTGTTTTATTAATTATATTTCTGTTTACTTCCTCAGGTAAGACACATTTCCCTCCTCTTCTCAGGAACTACTGTGAATGAAAGTCCAAGAATATAAATATCAACCCCTTTGTTCCTAATAATGAAAGTTTCAGCATTACCGTATTTACTCTATGTATTGGGACAGCTGAAAATAATTATTTTCACAGGTGTCCCAATTCTCAGTACGACTACTGGTAGTTTTTATATGCCTATTTGAAAAAACAGTTGTATTGTGTGATTGGTCTGTCCATCCATTCATCTGTCTCCATCCTTCTGTAAACATTTCCGTTTCCACATAGATGATAACTTGAGTTTGCATTGATAGATCTGCACCAAACTTGTTTTGTGCTGCAATTATATCAAAATGAAGTTAAATTTTGAATTGAGGCTGCTGATTTTTACAAGATTTATGGGCCTTTCGACTTGGAAATTGCGCATTTCTATCAATATTTCGGTTTCAGCATAATTTGAGTGTGGATTCATAGATCTGGGTCAAACTTGGCTTTCACTTCAGTTATATCAAAGTGAAGGTAATGTTTGAATTGGGGCTTTGTTCAATGATGTTTACAAGAGTTATGGGCATTTTCAAGTTGGAAAGTTCACATTTCCATCAACATTTTTGTTTCCGGGTGATACCTTGAGTTTGGATTCATAGATCAGGACCAAACTTGCTGTATGTCTCAGTTATATCAAAATGCATGTTAACTTTGAATTGGGGCATGGTCCTATTTTTTACAGAAGTTAAGGGCCTTTTAGACTTGGAAATTGCATATTTTTGTCAACATCAACGTTTTGTACTAACTTTGTTTATGGCTTAACATGAACAATAGTTAGCGGATTTCAATTCCCTTTAGTATATGTCTGTATAGTAACAATGTCTACACCAAGTTCGTTGACCAGCGATATTCGATGAAAATCATGGGAGTTATTGCCCATTGTTAAAAAATATCATGTAAGGCTTGTTAATGGAATAACTTAAATATTAGTAATCAAATATTAATTGTTTTAGGTACATATCTCTGGGAACAATGTCTACCTCAAGTTTGATGACCACTGTTATCCAATGAAAATTATCAGTTATTACCTTGCCTACCAAAAAAGAAACACCTGTGCTCCCCTCCCCAGCTGGGGGTTTGAGGAATTAGCTGTGTTTGGCGATGCAGGCTTCTTCATTGTTGGATGTCGCTGATTATGTACAATTCGTAAAAGCCTAACAGGCGAAGTATGCACCGCCAAGTGTGGCTCTTGTTCAAGACAAGTGGTATTTTACCGGTTACAAAATATTATCAAACCCTATCGAAATACCAGTTTATCCTTAAGCTCTAGTTTGTCCACCTCATTCCTCTTACAGTTTTCAAGTTAAAACCTTTTTATGCTCCACAAAAAATTTTGGGCTTAGGATATAGTCGCTGCCCTGTCCGTCCACCTCTCCGTCCATCCATCTGAAACAAAGATTTCCGGATGATAACTTTAGTTTGATTGAACAATATGAAACAAAATTTTGTACACATGCTTATAACTACGTGCTACAGGTTGGTATTGAAAGTGGGTTTGGTCCAGTATTTTTTGACAGAGTATGGCCCTTTTTAAACTGTAACATGTTGATATTTGTTTCTGGACGATAACTTTAGATTGAGTGAACGAAATACAACAAAATTTAATGCATAGGTTTATAACAACATAATACAGGTTGAGATTGAAAGTGGGTTTGGGCCAATATTTTTGGACAAGAGTTATGACCCTTTTCCAACTTGTTGAAAGCATGTTGATATTGGTTTTCAGATGATAACTTTAGTTTGAGTGAACGGGATGAAAGAACATTTTTATACCCCCACTTTCAAAGAAAATGGGGGTATACTGGATTACATGCGTCCGTGCATGCATGCGTCCATTCATCCGTCCATTCGTCCGTCTGTCCATCCATCCGTCCCACTGTGCATCCATGTGTGAGTCCGTCCGAAAATATTCATAACTTAAGTAAATTATTATTTTTTATAATATTTGTTGGATATAGGTATGCCCACACTAGTTATTTTTTTTTTTATTATTTTTTTTGTTTGTTTCTTGTACACTTAGAAATTGTGTCCGTCCGAGCCAAATTGTATCTGTTCAGCCTGTATCTCAGGTATCGAATGTTCTATTGCAATGAAATTTGCCATAAACACAGCTTATGGTATAGGCTTTAAAAAAGGATCCAACGATATTTCTCACGTTCTCCTTTTTAGAGTTATCCCCCTTTTTTGACTTAGAAATTGTAGGAAATAGACATTATTTGTCTGTTCAGCCTGTATCTGAGGTATGGGTTATCGGATTTTGGTGCAATATGGCGTGCAGTTTGCCTATGACAAAGGCTTCTGCCTCATTGCATAAAACTTCCAAACACCAAACAATTTACCATACCTTTTGACTTTGAAATTTTTGAAAACTTTCGAAGAGAATGGGAGGGAAGGGGGGTGAGCATACTGGATTGGGGTTATCGGATATCAGTAAAATATGGTATGCAGTTTGCCTTACTATAGAAACCCTATGGGAAATCACATTTTCATCTTCTTCTCTGGAACTACAGAGCTGCCATGAACCAAACCTGGCAGGGATAGTCTATGGGAGGCCCTCTACAGACACTCTTCATTTTGGTACCATGCATCGAAAAACGTGGCTGCCAGAAGCATTCTTTGATTCTGATCAGTGGATTTTGAAAAATCTTCTCTGAAACCACAGGCCCAAATGTTTTGAAGCTTTGCATGGTTGATGACTGGGACACTCTCTACCAATGATCCTCATTTAATGTTAATCGGGTTGCAAACATGGCCACAATTGCGGCTTATAAGTACTATAGACATGAACTAAACTTGGCAGGAATGGCCTATGGAAGGTACTCTACAAATGTTCCTCTTTTTGTTCCCATTGGTTGGAAAACATGGCCACCAGAAGCTTTCTTTGATTCTGATTGGTGAATTTTGAAAAAATCTTCCCCTCTGAAACTTCAAGAACAAATGTTTTGAAACTTCACATGGTCAGTGACTAGGACCCCTTCTACCAACGATCCTCATTTGACGCTGATTGGGTTGCAAACATGGCCGCAGGTGTGATTCAAGTTTGTTAAATCCAAGTCCCTGGGTTCATATTTGGGCTCCCTGTGGGAGCCCAAATTATAACTTCATTCAACATGAGGATTTTTTCTTTAAAAATCTTCTTCAGATTCAGCGGTTGGAATGTTTTGATATTTGGCATCCTTGGGGGGGGGGGGGGGGGGGGAGGAGGGGGGGGGAGATTCAAGTTTGTTCAAGCCAAGTTCCTGGGTTGATATTTTGGCTCCCTGTGGGAACCTGAATTATTACTGAGTTCAATATGAGGAATATTCTTCAAAAATCTTCTTCACACTCATTCTTCTCTGAAACTGCCAGGAGAGATGTTTTGATACTTCACATAAGTGATGACTGGGACCCCCTTCTACCAATGATCCTCATTTAATGCCGATTGGGTTGCAAACATAGCTGCAGGTGTGATTCAAGTTTGTTAAATCCAAGTCTCTAGGTTCATATTTGGGCTTCCTGTGGGAGCCCAAATTATAACTTCGTTCAACATGAGGATTTTTTCTTTAAAAATCTTCTTCAGATTCAGCGGTTGGAATGTTTTGATATTTGGCATGCACCATCCTTGTGGGGGGGGGGGGGGGGGGGGGGGGAGATTCACGTTTGTTCAAGCCAAGTCCCTGGGTTCATATTTGGTCTTCCTATGGGTGCCCGAATTATAACTTAGTTCAGTATGAGGAATATTCTTTAAAAATGTGGGGTTTTTTTAGATCCACTTGTCGTAATCTTTGGATATTTGGTATCAGCTTTTCTAAGGAGGGGCAGATACAACTTGTTGAAATCAATTCCCTGGGTTTTATATTTAGGCTACCATGTCAGGTGAGCACCCTGAGGCCCCCTGCAGCCTCTTGTTTTGACTTGAACTGTAAATAAGTTTGCAGCTATAATTATGTTAATAATAATCTTAAGATTCTTATCAGAAATACTGATTGATGACAGGTGTTTGGAAAACATGTTTTTGTAGAGAGCTGAACAGTTCATTATGATATCATTTAAGATGTGACAAATGATTTATATAAAGTGTTGTGTTTCCTGTAACCCTTTATCTATCAAAAGCTATTTGAAAGGGAGTACTGTTGGAAAAAATTGTAATACTCAGAATATTCTTTTATTCATTTTCTTCTTCAACCAATCTAACCCTGCCTGTGTCGCGGTGCCGAGTTCAGAGTTACGATGTTGGAGAGCTGACAGCTGCTCATCGTTGCTCGGTGGTTCCCTCCGGGTACTCCGGTTTCCTCCACCCGTAAAACTGTCACCGACATGATATGACCCTGGCTGTTAATGTGTCGGTAAACCCTAAATAAAAAAAAAATAAATTGAATTTCCCTATGGGAAATAACATTTTCATCTGCTTTTCCAGAACTACTGAGCCGATGTAAACCAAATGTGGCAGGAATGGTCTATGGGAGGTACTCTACAAACAGTCCTCATTTTGTTCCCGTGGGAACATGGCCACCAGAGGCATTCTTTGATTCTGATTGGTGGATTTTCAAGTATCTTCTCCTCTGTAAACTACAAAGCCAAATATTTGGAACCTTCACATGCCTGATGACTGGCACATCCTCATTTAATCATGATCGGGTTACCAGTATGGCTGCAATTGTGGCTTATAGTTGCTATAGAAACCCTGTTGGAAATCACATTTTCATATTCTCTGGAACTACTGAGCCAATGTGAACCACACTTGGCGGCATGGTCTGTCAGAGGGTCTCTACAACTGTTACTCATTTTGTTCCAGTTGGATGAAAATCGTAGTCGCCAGAGGCATTCTTTGATTCTGATTGGTCGATTTTAAAAACTCTTCTCTAATGAAACTACAAGGTCAAATGTTTTGAAACTTCACATGATTGAGGACTTGGACACCGTCTACCAATGGTCCTCCAGTAATGTTAATGTAATGTTGCAAACATGGCCACAATTGTGGCTCATAGTTACAATGGAAACCCTATGGAAAATCACATTTTAGCTCACCTCGACTGAAAGTTAGGGTGAGCTATTCTGATCACTTTTCGGCCGTCGTCCGTCATGAAGGTGCTGTTTGTGCCTTTTTCAATTTCACACCGATCACTGGACACATTTTAATAAGATTTCACATGAGTAGTGGTTATATAGGGGCATTTAGGTTTGTCTTCAAAGTTGGGTTTCTGCTCATATTGAGGAGGGGGTGGGGGCCAAAATGCTCCATTTTTTAAAAAAATCTCATGAACCAGTAGTAGTAGAGAATTGATATTTGGAAAACAGCTACCTTTTGAGGTGTAGACTCAAGTTAGAAGTTTGAGGGGCAATATTTGTCATTACAGGAGGGGTGAGAATTTTTGCCCTGCCCAATATTTTTTTTTTCAAACCGAGAGGCTCATTTGAACCAAATTCGATGTGAAGTATTAGTTGGTCGTAATTAATTGATTTATGCCATAAAATGTTTTCAAAATGCCCCGTAGGAATTCCAGGAGTTAAAAATAGAAATATATTAAAACTCCCACATTTCCCAACATCCCACCGAACAGAGAGTTGTTATTTGGTGTGAAGCTTTCTTTGGACCAGTAGAATGGAATGGTAAAAAAAGTGCCCTCGGTTATGTTAGGGTGTTCTGTAGAGGGAATCAAAAAACTGTTGAGTCGGGATATTTGCAAAAATTAGTAAAAATATTTTATCCAAATCTTCTGATATTTGGTTTTCAGCATCCATATGGGGGTCAGGTACAAGTGTGTTAAAATGATGCCCTTTGGTTCATATTTGGGCTCAATATTGAAACCCAAATTTTTAACTTAGGGCAGTATGGGGAATATTCTTTAAAAATCTTCTTTTTCAGAACCACCTGTCAGAATCTTTTAATGTTTGGTATACATCAATGTTATGGTGGTCAGATTCAAGGTTGTTAAAACCAAGTCCCTAGGTTAATATTTGGGCTTCCTAGCGAAGCCCAAATTTTAAATTAGTGCAATATGGGGGATAATTTTATAAAATCGTCTTCAGATCCACCAGTGAGAGTGCTTTCATATTTGGTGTACAACATCTCTAGTGTGGTCAGATTCAAGTTTGGTCAAATCGGATCACTAGGTATATATTAAGGCCCGTTATGGTAGCCCAAATTATAATTTAGTGCAATATAAGGAAATTTCCTTTAAAATCTTCTTCAGATCCACCAGGGGTGTGAGAAGGTTCAAGGTTGTTCAAGTTGAGTGCCTAGATTAATATTTGGGCTCCATACGGGAACCTGAAATTTAACTTTGTACAATATGAGGGAATTTCTTCAATGAAAGTGTCAATGACTCCATAGCTCAACTTGACAAACTTGAACTTGGTTAGTTAGAAAGGAAATGGCAAAATTGAAGATCATTGGTATGTTATTTGATGAAATTTCAACATAACAGCATTGTGTGTGCACAACGTCAGAGTAATCCATGCATTTTTAGCTCAACTTTGGCGAAGCCAAATTTGAGCTTTTGTCATGGCCCGTCGTCCGTCTGTCCGGGCAGCCATTTTGTACCGATGATGCAGAAATCTGTTTTTTGTACAGAACTTCCATATGAAAGCTCTGATTTGATTAATTTTTTGTATGAATGTTTAGTACCATGGGATACATCACATTTAATACGTTTTTTTTTCTCGTGCGTAAATTGTGCAAGTTACACTAATTTTGATGTTTTTTGGTGTTACTTTCAGCACTGCAAGTGCAAATGCCAATACGGCTCGGGCTAGAGACCGCATTTATGAACCGATCTTTACGAAACTTCTTGGGTACCTTTGGTATCACCGTGGGATGAGAACGAGTGTTTTGGGGTCCGGTCCGAAATTCAAGATGGCCGATGGCAGCCATTTTGTACAAAATTAGGTGCAATCAGATTTTTGCACAGAACTTCCATATGAAAGCGCTGATCTGAATAAGTTTTTGTGTGCATGTTTAGTACCATGGGATACATCACATATAATACGGGTTTTTTTCTTGTGCAGAAATTATGCAAATTAGATGAATTTTGATTTTTTTTTTTGTGCGACTTACACACAGTAAGTTCACATGTCAATACGGCTCAGACTAGAGTCTGTATTTATGAACTGATCTTCACGAAATGTCTTGGGTACCTTTGTTATCACCTCGGGACGAGAACGAGTGTTTCTGGGTGCGGTCTAAAATTCAAGATGGCTGCGAGTGGCCATTTTGTACCGAAATTAGGTCTAGTAACTTTTTTGTACACAACTTCTATACAGCTCAGACTAGAGGCCATATTTATGAACCAATCTTTACGAAACTTCTTGGGTACCTTTGTTATCACCGTGAGAGCGAGTGTTTTTGGGTGTGGTCCGAAATTCAAGATGGCCACCAGCAGCCATTTTGTACCAAAATTAGTGCAATCAGTCTTTTGTACAGAACTTCTGTATGAAAGTTCTGATTTGAATAAATTTTTGTATGAATGTTTAGTAACATGGAATACATCACATATTGTAAGGGGTTTTTTTTCGTGCAGAAATTATGCAAATTAGATGAACTTTGATTTATTCAGTGCTACTTACACAATGTAAGCACACATGTCAATACGGCTCAGGGTAGAGGCTGTATTTATGAACCGATCTTCACAAAACTTCTTGGGTACCTTTGTTATCACCTTGGGACGAGAACGAGTGTTTCTGGGTGCGGTCCAAAATTCAAGATGGCTGCCAGTGGCCATTTTGTACCGAACTTAGGTCCAATCAGTTTTTTGTCACAAGTTCTATACAGCTCGTATTTGTGAACTGATCTTCACAAAACTTCTTGGGTACCTTTGTTTTCACCTTCGGACAGGAACGAGTGTGTTTTGGTGTGCCTTTGTTATCACTGTGCTATGAGAACAAATATTTTGGGGTTCAGTCAGACCCACTCTGGGACTCAAAGATTTCTTTTCTAGTTTAGCATCTAACTGTCACCCTCCTTTACAATACTATACCTATACATTTGTTACAGGCCACAGTCAGCATTTATGTACAGACCATTACAATACTGTATATTTACCTTTGTTATCAGGTCATTACCTAAATGTTTGTCATTGCTGTGTCACATACTATACATGTACATGTCGTACACAAGTTTAGCTACAGTTTCATTGCCACTTTCATTAAGGATTTGGAGTGGTTACATGCACTTGTCCTTTCAAATTTGAAGTAAAGTCTTTTAAAATGTAAACCACACATTTCAAGTTAAAATATTCCAACCTATATTGACAGCAGTTATATTTTCCAATCAACAGAGCTATGCAGCTGATGATCAAACTACAAATTTTATTAACATTTTCAGAAAACATACAGTTTTATACTTTATTTCAGAAAGAAGTAAAAAAATTCTTGTCACTTTTTAGCAAAATTGTTTTTGGTTGTATTATAATAGAAGATTTTAGAAAGAGAATGTTTTATTTACCCTTTACCTGACATAAGTTGAAGCCAACGGTACAAATTATTTTTCTGAAACATCAGATTGTTTTCATTTTTTACTTTTTTCATTTTTTACTTCTAACCATTGCTTATTAGTCCTTATTGAAACAATCTTATGAAGCTTGTTCCATTAATGGGTCATGAGGTATGTTTTGGGGGTGAGAAGTAAAAATATATAATTTGAAGAGCAATTTTTGTATATCATGATTGCAGATATGGCACACTCGTTAGGTAAACTGTTATTAACCATTTACCCAACGAATGTGCCATATCTGCACTCCAACAAAAAATAACTATTTTGTGTCTTAGCATTGCCAGTGCTGGGATAGTCAGGCTGCATGCATGACATCACTCCAGTTATATGTAATTCTGCCAGGTCAGCAATTACAGGCTCATAAAGCCTCTAGTTATTTTACAGGTACATATATTAAAGGTGTGCATATTGCCAGGAATTAGATTCTGCTTCATTTCTCACAAAGTTAGAGGTTTTTGAACTTAGTAAATTTTTGTGAAATTTCAAATATAAAATGAATAGCCACTTTGCCAGTGAAAATTATTCAATTAGCAGGAGTATTCAATTAACAGGGATTATGTCAGTTTCCTGTATTCTAGAGATAAACGTAGCATTTATTCTATTATATCTTGTTTGACAGAGCTCCATGAGCTCTGTCAAACAATATATGATAGATTAAATAACTTTGTTATATGTACTGAGGCCAAAAAGGTTTATAAACAAAGGAAAACTGGGGAGAGTCAGGGTAATTTCTTGACAAGAAACCAGATTTTTTTTATTCAGTTAACAGGAGTTTCCTCTATAACCTATATTCAATTTACAGGTCTAATTTGTACTGGAGGTATGGTAAATGGTTTGGTATTGGGAAATTCTATTCATTTAACAGGGTTATTCATTTAAGAGATATCCAATTAAGTGGGCTACACTGTACTTGGTTTGTCCAGCTAATTCCTCCCACAGTCATTATGTGTTCTTGTGATGTTTCTATGCACGGTTGGAGTTCGAGGTTTAAACATAATGATTTTTATTCAATTGTTTACAAGTGGGGATATTGAAGTTAATCCTGGAGAAATAAAGATTGTGCACATCAATGTTAGAGGTCTTCGCAACAAAACTGATATGATAAGCGCTGAATTAGGAAATTATGATATCATTTCTGTTTCGGAAACTTTGTTGACAAATACCGTTCAAAATAATGATATTCAAATACAAGGCTACCATTACCCACCTATTCGTATGGACAGAGAGGAGGGACTGGGGGGAGGAGTGGCCGTCTATATTAAGTCTGACATAGTTTGGAAACGTCGGCGTGATCTTGAAATCCCAGGCTTAGAATTAATCTGGACAGAAATTCGAAGTCAAAACCAGAAATTTATACTCGGAGTTGTATACACGCCCCCAACTGGCAATAATTATTATTGGAGTCTTGTTGATGAATCTATCCAAAGAGCAAGAAATGACAAGTCGCTGAAATGTGTGATAGTCGGAGATTTCAACCTTGACTGTCTCAAGAATACTCACCCAAGGATCAGGCAACAGGAAAACGACTACAGCCTATCTCAAATTGTCAAAGACCCCACGCCAGTAACTGAACGCTCCTGCAGTCTGCTTGATCTAATTTTATATCGTGCCCAACTCTAGTTGGAAATTGTTCTGTTATTCCTCCCTTTTGTAGTGACCACCATGCTACTGCTGTTACGTTAAAATTCACAAAGATTAAAATTGCCTGTTTTAAAAGACAAATTTGGGATTATAGTAACATGGATATAGACGGATTACAGGCACATTTTGTACAAACTACGTGGGAAGACTTTTTTACGGAAAATTTAAATGATACCACAGAGAGCCTTACATCATATATCATTGAATCAGCTAAAAACTACATACCAAATAAAACCATTGAAATACGTCCGAAAGATAAAGCTTGGGTGAATTCAACGATCCGTAAAATGATGAGAGTGCGTGATCGATCACACAGAATAGCTAAGCAGACAAATAGGGCCGAAGATTGGGCTAGATTTAAGCATGATAGAAATGAAACTATATCACTCATACGGACAGCCAAAGCAGAATACGATCTTAAAACTGAAACCTATGTATCAACTCGTAACTTTGGCAGTAAACACTGGTGGAGGACACTTAAATCATTCTCTAAAGAGCACAATGTTTCGCATGAATTTTTCCCGCCACTCGAAGAAGATGGGGATATAATTAGCGATGCAACCTCGATTGCAGACTTACTAAATACTTATTTTGTTGATCAAGCTAACTCTGTCGATGACAAAGAACTACCACCCATCCCACGTTGTGAAATGAGCCTGGAATCCATAGTAATCTCTGAAGAAGAAGTAATGTCAGTTATTAGTAACTTAGATCCCCAGAAAGCTAGCGGACCAGATTTAATTAATAACAGAATCATTAAGGCATGTGCTCAACAGTTAACTTTCCCTCTGACATATCTTTTTAATCTGTCCCTATCACGTAATGAGTTCCCAAGTTTATGGAAGAAAGCCAGTGTTGTGTCTATCCACAAGAAATCATCAGTTAATGACAAGGTAAACTATCGGCCAGTCTCTTTGACAAGTTCTGTCAGTAAAATTCTGGAAAAAGTAATTTTTAGACACATTTTTTCTTTCTTGGTGGAAAACGAATTGTTAACACCCCTACAATCAGGCTTCATTCCGGGTGACAGTACAATTTACCAATTAATAGATATTGAAAACTACATTGCTAGTAATATGGACAACAATAAAGAAGTCAGATTAGTATTCTGTGATATAAGTGAAGCATTCGATAGCATGACGGATTAATTCATAAATTTGACTCAATTGGAATAAGAGGTAACCTACTAGCGTGGTTTAAAAGCTACCTAACAAATCGCTCACAGTATGTAGTTGTAAATGGGGAGAAATCTAAAAATAAAACCGTTTTAGGGCCCCTCCTGTTCAATATATACATAAATGATATTGTTAAAGATACTACTTCCAATATTAGACTTTATGCCGATGATACAACACTTTATCTGGTAATCGAAGATGCAAAATTAGCAGCAGAAGTTTTGAATAATGACCTGAGAAAAATTGCCCAGTGGTCTAAAACATGGCAGGTTATATTTAATCCACTAAAGGCCGAATCGCTGTATATTTTAAATCTTTACCTCCTAGGACAGCAAATAGAAGAGACGGACACTCATAAGCATCTAGGGTTGATCTTTTCAAAAACAGGACAATGGGATTCACACATAGAGAGTCTTATAAGTAAAGTCAGCCCTATGATAAACTGTCTTAGAAGCCTAAAATACAGATTGTCCAGACAAGCATTGGAAACTCTATATCAATACTTCATTCTCCCGCTGTTTGATTATGCCGATGTTATATGGGATGGTTGCACGGAGACTAAATCAACACTTCTAGAAAATTTACACTTGGATGCTCTACGAACCATAATAGGGGTCACTGGGGGGGGGGGGGGGGGGGACAAGTCATCAACTTATCTATAGAGAATCTGGTTTCATACCACTCAAAGAGCGTAGACGACGCCACAAATTATTAGCGTTGTATAAGATTATGTTCACAAGCGTCCCAAACTACATTAGGCTGCTCATTCCGCAACCTGTATCAGAATTGACTTATTACTCGCTAAGATCTTCAAACTTGTTAAGGGAAATTAAATGTAACACGAACAGGTTTTCTAACTCGTTTCTGCCATCAGTGGTAAAACTTTGGAACGGCTTAAGCGCAGATCTGCAGACACAGTTTCAGTGGAAAATCATTTTAAAATAAAAAAAAAGTTTTAAAAGCTGAATTATTGAATGAAATAAAAATGATTTTAATGAAGCAGCGATCACAGTATAAAAATTTTCTCGTGTGTGTTGTGCGATTTGCCAAGTTGGTGGTGTTATTTTGATCTCACAGTTCACTGAAACTGTTTAACAAGTTTCTTCCTTCAGTCAGGGAAAAGACCTGAACAAATATACTCATCATATTGAAAACTATCACCAGATTTGAAAAATTCGATGAAAATCATTAAGGTTCCGTGGTCAGTTTGTTCTTTTTTGTTCATTATTTGTGAAATCCGATGAACAAAATGCACGATACAGTAAAAACAGATATCTCAGTTTCTGCCTGCCAAATCTATTCAACTCAGTTGGTATTTGGCCAACAAGGGGAAATTAGTGAAATACAAGTATACTTAGTGATTTAACCCTTTACCCAACGTAACGGCCAAAACCGGCCAGCGCTATTCTCAAAAATCGCCAATTAATTTTCAAAATATTTTCATTTTTTGTCTCAAAAACATAGGTTATGACCCCTCGTTGGAACGAGCTCGACGAGCTCGTTCCAATGAGGGGTCATAACCTATGTTTTTGAGACAAAAAATGAAAAAATTTAGTTATTCAAGAATTTTTTTTGCAAGTGTCGTCTGCTTTTCATGTTAGGTAAAGGGTTAAAAAGAATTTCTGACCACAGCGTTAAATTATTTATTGAGATGAAATGCGAAACAGCCTCAGCTAGTTTCCTTACAGTTGTTAAACTGAGTGACCAAAAAATCAACAGTTCTCAACACTTACTTAAAAGCAGAAGTATTTTTTTAAAAGAAAAAATTCAGTTTTTCAAAGAAGTCTTGGAGAGTTATGCTCCAGAGAAATCCTCTATTGGAAAAAAACAGCTGATTACTTTTTTTCTTGCAATGAAGACGAGAAAATAAAATGATAACAATTGCTGGAATTATCAAAAAAATTTGTAAAAGATGATGAAGATCTCTGCAAATATAAAACTAGAATTCCCGATACTTCAGTTGTATACACGCTAAAAACTAAAGTGTTAAAAACTACACTTGAAGTGCTGTATTTAACACTTACTAAGTGCTGAACTAGCACTTTGTTCAAGTGTAGATATCCCAGAACTTGACAGGTGTTACAATAATACCACTTGACAAGTGTAATGTCGTGACACATAAAAGGAAACAACACAGATGACGCGGATCAGGCTCGAACTCTCGAGTCTGATCCGCGTCATCTGCGCTGTGTCCTTTTAATTATGTACCCACCAAGCGCAAATCAAATTATGTACGATTCTGGAAGAACCACCAATGCTAGACACATGAGAAGTGCCATCCATTCAAGTTTCAGATGTCTGACGATTGTAATGTCTAAGTGCTTAAAGCGGGCCAGTTTGAACCAAAGTTGGCATGTAGTATAAGTCGGTCCGAAATAACTGATTGATGCCAAACAAACATTTTTGCAGAGCCCCGTGTCAACCCCAGGAGCTAAAATAGAAAAGAATTCCAAAACCAATATTTTCCAAACCACACGGAGCAGAGAACTGTTATTTGTTTTGAAGCATCGTAAGGACCAGTAGAATGGAATGGCAAAAAAAATTGTCATTGGTGGTGTCTGGGTGTTCTGTTGGTGTGCCTCAAAAAATGCTAAGTCAGCTTTTTGACAGTAATTTTTCCTGAAGCAATAGCTGTTTACATTACATTTCTTCATACTAGATTTCAGTGTAATTAATCATATCAAAGAGAAGTGGAAGTTTCCCCGCGGGAACCCCGGAAATCGGGTAGTGCTTGTTCACTACGGTAAACAGGCTCTGTTTTACTGGTAAAATAAGACTCGGTTTCCAATGCTTGGGAGGTGCAAACCCTCTCTAAAATGGGCAACATGGTCATATTAACGCTCACCCCTGGTCTGGAGCTGATACTCATGTAATTAGTGTTCAAACGACTTCTGACTTTTGGAGTCGACTGACGGGTCGCCGGCGACAATCGAGTCGAAGTCGACTAATCGGATCGACAGCTCCCTGTGTCATTCTAATATTATAACTTTTCTACAGGCCTATTATAAAGATACCCGCTGATGGACTGTGATCTTCTGCATGAAACACTTTACGGCATCAATAAAACTTTGCCTCAAACAGTGGCGGCGCCAGAGTTACAACAGTGAGGGGGTACAGTTGGGGATTGTGCAGCGCCGAGCTGGGGTGAGTTTCGGGGGGGGGGGGGGGGGGGTCCTCTCCCTAAGTTGAGAAAATTTTCAACTGTTTTGCAACAAAATCATGCGAATATGGATATCATTGGAACCGGCTGAATCAGCCGGTTCCAATGATATTCATATTTGCATGATTCCATTGAGTTATACCTTTGAGAATTTTTCTAAAATATTAAATTTTATTTATTTTTTAAAATTGCTGTAGGCTGAATTCCAAACGGATGCCTTGCACGCTCTCGATTCTAGTATTCATCGAATACTCTTAAGCACTATGTTTCAGTCCGTTCAAACGCGGCATGCCTTGTTGCAATTTGAACCCTCGACTCTTGTTTGTTGTTTGCAGTTAGAGAGTGTGTGTGTGTATGGGGGCGGGGGGGGGGGGGGTGTAAACATAATTTCAAACTTCTCTGAATTAGTGCACTTGGGAATATGGGATTAAGCTTACCGACCATTACACCGCAACGTTCAATACAACAAAAAATAAAATGATAGTATTGTTTTACTGCGCTTGGCGAAAAAAGTGGCGGGGTAAGTACCTCCATGCCGCCGCCACTGGTCTCAAAATGGGTTTACCTTAACGTAGATTCACTGAACGAATTTAACGAAATTCGCAATTAAACTGATGAGTAACGTTTCAAACGGCGTGGCGTCCCGACTTCAGCCATAATTTCTTGCTGTGCTATTGTGCGCACATGGCAACGAAAATAACCGCAGACAACGCATTACGGATGGTGGGCATTTCATACCCTGGTCATTTGGTACAGATCTTTATGGTTTGTACTGGGAAACGAGCGAAGTGCGCTATCGCTGGTGTGAACTTTTTGAAGCCAATTTTGAAAATATTTTTTTTGTTTAAGTAATGGCGTTTATGTATTCGATAAGGGGAGGAGTGGGTGGTGCGTACGTGTTTATGAAATTGAATTTTAGTTGAGTTAGGAAGATGTTAGATGTGTAGCACAGACAGAAATTCTGACTTCAAAAGTTTCCATTCCTTTGATTTCCTCACTGGGCTTTGAATCTGATATTTTGCTGTGATGTTGACAGATCAAAGACATCCCCGACACATTGACCATGAGTGCAGCACGAGGCCTGCAGTGAACTGAGCTTACAGAAACGTCTCATAGAATAGCCGACATTCTTTTTTGGCTCCTCCTGAAATTTCTATTTTCTGAATCGATGATCCGATTTGAACCAAATTTGATATGTGGTATCAATGGGTCATAACTAAGCTCGCAATTTCATGTTTAACTTAGTTTTTAGGTCAGCTGCTGTGCTCCTTCTCTTCCCATGGCATTTATATTCATCATACATGTTCCTCAGTATCATTGTTCCATGATTAACCCCTCATACTCTGCATTTTAAACATTTTTTCTTGACATTTTTAGCTGCGTTTAGTTTTCTGTTTAGCTCGGAATTTCATATTTAACTTTGTGTTTATGTCAGTTTTTGTGTTTTACTTTTAAGAGGTTGTGTTCAGGGCAGCTTTGCCGCATGTTATGAGCCTGTTTGATACAGTTCTTGTGTTTGCCAAAGTTACTGTCAAAGAGGGATGTTGGTGAGCTGTAGGGCGTTGGCGTTCTTCTTGTTAAATATAATGTAATTTTAGCTGAGTTGGTGGAGACAGCCTTTTCTGGTAGAAGGCCACAGCAGAGCTGTTAATCCCTTTTCATTTGGATTTCCGTTTTTAGTGATTTTAGTTGAGTCAGTGAAGGCAGCCCTTTCTGGTAGAAGGTCACAGCTGTGCTGTTAATCTGCTTGTTAGTTCACCTTCTCATTCCCTGATTTGCTTTGAGGCTTCCGATTTTTAGTGATTTCAGTTGAGTCGGTGAAGACAGCCCTTTCTGGTAGAAGGCAACAGCTGAGCTGTTAATGTGCCTGTTAGTTTACCTTCTCGTTCCCTATTTTGTTTTGTGGCTTCCGATTTCTAGTGATTTTTGTTGAGTCGGTGAAGGCAGCCCTTTCTGGTAGAAGGCCACAACTGAGCTGTTAATCTGCTTGTTAGTTCACCTAGTCGTTCCCTATTTCGTTTTGTGGCTTCCGATTTTTAGTGATTTTAGTTGAGTCGGTGAAGACAGCCCTTTCTGATAGAAGGCTACAGCTGGGTTGTTAATCTGCCTGTTAGTTCATCTTCTCGTTCCCTATTTTGTTTTGTGGCTTCCGATTTTTAGTGATTTTTAGTTGAGTCGGTGAAGACAGCCCTTTCTAGTAGAAGGCTACAGCTGGGTTGTTAATCTGCCTGTTAGTTCACCTTCTCGTTCCCTATTTTGCTTTGTGGCTTCCGATTTTTAGTGATTTTAGTTGAGTCGGTGAAGACAGTCCTTTCTGGTAGAAGGCTACAGCTGGGTTGTTAATCTGCCTGTTAGTTCACCTTCTCGTTCCCTATTTTGTTTTGTGGCTTCCGATTTTTAGTGATTTTCGTTGAGTCGGTGGAGATAGCCCTTTCTGGTAGAAGGCTACAGCTGGGTTGTTAATCTACCTGTTAGTTCACCTCGTTCCCTATTTTGTTTTGTGGCTTCCGATTTTTAGTGATTTTCGTTGAGTCGGTGAAGACAGCCCTTTCTGGTAGAAGGCTACAGCTGGGTTGTTAATCTGCCTGTTAGTTCACCTTCTCGTTCCCTATTTTGTTTTGTGGCTTCCGATTTTTAGTGATTTTAGTTGAGTCGGTGAAGACAGCCCTTTCTGGTAGAAGGCTACAGCTGGGTTGTTAATCTGCCTGTTAGTTCACCTTCTCGTTCCCTATTTTGTTTTGTGGCTTCCGATTTTTAGTGATTTTAGTTGAGTCGGTGAAGACAGCCCTTTCTGGTAGAAGGCTACAGCTGGGTTGTTAATCTGCCTGTTAGTTCACCTTCTCGTTCCCTATTTTGTTTTGTGGCTTCCGATTTTTAGTGATTTTAGTTGAGTCGGTGAAGACAGCCCTTTCTGGTAGAAGGCTACAGCTGGGTTGTTAATCTGCCTGTTAGTTCACCTTCTCGTTCCCTATTTTGTTTTGTGGCTTCCGCTTTTTAGTGAATTTAGTTGACTCGGTGAAGGCAGCCCTTTCTGGTAGATGGCCACAGCTGAGCTGTTAATCTGCCCGTTGATTCACCTTCTCGTTCCCTATTTTATTTTGAGGCTTCCTATTTTTTGAGGCTTCATATTTGCTAGTTACAATATATTTCAGTTTTTCCTGTTGAGTCGGTCAAGTTATTTCTCTATGATTGGGCGGGTTTGGGTTTTTGTCGGCTTTCGCAAATTGCTTCAAGCTCAGAAATTAGTTGGCTGTCGGCTACCCGGTCATGCTTTTTCTCAGTTAGGGAGGCAAGGCGGTCTTTTATGGTGGGGATATCGGCTTATTCGTGGAGTGTTTTGATAGGTGTATCCCATGGGGCACGGAGGACGACCCTAAAAAAAGTCATTTTGGTCCTTCTGAAGTTTTCCCATATTTGTTTGATTGAGCTCAGTTGGGATGATTGTCCCATATTCGAGTACTGGGCGCACAAAGGCTTTGTATAGTTTAAGTAGGGTAGACTGGTTGGCTCCCCAGAAAGTTCCCTTTAACATTTTTAATAAGTTAATGCCTTTAGTTGCTTTACTGGCAATATCGTTGGCGTGTTTATTAAAGGATAGGTTTTGGTCAATGGTGATGCCGAGGAATGTCGCCGCTTTGCATTCTGGGAGGACTTTATCCAATAGTTTCAGGTCAAAGTCGCGTTTGCCTGTCTTGCGAGTAAAGATGATTCGTTGGTTTTATTGGCGTTCAGCTTTATTCTCCATTTGGCACTCCAGTGTTCTAGGGCTTCGAGGGCGCGTTGCAAAGGTTTTTGGAGTAGATTTGCCGTATTATCAGAGTCCTAGAGGCCCTTATCGTCCACAAATTGGGAGACTTGAGCGAGATCCTCGAAGAATTTAAGATCATTTACATAGATGAGGTATAGGAGGGGGCTGAGGACGGACCCTTGGGGTGCCTGCTTCTAGAGGGACACTGTCGGATATTTCATTGTTTACTCTGACTTCAATTTCGCGATCATTTAGGAAGGAGGAGAAAAATTTAAGATCATTTACATAGATGAGGTATAGGAGGGAGCTGAGGACGGACCCTTGGGGTGCCTGCTTCTAGAGGGACACTGTCGGACATTTCATTGTTTACTCTGACTTTAATTTCGCGATCATTTAGGAAGGAGGAGAGAAGTCTAAGCAGTTTCATGGGGAGTTTCATTTTGGATAATTTATAGCGCATTCTGTTGTGCCATACAGAGTCGAATGCTTTTTCGACGTCTAACAGGACTGCCGCGCCTATTTACTGATTGTCAATCGCGGTTTTCATTTGAGTGACTAGGTGGTAGACATGCTCGATGCCTTCTTTACGATTTGTATAGGCTCTTTGCCATTTATTTTAAAAAAACTCTTTATCTTCAAGGTGCTCCCTGAGTCGATTGGTTAGGATTCGTTCAAATACCTTACCAATGCCACTGAGGAGGCTGATTGAGTGGTAGCTGGCCGGATCGGAGAGGTCTTTGTCAGGTTTTTGTATCCTGACATCAAAGGCTATTTTCCAGCATTTAGGAAAGTAGCCATGGATGAGGCATGCATTGGACAGTTTATTGAGTTTGCCGATTAGGGAGTTTGGGCTTTATTTTAGAATTTTGTAACTCACTTCATCCTCACCGGGCGAAGAAGAATTTCTGCATTTTTTTATGATGTTAATGATTTCGTCATTGGTGATGGGGGTGATGAGATCATCGTCATCCTCGTCTTCTGACTCGTTATCAAATTTGGGATCACGGTAGATATCCGGGTATTCATTGATCATCAATGGCGTTTATGATGATGTCATCGTTGCCCGGACCTTGATAAGGGCGATGCGTTTTTCTAAGGAGGTCGGCAGAGGTGTCGGCCTTGTCTTTGTCGGTGCGCGTGAAAGAGCCATCTTCCCTTTTAAAGGGTTTGGTTCCAGCTTTACGGCTTTTTTTTTTTTGCCCAGTTAGGGTTTTGAAAGAGTCCCAGAATTTTTTTGCCACCGAGACTCCGTTTAGGTTGGCTGTTGCCTTTTCCCAGTTGGCTTGTTTTTCTGCCTGGAGGGCTTTCTTAACCTCGCCGTGAAGGCGGTTGTATGTTTTTTAGGCCAGCTTTCTTAATGGGGTCAGTTTCGGTTTTGATAGTACGAAGAGCTTTCCCTTTGGTTTTGATTAGTGAAAGTGTGTCGCCCGAAATGGTGTTTCTCCAGGGGCGCACTTCTTCTTTTGGGCATATTTCATTTAGCTTTGAGTTGATGATTTTTTCTATGCCCTCGCATTGGGTTTCGAGTTCAGTTGCATTTGATGGGGAGGCGTTTGTGAGTTTGACATCAATGATGTCGCGGTAGAGGTTCCAATTGATATTTCTAAAATTCCTGCGGAGAGTGGGGGTACCTGAGTGAGCCATTGCCTAGTTGGATTGAGGCATGGACCGGGAGGTGGTCGCTGCCTAGGTCATCATCGCGGACCCAGTGGTTTCGGATGGGAATAGTGGGTTGCTACTGATGTGAGTTGCTGAGTTGTCGTTCATAACCACATGTATGTTATTTTTTTGTGATTTCGAGGAGGACTTGACCGTTGGGGCTTGTTTTGTTGCAACCAAAGTACAGGAGTTTGGCATTGAAGTCGCCGAGGAAGATGCAGTGTTTGTATTTCCTCGTAAAGAATTCAAAGATAGTGTCAGAAACAATTTTTTAACAGACAATCGCGATGTTTTTATTGTCGACTCTGATTTCAGTTGCAATCACTTCAGCATCGAGGTGATTAGTTTTTACGGTTTTAGTTTTGATGTTCTGCTTTATTCGAAGAGCAACGCCGCCTCCTTAGTGATTTGTTGGTCTCTTCAATCTAATAGTGCCGAACTCACTTACTGAAAAACTTTTGTCGGGGTTTTGCCAACTTCCACTGTTACAGACAATGTCTGTATCTTCGAAATATCGGTTCATTTGACGTTTTTTTTATTATTATTAACGCTTCTTGCGTTCCACGTGGCTATTTATAGCTTATTCATGGTAGGGGGTGGTGTTTAGTCGAGGTGTTTGTTTAGAGATAATTGGAGGCTTCAGTGAAGATTGATTGCAGCTTTAATTAGGGATTCGGAGATTTGGGTTTTGAATAGCCGGGACGCCGACCGGCTCACATCTTGACAAATGTCAGACAGATTAGTGCTGACTTGTTTGTTTAGTACTGAGAACGGTGCTCCCACAACTGAGGAGCAAATTGTGTGGGGAGAAGAGGCATTATCGGGATTTTTAAGATTCAGGTTTTTTAGTTCGATGTTCGTTTTGACTTTTGAAGTGCGGACACCCGCGGTAATTGCTAGTGTGCTCCACTTTGCAGTTTGGGCATGAGGGGGAGTCTGACTTACACGCTTTTGTGAGGTTACTTCCACATCTCATGCAAGTCAGGTTACCCCTGCATCTGGTAGCGACGTGCCCAAATTTCTGACGTATGAAAGCTGCTCGAATCGAATGGTTTTAGCGCGCCGAAGGCGCGCAGGGACGATTTGGTGCAAGCCCCTTTCGACCCACATTTACTGTATATGAGTTGGTACTTGTCTGAGCGTGGTAAAGGAGGAGAGTGTCCGGGTATTTAGCGGCGCTTATGTCGTTTCTGCTTCTTTTGGGGAGTAGGCGGTTTTGATGGAGAGACTGTGACAGTTGTTGGTGGACTGCCAGCTGGCTGACCTGGATGGAATGGTCTGGTCCGAGCTGAGTTAGGAGTTGTTGCTGGTGATGTCTGTGGTGTTGCCTGTTGTGCTGCTATACGTATGTTGATTTGCCGCTTTATGTTTGCAAATGCTACCTTTAGTTCTTCATCTTGCTGTTTTCTTATGATCCTGTGCTCTTCGGCTTCTCTTCGTATTTTGTCCTCAAGGCTCTCCAAGTCCGGGCTCTTTGGCGCTGAAGGGAGAGGCGAGTGAGGGTCGGGAGGTGCCTAGAGGGCGACTTCCAATTCCATCTCTATCTTCAAAGGACTGTCCGCATACAGCAATTCTGGCTGAGGAGCTGGAAGTCGGTTGGGTGAGTCCGTGAGAGTGGGAGGGGAACTGGCGGCCGCCTCTGGCTCTTTCTTTTCCTCGCTCTTCTCTTTCTTCCTTTCCAAAAAGGCCTCAGTCGTCGGTTGCTCCTTCACTTGGTAGACGGGCTCTTCTTTTTCCTCTTCTGTCTCTTCTCGGGGCCTCCAGACTCCTTTAGGTGAGGACCTGTGTGAGAGGGGTTCCTCTCACGAAAGGTACTACCTCTACCCAATGGAGTAGGTGTCGTGTCTTCTACAACGAATTTCAAGTTCAGGTGGACTCTCTTACCTGTTTCCTGGACAGTCCAGGTGACAGGGCAAGAGATGCCCAGAGCTGAGATGGTCTTGACGAGTCTTTCTGGTAATTCCAGTATTTCCATGATTGCTAATCAAGGTGACAGGGTGCTCACACTCTGAAATCAGAGGCGCGAATGAGTTGAATGGCGATGATGAAAGCCATAAAAGTAAAAAGAATGGTTTTAGCGCGCTGAAGGCACGCAGGGACGGTTTGGGGCAAGCTCTTTCGACCCATCTCTAACTGTATAATATTTTTCCTAGTTATTTTTATTTTTTTTTGCTTTGAACCATGCCTGATTGTGTTACAGGAGGAAAAGGAAAGGGAATCTTAGCGCTGTTTATGTTTTTTGATCTTCTTGAGAGGAGGAGGCTGTGATGGTGACAATACAGTTGCAGTAGGAGTTGTTGCTGGTGAGGGCTGCTGCTGTTTGGTTTGTTGTGCTGCCAGATGTTCTTGGAGGAGTCGGTTTATTTCATCGAATTTATCATCCAATTCTTTGTTCTGTTCTCTTTCGATTTTACACTGTTCGGCCTCTTTTCGTGCTCTGTCCTCTGAGGTTTCCAGGTCCAGACCCTTTCGTGCTGAAGGAAGAGGCGAGTGAGGATCGGGAAAAGTTCAAGAGGGCGGCTTCCAATTCCATCTCTATCTTCACGGGACTGTCCGCATACAACAATTCTGGCTGAGGAGCCGGAAGTCGGTTGGGTGAGAGTGGGAGGGGAACTGGTGGCCGTCTCTGGCTCTTTCTGTTCCTCGCTCTTCTCTTTATTCCTTTCCAAAAATGCCTCCATGCGTCGGGCGTTCCTTTGCTGGGTGGACGGGCTCTTCCTTTTCCTCTTTGGTCTCTTTCCAGGGCCTCCAGGCTCCATTAGGTGAGAACCAGTGTGAGAGGGGTTCTTCTCACGAAAGGTACTGCCTCTACCCAATGGAGTAGGTGTCGTGTCTTCCACAACGAATTCCAGACTCAGGTGGACTCTCTTACCTGTCTCCTGGATAGTCCAGGTGACAGGGCAAGATATACCCAGAGCTGAGATGGTTTTGGCGAGTCTTTCTGGTAATTCCAGTGTTTCCATGATTGTTAATCAGGTTGATAAGGTGCTCACACTCTGAAGTCAGAGGTACGAATGTGGCGTGTCAATGTGAAAATGAATGAAATGTCGATGAAAGCCGTTAAGCTAAAAGAATGATTTTAGCGCGCCGAAGGCGCGCTGGGACGTTTTGGGGCAAACCCCTTTCAACCCTCGTTTGCAGTATGGTATAATTCCATTAATTTGAGACAGCGTCATCTGCATCATGTCTGAGCGGTGTATAGGCGGGAGAACATGGAAGTTGATGTTTCTTGTTGTTATTCTTCAGGCAAGTATAGTCTGACACTTGTGGTTTTATAGACAAGGTAGGCCTTCATCGGCAAGTATAGTCTGCCTTGGGCTCTTTGCTGGCGTGTACGATTGAGGCAACTTGACAAGCGAAAGAAACCGACGAACCTTAACAAAGTGCCGCCCAACCTGAACATTCCTGGTTCAGATAACAGGCCTGCTATTTTCATTGGATCGGGACATGTGCGCTAAAGAAGCGCTTTACGAAAATTGGCCAAAAAATCGTGGCGCAGGACCAACGCTCGCCTCCCTGGGGGTAGATGCCCACCTCCGGGGATGGAGTGAAGGATGTGCTGAAGCCATAACGGTTATTGAATTGCCATAGCGGTTACTGATTTCCATAGCGGTTATTGGGAGGAAAGGTAGAGTCGGAAAGATAGTCAAAAAAAAAAAACTTAGAGATAAAGCGGCAAAAGATAGAGTGGAGTAAGGAAGTATGTGCATTTGTAAAGTCTTTTCTGGATGTATTGCCGCGTGTGCCGCGTTTGAAAGCCAGAATTGGAGGCTCCGGGAATATTCTACTCAGTGTGGTACTGCTGGATATGAGTTCCCTATATTTTAGAAGTGCCTTCTTGATGTTGGAAATGTACGGGTTGAGTACGGGTCGTAGTGAAGACCAGAGGTGGTTCCATGTAAGCTTTATTTGATCGAGCCCGATTAGTGTTTGTAAGCAGCGTGGGTCGATCCGTGAAGTTGACAGTGGTGAGTACAGGCTCAATTTCCTTCATGGTGTAACCCCGTGGTAGTAGTTTATTTGCAAACTGTTCTTTGTGGTATGTATAGCGCGTTTCAGTTGAGTTGTTGCGTATAAAGTAGCAGGGGGTGAGCGGATTGGCGGTGGAGGTATTGGAATGTCTCCGTTGGTTTGATGTGGAGGCGCACATCCAGAACGCACGTGGCTTGGAACTGATCACCTTTGTAAATCTTGGTATCAAGGAGCGGCACTTGGTGGTCGAGGCTTCATATACAAAGCGTAATGTCGGATGTGATTGGTTAGCTCTTTCCATGAAGCTATGCAGGTCTGCTTCGGATCCCATCCAGATGATAAAGGTATCATCACGGTATCGGAGCCATTTGTGGATTTTGCCCTGGTCCATTGAAAGTAGTGTGGTCTCCCAGGTATGGGCCGTGATATCGGCAATTTCAAGACTGGCCTTACTGCCCATGGCAGCCCCCAGTGTTTGGATATAGGACTGTCCATCAAACTGGAAGCAACTGCCCTCAAGCATAAGCTTATGGGGCGTTAGTAGTGAAGAAGTCGATGGTCTGGATATGAGATATGGTAAATTATGGTTCTTAATCAGAGCCTGTTCGACAGCTGCCATAGCTTCCTCGTGCTATATGTTGGTGTAAATATTGGCAATGTCGGCAGAAACGAGGAAGGAATCAGGAGGGATAGGTGCCTCCTCAATGAGTTGGATGAAGTGGGCAGTGTCCCGTATATACGTATGTTGTTTCTTCACAAAGGGAACCAGGAAGAATTCGAATATACCGGATACAGAGGTAGTGGGTCTGCTGCAACCAGCAATGATCGGTTAACCTGTTGTAGGCGGGTCCTTCTGTATCTTTGGTAGAAGGTAGAGGACAGGCTGTTTGGTCGTGTCCAATTCAGGTTGAAGCCATGTATTCATTTTATGATAAATCTCGTGGTTACTGTACATACATTTAAAGTGATTCCGAACGTCGAGCTTGGTATGTGGCGTTATATCATGGAGGTACGGTCTATAGTGGAGGGCCGAGGTAAGTTGTCGAAGGCCCTTAGCTACAAAGGTGGTGCGGTTAAGTAAAACAGTTGATTTGCCTTTATGCGACTGTTTGATGACAATATCGCGGTTCCACCGGAGGCTATTTAGCGCAATTTGCTCCGCCTTGGCCATATTATTGCGGCGGATGCGAAGGCGCGAGGGGTTAAGACACCGTAGGAGTTCTTTTTTCGTCTTAGATAGGTATGTTTCCACTGCAACATTGTGACAAGTGGAGAAAGCGGTATTGGTCCTCTTGTGGAAGGGGTTAATGAACAGCTGCTGCTGTTGGTCAGCGTTATAACTCTCAATCTCATTCTATTTTGAAGCAATTGGATATCCTCATTGAAGAAGGATTTGATAGGTTTTAGAGGCGTTGGTATAAATTTAAGGACCTTGCCGAGTACAATCTTCTCAGGTATACTGACGGTGTAATTCGATAGGTTAGTGGTGTGTTTGCCAGCCGTCTTTGCGTGTGCGGTCAGTGTGCAGTGTCGTTCCATTCGGCGTAATGTACGCTGATCCTGGTTATGTTTCACACGAGAAGCTACGTGGAAATTACGCACGTGGCAGTGGCGCTTAAGTCTACGGTGGCCATCACTGGTATGAGCGTAATGGCCTAGTCATGGCCGTTCAGTCTCGAGTATTCTGGCTAAATCCCGCAGTATGCCGTCTCTAGTATAGCTCAGCGCAAGCCCTGGAATGTTAGGTATAATAGGTGGTGTTTTTGCCCGGTTAGTAGTGGATACACAGGGTTCGTTCATGGTTGGAGGGTGAGTAACATCGTCAGGACCGGATGCCAATGAAGCAGGAAGGCCCGCTGTCGGTCAAATCGGATTGGACCGGGTCATCAGCGGAAGCATAAGAAAACTGTATACTCTCCATGGAGGAGGTGGTATGATGAACTCTGGTTCCAGTGGTAGATGTGAGCCCATGTTCCGGCAGTGGGAGGTCGGTTGGGGAACATAGAGGACCGCATAGATCCCTAGAGCTGACGTAAGTGAACGTATGGTTAGGCTCATCGTGTATCAATAGGCTAGGTGAAGCTGATACATAATTAGTTGGTACCGGTTGTATGTTAGTGGCAGTTGATGCGGTATTAGTGGTAGCACTGTCATGCGTGTCGTTCGAATCTGGGTTGAGAGGCCAATCTTCCTTGGGCAGAGTAACTTGCGACCATGGTAGTTGGCTAACATTAATGTGTCGAGAATGGTTGATGTAGAGGTGCATAGAGTGCATAGTGGGAGGTATGTCCCTGTTCACTCTTCCACGGGCTACATTCATTCACAGGCCGTAATATACCTATACACCTCAGCCTACGCCGCCGCGCAAAGAGCTCGAGAGTGGCTTTACATGCCAAACGCACCCAGAATCAGCATACACAACGTCGGATGGCACGACATTCCAACCCTACCTCACGGACTGACACGGCTAGCTATACTGAGCTCTGAACCTCCAACCTAATAAGGGCTGACATCAAGTCTATCTATTGAAGCTAACCTAGGGTCTTCCTATGGTGACCATACATTAAAAAACTAATCCCGGTACCACTCTACCATCTACCAACAAGGGATAACCAAAAACCACAACTTAACCGAGAACCAACCAACCCCTTTCTTACATTTGTGGGTCTGGGCCATGTAATACCACAATATACTGAATATGGCATTCCGTGTGCAAACTGAACACGAACTGATGGTGTACCCCTAGCTCATATAACCAAACAACAACGCCCCCCCCCCCCCCCCCCCCCCGGAGCCGGGCTTATAGGGATGTCCCTCCATAATCACACATTGCGGAACTAATTCCTGACAAATACGAATAGAGGTCCACCTAACTGACCTAACCTCATTTCCACCATGGAATCGGTACACCCTGAAACACACCGCAAACTCCGACTACAGCTCAATCACACTCGGAGACACATGTTTCGGGAATCTGATGCACACCCTAAACACCACATTTACTAACAATGCAACTAACAAAGCGCCTTACAAGCTGATCTTCTCAATATTCTAAAAGTAGAGTCACGCTGCACCATTAATGGCATATAATATTTGAGAGCGACATACCGTCGGACCTCGACGTGCTAGCCTTCCACACGACCCAGCCTTTGACATAGCTCCTACAGGCAGAATAGTGGAGGTGCATTTCTAACCTGAAAACTGAGGTGTGCGGATATATCAGTAGCCCGCTTCACCAGCACAATACCTCTGACCAACAAGGGGCGTGCTTCCCAGAATCCACCCACTGGGTGATTTTACCAATGGACACTACAATAGGTCCCATGAACACACAGGGTGCACTATCCACTCACCGAGTGACAATACCCCTGGTCAATCAGGGGAATGCATCCGGGAATAAGGCCAATGTGCTCCTACCAGCGATGCTCATTCATTCACAGGCCCTCATATACCTATACACATCAGCCGCAGCCTCAACGCAAATGGCTCGCAGGTGGCTTTACATGTCAAACGCACCCAGAATCAGCATACACGACGTCGGATGGGACAACATTCCAACCCTATCTCACGGGCTGACACGGCTAGCTATACTGAGCTCTAAACCTTCAACCTAATAAGGGCTGACATCAAGTCTATCTATTGAAGCTAACCTATGGTCTTCCAATGGTGACCATACATTAAAAGACTAATCCCGCCACCACTCTACCACCTACCAACACAGGATAACCTAAAAACAAAAGTTAACAGAGAACCAACCCCTTCCTTATATTTGTGGGTCCGGGCCATGTAATACCACAATATGCTGAACATGGCATTCCGTGGGCAACCTGAACACGGACTGATGGTGTACTCCTGAAATTAGCTCAAAATACCATACCACATGCACCCCCCCCCCCCCCCCCACGGGTACCGGGCTTACACGGACTGGGCTACCATGCCCTTGTCTTGACACGAACCTATAGTGCTTTCTTTAAATCCAGCTCATATCACCAAACAACAACGCCCATCCCCGGGCCGGGCTTATAGGGATGGGCTACCTTTGCCCTCCCCATCTCGCGGCGCTGTTAGATGACCGCACCCGAAGCTTCAGCGCCAAACTAATGGCTACTATGTCTCTCACAATCCCTCTGGTAATAGTGTTTGTGGTGTGCCACCCTATGGTGGTATTTATTTGAATCTGCTGCGCCAAACAGCCGAGAAAATCAAAACCCCTGTTTTAAGCCTCTTGGTTGGACGGTTGGTATGGTGGTATTTATTTGAATCCGTTATCTGTTGCGTCAAACGGTCGAGAAAATCAAAATCCCTGTTTTAAGCCTCTTGCTTGGATGGTTAGCGGTGGCCGGCTGGGGTGGTTGACCCTCAGTTAATAGTGTTTGTGGTGTGCCACCTTATGATGGTATTTATTTGAATGTGTTGTGTGAAACGGCCGAGGAAATCAAAACCCCTATTTTTAAGCCTCTTAGTTGGACGGTTGGCGGTGGTTGGCTGGGGTGGTTGACCACTCTGGTAATTGTGTTTGTGGTGTGCCACCCTATGGCGGTATTTATTTGAATCTATTGCGTCAAACGACCGAGAAAATAAAACCCCCTGTTTTAAGCCTTTTGGCTGAACGGTTGGCAGTGGTTGGCCAGGGTGGGTGACCCTCTGAAAATAGTGTTTGTGGTGTGCCACCCTATGGTGGTATTTATTTGAGAAAATCAAAAACCCCATCTTTAAGCCACTTGGTTGGATGGTTGGCGGTGGTTGGCCGGGATGGTTGACCCCCTCTGGAAATAGTGTTTGTGGTGTTTCACCCTATGGTGGTATTTATTATTTTATCTGGAAATAGTGTTTGTGGTGTGCCACCCTATGGTGATATTCATTTGAATGCATTACGTCAAACGGCCGAGAAAATCAAACCACTGTTTTTAAGCCTCTTGGTTGGACGGTTGGTGGTGGTTGGCCGGGGTGGTTGACCCCTCTGGTAATAGAGTTTGTGGTGTGCCACCCTATGGTGGTATTTATTGAATCTATTGTGTCAAATGGCCGAGAAAATCAAAACCCCTGTTTTTAATTCGCTTGGTTGGCCGGTTGGTGGTGGATGGCCGGAGTGGTTGACCCCTCTGGTAATAGTGTATGTGGTGTGCACCCTATGGTGGTGTTTATTTGAATCCGTTGCATCAAACGGCCGAGAAAATCAAAACCCGTTTTTAAGCCTCTCGGTTGGACGGTTGTAGGTTGCCCCCCCCCCCCCCCCCCTGGTAACAGTGGTCGTGGTGTGCCACCCTATAGTGGTATTTATTTGAACCTATTTCGTCCAACGGCCGAGAAAATCAAAACTCCTGTTTTTAAGCCTCTTGGTTGGCGGTTGTTGGCCCAGGTGTTTCACCCCTATGGTAATAGTGTTTGTGGTGTGCCACCCTATGGTGGTATTTATTTGAATCTGTTGTGTCAGACAACCGAGAAAATCAAACCCCTGTTTTTAAGCCAATTGGTTGGACGGTTGGCGGTGGTTGGCTGGGGTGGTTGACCTCGCTGGTAATCGTGTTTGTGGAGCTCCACCCTATGGTGGTATTTACTTGTATCTATTGCATCAAACGGATGAGAAAATCAAACCCCTATGTTTAAGCCTTTTGGTTGGACAGTTGGCAGGGTTTGGCTGGGGTGGTTGACCCCTCTGATAATAGTGTTTGCAGTGTGCCACCTTATGGTGGCACTTATTTGAATCTATTGCGTCAAATGGCCGAGAAAATCAAAACCCCTGTATTTAAGCCTCTTGGTTGGATGGCTGGCGGTGGTTGGCTAGGGTGGTTGACCCCTCTGGTAAAAGTGTTTGTGGTGTGCCACCCTATGGTTGTATTTATTTGAATATGTTGTGTCAAACGGCCGAGAAAATCAAAACCTGTTTTTTAGCCTCTTGCTTGGACGGTTGGCGGTGGTTGGCTGAGGTGGTTTACCCCTCGGGCAATAGTGGTTGTGTTGTGCCACCCTATGGTGGTATTTATTTGAACCAGTTGCGTCAAACGGCCGCGAAAATCAAAACCCTTGTTTTTAAGCCTCTTGGTTGAACAGTTGGCTGCGATTGGCTGGAGTGGTTGACCCCTCTGGTAATAGGGTTTGTGGTGTTCCACCCTGTGGTTGTATTTATTTGAATCTATTGCGACAAACGTCCGAGAAAATCAAAACCCCTGTTTTAAGCCTCATTTGGTTGGATGGTTGTCGGTGTTTGGTCGGGGTTGGTTGACCCCTCTGGTAATAGTGTTCTGGTGTGCCACCCCACGGTGGTATTTATTTGAACCTATTTCGTCCAATGGCCGAGAAAATCAAAACTCTTGTTTTTAAGCCTCTTGGACGGTTGGCGGTTTTGGCCCAGGTGCTTCACCCCTATGGTAATAGTGTTTGTGGAGTGCCAACATATGGTGGTATTTATTTGAATATATTTTGTCAAACAGCCGCGAAAACAAAACCCCTGTTTTAAGCCTCTTGGTTGGACGGTTGGCGGTAGTTGGCCGGGGTGGTTGACCCCTCTGGTAATAGTGTATGTGGTGTGCCACCCTATGGTGGTATTTATTTGAGAAAATCAAAAACCCCATTTTTAAGCCACTTGGTTGGATGGTTGGCGGTGGTTGGCCGGGATGGTTGACCTCCTCTGGAAATAGTGTTTGTGGTGTTTCACCCTATGGTGGTATTTATTATTTTATCTGGAAATAGTGTTTGTGGTGTGCCACCCTATGGTGATATTCATTTGAATGCATTACGTCAAACGGCCGAGAAAATCAAACCACTGTTTTTAAGCCTCTTGGTTGGACGGTTGGTGGTGGTTGGTGGTGGTTGGCCGGGGTGGTTGACCCTCTGGTAATAGAGTTTGTGGTGTGCCACCCTATGGTGGTATTTATTGAATCTATTGTGTCAAATGGCCGAGAAAATCAAAACCCCTGTTTTTAAGTCGCTTGGTTGGACGGTTGGTATGGTGGTATTTATTTGAATCCGTTATCTGTTGCGTCAAACGGCCGAGAAAATCAAAATCCCTGTTTTACGCCTCTTGCTTGGATGGTTAGCGGTGGCCGGCTGGGGTGGTTGACCCTCAGTTAATAGTGTTTGTGGTGTGCCACCTTATGATGGTATTTATTTGAATGTGTTGTGTGAAACGGCCGAGGAAATCAAAACCCCTATTTTTAAGCCTCTTAGTTGGACGGTTGGCGGTGGTTGGCTGGGGTGGTTGACCACTCTGGTAATTGTGTTTGTGGTGTGCCACCCTATGGCGGTATTTATTTGAATCTATTGCGTCAAACGACCGAGAAAATAAAACCCCCTGTTTTAAGCCTTTTGGCTGAACGGTTGGCAGTGGTTGGCCAGGGTGGGTGACCCTCTGAAAATAGTGTTTGTGGTGTGCCACCCTATGGTGGTATTTATTTGAGAAAATCAAAAACCCCATCTTTAAGCCACTTGGTTGGATGGTTGGCGGTGGTTGGCCGGGATGGTTGACCCCCTCTGGAAATAGTGTTTGTGGTGTTTCACCCTATGGTGGTATTTATTATTTTATCTGGAAATAGTGTTTGTGGTGTGCCACCCTATGGTGATATTCATTTGAATGCATTACGTCAAACGGCCGAGAAAATCAAACCACTGTTTTTAAGCCTCTTGGTTGGACGGTTGGTGGTGGTTGGCCGGGGTGGTTGACCCCTCTGGTAATAGAGTTTGTGGTGTGCCACCCTATGGTGGTATTTATTGAATCTATTGTGTCAAATGGCCGAGAAAATCAAAACCCCTGTTTTTAATTCGCTTGGTTGGCCGGTTGGTGGTGGATGGCCGGAGTGGTTGACCCCTCTGGTAATAGTGTATGTGGTGTGCACCCTATGGTGGTGTTTATTTGAATCCGTTGCATCAAACGGCCGAGAAAATCAAAACCCGTTTTTAAGCCTCTCGGTTGGACGGTTGTCGGTTGCCCCCCCCCCCCTGGTAACAGTGGTCGTGGTGTGCCACCCTATAGTGGTATTTATTTGAACCTATTTCGTCCAACGGCCGAGAAAATCAAAACTCCTGTTTTTAAACATCTTGGTTGGCGGTTGTTGGCCCAGGTGTTTCACCCCTATGGTAATAGTGTTTGTGGTGTGCCACCCTATGGTGGTATTTATTTGAATCTGTTGTGTCAGACAACCGAGAAAATCAAACCCCTGTTTTTAAGCCAATTGGTTGGACGGTTGGCGGTGGTTGGCTGGGGTGGTTGACCTCGCTGGTAATCGTGTTTGTGGAGCTCCACCCTATGGTGGTATTTACTTGTATCTATTGCATCAAACGGATGAGAAAATCAAACCCCTATGTTTAAGTCTTTTGGTTGGACAGTTGGCAGGGTTTGGCTGGGGTGGTTGACCCCTCTGATAATAGTGTTTGCAGTGTGCCACCTTATGGTGGCACTTATTTGAATCTATTGCGTCAAATGGCCGAGAAAATCAAAACCCCTGTATTTAAGCCTCTTGGTTGGATGGCTGGCGGTGGTTGGCTAGGGTGGTTGACCCCTCTGGTAAAAGTGTTTGTGGTGTGCCACCCTATGGTTGTATTTATTTGAATATGTTGTGTCAAACGGCCGAGAAAATCAAAACCTGTTTTTTAGCCTCTTGCTTAGACGGTTGGCGGTGGTTGGCTGAGGTGGTTTACCCCTCGGGCAATAGTGGTTGTGTTGTGCCACCCTATGGTGGTATTTATTTGAACCAGTTGCGTCAAACGGCCGCGAAAATCAAAACCCTTGTTTTTAAGCCTCTTGGTTGAACAGTTGGCTGCGATTGGCTGGAGTGGTTGACCCCTCTGGTAATAGGGTTTGTGGTGTTCCACCCTGTGGTTGTATTTATTTGAATCTATTGCGACAAACGTCCGAGAAAATCAAAACCCCTGTTTTAAGCCTCATTTGGTTGGATGGTTGTCGGTGTTTGGTCGGGGTTGGTTGACCCCTCTGGTAATAGTGTTCTGATGTGCCACCCCACGGTGGTATTTATTTGAACCTATTTCGTCCAATGGCCGAGAAAATCAAAACTCTTGTTTTTAAGCCTCTTGGACGGTTGGCGGTTTTGGCCCAGGTGCTTCACCCCTATGGTAATAGTGTTTGTGGAGTGCCAACATATGGTGGTATTTATTTGAATATATTTTGTCAAACAGCCGCGAAAACAAAACCCCTGTTTTAAGCCTCTTGGTTGGACGGTTGGCGGTAGTTGGCCGGGGTGGTTGACCCCTCTGGTAATAGTGTATGTGGTGTGCCACCCTATGGTGGTATTTATTTGAGAAAATCCAAAACCCCATTTTTAAGCCACTTGGTTGGACGGTTGGCGGTGGTTGGCCGGGATGGTTGACCTCCTCTGGAAATAGTGTTTGTGGTGTTTCACCCTATGGTGGTATTTATTATTTTATCTGGAAATAGTGTTTGTGGTGTGCCACCCTATGGTGATATTCATTTGAATGCATTACGTCAAACGGCCGAGAAAATCAAACCACTGTTTTTAAGCCTCTTGGTTGGACGGTTGGTGGTGGTTGGCCGGGGTGGTTGACCCCTCTGGTAATAGAGTTTGTGGTGTGCCACCCTATGGTGGTATTTATTGAATCTATTGTGTCAAATGGCCGAGAAAATCAAAACCCCTGTTTTTAAGTAGCTTGGTTGGCCGGTTGGTGGTGGATGGCCGGAGTGGTTGACCCCTCTGGTAATAGTGTATGTGGTATGCACCCTATGGTGGTGTTTATTTGAATCCGTTGCATCAAACGGCCGAGAAAATCAAAACCCGTTTTGAAGCCTCTCGGTTGGACGTTGTCGGTTGCCCCCCCCCCCCCCCTCTGGTAACAGTGGTCGTGGTGTGCCACCCTATAGTGGTATTTATTTGAACCTATTTCGTCCAACGGCCGAGAAAATCAAAACTCCTGTTTTTAAGCCTCTTGGTTGGCGGTTGTTGGCCCAGGTGTTTCACCCCTATGGTAATAGTGTTTGTGGTGTGCCACCCTATGGTGGTATTTATTTGAATCTGTTGTGTCAGACAACCGAGAAAATCAAACCCCTGTTTTTAAGCCAATTGGTTGGACGGTTGGCGGTGGTTGGCTGGGGTGGTTGACCTCGCTGGTAATCGTGTTTGTGGAGCTCCACCCTGTGGTATTTACTTGTATCTATTGCATCAAACAGATGAGAAAAGCAAATACCTATGTTTAAGCCTTTTGGTTGGAGGGTTGGAAGGGGTTGGCTAGGGTGGTTGACCCCTCTGATAATAGTGTTTGCAGTGTGCCACCTTATGGTGGCACTTATTTGAATCTATTGCGTCAAATGGCCGAGAAAATCAAAACCCCTGTATTTAAGCCTCTTGGTTGGATGGCTGGCGGTGGTTGGCTAGGGTGGTTGACCCCTCTGGTAAAAGTGTTTGTGGTGTGCCACCCTATGGTTGTATTTATTTGAATATGTTGTGTCAAACGGCCAAGAAAATCAAAACCTGTTTTTTAGCCTCTTGCTTGGACGGTTGGCGGTGGTTGGCTGAGGTGGTTTACCCCTCGGGCAATAGTGGTTGTGTTGTGCCACCCTATGGTGGTATTTATTTGAACCAGTTGCGTCAAACGGCCGCGAAAATCAAAACCCTTGTTTTTAAGCCTCTTGGTTGAACAGTTGGCTGCGATTGGCTGGAGTGGTTGACCCCTCTGGTAATAGGGTTTGTGGTGTTCCACCCTGTGGTTGTATTTATTTGAATCTATTGCGACAAACGTCCGAGAAAATCAAAACCCCTGTTTTAAGCCTCATTTGGTTGGATGGTTGTCGGTGTTTGGTCGGGGTTGGTTGACCCCTCTGGTAATAGTGTTCTGGTGTGCCACCCCACGGTGGTATTTATTTGAACCTATTTCGTCCAATGGCCGAGAAAATCAAAACTCTTGTTTTTAAGCCTCTTGGACGGTTGGCGGTTTTGGCCCAGGTGCTTCACCCCTATGGTAATAGTGTTTGTGGAGTGCCAACATATGGTGGTATTTATTTGAATATATTTTGTCAAACAGCCGCGAAAACAAAACCCCTGTTTTAAGCCTCTTGGTTGGACGGTTGGCGGTAGTTGGCCGGGGTGGTTGACCCCTCTGGTAATAGTGTTTGTGGTGTGCCACTCTATGGTGGTATTTATTTGAATCTGTGGCGTCAAACGGCTGAGAAAATCAAAACCACTTGTTTTTAAGCCTCTTGGTTGGACGGTTCGCAGTGGTTGGCCGGGGTGGTTGACCCTTCTGGTAATAGAGTTTGTGGTGTGCCACTCTATGGTGGTTATTATTTAAATCTGTTGCATCAAACGGATGAGAAAATCAGAACCTCTTGTTTTTGAGCCTCTTGGCTGGATGGTTGGCAGTGGTTGGCCGGGGTGGTTGACCCTTCTGGTAATAGTGTTTGTGGTGTGCCACCCTATGATGGTATTTATTGAATCTATTGCATCAAATGGCCGAGAAAATCAAAACCCCTGTTTTCAAGTCGCTTGGTTGGTCGGTTGGTGGTGGATGGCCGGAGTGGTTGACCCCTCTGGTAATAGTCTTTGTTGTGTGCCACCCTGTGGTGGTATTTATTTGAACCTATTGCGACAAACGTCCGAGAAAATCAAAACCCCTGTGTTAAGCCTCATCTGGTTGGACGGTTGTCGGTGTTTGGTCGGGGTTGGTTGACCCCTCTGGTAATAGTGTTCTGGTGTGCCACCCCACGGTGGTATTTATTTGAACCTATTTCGTCCAATGGCCGAGAAAATCAAAACTCTTGTTTTTAAGCCTCTTGGACGGTTGGCGGTTGTTGGCCCAGGTGCTTCACCCCTATGGTAATAGTGTTTGTGGAGTGCCAACATATGGTGGTATTTATCTGAATATATTTTGTCAAACAGCCGAGAAAACAAAACCCCTGTTTTAAGCCTCTTGGTTAGACGGTTGGCGGTAGTTGGCCGGGGTGGTTGACCCCTCTGGTAATAGTGTTTGTGGTGTGCCACTCTATGGGGGTATTTGTTTGAATCTGTGGCGTCAAACGGTCGAGAAAATCAAAACCTCTTGTTTTTAAGCCTCTTTGTTGGACGGTTCGCAGTGGTTGGCCGGGGTGGTTGACCCTTCTGGTAATAGAGTTTGTGGTGTGCCACTCTATGGTGGTTATTATTTAAATCTGTTGCATCAAACGGATGAGAAAATCAGAACCTCTTGTTTTTGAGCCTCTTGGCTGGACGGTTGGCATTGGTTGGCCGGGGTGGTTGACCCTTCTGGTAATAGTGTTTGTGGTGTGCCACCCTATGGTGGTATTTATTTGAATCCATTATCTCTTGCGTCAAACGGCCGAAAAATAAAAATAAATCCCAGGTTTTAAGCCTCTTGGTTGGACGGTTGGCGGTGGTTGGGCAGGGTGGTTGACCCCTCTGGTAATAGTGTTTGTAGTTTGCCACACTATGGTGGTATTTATTTGAATCTATTCCGTCAAAAGGCCTGGAAAATGAACCCCTGTTTTTGGTTGGACGGTTGGCGGTGGTTAGCCGGGGTGGTTGAACCCTCAGGTAATAGTGCTTGTAGTTTGCCACCCTATGGTGGTATTTATTTGAATTTATTGCATCAAACGGTGGTGAGAATCAAACCTCCTATTTTTAAGCCTCTTGGTTGGACGATTGGCAGTGGTTGGCCGGGGTGGGTGATGCCTCTGGTAATAGTGCTTATAGTGTGCCACCCTGTGGTGGTGTTTATTTGAATCTATTGCGTCAAACGGCCTAGAAAATCAAACCCCTGTTTTAAGCCTCTCGGGTGGTTGGCGGTGGTGGCCCGGGGTGGTTGAACCCTCTGATAATAGTGTTTGTGGTGTGCCAACAAATGGTGGTACTTATTTGAATCTATTCCGTCAAACGGCCGAGAAAATCAAACCCCTGTTTAAGCCTCTTTGTTGGACGGTTGGCAGTGGTTGGCTCGGGTGGTTGACTCCTCTGGTAATAGTGTCGGTGATTGGCCCTGGTGGCTGACGCCTCTGGTAATAGTGTTTATAGTTTACCGCCCTATGGTGGCATTTATTTGAATCAATTGCGTCAAACGGCCGAGAAGATCAAACCCCTGTTTTTAAGCCTCCTGGTTGGACGATTGACGGCGGTTGTGCCGGGGTGGTTGACACTTCTGGTAACAGTGCTTGTGGTGATCCACCCTATGGTGGTATTTATTTGAAACCGTTGCATCAAATGGCCGAGAAAATTGACACCCGTTTTTAAGCCTCTTGTTGGACGGCTGGCGGTGGCTGGCTGGGGTGGTCCCTCTGGTAATTGTGTTTGTGGTGTGCAACCCTATGGTGGTATTTATTTGAATCTGTTGCGCTAAGCGGCCGAGAAAATGAAAACGCCTGTTTTTAAACCTCTAAGGTGGGCTGTTGTCGGTAGTTGGCCAGGGTGGTTGACCCCTCTGGTGTTAGTCTTTGTGGTGTGCCACCCTGTGGTGGTATTTATTTGAACCTATTGCGAGAAACGGCCGAGAAAATCAAAACCCCTGTTTGAAAGCCTCTTGGTTGGATGGTTGGCGGTGGTTGGCCTTGGTGGTTGACGCCTCTGGTAATAGTGTTTGTGGGGCGCCACCCTATGGTGGTATTTATTTGAATCAGTTGCGCCAAGTGGCCGAGAAAACCCCAGTTTTCAAGCTTCTTGGAGGGACATTTCGCGGTAGTTGGCCAGGGTGGTTGACCCCTCTGGTAATAGTATTTGTGGTGTGCCACCCTTTGGTGGTATTTATTTGAATCTATTCCGTCAAACGACCAAGAAAAGCAAACCCGTTTTTAAACCTCTTGGTTGGACGGTTGGTGGTGGTTGACCGGGTTGGTTGAACCCTCTGGTAATAGTGTTAGTAATGTGCCACCATATGGTGGTATTTATTTGAATCTGTTGCATCAAACGGCCGAGAAAATCAAAACCCCTGTTTTTAAGGCTCTTGGACGGTTGGCGGTAGTTTGCGGGGTGGTTGACCTCTGTGGTAATAGTGTTCGTGGTGTGCCAACCTATGGTTGTATTTATTTGAATCTATTCCCTCAAACGGCCGAGAAAATCAAACCCCTGTTTAAGCCTCTTAGTTGAATGGTTGGCGGTGGTTGGCTGGGGTGGTTGACCCCTCTGGCATTAGTGTTTGTAGTGTGCCACCCTATGGTGGTATTTATTTGAACCAGTTGCGTCAAAGGGCCGAGAAAATCAAGAAAACCCGTTTTTAAGCCTCTTGGTATAGCGGTTGTCGGTGTTTGGCCGGGATGGTTGACACCTCTGGTAATTGTGTTTGTGGTCTTCCACGCTATGGTGGTATTTATTTGAATGTATTGTGTAAAACGGCCGAGAAAATGAAGACCACTGTTTTTGAGCCTCTTGGTTGGATGGTTGGCGGTGATAGGCCTTGGTGGTTGACACCTCTGGTAATAATGCTTATGGTTTGCCACCCTATGGTGTTATTTATTTGAAACCGTTGCATCAAATGGCCGAGAAAATTAAAACCCGTTTTTAAGCCTCTTGGTTGGACAGTAGGCGGTGATTGGCAAGGGTAGCTGATCCCTCTGGTAATAGTGTTTGTGGTGTGCCACCCTATGGTTGTATTTATTTGAATCTGTTGCGTCAAACGGCTGAGAAAATCAAAACCTCTGTTTTAAGCCTCTTGCCTGGATGGTTGGCGGTGGTTGGCCGGGGTGGTTTACCCCTCGGGTAATAGAGTTTGTGTTATTTGAACCAGTTTCGTCAAATGGCCGCGAAAATCAAAACCCTTGTTTTTAAGCCTCTTGGTTGGACAGTTGGCAGCGATTGGCGGGGGTGGTTGACACCTCTGGTAATGGTGTTTGTGGTGTGCTTCCATCTGGTGGTATTTATTTGAATCTATTGCGTCAAACGGCCCAGAAAATCAAAACCCTTTTTTTAAGCCTCTTGGTTGGACGTTTTTTGGTGGTTGGTCGGGGTTGTTTGACCCCTCTGATAATAGTGTTCTGGTGTGTCACCCCAGTATGGGATTTATTTGAACCTATTTTGTCCAACGGCCGAGAAAAGCCTCATTTGGCTGGACGGTTGACGGTGTTTGGTCGGGGTTGGTTGACCCCTCTGGTAATAGTGTTCTGGTGTGCCACCCCACGGTGGTATTTATTTGAACCTATTTCGTCCAATGGCCGAGAAAATCAAAACTCCTGTTTTTAAGCCTCTTGGACGGTTGGCGGTTGTTGGCCCAGGTGTTTCACCCCTATGGTAATACTTTGTGTGGAGTGCCACCCTATGGTGGTATTTATTTGAATACATTTTGTCAAATAGCCAAGAAAACAAAACCCCTGTTTTTTAGCCAATTGTTTGCACGACTGGCGGTGGTTGGCCTGGGTGGTGGACCCCTCTGGTAATAGAGTTTGTGGTGTGCCACCCTATGGTGGTATTTATTTGAATCCGTTATCTGTTGCGTCAAACGGCCGAAAAAATCAAAATAAATCCCTGCTTCAATGCCTCTTGTTTGGGTGGTTGGCCAGGGTGGTTGACCCCTCTGGTAATAGTGTTTGTAGCTTGCCACCCTATGGTGGTATTTATTTGAATCTTTTGCGTCAAACGGCCGAGAAATTCAAAACCTCTGTTTTTAATCCTCTTGCTTGGAAGGTTAGCGGTGGTTGGCCGGGGTGGCTTAACCCTCTGGTAATAGTGTTTGTAGTTTAACACACTATGGTGGTATTTATTTGAATCTATTCTGTCAAACGGCCTGGGAAATGAAACCCCTCTTTTTGGTTGGACGGTTGGCGGTGGTTAGGCAGGGTGGATGACCCCTCTGGTAATAGTGTTTGTGGTGTGCCACCCTCTGGTGGTATTTATTTGAATCTATTGCGTCAAACGGCCCAGAACATCAAAACCCCTGTCTTTAAGCACTTGGTTGGACGGTTGTCGGTGGTTGGTCGGGGTTGTTTGACTCCTCTGGTAATAGTGTTCTGGTGTGCCACCCCACGGTGGTATTTATTTGAACCTATTTCGTCCAATGGCCGAGAAAATCAAAACTCCTGTTTTTAAGCCTCTTGGACAGTTGGTGGTGGTTGGCCCAGGTGTTTCGCCCCTATGGTAATACTTTTTGTGGAGTGCCACCCTATGGTGGTATTTATTTGAATACATTTTGTCAAATAGCCGAGAAAACAAAACCCCTGTTTCTAAGCCAATTGGTTGCACGGTTGGCGGTGGTTGGCCGGGGTGGTTGACCCCTCTGGTAATAGAGTTTGTGGTGTGCCACCCTATGGTGGTAGTTTTTTAATCCATTATCTGTTGCGTCAAACGGCCGAAAAAATCCAAATAAATCCCTGTTTTATGCCTCTTGTTTGGACGTTTGGCGGTGGTTGGCCAGGGTGGTTGACCCCTCTGGTAATAGTGTTTGTAGTTTGGCACCCTATGGTGGTATCTATTTGAATCTATTCTGTGAAGCGGCCTGGAAAATGAAACCCTATGGTTGTATTTATTTGAATCTGTTGCATCAAAGGGCCGAGAAATTCAAAACCTCTGTTTTTAATCCTCTTGCTTGGAAGGGTGGCGGTGGTTGGCCGGGGTGGTTTAACCCTCTGGTAATAGTGTTTGCAGTTTAACACACTATGGTGGCATTTATTTGAATCTATTCCGTCAAACGGCCTGGAAAATGAAACCCCTGTTTTTGGTTGGATGGTTGGCGGTGGTTAGCAAGGGTGGATGACCCCTCTGGTAATAGTGTTTGTAGTTTGCCACCCTATTGCTGTATTTATTTGAATTTATTGCGTCAAACAGCGGAGAAACTCAAGCCTTCTGTTTTTAGGCCTTTTTGGTTGGACAGTTGGCGGTGTTTGGCCGGGGTGGTGGACCCCTCTGGTAATAGTGTTTGTAGTGTGCTACCCTATGGTGGCATTTATTTGAATCTATTGCGTCAAACGGCCGAGAAAATTAAGCCCCTGTTTTTAAGCCTCTTGGATGGTTGCCCGGGGTGGTAGGCCCCTCTGGTAATAGTGTTTGTGGCGTGCCAACATATGGTGGTATTTATTTGAATCTATTACGTCAAATGGCAGAGAAAATTAAACCACTGGTTAAGCCTCTTTCTTGGACGGTTTGCGGTGATTGGCTGGGGTGGTTGACCCCTCTGGTAATAGTGTTTGTAGTGTGCCACCCTATGGTGGTATTTATTTGAATCTATTGCGACAAACGGCCGAGAAAATCAAAACCCCTGATTTTAAGCCTCTTGGGTGGTTGGCGGTGGGTGGTCGGGGTGGTTGACCCCTCTGGTAATAGTGTTTGTGGTGTGCCACACTATGGGTGTATTTATTTGAATGCATTTTGTCAAACGGCTGAGAAAATCAAAACCACTGTTTTTAAGCCTCTTGGTTGGACGGTTGGCGGGGGTTGGCCTTGGTGGTTGACGCTTCTGGTAATAGGGTTTACAGTTTGCCACGCTATGGTGGCATTTATTTCAATTTATTGCGTCAAACGGCTGAGAAAATCAAACCCCTGTTTTAAACCTCCTAGTTGGACGATTGACCGTAGTTGTGCCGGGGTGGCTGGCCCATCTGGTAATAGGGTTTGTAGTGTGCCACCCTGTGGTTGTATTTGTTTGAATCTGTTGCGCCAAGTGGCCTAGAAAATGAAAACCCCTGTTTTTAAACCTCTAGGTTGGGCGGTTGGTGGTGGTTGGCCAGGGTGGTTGTCCCCTCTCGTAATAGTGTTTGCGGTGTGGCACCCTGTGGTGGTATTTATTTGAACCTATTCTGTCAAACGGCAGAGAAAATCAAAACTCCTGTTTTTAAGCCTCTTGTTTGGAGGGTTGTCGGTGGTTGGCCTTGGTGGTTGACACCTCTGGTAATATAGTTTGTGGTGTGCCACCCTATGGTGGTATTTATTTGAATCAGTTGCCCCAAGTGGCCGTGAAAATCAGACCCCCTGTTTTAAACCTCTTGGTTGGGCGGTTGGCGGTGGTTGGCCGGGATGGATGACCCCTCTGGTAATAATGTTTGTGGTGTGCCACCAATGGTGGTATTTATTGAACCTATTGCGTCAAACGGCCGAGAAAATAAAAAACCCTGTTTTCAATCCTCTTGGTTGGACGTTTGGCGGTAGTTGGCCAGGGTGGTTGACCCCTTTTGTAATAGTGTTTGTGGTGTGCCACCCTATGGTGGTATTTATTTGAATCTATTCTGTCAAACGGCTGAGAAAATCAAACCCGCTTTAAGCCTCTTCGTTGGACGGTTGGCGGTGGTTGGCCAGGGTGGTTGACTCCTCTGGTAATAGTGTTTGTAATGTGCCACCCTATGGTGGTATCTATTTGAGTCTATTGAGGCAAGCGGTCGAGAAAATGAAACCCCTGTTTTTAAGCCTCCTGGTTTGACGATTGACGGTGGTTGTGTCGGTGTGTTTGACCTCTCTGGTAATAGCGCTTGTGGTGTGCCACCCTATGGTGGTATTTATTTGAAACCGTTGCATCAACTGGCCGAGAAAATTAAAACCCGTTTTTAAACCTCTTCGTTCGACAGTTGGCAGTGTTGGACGAGGTGGCCCTTTGGTAATAGTGTTTGTAATGTGCCACCCTATGGTGGTATTTATTTGAGTCTATTGCGTTAAACGGTCGAGAAAATGAAACCCCTGTTTTTAAGCCTCCTGGTTGGACGATTGACAGTGGTTGTGCCGGTGTGTTTGACCTCTCTGGTAATAGTGCTTGTGGTGTGCCACCCTATGGTGGTATTTGTTTGAAACCGTTGCATCAAATGGCCGAGAAAATTAAAACCCGTTTTTAAGCCTCTTAGTTGGACGGTTGGCGGTGATTGGCAAGGGTGGCTGATCCCTCTGGTAATAGTGTTTGTGGTGTGCCACCCTATGGTTGTATTTATTTGAATCTGTTGCGTCAAACGGCTGAGAAAATCAAAACCTCTGTTTTTAAGCCTCTTGCTTGGATGGTTGGCGGTGGTTGGCCGAGGTAGTTTACCCCTCGGGCCATAGTGTTTGTGTTGTGCCACCCTACGATGGTATTTATTTGAACCAGTTGCGTCAAATGGCCGCGAAAATCAAAATCCTTGTTTTTAAGCCTCTTGGTTAGGCGGTTGTCGGTGGTTGGTCGGGGTTGTTTGACCCCGTCTGGTAATAGTGTTCTGGTGTGCCACCCCACTGTGGTATTTATTTGAACCTATTTCGTCCAACGGCCGAGAAAATCAAAACTCCTGTTTTTAAGCCTCTTGGACGGTTGGCGGTTGTTGGCCCAGGTGTTTCACCCCTATGGTAATACTTTTTGTGGAGTGCCACCCTATGGTGGTATTTATTTGAATACATTTTGTCAAATAGCCGAGAAAACAAAACCCTTGTTTTTAAACCAATTGGTTGCACGGTTGGCGGTGGTTGGCCGGGGTGGTTGGCTCCTCTTGTAATAGAGTTTGTGGTGTGCCACCCTATCATGATATTTATTTGAATCCGTTATCTGTTGCGTCAAACGGCCGAAAAAATCAAAATAATTTTATGCCTCTTGTTTGGACGGTTGGCGGTGGTTGGCCAGGGTGGTTGACCCCTCTGGTAATAGTGTTTGTAGTTTGCCACCGTGTGGTGGTATTTATTTGAATCTATTCTGTGAAACGGCCTGGAAAATGAAACCCTATGGTTGTATTTATTTGAATCTGTTGCGTCAAACGGCCGAGAAATTCAAAACCTCTGTTTTTAAGCCTCTTGCTTGGAAGGTTGGCGGTGGTTGGCCGGGGTGGCTTAACCCTCTGGTAATAGTGTTTGTAGTTTGACACACTATGGTGGTATTTATTTGAATCTGTTCTCTCAAACGGCCCGGAAAATGAAACCCTGTGGTTGTATTTATTTGAATCTGTTGCGTCAAACGGCTGACAAATTCAAAAACTTTGTTTTAAGCCTCTTGCTTGGAAGGTTGGCAGTCGTTGGCCGGGGTGGTTTAACCCTCTGGTAATAGTTCTTGTAGTTTAACACACTATGGTGGTATTTATTTGAATCTATTCAGTCAAACGGCCTTGAAAATAAAACCCCTGTTTTTGGTTGGACGGTTGGCGGTGGTTAGCCAGGTGGATGAACCCTCTGGTAATAGTGTTTGTGGTGTGCCACCCTATGGTGCTATTTATTTGAATTTATTGTGTCAAACGGCGGAGAATATCAAGCCTACTATTTTTAAGCCTTTTGGTTGGACGGTTGGCAGTGGTTGGCCAGGGTGGTTGACCCCTCTGGTAATAGTGTTTGTGGTGTGCCACCATATGGTGGTATTTATTTGAATCTGTTATCTGTTGCGTCAAACGGCCGAGAAAATCAAAATAAATTCCTGTTTTTAAGCCTCTTGGTTGGACGGTTGGCGGTGGTTGGCCAGGGTGGTTGACCCATCTGGTAATAGTGTTTGTAGCTTAACACACTATGGTGGTATTTATTTGAATCTATTCCGCCAAACGTCCTGGAAAATGAAACCCCTGTTTTTGGTTGGACGGTTGGCAATGGTTAGCCAGAGTGGATGACCCCTCTGGTAATAGTGTTTGTGGTGTGCCACCCTTTGGTGGTATTTATTTGAATGTATTGCGTCAAACGTCCGAGAAAACCAAAACCACTGTTTTTAAGCCTCTTGGTTAGACGGTTAGCGGTGGTTGACCGGAGTGGTTTAACCCTCTGGTAACAGTGTTTGTAGTTTAACACACTATGGTGGTATTTATTTGAATCTATTCCGTCAAACGTCCTGGAAAATGAAACCCCTGTGTTTGTTTGGACGGTTGGCAGTGGTTGGCCAGAGTGGATGACCCCTCTGGTAATAGCGTTTGTAGTTTGTCACCCTATGGTGGGATTTATTTGAATTTATTGCGTCGAATGGCGGAGAAAATCAAGCCTTCTGTTTTAAGCCTCTTGGCAGTGGTTGGCCAGGGTGGTGGACCCCTCTGTTAATAGTGTTTGTGGTGTGTCACCCTATGGTGGTATTTATTTGAATCCGTTATCTGTTGCGTCAAACGGCCGAGAAAATCAAAATAAATCACTTTTTTTAAGCCTCTTGGTCGGACAGTTGGCGGTGGTTGGCCAGGGTGGTTGATCCCTCTGGTAATAGTGTTTGTAGTTTAACACAATATGGTGGTATTTATTTGAATCTATTATGTCAAACGGCCTGGAAAATGAAACCCCTGTTTTTGGTTGGACGGTTGGCGGTGGTTAGCAGGGTGGATGACCCCTCTGGTAATAGTGTTTGTAGTATGCCACCCTATTGTCATATTTATTTGAATTTGTTGTGTCAAACGGCCTAGAAAATCAAGCCTCCTGTTTTTAAGCCTCTTGGTTGGACGGTTGGCGGTGTTTGGCCGGGGTGGTTGACCCCTCTGGTAATAGTGTTTGTTATGTGCCACCCTATGGTGGTATTTATTTGAATCTATTGCGTCAAACGGCCGAGAAAATCAAAACCCCTGTTTTTAAGCCTCTTGGATGGTTGACCGGGGTGGTTGACCCCTCTGGTAATAGTGTTTGTGGCGTGCCACCCTATGGTGCTATTTATTTGAATTTATTGTGTCAAACGGCGGAGAATATCAAGCCTACTATTTTTAAGCCTTTTGGTTGGACGGTTGACAGTGGTTGGCCAGGGTGGTTGACACCTCTGGTAATAGTGTTTGTGGTGTGCCACCATATGGTGGTATTTATTTGAATCTGTTATCTGTTGCGTCAAACGGCCGAGAAAATCAAAATAAATCCCTGTTTTTAAGCCTCTTGGTTGGACGGTTGGCGGTGGTTGGCCAGGGTGGTCGACCCATCTGGTAATAGTGTTTGTAGCTTAACACACTATGGTGGTATTTATTTGAATCTATTCCGCCAAACGTCCTGGAAAATGAAACCCCTGTTTTTGGTTGGACGGTTGGCAGTGGTTAGCCAGAGTGGATGACCCCTCTGGTAATAGTGTTTGTGGTGTGCCACCCTTTGGTGGTATTTATTTGAATGTATTGCGTCAAACGTCCGAGAAAACCAAAACCACTGTTTTTAAGCCTCTTGGTTAGACGGTTAGCGGTGGTTGACCGGAGTGGTTTAACCCTCTGGTAATCGTGTTTGTAGTTTAACACACTATGGTGGTATTTATTTGAATCTATTCCGTCAAACGTCCTGGAAAATGAAACCCCTGTGTTTGTTTGGACGGTTGGCAGTGGTTGGCCAGAGTGGATGACCCCTCTGGTAATAGCGTTTGTAGTTTGTCACCCTATGGTGGGATTTATTTGAATTTATTGCGTCAAATGGCGGAGAAAATCAAGCCTTCTGTTTTAAGCCTCTTGGCAGTTGTTGGCCAGGGTGGTGGACCCCTCTGTTAATAGTGTTTGTGGTGTGTCACCCTATGGTGGTATTTATTTGAATCCGTTATCTGTTGCGTCAAACGGCCGAGAAAATCAAAATAAATCACTTGTTTTAAGCCTCTTGGTCGGACAGTTGGCGGTGGTTGGCCAGGGTGGTTGATCCCTCTGGTAATAGTGTTTGTAGTTTAACACAATATGGTGGTATTTATTTGAATCTATTACGTCAAACGGCCTGGAAAATGAAACCCCTGTTTTTGGTTGGACGGTTGGCGGTGGTTAGCAGGGTGGATGACCCCTCTGGTAATAGTGTTTGTAGTATGCCACCCTATTGTCATATTTATTTGAATTTGTTGTGTCAAACGGCCTAGAAAATCAAGCCTCCTGTTTTTAAGCCTCTTGGTTGGACGGTTGGCGGTGTTTGGCCGGGGTGGTTGACCCCTCTTGTAATAGTGTTTGTTATGTGCCACCCTATGGTGGTATTTATTTGAATCTATTGCGTCAAACGGCCGAGAAAATCAAAACCCCTGTTTTTAAGCCTCTTGGATGGTTGACCGGGGTGGTTGACCCCTCTGGTAATAGTGTTTGTGGCGTGCCAACATATGGTGGTATTTATTTGAATCTATTACGTCAAACGGCCGAGAAGATTAAACCCCTGTTTAAGCCTCTTTCTTGGACGGTTGGCGGTGGTTGACTGGGGTGGTTGACGCCTCTGGTAATAGTGTTTGTAGTGTGCCACCCTATGGTGGTATTTATTTGAATCTATTGCGTCAAACGGCCGAGAAAATCAAAACCCCTGTTTTTTTAAGCCTCTTGGGTGGTTGGCGGAGGTTGGCCGGGGTGGTTGACCCCTCTGGTAATGGTGTTTATGGTGTGCCACCCTATGGTGGTATTTATTTCAATGTATTTCGTCAAACGGCCGTGAATATCAAAACCACTGTTTTCAAGCCTCTTGATTGGATGGTTGGCGGGGGTTGGCCTTGGTGGTTGACACTTCTAGTAATAGTATTTATAGTTTGCCACCCTATGGTGGCATTTATTTGAATCTATTGCGTCAAACGGCCGAAAAAATCAAACCCCTGTTTTAAGCCTCTTGGTTGGACGATTGTTGGTAGGTGTGCCGGGGTGGTTGACCCCTCTGGTAACAGTGTTTGTGGTTTTCCATCCTATGGTGGTATTTATTTGAAACCGTTGCATCAAATGGCCGAGACAATTAAAACTCGTTTTTAACCTCTTGGTTGGACGATTGGCGGTGGTTGGCTAGGGTGGTCCCTCTGGTAATTGTGTTTGTGGTGTGCCACCATATGGTGGTATTTCTTTTAATCTGTTGCGCCAAGTGGCCGAGAAAATGAAAATGAAACCCCCTGTTTTTAAACCTCTTGGTTGGGCGGTGGTTGGCCGGGATGGATGCCACCTCTGTTAATAGTGTTTGTGGTGTGCCACCCAATGGTGGTATTTATTTGAGCCTACTGCGGCAAAGGGCCGAGAAAATCAAAACCCCTGTTTTCAATCCTCTTGGATGGACGTTTGGCGATAGTTGGCCAGGGTGGTTGACCCCTCTGGTAATAGTGTTTGTGGTTTGCCACCCTATGGTGGTATTTATTTGAATCTATTCCGTCAAACGACCGAGAAAACCAAACCCGTTTTTAAGCCTCTTGGTTGAACGGTTGGTGGTGGTTGGCCGACCCCTCTGGTAATAGTGTTTGTAATGTGCCACCCTATGGTGGTATTTATTTGAATCTATTGCGTTAAACGGTCGAGAAAATCAAACCCCTGTTTTTAAGCCTCCAGGTTGGATGATTGACGGTGGTTGTACCGGGGTGTTTGACCTCTCTGGTAATAGTGCTTGTGGTGTGCCACCCTATCGTGGTATTTATTTGAATCTATTGCTTCAAACGGCCGAGAAAATCAGAACTCCTGTTTTCAAGCCTCTTGGATGGTTAGCGGTGGTTGGCCGGGGTGGTTAACCCCTCTGGTAATAGTGTTTGTTGCCATTTAAATGGCTCTACTTCAGCTTTTTCTGTGAATAAACACAAAATGATTACAGTGTTTACCAGATTGCATTGAATTTAATAAATTGCCAGTTAATCCTCTGTAACATTAGTTGTTAATAAATTATTACATTTTTTTACCAGATATCATTCAATTTTATAAATTACCAGATAAGTCTGTAACATTAATTGTTATCTAAATTTGTCTCAATAATTTCGCGTAAATATTCATTGAAAAGGCTTCACTTCAGCTTTTTCAACAAATAAACACAAAATTATTACAATTCTATCATATTTAATATAATTTAATGCATTACTAGGTAAGACTAACCCTAATTTATATATATATCTGTCACCAATAGTTTTGTGTTTATTCTTTGAAAGGCTCCACTGCAGCGTTTTCAAGGAAAAAACGCAAAATTATTACACTTTTTCAGATTTAATATTATTTAATAAACTGGAACTATCACGTGTTCTCAAACATTGGTAAACCACTATCCGTGTTGATAATGCAGATAAATAACCAATGGAATAATTGATGAACTGAGTCACAACTTGTATTCACTATAATCAGTTGGGCCAAGAAAATGGCAACTAATTGCAGTAGCCCGGGAAACATGGGTACAATAGGTTATTTAAGACAGTATCTAATAATAAAAATTATTCTTCTGGCGTCACTTTATTGTATGGGGCGTAGACTGTATTTCACCAATCCACATAAATGTAAGCAATTTATAGACTCAGAATTTAATGTTTTCTTTTTTTATTTATTCATCCACTCCTCTCGAAAACCACTCGATTTCATTGCACAAGATTGTGTTCTGTCAGGTAGAAAATCAGTATACACACATTGTCAGCGCATTTTTCGGCGGAATCTATTTTACTTACGTTGTCTCTCTACCCTCTTTCTGCGAGGCCGAAACATCTCAGGCCGAAACGTCTCGAGGTCGACCGTCCTAGGGCCGAAACGTCTCAAGGCCGAACCGCCCCGATCTCGATAAAATAGGTTATATATTAACTTTATTTTTCTACAGTCCATGATTTATGTGTTGTCATATCGTTACCTTTATTTATAATGTGTTCTCCAAGCCATAGTCCAAGAACCTACGGACTTGTGTGGGATAACCGGCGGTAAGAGGGTGTTGAAGTGGACCAGTGTATGATTGAATAGTGTACCCTCTACCTTACCGGTTACAGCTGGAACTGAATGAACCCACGCCAAACAAACTTCTGCCTCACTTATTTATATCAGGCGACTGCAGTTACACTATAATTTTAAAAACGCCGTGGAATATTTGTTATTCGGGATTTATCTTGGAATCCAGCCTACAGAAGTACCATGTGACGTTTGTGGGACGAAAGTTCAAGTCAAGTTCGAGTCGATCCTGGACGAAGCTTGATTTGGGACGACAGGGTCAGGGATGAAATCCTGATGGTATCTTACGTCCTGGAATCATGGCGGATCCACAGTTTCGCCCCCGCTTATTTTTTCCGGGTCAATTCGCCCCCAGACGGGGGCGAGTTGACCCGGTTTTGAAGGGCGAGTTATGTCTCTTTCTTTTCTCCGGTTTTTAGGAGCGAGTTGACCCGGATTTTTTTTTTAGCCATTATTTTATTAAAACAAAAGTTTTATTGATACTTTATCTCTCTTTCTTTTCTCCGTTTTTTTTTTTTGGGGGGGGGGGGCGAGTTGACCGGGAAAAATTTATTTTAGCCATTATTTTATTAAAACTAAAGTTTTTATTGATAATTTATCTCTCTTTCTTTTCTCCGGTTTTTTGGGGCGAGTTGACCGGGAAATTTTGTTTAGCCATTATTTTGTTAAAACTAAAGTTTTTATTGATAATTTATCTCTCTTTCTTTTCTCCGGTTTTTTTGGGGCGAGTTGACCGGGAAATTTTGTTTTAGCCATTATTTTGTTAAAACTAAAGTTTTTATTGATAATTTATCTCTCTTTTTTCACAGAAAATCAACAATGTTTTCAAGTAATAACCGCTCGTACTTACTTTGAATTGATTCAGACGGAATTCAGACCGAATTGTTTTAGCGCGCCGAAGGCACGCAGGGACGCTGTGGGGGGCAAACCCCTTTCGACCCTCGGTGACTGTTTAGTGTTTTGTAGCTTCGTGTCAAGGTGTGTCGCAGGAGGAAAAGGCTCGGGTACTCGGCATTTGTCCTTGGCTCGGGTTTCTAGCGGTGCTGGGTTGACTTTGTTGACTGGCCCCTCGAGTGAGGACCCGTGTGGGAGGTTGGGTCCTCTCACAAAGGTACTACCTTCCCCCTAGGGTGTTGTGTTTTGTTTTTCGGGTAAGTATAGTCTGCAACTTCGGAGATGGATGAATTAAACGATGGCGGGCCATCATTGGCAAGTATAGTCTGTATTTAGTGTCTACGCTGCAGACAATACAAATAAAAAATGTGATTTTTATCAGTGGCTTGTATGACATGGCCGGTTTAATTAAATCTGTTTTTTTTTTTGTTGTTGTTGTTTTTTGTCTATCTTTCTGAATTCATGTTGCATTGTTGTTAGCCAATTCTTCTTGAACAAAGTCACGAAGTCCAGTCTAGATTTTTTGCAGTTCTTATCTGGTCCATGAAAGTAAGTTTGACTGGGACTTGGCTCACATGCGACTGGTGGCTGCCTTGGGTGATGGTAAGTTGGACGAAGCTGTAAAACGGAAGCAATTTTTTACGCCGCTTGCCTCTTGCTCAGATATCAAACATCCATCGATACCATCCTATGGAATCCTACATCAGGGCTCTACAGGCATCCCGCCTTCTTGGAACGCACTGGACCGAGTCTGTCCCCATTGTTGTAGGGTCAAACGGTAATTGTCTGTTCAATTGGAGACGAGTCAATGAGCAGTGAGCTTTTGGTTAGAACGTGCATAGACCGAGTTGTTGAATAAGTAATTTTATGTGTCATTTCACCAAAACACTGAAATTCCGTCAGTTAGTCCATCGCTGGATGATGACGTCCATGCATGTGCCTGCAAAAAAGGCTGGTCCTCGGCGTAGACCATGCATGCTGCTGCTTCGGTTATTGGACGACCCCTGAAATCTGTGTACCCAAACGTAAATGGTCCAGTTAAAAAAGCATCACTGTGTACCCTGTGCTAAAGAACCCGGAATCACCAGGAATCCCTTTTAAAGACCGGAATCGCCCGGAATCCCCTCATATTTTACTGCGTTTTCGCCATATTTAGCACTTTTAGTAATAAAAAATCATTCTCGGGGGTTTGCAATCATAGTTTTTTTTTTTCAAATATTGATTTTGACGTGTCTTAGTGTACGAGAAGAGATTATCGGAACGATTATTATCATTCGTTACCTTTCATCGATCGATCTTTTTCAGGGGAAGTAATTGGCTGACTTTCCCCGACTTCGGGCTTATCTCTGAGAGAGCGTAGGGTCGAGTTCTGTGCGGGTTTCTTTTTGAACAGTCGTGAGCCAACCAAGATGATGATTCGCTAAAGTTCTCATTCAAATTGAGCAAATTATAATCTTGATTAGTTCCGAGCCCCCCCCCCCCCCCCCCCCCCCCCACACACACACACCCATTCCAGTGAGCTTCAAGTTTGATAGTAAATTCTCGCTTCTCGGGCTGTGATGTTTGTGTTGTGTTGGCGATGCGTGATAAAACATCGAGTTCAAAATGACGCCACAAGTTACTTCGCTTGGAAAATGTTTTGATCAAAAAAAAGCTTCTCAACGAGGAAGACTCTTTGCTAACCGCTTCCTGTACCCTGAAATCTTTTGAAATTTACTAAATCTTGAACGTGGAAACTTATTAGATAGGATTCCATTGCCAAAAGTACTATATATGGCGAAAATGTAGTGAAATGTGAGGGATTCTGGGTGATTCCGGTCTTTAAGGGGGATTCCGGTTTCTAGTAGGACCCTGTGTACCCGTTAAAAGAAGAAGGCAGAATTAGTTTGACATATAGAAAATAATGAAAAGGTTTGAGAATAACCATTTTTCTCTTACCAGTATTCATTTATTTTTGCGGTCAGTTATTGGAGATTTTAGTTGTGTAGGTGAAGACAGCCCTTCATGGTAGAAGGTCATAGCTTTCGCCGAGGATACACTAAAAAGTGTAGTCCGTGTCCGTATCCGTGGCGGAGAAAAAGTGTAGTCGGGAATTAAATTATCATTTCTTCCTTTATTTGTCGGTTGTTTTCTTTGAAATTTGGAAAGTATACTCAGGGGACGAGGCGAAATATATATGCCAAAAGAGAAGTTTGTACGATGTTATTTTACGATGTTAGAAGACATTTTCTCTTTCAAACACACTAAAAGTGTAGCTGACACGGCGTCGTGTTCGCTAATTGGTTTACTCTGTGTTGACACATGATTATGAGGAGATTAGTGGGGTGTTGACTGGATGGGTTCCGGACATTTTCCCCTATGACATTTTTCCCTAAAAAGTGTCAGCTAGGACATTTTCCCCTAATTTCAAATGAGAGGGTGGACATTTTCCCCTACTTAGGAAGAAAAGAGAAGACATTTTCCCCAAACTTAAAAAACATTGAATTTCAAGATTTTGTTACAGGAAAAAGAAAGAATTTGTTCCATTTAATGGGAAAAAAAAATCTATGAGAACATTTCCTGGGTGAAAAATCTAGGAGTAATCTAGGAGTTATCAGTCTATGGGAAAACATCTGGGGATGAATAATTAGGGAAAATGTCCTAGGGGAAAATGTCCTAGTGGGAAATGTCCTAGTGGGAAATGTCCTAGGGGCAAATGTCCTGGACCATGATTGGATTGATAGATTTTCTTTCATTACTTTTTTTCCATTTACATGAAGTAAAGTACAAGAGTAAGAGTATAATAAGATTATTTCATATAAAATTATGTTAAATGCCTGTGATGGGTTTTAAATGTACTGATTGGCATTGATTAACACATTGGACAGTGAATGATTTACAAGGGTTATTTTGCCCAAACACTAGATCATCTATTTGTGAATATAATTACATATGGATATAATATGGAGATTATTATGCCAAAACACTTGAACACTTGAAATTATACGGGGATTAGTATGCCCCAACAATGAAACACTTGAAATTATACAATTTTAACACTGTAAATCCTTCAAGTAAAAAGGTTTACGACGTTCACGTCTTGATCTGGAATATGTTGAAACTGGTGTATCTCCTGGCTTGAAGTTTTCTGTAGCTTGTTTTGAATTTTGTAGATTCAGTGCAGTTTGACTGTTGTCTTTGGGGTCAACATGGTCAGTGAGGTCGATGTAGTCTTCCTCTTCTTCCTCTAATTTAGAGTTGACATCATCCGGTATGTTAAAAGTAACTTTCTTGAACCGAGATCCATTTCGGGTTACAGAATGTCTATTAGATTCTGGTGATGCCGTAATCATGTTTCCTGTTCTAGAGTTAACAGTGTAAGTCTTTGAGTCATATTCAGGTGATATTTTATTTTTCTTATGATCATTTCTCATAAGTACAGTGTCCCCAGGTTGAATGTCATTCATTTTGGTATTACTTGCTTTATCTGCATAAATTTTCATTTTTTTTTTATTTTGATGTTTCGTCATTACGTTGCACTAATTCATCAAACTGGTAAGTCGACTTCTCAAGGATGTGTGGGAGTTTGGATTTTCGCTCTTCTTTAAACATGAGGTTCATTGGTGTAAGTCCGGTCGAAGGATGTGGCGATGTTCTGTATTGTCGTAAAAAAAGTTGTTAAGTTCCTGCTTCCAATTCTTGTTCTCAATGTGAGCTGCCCTTATGACTTTCATGAGTGGTTTGTTTAGTGCTTTTGCTTGGGCATTGGCTCTAGGCCAGTGAGGTGTAATTCTACGATGAGAAAAACCTGCATGCTGTGTGAATTGTTTAAAAGCATGTGACTGAAATGGACTTCCATTGTCAGTTTTAATGATTCTTGGACATCCAAACATGGATAACACTTTGTCCAACACAGGTATTATTCGATTAGCTGAAATAGGCAATCTCAATGCCCAATTTATATTGAGATTTTGTTAATCAAAACACACAATCAATGCCCAATTTATATTGCTGCTTATTATTGCAACCGATTTGGAACCGAATGAAACAATCCTGTCAAAAAACAGCCCCTTTAAGAGCTTTATTTCATTTTTTTTTTTTTGCCGGGGGTGGGGCGGGTATTTGAAATTCCGGAAGGATAACCAGATATCACATATATCACACACGGTATCCTATCTCCCCGGAGGCTTGATGGATGACTCCCGGTTATTCAAAACTATTCTGGCGGAGCTTTCTCTGCTCCTTTTTTGTAACCGCTATAGTCAATATACCGGGACCGCTACCAAACCGGCGTTGTATTGGTTTTGTTTTCTTCTCTGTCAGTCCCAGTTTCATTCATTCATTCATTGTAGTAACATGAGACTGTTGAATGGCACACCAACGTTAACCCATCCATTCTCCATTTTGTTATTTGCACATGTCCATCTCCAGAGGCAGGTGGAAAATGTCTATTTTTAGAAATGTATGTATACAGAATGGCGTGGTCTGAATAAATGCCTGATCGAAGCATCAGCGGATCGTTTGAATCATTTCATGCACACAAAAGCATAATAACACCCAGAATATTACACTGGCGACGAGCGGAAGTGTTTAATGACATTTACAATGAATCAATTAGGGCCATTCCCATCATTCGATTATGAAAGCGATAACTCGAACGCTGCAACACGTTGGGAAAAGAGGATAGGTCGTTTAGAAAATTTGTTTGTCGGCATGAACATCACTGCCGATGCTCGTCAGTGTGCACTTTTACTCCACTATGCGGGTGAACGCGTGTATGACATTTATGAGGCCGAAAAAGGCTCTATTGAAGAATCTTTCACTGCTACCAAACAGGTCCTGCAATCGTATTTTGCGCCGAAAAAATATGTTCAGATGGAAATATTCCACTTTCGCAGCTGTAAGCAAAGGGCAAAGGGATGGTCATTGATCAGACCCTAGACGAATGTGTTAACGAGCTCCGAAAATTAGCTAAAACATAGGAGTTTGCGAATGTTGACCAGGAGATTTTATCTCAACTCATACAACATTGCAAGTCTAACCGCCTCCGCCGACATGCTCTTCGAGAACGGGACAAAACTCTCAGTCAAATTATAACTCTTGGTCGAACACTAGAAATGGCCGATACACAAGCCTCCACGATGGAAAGGATTCAAGCCAGTAACGGGTCAGTTTTGACAATTGATAAGAAAAACAGTACTTCAAAGTTTTATAAACACCGGTCTAGAACACCAAACAAATTCTCAAAAACTTCAAATGTTAATGACAATAAACATTTTAAATATCGCTCTCAAAGTGCCAAACGTCACGACACTTTATGCCGGAATTGTGGTGGAGTGTTTCCTCATAGAGGTGTCTGTCCAGCAAAGGGAAAGAACTGCAATTTGTGTAACAAACCAAATCATTTTGTGAAAATGTGCCTAAATCGTTAACAAAATACAGTTCAGCATGTATCAGCAACTCCTTGTGGTGCAACTTATGACCAGAACAGCAGTAGTGGGGATAATATTGTTACCACATAAACACCGACACTCGTGTTATTAGCGTTCTGGGTGAAAACACCCCTAAAGTAACGTTGAAAATAAATAAGAAGGATTGTGATTTACTGCTTGATACTGGTGCATCAGTCAATATCCTTGACCAAGAAACTTATAAACAACTCGGTTTACCAAAGATTACAAAATCGAACAAACGTCAAGTGAAACTCCTTCCGTATGGTGGTAAACAACCATTACAACAGATTGGACAATGCAAACTACAAATTGACACAAAAAACAAACATGAATTACGGTACATGACTTTTATGTTGTTTCAGGTAACTTTGGTTCACTTATTGGATATCCGTCAGCAAAAGCTCTAGGAATTGTACAAATTATAAATAATGTCTCAGATGTTCAGGACAAATACCCTGGATTGTTTAAGGGTATCGGTAAACTGAAAAACACCTAAGTTAAGATACATGTTGATACTACTGTACCTCCGGTTGCACAAAGACACCGCCGAACACCATTTCACCTTCGTGACAAGGTGAAGAAAGAAATTGATAAATTTCTTCAAGCCGACATCATCGAAAGAGTTGAGAATGAAGCAACACCATGGATATCGCCTATCGTTACCCCACCTAAGAAAAACTCTGATGATATTCACCTCTGCATTGACATGCGTGAAGCTAATAATGCTATTGTCAGAGAAAGACGCCAACTACCAACAATTGATTAGCTTATAAATGATTTGAATGGACCCACGGTCTTCAGCAAATTAGATCTTCGATCTGGCTACCACCAACTAGACTTGAGCATGAATCACGCCCAATTACAACATTTAGTACCCATGAAGGTATCTTCTGATACAAACGTTTGAACTTTGGCATTTCATCAGCCTCAGAGATATTCCAAGAAACCATGCGCAATGTAATTCAAGACGTTAAAGGTGCTAAAAACATTTCTGATGACATTCTCGTATTTGGGAAGACAAAAGAGGAGCATGACAGTGCTTTAGATCAAACTTTCAATATTTTACACAAAAGTGGACATACTGTTAACCGCGACAAATACGAATTCAGCATTTGTCGCGGTTAAGAGTAAGTCCACTTAAGGAGCCCAAAAACTCACATTTACTCAAATCTCATCTTCAGCTTTGTACTCACTTTGAAAAATGCGATGAGTTTGTTGATGTGTGATAACGACTGCGTGTTTTGATTTACAATTTGATTTGAACAATGCGACCAGTTTTGTTGCTGTTTGAACTTGGCACATTCCGTCTGTCCCTTTGGCGGCAATCACGCCTTCGCTTTGATTGTCGGCAAGTCCCTATATAATAATATAGTGTGACCTGTGGAACAGCCTCACATAACCAACGTTACAGGCACTTTGCAGCATCGTCATGTCTAGCGCAGTGTATGATACCAGGGACACACCCCTGGATGTTCGGGAGATAATTTACATATTCACAATAATCCTGATACTGAGAAAATTTCTTCGGCGCCCCCATTAAGACCATTTTCCCGAGAAGTGCGTGTGTCCTTCCCTTGGCACCTGTTGGCACATACTCGCAGCAAATATGGGCATCGGCCTGGAGGAACGGGACGGAAAGCGTATATTCAACCTTACACAACTCACCAGGAACAACCGCAAAAAACCTAACAAGAATGCCGGTAAGAAGCGTCCACAACCCTGCATTAAAGAAGACGCAGAGCGGTGTGTAATTCCTGCACCAGACTCAGCAGCTGTAACGCCCGTGTCGTCAACTCCATTAGTTCTCGGCCCGTTGCCTAGTACAACAAAAAAGAGTGGATCCAAGAAGAAGTTAAAATTCAACATGCCAGAAAAAGTCACAATAGACCTGCCGAAATAAAATGATTATTACCATTATGTGGATATACATCCACATAATGGTAATAATCTCTATGTACAGAATTGTACAAAATCGCCCGATGGAAAATCTACCCCCCCCCCCCCCCCCATCTCCCATTGTTACCAGTATTCAATGGAATAAGTGTTTTATGTGATAGAGTTAATGTTGTGTATGTCCCAAAAACCTTGTGCTTATTTATCTACCGTCGCAGACTAAATTTACATATGTTTTTCATATATAGGTTTGTTATTTGTTCATGTTTGTGCTGTATCGCTACATGCACACTTTTTAACGTGTTTGTAAGATCCGCCGCTGGTCTTCTATCATTGTACAAACTTCTCTGTGTGCTTTGTCTTTCATTTATGTTATTTGTTCCTGTTTGTGCTATGATGAAATGTATTTTTTATGCTGTTATCAATTTGTGTTGTATCCAATGGTCGTTGAGCTGAAATTTTACTCCACGTGCTGTCTTTGTAGAGAATTGTACAAAATCGCCTGTTGAAAAATCGACCTCCATACCCCCCCCCCCCCCCCCACCACCACCACCATACACACAAATTGAGTTGCAATCCACCCTCCACGATCGGGTGTTATTGTGACATGTATATGTAAACTGAACACAATGTGATAAGTGGTTTTCCACAATTTTCTTTTTAAAAAAACACAATTAACACTTGGGAAGGTTTCAGCTCATGGACCATCGGTTCACACCTGATGGTCCAAGAGCTGAACTTTGCTAGTTGATCATGGGCTTCTCCTGCATTTTCCTGAAATTTGTTGGTAATCGCGACACTTGACATCATTTGTAAGGTAGGTCTCCGGAATGCCAGTGACCTCGACCCATGACGATCTCGTCCCAAAGTGACCTCGACCCAATCGGGTCGAGGTCACTTTGGGACGAGATCGTCATGGGTCGAGTTCACTGGATACCGGTCTCCGTGCTTGAGACCTTCCCAAGAAATGATGTCAAATGTTGGAATTATAAATAATTAGTTCTGGTGAAAAACAAATCTTGTTCTTATTTCGGTTTTCAAACACGATCGACACCTTTATCCACTGTCGCAGGGAATCCAACCACAAAACACTCGGAACGATATACCAACTAAATTTACTTTTGCTTTTTATATATATGTTTGTTATTTGTTCATGTTTGTGCTGTATCTCTATATCTCTGTGCTATGCTTTCTCCATTATGTCCTGTATTTATCCAATAAAATACTGAAAATTAAATTAATCGTTGTTTCTTTCATCTACACCCCATTAAGGGCCTATATAAGTAATGGAATTTTGTTTATTTTGAAATTCTCACCTCTCATATTCCTTAAATTCAGAATAAATATACACAAATTATACATCCAAATGAAGGTTGGGGTGTATAGAACACGAAACACATATGTAATCAACTCGTAGAGTCGACTGTAGGCACCACTGGTTCCTGGAAGTCTGCTACCGTATTCGCACCAGAACTGATAATTAATAATATTTCATCAGAACAACCTGTGGCCAAATGTGCTTCATATCTCCAAGAACAAAGCTAGGCATTCAAAACACTTTCGAATACAGCGATAGGTCTGCATTTTGGAAAAGGACAACACTGTCTGCATTTTTTATTGAAGATGGTTTCCATGCTCGACAGACATGCGCAAATCACTCGTTACCACGAATTTCCATCAAAAAACAAAATCGTAATTCTAAGAAATTTCAACAGGTATCATGATGATACCTTGCATTGAATATGGCAACTGTGCAATCTCTATCTAATAACAGTATACTGTATGGAGGCGATCTTTTTCATTATTTGATTTTAGACGACGTTGTTTTTACATGCGTTTTCTGTCCGATGACGTCGGCCGGAAATCGAAAGTATACTCATGTAAACAAAAGCAAAAGCGTTGGAATTTTCCCCAATGCAGCTCTGTCGCAGTATTTTGAAGAATTTCTATCCCCTAGCTTTGTTCTTGGATATGTAACGCACATTTGGCCACAAGTTGTTTTCGTGAAATATTATTAAATTATCAGTTCTGGTGCGAATACGGCAGCAGACTTACAGGAACCAGTGGTGCCTACAGTCGACTCTATGAGTTGATTACACATGTGTTTCGTGTTCTATACATCCCAACCTTCATTTTGATGTACATTTTGTGTATATTTAATTTGAATTGAAGAAATATCGGAGGTGAGAATATTCAAAATAAACCAAATTTCATTACTTATATAGGCCCTTAATCTCCTCATAATCACAAAGAGAACCAGGAATATCAGCCCGCCTCGCTGTGTCAACACAGCGTAAACCAATTAATTGGCTAACACGACGCCGAGTCAGCTGCACCTTTTAGTGTGTTTGAAAGAGAAATGTCTTCTAACATCGTAAAATAACATCGTACAAACTTTTCGTTTGGCATATATATTTCGTGTCGTTCCCTGAATATACTTTCCAAATTCAGGCCCGTCGGAACCGGGGGGCTGGGGGGCTGCAGCCCCCCCCCCCCCAACCCCCAATAATTTGCTCATATTTCGTCGTTAGTTTATCCATGATGGGAGCAACCGATGTAATCTGAATAAAACTGGACATTACATTATTGAACTCGGATTAGAACAGTGGCGTCGGAACCGGTTGGGGGTGGGGGGGATGGGGGGGGGGTCGGGTAAGGGAGATATTTCCCCCACCCCCACAAATTTGTCAAAATTAGGCTTTACTGGGCTGGGTTGGTGGTTTCTCCACACGGGATGCCCACTGGTTACCATATTCCGACATTACTGTTAATGATTACTGGATTGAGTGGGTTCCATGTGGGCTTTCTTCCACCAATAAAACTGACAGTCGTGTTTTCGCCTAATTTTGGAAAGCGATGTTAAACCCCAACCAACCACAGGGTAATTCATTGCATGTTCACTATTCCTGTCATTCTGCTCGGAAATCACGCTGAATTGATCAGAGAGCTGACGTATTTCCTTATTGACGATGTATTTGCTCAGAATCACTCAGAATGCATATTTGTACATCTTAAATTAAAAAAATTTCCCGGGGGAGGCCCCCCGGACACCCACCAACGAGACGGGGAGGTACCCCCTCTCGTGCTCACCCCCACTCGCCTTTTCGCGGTCCGGATGACGCTTCGCGTCATAGGAATATACGATTTATTTGCTCAGAATCAACCAGAATGCATGTTTTTACATCTTAAATTCGAAAAGTTTCCCGGGGGAGGCCCCCGGACCCCCCACCAACGAGACGGAGGATATCTCCTGTCGTGTTCACCCCCACTCATCGCTCGGATGACGCGTCGCTTCATGGGACTATAGGTCCTACCCCTCCCCCCTCCAATAAAATTAGCTTACTACGCCCCTGGATTAGAATTATGAACGTATCACTGAATGTATAACATGCACCTGCATATGTTGATGTGCAAACGTTTTGAGCAATTCCTTTGGCAGCTCAGAAGACCACGACAACCGTTGGCGTAATGATAAAACTAATGAATCCACCATAAGGCCTGACTGTTTTTTAGCATGACGGAATATGGACACGGCCTGCAGGTGATCCCGGTGTGAGAACCGTCCCCAAATGTTATGGGGTTCTATTGGGATTTTTGAAACATTTTGTTAAAAAAACAACTTTTGCCGTTTAAAAAAAATCAAGAGGTTTTTGCTTCAAAAGCTACCAGAATGCTTCCTTTGATTGCCCTTTTCAAAAAATTTTCTGGGGGAGTAACCCCCCCCCCCCCCTCCCCCACCCCCTCAAAAAGCTCGTGCCTTCAGCACTCGCGCCAGATGCCTTCGGCATCTGGATACCCCATACCCATTTAGTATCAGCCAGTTCACCCAAATTAGCAATATCAGCCCCCCCCCCCCCCCAATATAAATTTTGTTCCGACGGGCCTGCAAATTTCATAGAAAACAACCGACAAATAAAGGAGAAAATGATAATTTAATTCCCGACTACACTGTTTCTCCGACACGGACTACACTTTTTTTAGTGGGGTCTACCTAAACACAGAACGCCACCAAATGTCACCAAATGCTACCGAATGCCCCTTCAAAAATAACATTTTCATCAATTGTTACGTTTTTATACCGACATATATGTATCCAGCTACGAATATAGAATGCTATACACATATCATTCACAGTTATCGAATTGTTGAAAACAACGAAAAATTAATTTTGCAAGATTTCGAAATCCAGCTGTTCGTGTCGCCGCCATTTTGCCTCAACATCCAAATCTATCACCAGCAAACAAAGATTATCTGGTAATAGGATATCATGCAGTTGTTAGATACATGTAGCGTATGTATCTAGCAAAGAAAGATTATCTGGTAAAGGCCCGGTCACACTGCAGAAACGCATGAATTACGCATGAAAATCGTACAAATTTTCAGCCTTGCGTGATTCATCTGTCATTTGCGTGTTTCATCCTTTTTTTCTCACGTGAAAGCTCAGTGATTGTAAGTGGATATACGCCAGAACATCTTTATGCGCGATTTGAGGTTTTGAACAGTTCAAAAATCGGTTCACGCAAGACTTTGCGCACTTGTACGCTTTTCTTAAGTTATATATGCGTGTGCTGCGTAGTTCTCACGT